>VJWN01000006.1:1200000-1885329 GCA_007644065.1 Margaritispora aquatica | reverse complement strand
TAACCCTAACCCTAACCCTAACCCTAACCCTAACCCTAACCCTAACCCTAACCCTAACCCTAACCCTAACCCTAACCCTAACCCTAACCCTAACCCTAACCCTAACCCTAACCCTAACCCTAACCCTAACCCTAACCCTAACCCTAAAGATCGTAATATACTACGTCTTTTTATATAGATAGTTTAAAGGTATTATTCCTTTATTATTTATCTATACCTTTAGGCCTAAAAGACGAAATAACTATACTTAGTAAAGGCTTTTCTCTTTTTTTCCGCTAGTATATAATACGTCTTAGAGGTCTAATTCCCTTACTAGAAATTAGTGAACGTATTAGTATATTAAATTTATTAAAAAGTTTTTAAGTACAACTTAGACGGTATAAATAATTATCTTTTATATAAGGATATAATTAAAGTATTAATTCTCGTAAAGTTATAACTCTAGAAAATATAGTTTAAAAAGCTTTATTAACGAGTAATCGTAGCCGAAAAGATAGAACCGGTATTAATATAGATTTAAATAACTAGCTATTTCCGTAGTTCTAAATTAAACCCCTAACCCTAAAAAATAGATAGTTCTATTGTATTAGATTTCGATTTGGATTTTAAAATATTATATGTTATGGTTGATCAGTCCCGTCTTAAAAGTGGTAGTGTTAGGAAAGGTATAAATATTATAGACTATGTTCAAGCTTGAATGGTATATTTTCGACAAGAATTTCTACCTTAGAGTCATCCATTGAAAGTTGTATATCCGGGATCGGTCTAATGTATCCTGGATTCATCATCTTATTGTAGTCTGGCGTCTGAGTTATAGCAAGTAGATTAGAAAGCAACGTGCTTGACCAATGAGCTGACGCCAATGTTTTGACACATCCCCACCCTAAAACAGCCAAGAGTACAGCCAGAACAGAGAGAGCTATTTGCAAGTATGATATTGCTGGCCTGAGAGTATGCACCTCCAGCATTACCAGAGATGGGTCGATGCCGACAATAAAACCGCGCGATATTAACAAGTTGTCGATCGAATCGGAGTCGTCAATCATCCAGTTGTATGTTGTATCATTTAATGCCTCAGAACTAATGTTTGATCGCCCATCTCCCAAGCCGTATATTATCAGGAAGGCAGATGTATCTACCTGGCCCATGAAATGAGGTGGACTTCCAGCCCATGCGGTAGTGCAGTCTGTGTCTGTGACCTTGCCTCCGTATGCGACGTTCTGGAACGATTCGTCACAGTTTTCGAATGGAACGGGAGCTCTGGAGATAGTCTCTGATCTGATAAGGGTAATATTGGTCATCGAGATTCGGAGTATGGACAACGTAGAAGCTCCAATTTCTCCATTGACTTCAGGAGAAAGGAACTCCCAGTGAGCTTGCCAAGTTGTTAAGTTCGTTGCATCATTCACTCCAAAAAGGAAACTCTGTTTCTGAGTTTGCGCGTTGATAATAGAACTGTGTATGCGGGACTCGAATAGGGTTTTCTGCTGTCCTAGACTTCTGCTCCATGTCCTTCCAAGGAAATCGGCTACCTCGAGCGACGAAAATGGAACGTTGGCCTTTGTAACCATTGTACCTCGGAAAGTTGTTTCAATAAAGGTATGTCGTTTGATTCCCTTCGTTATTGTAAACATCTGCTTCACTGCAACGGTGCCAGCACCTTGCCCAAATGAAGCCCAGATGTTTTTCATACGGTCTGGATTTATGTATCGCGTGTCAAGCAGCTTATCAGTCGCATCATCCCAATGTACCTCTGGCCTCCCGATGGCACCAAGGAATATCGGCTGTGCGAAAGCATTGCGGAAGGTACAGTTCCAAAATTGGGAGTGCTCGTTCACAACTTTGGGGGTGCAATTCGAGGAAATCATATGCCCGTATTGATCTGTAATGAACGATACCATGACCCCAGTGTCCGGTGACACGGAAAGGCCGTCTGAGTCCAGCCATATTCTTCCTCCGACATTAGATTGTGTAGGTGGTGCAACCTCTGGTATGCCTCGGTGGACGTTTGATGTCAGTGTAACGTTAACACCTGGCTCAAACAGATTGGCCCCAATGATTCGAGGCAGATCCCTTGACAGTTTCGTTATGTTGTACTGTTCTGTGGCAATAGAAACAATGTATGCAGGATCCGGGAGCAATGAATTGCTCAGCGATAGAGCAGTAACATTCGCTCCCTTCAGTATATATCCTGGGTTATCAGCAGCCCAGATTAATGTTCCATACAGCTTCGCCCCTAGGGATAGCCCAGTAAACAGCAGAACTAATGCACTATTCTTAGAGAAACCTTTCGAGTATAGAAATATTCCCTGTTGAATCAAGTCCTCTGTAAACATCAGGTACGGCGTGAACAAATTGGCCTTAGCTGCGATGAGTGAAAAGGCCTTATAGATAGCGTACACAAAGCAGAGCTCTGCGGCGGTAAATATTAGCGATTTGATTGCATTGTGGTGGACAGAGATGCTAGAAGTAATGAACGTGGTGTATGGCGAATTCATCTTAGAGGATTCGAAGAACTGTTTGGTACGGAAATACTTTGTTGGTTTTGCGACTGATTGTGGATAATAGGTGAAGTGCTCCAAGAGTACTAAAAGAAGAATCAAAAACACTTATCCTTAGTCGACATTCAGGTATGATGGAGCTTAGACAACTGCAAAGAGTCCAAAGAAGAATGGCTGCTGTATCTTGCTTGTAATTTAGTGAATGTTGGGAAAGGTGGTGGCGAAGCAAAATAAATATATCTTGGCTGGCATACCTGTTTGCTTCGCTAAAAAGACAATTCATGAACTTGGCCAACCATATACGATTTCTGTATCCTTGGCGAAGAGGATGGTTGGGTACTGTAAGATTGTTATAATGAATATTGGGGCGATGAGGCGATAAAAGCAAAACAATATTGGCAGGTATATCTCACGAGATCAAAAAAAGTTTCAGTTCTTGCCTAATATAGATATTAGGTGGCGGAATAGACGCCACACCTCATAAGATTTGAAAAGGACGCCGTAGTCACTAAGAGGTTGGAAACATAAAGTGCTCGGATGTCCCAACATGATGTTGATATTCCAACATATCCACTGTCCAGTTACATATTCGATCTCATACAACTATGTCTATTGTTTTTCTCGGCTTTTTAGCGCTCCTAAGTTCTGTAGCAGCACAGTTGTTCAAGATTCCCGACTGCGCAGCTCCTTGCGTTGAATCCTATCTTGCAAATACTCCGTGCAATGTTAAGGACTTACCATGTATCTGTGCTGATAAGTCACCCGCTGCTTACGCTCTGACGAACTGCGTTTTTGGGGGCCGTTGTGGAGCATACGACTTAGTAGTATTCTCAGAGGGCCTTATGTTGATCTGCCCTGATGCGTTTACTTCTCTATTGGATACACCTACATCTGTTGTCAAAACAACAATCAAATCAACACAATCCACACAAAGTCTTCGGCCTACCGATACACTTGCGACGTCGAGTTCAGGAAAATCGCAAGAACAGAGCACATCTCTGACTCGAACAGTTTCCATAGCGAGCACTTCCCCTACCCAGACAATCATCGCACCGATTACTCCTCCAACGCAGACAACTTTCACAGCAAGTGTAACTTTGTCTGCCCCGAGATCTACCACCAACCCTACATCAGCGGGGAGCAGTATAGTCATGGGCACGAACAACGGATTTGATGACATAGTAGCGCAAATGTTCATATTGGCTGTAACGATGGGTGTTTTAACTTTATTTTAAGGGTGGAGGAGAAGTGGTAAAAGGTACCAGTTGGATCAGAAAGATAACGATATTTCCTGTAATTGAGTAAATGGCGTAACAGTAATTATCGTTATAAATATCGTTAGTGGGTTTTTTTACTATAAAGTAGTATTACTCGGAATATAAGTTGTTAAATCAGAACATTTCCCTTAACTGCGACTTTTTGCTCCCTCCAATTCCCCTGAATCGGCCCCGAATTAGAGCTAGAACTGGAACGGCTTCCATGGTTGCTTGCTCATAGGATCACGTGGGGTTACGTGTACCTTGGAGGCCACTTCGTGTTTCTTTGGGACTAGTTCAGGGGTGTGATATATGAGACGGAGCAGAGTCGGAGCAGAGCCTCTCCTCCTTATGTTTCTTGTATTCTTCGTCATACGACCTATTAGGTAGAATAGAATCAGCCTTAGCTTGCTCCCATACTCGCAAAGCCCTACGCTCTTAGTGTCGTTGCAGCATATCCCCTCGAAATGATTTGAATCCAGATGTACTAGAAGTATTATATCTCTACTTTATGACCATATTAGACCAAATTCCTGAAGAGATTTTCTGTCTGGTTTTTCGAGAGGTGATGTGAGATAAAGAGGGGTGAATCACGTGAGGAAGCAGTGGTTTGTAAAGATAGTATTAAAAGGTCTGTAGAGCTTCTATAGTAGTAAAGAGCTCTATATAAGTACTAAGATCAGAGCCTATAGTATATAATCTCGTATAAAAGCATAAAGAATATCTACAAATCCGGAAGTTATTAGATAATTTTCGATTTATTAAACCTATTAACGGTATTACGGCAGTGTCAACGGTACTACGGAGTGTTACCCATGTCCGGAAGCCTAGAAGGCAAACGATGACCAGCCTCGTGTCTTTTTACTAGTTGTCCCTAATATTTCGATACTTCGAATTAGTTTTGGGTTGTTATTTCGAAATTTGTTCTTTGAAAATGTAAAACTGTCCAAGCCTCGAGTGGGGAAGGGGGCAGTATTTGTACGAAGTTGGCACATCTGCACGCTTCTCATAACTCGGGTTATGTGATGAGTATGCTCAGCCTTGGGCATCAATGCATCCAGTCACAGAAGTTCTCTTCCGTAGAGAATATTCAGTCGTTACTTTGCATCAGAATTGGAGAGGGAATTTTGGGATATGATCGGGTATGTTCTCGTTTTGTTTCTCGTGCCAGTACCCTCAGAGCTGCGTTTGATATTTTGGCTGACAGAATAAAATATCAAGCAGTGAATAGGCCGGACCGTACCTGCACTCAATAGCCTGCGCTCGGAAGCCTTGGAGAAAGGGTTCTATGAAAGATTATGATGAAAGAAATCGATATTCTTCACACCCAAGAGACGGAAAGATTTCAAATTCAAGTTGCGTAGAATTAGTATCAAAAGCAACCGTAAGGAGTAAGCGCAAATACCAAGTCCCTCCTGCTTGAACCAAAACACTAATGAAATAACAGTTCTCTTAGAAGATTGATCCTGTTCCTGTTCCTGTTCGACAAGGCTCCCGGCAGATTTATTTTTCGTCAAATATCGGATCAAGGAGCAATGTGAAAGAGTCCGGACCTTGACCACGCAATACACTCCCAACATCAAAACACAATTCTCGTTCGAAATGAAAGCCGTCCAACAGCAAAAATATTCAGCAGTGTCCAAAGAACAGTAATCTTGAGGAAACGGGACATCATCGATACCCGTTCCAACAGACCAAGTTCATGCACCGTTCTCGCGAACCACATCAAAACCAGCAATATCCATCCACATTATCAACCATATGCATCAACAGCGCCACATATGTCCAAATATACCACCCATGTACCCTGCATTCAATATCAGGTTATCGTTGCCATCTCCTGATATCTCATCGTATCATCAAACATTAATTGCGTAAGTATCGTCTGCTGCGTCCCAAAGCGCTGTTTTATGTCAGTATAAGTTATACTGTCTTTGACATACTTTACTTACGCTCTGACTCCAATATTTAGACTCTCGCAGTTTGCGCAGTTCCTTGAACTTATTTTGTCACTGCGCGACCCAGGTAACGGACATTGTATCTGGCCATTGACGGCCCTCTGGGCATGTTCACAAAAGACAACCTTCAAAGTTACATGGCCGCATGCCCATCGAGTTTGCTGGATGACACACATTCCAAGGTTGCCTCTGCTATGGACTGGGATTTTGCCGTCGAAGTGAAGCACAGTTGCAGAGCTCGGCTCTTGCTTGTGGACCGAAGGCTAGAATGAGAAAGGGTTGCTAGGTATCCAGAGCGTTCAACATAAGTCGTTCGAAGGGTGTTTGACTGTTGAAAGTAGTCGTCTTACTCTGGAACGTTACAGAGGTTCTTTCGATGGGATCTCTGCTTCAAGCAGTATCTTTCAACTTGGTGCGGTTGACGCAGGTCTTTGGGGCTCGCCTGAATTGTTGTTCGGGTGTTTGGTTGATAAAGAGACTTGATGCAATGGAGAGTATCCCATCTTTCCAAAATGCGTCATTATCGACATCTGTTTGCGTGACGTATTATGGGGATGGGAATGGGATGGGGATGTTGTTGACGTTCATGGGGACGGTTTTGAGCGTCCAATTTCACCGGTTTGGCGCTGCCACAAGCAATGGAAGCCAGAAGGTAGAATGGTCTGCATTCATGCTGCTATACTCTCTGACTTGATTTTATTTTCATTTTACTTCTGATAATATCTCTAGGACCTCTTGGTTGCTCCTGGTTGCTCTGCTCGCTTCAGTCCCCATCCCCTTAGATATTCGCTTAAAATTGTCCCCATCCCCATTCCCATCCCCATACTCACGAGCGCATTTTGGTCAGCAACTCCTCAAGATTTCCGTTGGCTGGCACATATGGGTTTGAACTGCATCACAATATATTTCTGAGCCAGATATCAACGATTGTCCATTTATCAACTGCCTGACCTTCTTCCTGCGGTCTCCTTTGCTGCCAGAAGCTGCACCACAGTTGATAGCTTCATGAACTACCTATTTACTCAACGAGAAATGGACATGAATCTAGCATATTGGAAAGCTGGTAAGATCTCCATGGCCTACAACTCTCTTCCCGGCTTCGCAGATGAAGAAAAAAACGACTACGGAGTTGAAATGGACTGGGGTTCAGCCACAGCTCACCTTACAAGACCCTCCAGGGGCAAAAATCAATACCTACCGCAGATCGACAACGAGTTCAACGACTGCGATTCTTCCCACAACGTCGGTCCCGACTATCCAGGCGGAGTCCCTGTCCATGTGCCTGTGCAAACTACATCTGCCAACTTAGCTCCACAAAAATCTGGAGCAAGTCACTCGCGTCAGGGCTACACAGTCGCCCCGACTCGACCTCAACACACCCGCTCAACCTCGACAACTCGAGATACACTCTCACAACATAAGGTATCGCCCACGCCGGAAATTTCAACAACCACACGTGCCTTGAACTTGAGTGCAATGCCCGGCGATTTTGAAGTAATGTCGCACATGGCTCTTACGTGCGCGGCTTTGGATCAGACGAAAGCTATGAATAACACGGCCATTGACGAGAACATCGACCCTAACCTACCACCGACACCGACCACAACTCCTCCACAGAGTATGCGAACGACAATCGAAACTAGTTTTGACAGGGAGTCCATACAACCAGTAACTAGTTTCGACAGAGAGTCCACACAGCTAGTCTTGTTGGACGGCAACCAAGTCCAAGCCAAAGAAACACTGGTAAGTTGCAACACAACTTCTTTCTGGTGGGGCAGCGTCTCACCTCGAGATACGTCAGCCCAAGCGACCCACTGTCAAGCGACATGACTCTGGCCGTTGAACCCTTTATCTGCCGACAGAAGGTAGATGAGATACGAGGGGATAAACGGCGTGGAAGTTGCCGTGGCCGAGTGAGCCGATGCTCCAGTCTTCCATCCACTTCCTTTCCAACAGCACAATTCTCGGACTGCACCTAACCGTGTTCTTGCATGGCAGAACTCTGAGCTAGACCCGTCTGCAAACCATTACCAGCCATCAACACGCGGGCCGCTTCAACCTCCTAGACTGGAATCCTCGAAAGACAATACTGAGGTGGAAGGAGGGACTCAATCTGCGAGATCGAGACGCTCAAACACTGCTCTATCTCGGACACAGCATCGCGGAAATTCCAGCTATGCAGGCTCAGTCTCCTCAGCAAGCTCCTCTACATCTGAAAAGCGTGTACTGGGAGACTCTGCATTGTCAGGCAAATTGTTCGAGCTCATCGAAGTTCTGTGCAAAGACCACTTAGGCCCTGGAGGTTTCCTGGAGATCCAAGTAAGGGATGCAATCATCAAATTCTATCAAAACCATGCCCATGGAAAAGCCAGGCCCCCAAAGGTGAAAGAAAATCTTTTGAAGGAGATTTCCTACTATGGAGTGGCTAAGGTAGCATTGATTGTGGATTGGATTGACCAGGTTTATGTTAAAGCTGATTGGCATTTGAAGTCTGAGATTCCCGAGGAAAGAAATGCTAATGAACCTATCCTGGACGCACATTCACCACCGTCACTGTCTCGCCCGAACGGAAGAATCAGCGCAAACCACCCTCCAGGTAGAAAACGAAGACCGAAGTCACAGAATGGAACACCCCCTCCCGGGAAACGCCCGAGGCAGAACTCGCCACAACAAAGCATCAACTCAGCACCACCTAAGAGTTTTACTTCCGCATCTCCAAGTCAGACGACCAAAAGATTCGACTGTGACCTATGTGATCAGGAGTTCAAAGAACCGCGCAAGTGGAAAAGACACTATAATACACACTTGCCTCGCTTCTTTTGGGCCTGTTTCTTCGAAAATTGCACCTTTGTTGCAGTTTCTTCAGATGCTATATCTCAGCATTATAGGGGGCTACATCGGGTGACTGATCCGTCAGATCCATTTTTTAAGCGGTGGGTACAGATGAACAAGTTTGTGATTCCAGATGGGGGTCATGAGCGCTGCGTCTACTGCGATACTGAATTCGTTGGCGAGGATGGCGGCAGAGATAGCCGCAGTAGTACGGACCATATCGCCAAACACTTCAAAGATATGACTGCTGAAGCTCGACGCGACGCTTACAAGCACCTCTGTACTGACAGGGATGGCCAAAAATGTGGGAAAGGCCACTACTGGAAGAGTAGCCCATTTTTTCTGCCGGAGAACAGAAAAGCAGCTTTTGTTGAAGATGGTACGGAAGCTACTGGCAACGGCGATGACGGCGAAGGGGGTGATGGAGAGGATGGGCAGGGTCCGGGTGGTTCTGTTCCTCGGGGGGATGTAGGGTTTGGGGGTATGGGAAGAGGAAATGGAGGAGGCAATGGAGGAGGAAGTACAGGAAGGTACGGGACAGCTACCCCACGCCATTTGAGTTCCACATACGGAGCCTCTACACGGGCACTCCAAGCAACGACCACCGATCTACATTCTCTACCTAGGTTTTCGTTCACAGATCTCAAATATCTACTCAACTCTTATCTCGAAACGATGAATTACGGGGCAGGTAATCATTTCACGCCATCAAAATCGAACGTTCTTACGCATGAGGCCTGGATGAAGTCGCGTTTGGATGCAATTTTAGATCCTTTGGAGTATAGCATAGGTTGAAATAGATATAGATGATTTAAAACTATAGAATATATAAAGAGGTTTTTTAAATCAAAAACGATAAGACACTATTATGTAAATTTTTTCCCTAAATAACTATAATAAAATACCTTTAAACGTGATAGTGTCGGCTTTCAAAAAACACGACAAGGGATTTTGTTCATTGGATCGTTTCAAGGCCGGCAAATGTATTTAGCCAGTTTCTTCCGAAAAACCATTGGTGGAACCGTGGTAAACCCATGGTGGCTTCAATTGCCATCACGGGGAAGTTGGATTAATCAATTCCTGAACAGGTACTTGCTACTTGTTTCTGATAATTTTCCGCCTAGAGCTGGAGAAGTGTGCGGCAGATAGATTAAAGTGAAATTATTCCATTCTGGTAACTGTGGAAAATAGAGACACGTGAGGTTCTCAATTCCATAAGTATGATGAAGAAGTCCACAAGGAAGTGCCATGTGCTATTCTTGTTAGAGCTTATATCCAGGAATCCAATATGCGCTCTTCATTCCTAATCCTGTCGCTTGCCAGCTTTGCTGCTGCAGGGCCTCAGATTGAGCGACGGGCAGCCTCATGTAATACTGATGTCTGCATGGTAAGATCTTCCCATCAATTCTTGCTGGCATTTCTAACGCTGCTATAGAGTGGATTGATGTCAGCATCTGCGTCATTCAGTGCGTTCTGTCTCACATACACCAAGACAGTATACACCGCAACGACATCTCTTCCAACCTGGGCAACTGCATGCAAATCGAGTACCTCCAAGCTCTCAAGTGGATGCTCTTGCGCCTTCCCAACGACTTCTGGAACTGTCAAGACGACGAGCACATCCAGCGTGAAGATAACCACGACATCGAGCGTCAAATCCACGACTGCGTCAAGTACACTGACCTCGAGTGTCAAGACTTCGACCGCATCAACTTCAACCAAGTCTTCGACGACCTCCTCAAGTGCCAAATCCTCTAGCACCTCTTCAACGAAGACTTCCTCTGCATCAGGATGTGTTCGCACTGCAGCGTCTTCTGGCAGCATTGTCATTGACAATAGCGCCAACCCAGTCTCTGGTTCCTACAAGACCATGCAGTCTGGAGTCAACGTTCTCTCAACAACCTCTACTACTCCACAAACCATCTTCATTCGTCCTGGCACATACGTCGAGCAAGTCTATATTCCTTTGCTCAAATCAAACCTCACAGTGCAAGGATACACAACAGATTGCAGCTCATACGGCGCCAACACAGCAACCATATCATACAATCTCGCGCTGAAAGATGTGAGCAGCAATGACGCGACAGCCACAATCAGAAACTGGAGCCAGAACACCAAGTTCTACAATCTCAACATCGCCAATACCTTTGGCCACATCGCCACCGACGGCCAAAATCTAGCCATCTCAGCCTATGTTGGGAATCAGGGCTACTATGGCGTTCAGTTTCTCGGTTACCAAGACACCATCCTCACACGCACGGGGGCACAGCTATACGCCAAATGCCTCATTGTCGGCGCAGTAGATTTTATTTATGGCAACTCAGCCCTCGCTTGGTTCGAGAAGGTGGACATCCGCACAATTGCCACGGGCTCCATCACTGCATCCGGGCGGGATTCATCGTCCAACCCATCTTGGTTTGTAATCAACAACTCTAACGTGGCGGGTATCAACTCTAGCATATCGGCTGCTACCAACTACCTTGGCCGACCGTGGAAGGCGTACGCAAGGGTGGTATTCCAGAACACATATCTCAGTGCAATTGTTGATCCGGCAGGTTGGAGAATCTGGAACACAGCGACACCAAACACGGACTATGCAACGCTCGCGGAGTATAACAACAATGGACCGGGCAGTGTGTTAGAGGAAGGCCCAAGAGCATCTTTCAGTCAGCAACTGAGTTCTGCAATTAAGATTGAGTCTGTACTTGGGGCGAATTATAAAGGAGAGTGGTGGGTTGATACCTCTTATTTGTAGATCTTCATGAACAGAATCTAAGGCGAGTTGAGTTATGATTGAACATCAAGTTTCTCTGGAATTGTAGATATTTGAAAGAAGGATCAAAATAACGCACGGCTAAATCTCATTAATGGATGTGACATGAATGTAGCATACCATGACTACCCATCCATCGTGATTGAGGGGGAGCACTGTATAAATGATTTGCTAGAGACGGGAGAGAGTGTCCAGTTCTTACGCGCTGAACCAAGTGATCAAAGCGAAAGTTGAAGACTTGGATGTGACGAGCATTGCTAACATCAAAGCATGCACACTGTGCAAAGCGTTATATACTCCCAAGGTATGTGGAAGGGATGTAGTGGGTAAAGCCACCAAGCATGGCGGTGGCGGGGTAGATCCGTCCCACACATTCCCGAGGTGAATCTGAATGTTGCATGTGCTGTTCTCCTTCATAACCCCTGTCTCGCCTCCACATGGATTCAAGAGACGTTGAGTCGACTGCACTGACTCGATGACGTCTGTGTCTCATGGCAATTCTCCTTGGCGCAAAGTAAAATTTGAAGAACTGAGAGCACAAGGATTGCTGCAATTCTTCCATGAGAAGATGTCGTCAAATGGGTATCATTGTATTAAGTACTATATTTTCATCACTGACCTGCCCAGCATTGTCATTCCCACGCCCTCTGCCAATCCATGCCAGCGTAAATTCCAATTCCCACTCTCAAAAAAAGAAGCCCAAATACAAAATCCAATTGTGGGAGCTCATGCATGAGAGCTATCTTGGAGGATCTGCGCAACGTTCATCTGCAAATACAGGACGTTGCTCTTGAGTGCCGTTTCCTGAAAAGTATTAATACCATAGCCTCCAGTTGTTGATATTTGGACGGCAACTCACATAATAAGTCAAATGTTGGCCATTATACACAGAGCTGATGCCAGTGATTGTCATATTCACGAATCCCTTTGCGTCCAAGCTGCTGATGATCTTGGGCTGATCAACAATTGCAACCATGGGCAGAGAGTTGTTTCCAGGAACAAGCGTGAAGTTCTCGATAGTTGCGTTACCGACAACGCCCATTTTTGCGGTTGAAAGGGAGAGTGTTACATTGCCCTTAATCGTCAGCTTGGTTATGGTGAGGAGCAGGCTAGACGGCTTACCATTGCAACAGTGATGACAGAAGGGTTGGGGACAAACGCAAACCCTTTCAGGTTTGGTGATCCAGCAGGTGCAGTAAGGTTCAATCTTAAGCCAGTGGTGTTGAAGCCCTTGAGACCATTGAGACCTACAATGATTAGTTTCAACACGCAAGCTCCAATCAGAAGGACATACCTTTGTACGTTGTCGTCGCGTTGTAATTGACAGTCAAAACTGGCATCCCTCCTAGGTGAAGCTTAGTCTTGCCAACCAAGGTTGTGGTGACATTTTCGTTTGAAATAACGTCCGTAGCAAACTTGGCCAACTCAGCTGAGTTCAAGATCTGAGCAACCTTTCCGTCAACAGTCGCGTTTGAAGTTGGCTTGAGAACATGGATACTTGGCATTGGGAGCGAGACCATCGCAACTTCGTTGTACGTGCGGTTGGTGATGAGATGCAAATCAGCGTTGAAAGCATCCAGTGTTGGTGTGAACATGGTCGGGTTATGGAGAATGGCTTTCAATGTCACTCGCATAGAATCCGGGGTTGGTTCCATATATTGCATCTCGGTTACTTCAAGCCTCGAATCATCGACACCCTTTTGAGCAATATGTGGGAATCCAACAAAGACACTAAGATTTGGTTAGAATATATAAGGCCACGGGTCTGGAGCTACATACAGTGGAAGCGCAATGATCAAGAAAATTGCGCAGAAGATAATCAAGTGAAGCCACCACCATTTAGCGCAGTGCCTCTTGGTCTTCTGTCCAAATGTCGGTTTTGATCGTGGTGAATCAAGACTGTCAGTAGCGACAATGTTGTCCGAATGGTGCACCTTGCCCTCTCCTGCTTCGTACTCCTTCGACCCGTTTGAGCCATTCATGGCTAATGCACCGGCCATTGTGAGGAATATAGAATCTGATGCCCGAAAGATTGAATCTATTTGTGACAGAACTGCCAAAAAGCGCAGAAGTAGCAAGATGAGAAACTAAGCAGCAGATATCTGGAGTAGCGGGATGCGGAGTAGTGTGGAGTGATATAGAAAAATCCGGGGACAAACAAAGCAGGAGGTCGCACTTCTGATACCCTTCTTGTATACGGTAATCACAAAGGGAGGGTTCGAATCTCATGGGTGTTGGAGGCAAGCCTCGTTAGGTGACAGGTCCGAGACGCATGTGATCCCAAAAAGCAAAATAAAATGAGGAGAAATGGCAATCTGGGTCCTCTGGATCTTGTTGGCCCAACTTTGTGCATGTGCATTGGTCGTATCCACGGTATCCAAAACGATAAGCTGTTGTACATGCAGGTACTTCACAGCCGCAGCCACTGAGAGCACAAAACAAACTTTAACGTGTAAGTTCTCACGTAACCAGAAGTGCCGATCTATGGCAACATATCGCAGTCAGATTTCAGATGTCAAAGTTCAAGACATAGCAGGTTGTGGATGCCATGCTCCCCTCCCTTTCTTTGCAGAGAATCCAAATATGCAGCTTTATCGACCGAGGCAATCCCGGACACGGGAGCAGATTTGGATGATATGATGGGATCTGGATGCAGGCCTCATCTGATTTGGACGTTGATACCGAAGCACAACCTGCCGCAACCTGGATGAAATTTCATTCTAGCTCGATGGCGCAGGTGTGTCCGACCCGGATTCGATTGAAAAGTCCACTTGGTATTGGTTTGGATGCGGAGAACCCTAGCTGGACAAGGATGGTGTTGGATGCACCCCGCGAAGACTTGAAATTCTTCAGGGCTTCCATTCGACGGCAACTTCTGAGATGCATAAAAGATACATAATAGACGCACTTGGCATCAATCTCCGATTTGTCCAATAATGGGAAGAAGGTTGTTCGGTTGACTGGTCAGGTGGCTGAAATGAGGCGAACCTTAAGGTACCTATACCTATTGTTTTCCCTTTGGTTCTTTTATGAATATGAAAACTACCTGAAGTAATGATGCGAGTTCTTTGGATGTCCATAATCCAAAGATCTACACATGTCTTGGATGGATATCAAACTGTGAGGCAGTGGCGATCTCTCTGCTGTTCCTTACCTATGATCAGCGCTCGAAAATGGAAGATGACTGGGTGGAATGGTTACTGCGAATGACTTCTGAGACAATATCCAACCAGTCCAAAATCCACTGCATCATGGTTGGTCTCACTACTTTTTGATGTTTACTTCATCTTGACTATAAGATTACTATCGAATTGCGTTGGCATCGTGATGGCCTTCTGATATGAAGAAACCTTACTTCCAATTCTGTATACAGATCAATTTAGGCTTTACCATCCGCTCATCAAGTCTAACGAATGACCCATATAGCTTGGACACATTGAACATAGTGATTTGATGTCAGGCCTTGGCTTATTATGACAAAGTGATCTCCAAAGACTATAATCGAGAGATCGAGAGAAACATGGCATTCAACACCAGCCTGGGATCAGAGGAATCGCGCACCGATGATGCATTGACGAAGCATATAAGGAATGCTGTAGAGATATTGAGTAGTAGCTAAGGTAAAGGTACTTAGAGAGCTCAATGATATGAATGAATAGGATGGAGGTAATTCCAGCCCACCGAGCTAGTCCAACATGAATATTCTGCCATTGTTCACCGGCATATTATTTTCTGAAGGACCAAAATTTTGAACCTCGTTTCGATGCAATCATTTCAACACTCTCGCGTATGAAGATTCTCCTACAGCTTGTGCGGCCTGCCTTGAGGAATGCGATTCCACCAATTCCAAACTTGACTTTTCGACTCAACTTTTCATCTGTCGCCAGAATGGCAACGAGCTCAAGCTCAGATGCGCCCCTCGATATCACAGCAGCTCCAGCTGCTGACCAGCATATCCTGCACGACAAGAAAGAATATACAACTATCAAAGAAGGCCTTGCATACATCTTGGTACCTGCGGGGTCTCAAAAGACGCCGCAGACAACTCCCAATGGCGAAAACCAACCCCAATCCGTGTTCTATAATCCCATCCAGCAATTCAATCGTGACCTGAGTGTGTTGGCGATCAAAGCATTTGGGGAGCAGTATCTGGAACAAAACAAGGAGCATAACAAACCATACCTAGAAAAACAGAAGCGGAGAAACCAGGAGAAAAGAGAAAAGAAAAGGAAGCGAACTGATGCTGAGGATGATCTAGGTTCTGCGAGGAAAGCTGGAAAGCTGAGTGAGGATGTACCAAATCTAGTTCCCACATCTGTTGAGAATGACGATGTAGATCAAGCAATCGCAGAATTTCCGTCACAAGGAGCCGATGAGGATATGGTTAATGTAGAGCAAGCCGCTCAGCTCCAGGGCACTTGCGCCCAATCAATTACGAATGAGCGCGCAGAATCAGATATTCCGAATACAGAACCATTGAGCAAAAGCATGCCCGCAGATACTCGCTCACCTAATTTCAGGATTCTTGACGCATTATCAGCCACTGGACTTCGAGCGCTCCGTTATGCTCAAGAAATACCTTTCGCGACATCCATTACCGCAAACGACTTGCTCGTGGAGGCGACCAAAGCCATTCAATTGAATGTCAAACACAATAAACTCGAGCACAAGATCAAAGCAGTCACTGGTAATGCCTTGACACACATGTACTCGTTCGTTGGAGATAACTGCAAGGACGACAAAGGCAGAGTGAAACCGTCTTCAAAATACCATGTCATTGATCTCGATCCATATGGCACAGCAGCTCCATTCTTGGATGCAGCGGTTCAAGCGGTACGCGAGGATGGAGGCCTTCTTTGCGTGACATGCACAGATGCTGGGGTGTGGGCATCAAATGGCTATCCAGAAAAAGCGTTTTCATTATATGGAGGACTTCCCACCAAAGGGCAGCATTCTCATGAAGGTGGACTGCGTCTGATCCTGAATTCCATCGCATCTTCTGCTGCAAGATACGGCATGGCAATGGAACCTCTTCTCTCTCTTTCAATCGATTTCTATGCGCGTGTTTTCGTTCGCATCTACAAATCAGCGAACGATGTCAAGTTCTTAGCTGGCAGGACCATGTTGGTCTATAACTGCGATCAAGGCTGTGGTGCCTGGACAACTCAAACACTCGGCAACAACAAATTGGTCAAGAGTAAGAAGGGAGAACATTGGTTATGGAAGCACAGCATGGGTCTTGGCCCTTCGGCACCAGAACACTGCAAACATTGTGGCTGCAAAACGCATATTGGAGGACCCATGTATGGAGGACCACTTCATTCTCCTGAATTCATCCAGAAAATTCTGGATGATTTACCCAACGTCTCCAAAGATACATATCAGACAACTACAAGGATAGAAGGTATGCTAACCGTTGCTCTGAACGAAATACTTCCTCCGCACGACGACCCGAATTCTCCCACCTCAACCTCTAAAACAGGCAAATATGACCCTGCAATCCTCGACCCAGCACCATTCTTCTTCCTCCCATCTACCCTCTCTAAAGTTATACACTGTATTACTCCTCTCGAAACTGCATTCCGAGGCGCTCTTCGAACATTCAATTACCAGGTCACACGAAGTCACTCCAAGGCAGGCAGCATCAAAACAAACGCCCCGTGGGATGTGGTATGGGACGTCATGCGCGAATGGGCAAGACAAAAGGCACCCATCCGAGACGGCGCTATTCGAGATGGAACACCCGGTGCTGTGTTGATGAGAAGAGAGCAGATCAGGGAGCTGGGAGAAAACCCTGATCCGGATAAGGTTGCAGAGCTATTGAAACCCAAGGAAGAAGTGGTTTTCGATGAGAAATTGGGCGCAGATCCGAGGGAAAAGAAGCTAGTGCGCTACCAGCTCAACCCAAGAGAGAATTGGGGACCAATGAGTCGGGCAAAGGGTAAAGAGTGATGTTTGGATACACCTAACCATGTGGAAGCATTTTGATACCCAAAGCAAAATTCACTTGCCATGCCTTTCCACTCCAACTGATCCTGAAATGAGCATCACGATGTTATACTTCGACCTTAACGGCAAGTGCTGCAAGCTTAGCTTATTCAAGCTTTCCAAGCCGCATCTTTATGCCTCTCCTCACTTACCACCCGTTATCAAATCAGCGAGATCTTACTTTGCATATCCGCCTCACAAGGCTGGCTCAACACCAAATAATCATGCTCCACGATGAGATATGTAGATATGAAAATTATCTTTCAAGCCATTCTTGGTCTATGTTATTCTTGTTTCATTCTCGGGTCTAGTCTACTTGAATATATTGTATCAAGCCCATTCAACTAGCACCGAATCCCACATCATTCCATGCCACTGGGTGAATCTCGTCATAACAAATGAGAGCTTATTTACACCCACAGCAAGCAAACCACTCTTTACCGGGAATTCATAATAATGCCACTCTCCAGCGGTCGTCCCACTTCGATACAAAGATGGATCTGTAGCAATATTCGCACTTGTCAAATTTCCCACCACGACCCCATTCATCAAGATCGAACTGGTTGACCCACTTGAATATCCTGCCAAACTCACACTCACAACAGCAGCTGTGCTGTTTGTCTTTGGCAACTCGGCAGCCGTCAAGTTGAATGCCACTGTCCATGTTCCGAGAGCAGATTGTCCGAAACACCAATCCGAAGTTGGAGACACACCAGGCACAAATGTGATGTTCGCAGGACATTTAGCAACGAGGGCATGCTCATGCGGCGCACCTCCGTACTTGAAGCCTAGACTTTTTCGATCCATTTGGCCAACTTGAGCAATCATCTTCCGTCCCTGGGTTGCCCACTTCAATGAGCCCATTTTTGTCTCCTTTCCCTTCGTCACAGTCACGTCGTTCTGCAAGAACGTTGTCGTTACATCTCCAATTGGCGCGCCGTTCGCCCATGCTTGGAATGCATATGAGCCTGCCTTCACGTCCTTGAATTCGAAAGCACCAGAGGCAGTAGCGTATGCGGTGTAATAATTGTACCGTCCCATATCCAAACTGGTCTCATTAGGATGATTATCACCCAGAAAAACCGCCGCCCCACTTGCTGGTCTGCCGTCACTCAATTTCAGAATGCCGGAGACACT
This sequence comes from Margaritispora aquatica, assembly GCA_007644065.1. Lineage (NCBI taxonomy): Eukaryota > Fungi > Ascomycota > Leotiomycetes > Helotiales > Discinellaceae > Margaritispora > Margaritispora aquatica. The sequence goes on along the minus strand of VJWN01000006.1, from coordinate 1,866,884 downwards.
GCCGCGGGCTTGGTATGATGTGCTATTGAACCAGGTGTATGGGTATGCGCATTTCTCCTCCTCAGCTCGTTTTGCCACATCGGCGAATGACCCATCATTCAAGTACCACAACCAGGGTCCCCACGTCTTCCCGACCTCGAACACATCCGCCGATGAAGCTTGAAAATGGGTTCCGTGCAACATATTGAGCTGGACTGCATCCCCTGTGGCGGACTCGCGGTGCACCATGAGCTCTTGCTTGAGATGGTTGCCATTGTAGTCATCCTTGCCAGGCACGATGTACCAAGATCCATGTGAGGGCCCGTATACACCGTAGTATGAGTTGTTGCGGATGAAGGCAGTGAAGTCGTACTTGGTGATGTAGGTGCCATCTGCGCGGACCCAGGTCTCATCTTGGGATTTGGTTGAGTTGGCGATGTCAGCAAGTGTAGGGAGGAGGGCTGTTTTTGAGGAGTCAGTATCGTTCTCTTGTGGATGTCATGCCTTTTCATCTTTGTTCACACGAAGATACCAGCTGATGAGTGAACTTACCATCTTTGATATCCGTCTTCCCGCTTAAGAAAGTGGTATTATCCAATCTGAACAAAGTCCTGAATTCTCCAAGCGTAGGCAGTGCTCGGTTGACAAAATATTGGTAAGCACCAGCTAGATCAGGGTAAATGACCCAGTGGATGTCACCTTCGATGGCGGTAAAAGAGACATCGAGATATTCCTTTGTTTGCTTATAAACGCTGGCGGAAGTCCAAGCTAAGTTTCCCGCTGCGCCGTCTAGATCATGTAAGTCAATGATCATAGATAAAATGCACTCTAGATAAATCTCCTGAAATAAGGAAAGTATGAAAGAACGGAGAGGAGGAGAAGGTGCTCTCACTGTAAGAGACATAATGTCCAGCTGCTTTTCCAACCATGTCCTTGTTCTTATAAAACAGCTTGGTTCCATAGATAGCTCCAATAGTGATGTTCCAGATGTCATTTCCAATCACCCAACCCGCAGTCCCATTGAGGGTCTGAAAGAATGGTCCCGTCGTCGTACTTCCCTTGCCGTTTCCACTGTTCCCGTTGCCATTATTTCCATTGCCGTTGTTGCCATTGCCGTTGTTGCCATTGCCGTTATTTCCATTATCATTATTTCCATTACCATTACCATTCCTATTGCTGATAGGATGCGGAACTGATGCTGATGCTATCCCAAGGAATGCAGACAAGCAGACGAAAAGGCTTGAAGTTCTCATCTTGCTATTGATGACGGTTGTCCGTTGATGAGGGCAAGTCAAGGATGGAAGAAAGCTTGTGGACCATCAATGCAGTGGCATAGCAGCTATTCATATACTTGGGTTCCTTGGACTCAATCTAAATTTGATTTTTCGAAGCTTACGACGATTCACATCCGAGCTGCAAGCAAAGCTTGGTTTTGGGCCGAACTGCGAGGAAAAGTAAGAATATCTTCCGTACCCCCGGATCTACAATATATTTCCCTATATCCAGTATTCTATTACTTTAAAGACAGACGAGGGGGTCTGGTATATCAGCTTTCCTTGCTTATATTTCCATGTGGTTATCCTGGATGCCATGTGAAGACCTTCGCACTTCACTCGCTTTTCACCTGCTCTGAGAATGAAATATTGAATTTCTAAGCCAACGAGCCCGAAATAGAGTAATAAAAGCGAGATATGTGGGGTAGTGGAGTATTTGGTGTGGGGTAATAAGGTCAGCTGTGTTCGTGGGCCTGCCAAGTATGCGGGGGAGTTTGCAGCTCGCTTGCATGAACAGGGGAAAATCCAGGGGCTCGGGTACCTATGTACCGAGAGTACCGGAGAAATTTAAGTGCAATATAGGCATAGATGCCGAGGTCATGCAGTATTGTAGATTTTGCCTTGGTTTTGAATCCTTAAATAGAGAATTAAACTTTAGAATTAGAGGAGTTCTCTATTTCGAAGCGAGATGTCTAAGTTTAAAAATAAGACCCATGTGTTCATATGTCTATATGTTCTGGCTCGAAGTATATTTATTTCATACTGCTACTCTATCTAGCTTCTAATTATTGTAGAAATTTGAATAAAGACAAATATTCAGGCATCTTTCACTTGTGAGAGATTGAAAACTCGCATCGGTCTCGAGGCTTTCCATTCCTGAGCTTCTTCCGTTCAAGTATAGTTTAGCTTCCCATCTCAAATTTACAGACCACCTAGCAGAGGCATGAAAGCCTCGAAATTATTGTGTGAAAAGATGCGTCGAATATAGATTCTCAAGCGCAAATGTCCTAATAGCCTTGAATATACCTGTCAGCTTCCCTCGCAAGCCACAACTCGCCCCAAGATAGGAGTTCGGCAGTTCCTTGATTCCACTCCATAAAGCACTGGTACTGCTTGTTTCCGAGTTTATCTATGGCTTGTTGTGGTTAAAGGCCCTGACTCATTCAAATCAATGATGACGTTATACTTGGTCCTCAATTCCCGGTCTTTGTTAACAAGGACCGAAAGATGCCCTGTGGAATTCATGATCATTTACTCAGCAAATTAGAACGATGGCAAATTTGCTATTTAAAGCATATGATTCAAGGTGTACATTTTACCAAGTCAGATTACTTGCTATAATCTCAATGGTTGTGATTATAGGATGCTTGATAATGTCGTGCCGTATGCGAAGCTCTTTTGCATGTCTCGCAGTTAGTTAGTTGCCTTTTGTACTGGACGAAATAAATAATGGCAAAACCAATGATGGGGAATTCTAGGTTCGTGGCAACAGATCTATTTCTAACTTATGTCCACTGTTCGAAACTATAATTAGTCCCTCTATTAAGTGCATCGACATGAATTGATGTCAAAGTTCTGCTTGATTGTCAATTAAAGTTTTCAGAAGTATGGTGTGAGACAGTCTGCATAGAATCCTATGGAAAGAAAATGAATAGCTTTCATATCATTGAACCTAACGGTACAACACTCATATCTTTCATTTGATTCTACGTCTTGGAAGATATGTGTCCTGAAATATGTCTTGCTGTTGACGAATAGGATGTGTATCATCAAGAATAGCAAGTAAGCGAATGACTGCTTCACTTATACCTGAAAGTCGATTTTCAAATTGCTACTTCCCGCAGAGCAATTTTTTAGTTTCGCACCCATTGACGCACCGCAACAGAAAATTGAAGTACCAAAAAAACTAATTTCAGCCAATCATTCAAAATGCGAAGTGCGCTTGCATTGATGTCCCGAAGCTAGAAAGCACACAAATGTATTGAACTAACCCCTGGCTTTTTTTTTTCCTTCGATATAAGTCATTCGTATGATCTTAACACAAACCACCGTATGAGCCTAATATAAAGACTTGAATACTAGTATAAATATTACTGTATTACTAAAAGTTTGATTCTAAGCATTGAAGAAAAACTTGAATCCCTCGTGATAATTGCTGTGTACGATTTCTAAGCATTTAATAGATGAGACAATGTCTGGAAATGGAACAATTTTATGGTCTTGAAGACATTTGCCGTCTTGGAGGCCATTTGTCTGTGCTACTCCTGACCAATTCACTGGAGCCATTGAGGTTTCAATGTTTCTTTAGGATTACTACCAAGTCATAGGGTTTGAAGTGTACGACAATGAGGCAGGTATTCAGGGAAAGGCTCGCTAGAAGGCCTGATATGTCTTGATTGTTGAGCTATTATTAACTGATTTCCAACCATCTCTCGGCAAAAACTATAACTGCTTTCATGCTTTATCACGCCGATTTTCTTTACATGTATAATCCTTAACAAGTTGAAGGTGAAAATCTGGGCAATTTTTGGGTTTGATATCATAGGCCAGATTTCATGATGCCATATTTTGATCTAGTTCGAGTAAGACAAGCTCTGCAACTGTTTAAATCAGCACCGGTTCTATAGATGTATATGTAAAGTACATATATTTACTTAGCCACTGAACAATAAAAGAAAAACTCGAAGCATATGAAACTAAAGTTCATTCAGGATTTGAGGTTGACTATGCAACGTAGTTGATATCTCTGGTAATGTCATCTACAATTCGGCTTGGTTTTGAGGATAAAGACGGCGCTATTCGTAGAGCAGGTATGGCTTGTTAATTATATAGAGAGTTAACATGGAGATCCATCCTTGATCCAAAGGACTGGAACTCACGACTTGCATCACGAGTAGAAGACTTAGCACCATTAACTTCCTGCTGGGCTGGTGGCGCCATCGACTACCTGCAAAACGCTCCTCCAACACCAGGAATATGATTCGTATGATTCTCAACCGTATTATTGACGATATACAAAGCCTTTTCATCACCAGGATCTCTCCTAAGAGTTGCCACCGCTTGGATAAATTCTTGTGGTCTTCGAGCCTCGTTTGCACATTTGAGTTCTCTTCTTTCTGCTGCTGTTCTGTTTTCGCGGTTTTTCTTTATTGAGTAATCTCGTCTAGCAGTTCGAGTTCCGTCAGGCTATTGATGAATTAGATCTATAGAATAGAGTCAGATGACGATGATTCAATTCACCTTCAGACGACCTCTTCTATTCTTGTAGCTCCTGTGGTTTCTGGGCTTGGGTTCGGTAGTCTGTCGATCGGGAGTTGGATGCGTAGTTTCAAATACAAATTGATCTGCATTAGAACATAATCCTGGCGTCCCATCATCCTGCTGGAGGAAAAGATTAGTCTAAGTTCGATTCTGTAGTTTCAGAATACGGATTGAACATATTGCTCACAGGGTTCTTGGTGATTCCATATCGAAGTTTCAAGATTTAATTTGATATCGAAAAGGTGATAATTGAGCAAACTCAAAGTATCGAGAGGCTGAATAGTGAAATCGAAAGAAAAATCGCGCCAAGGCTCGACTTGATTGACAATCTAGTGAGCACATGACTCCACTGCGCCTGCCCTACGACATTTACCTACAGCGCAAGGTAACTTACTCTGATATTGAGGGTGGTGCTTAAATTTCGGGTAATGCTAGAGATATCTCACTCTTATTAATAGAGCAAGTACTTTAAGTATTCGCACATTCAAAGAAATAAAAGTTATCATGTCGACAGCCAAATAGTTGGAGCAATACGTAAGCTCAATAAGCCACCTAGTTTATAAATCTATCCAGAGCATGATGAAACTTAAAATTATCAGCAACGAATGAGATCACTTAGTTGTAAGAGCAGATTTGCATTGAACAGATTCCATTACAGATTCAGGGAAAACTATTCTATCTATACATTATACATATCATTCATCAATTAATCAACCTCCAACCGCAAGGCATCGTATTGTACATAAATTGCCCTGGTCAATACTGCGCTCTCATAATCAGTCGCATTGGGAGGCAAGCTGAGCACGATTTCATTCGTTCCAGCCACAAAGTATGAGGTTGGGAAGGTGAATTTATGATCGATGTTGTAGCAGATGACGGCTGAGCGGACAGCGCAGGAAGAAGAGTGATAATATCTGTTACTTGTTAGCACTGCTCAAATTTATATTCATCTACAGAGAGAACTTACGGGATGATCCATGGCTCCAACTGCTTGCCGTTGATGACCACGGTGTATGGAAGATTGGCATATGGTTGCGTGGCATTGAAGACATCGGTGTTTCCACTTGCTGTCTTTGCACCAGCCAACTGCACGGTGAATGTAGCCTTCTTGCTATTCTTGTAGTCCTTAGACTTCAGATCAAACAAGACAGTCCAGTTGTTGACGTTCTTCCAGACTTCTTCTGTTCTAATCGAGTTGCCATACCCACCAAACACACTCCAATGCACGTAGTTGAAGTCTTTGGAGTAATCAGATTTGCCAACTGTGTATGTGAGTCCTTGTGGAAAGTCGTTGGGGAAGTCATGCACAGGCCAGTAAGATCGGTATTGTTGTGGTTTGAGCGGGTGGGTGAGATCTGGCTCATAGCCGTGCTTGTACTCGCCTGAGCTCTTGTCTGGAACACCAATACGCCACAGCTCGGTACCGCAGCCCTCTTGCTCCCACTTCACATTGATAGTCGAGACTTTGCCTGCTACCACCTTAACATTGTCTTGTGTGTATTGTCCAAAGATGCCCTCTGCATAGACAGTCAAGCGGTATGTGCCTGCCTTGACAGCGGGGATTGAGACAGCACCAGTTTTGACGTCGATGTCTCCCCAATATTGGTATGCTTTGGTATCTTCAGCGTTGTCTTGGTAGTCTACACCATTGGCGGAGAGAATGGCGAGAGGCTTCACAGCACCCTTTGGAAGATTGATCTTGGCTTTGAAGGTTGTGCGGCCGCTTGATGGCACATAGTTGGGGACGTGCTTAGCGATTGAATCATAGAATGCTTGGTTCCAGGTTGGGGAGTAGAATTTCAGGGCTTCGTTGCGGAGGGTCATCATGCTTGTTCCTGGGGCACCCTTGTTGAAGTGGTAAAATTGCTGGTTATATCGTTAGATAAGTTCTCACAAACAGATAATGTCTACTTACTGGTCCAAATGTCCTGTCGAAGCCATCGGTGATGTTTGGCACTCCATTTCCGTGATGGTTGGAAGCTAAAATATGTTAACAAATGTTTTCGAAAATTTCGGCAAAAACTTACTGATATAATTGTAGGTAATTCCATCAACCATCAAATCAGAATAAGTTGGTCCACCAAAATACGTATCCTTGGTATTCTGAACCAACCAACTTCCAAAGGTGTAATTGCCTGTGCTCTGTGTTCCATCGGCGTACATCCCATGAACACTGTGATCACGATGGGTATCCTGGAAGATGTACTTGGTGAAATAATCGCCTTCTTGCTGAACGTAGGGGTCATTTGGTGTCTTTCCCAAATACCAGGTAGCATCCTGAACGACAACTTGGTTCGCAACTGCGTTCTTGGATGGCAATGGTGCATAGTGGTCCTCATTGGTGAGAAGATGAGTCCAGAGAGCAGAGTTGGGGCGGAAGAGGGTCCTGAATTCTTGAAGATTGCGGAGGAAAGGCGTAGTCTTATTATAGTACGCCAATCGGGAGAAGGTGTGCAGACCTGTCTCTCCCTCCCTGAGGAACCAGTACTGGTACAAAGTTTGTCCGGTAGCTGGATAGGTATCATTCATCACCACTCCACCGTATTTCTTGCCCTCCGAGTCCACGCCATTGATCAATTCGTACTTTGGTGCTGTAGAGCCAGGTGTCCATGCTCCTGAAGGAATGCAGTAGCAGTCGAGATATGGTCCAACTCCTACAGAGCCAGATACAACACCGAGCAAGTTCTGACCGTCCAGGTAAAGCGAGTCGATGACACCCCTGGTCTTGAGGACTGTCGCGACGAGACGATCATTGGCGAGGTACAATAGCTTGCTGTCTTGAGAACCAATAGTTGCGTTGCTCGCCAAAGCAGAAACCTGCAATGCGAGCAAAGGGAGCAAGGAGACGATCTTGGACAACATCTTTCCCAATTGCAATCAAAGAGATCAAGAATGCCAAAGAGAAGATAGGATGAGGGTGAGGGAGAAAGCTCAAAAATGAAAGGTGATGCTATCACTAAATATGGCTCCGGTACCTGCACCGAAATCTTCCAGAACCGCATCAACATGCATCTTCCATCTCAGCTCCAGGTACCAAGAAATTGGCAATGTGCCACGCTCGCAATGCTGAATGCACTCGACGAGCATCCTGGAAGCATTCATCCAGTGCCATCGGACGAAATAAACAGGGTGTCCGGGGTGCAATCTACCGATGCTGCGGGGAGGGCTGGGGACCCCACCTGGCCAAGGATGGAGTGACGGGTTCGGTGTGTAATGTAACGAGATGAACTTTGGCTAACGAAATTATTTTGGAGCTGGGGATAAATTGGGATATATTCAATATAAAGTGGAATATAGATGATATCCCAGTTCGGGACCGGGAACCTCGGTGTATGTTTATGTGCCAAGACGAGGTGGAATAGAGGCGATTGGGTCGGAGCGGGATCGAATTATAGGTGGAATTTCTGGAGCGAAGGACAGGAATCCACTTATCCATATATCCCCATGTACAGTACATCCACGCACTCTGTAGACTGTACCATGTACTCCGGACTCCATACAGTAGGTACTCCACAATCCACACACCAAATGAGAGAAGAGATGAACATGTGATGACGATGATTGTGGGGTTAACAAGCCCAATGATGGTCCTGAAATTCAAGCATTTTGAGATTTTCATATTCCCTCCCTATGTGCTGGGAGTGGCTTACTTCATGCTTGATGCTCAAGAATGAACCCAAAATCCGCTGGACCGATGAAAGATGCAGGAAAATCCTCTACTCCGGAGGCATTTAGCATATGAACAATGTGCAGCAGGAAAATAGTATATATAGTAGAAAAAGAATAACTCAAGAAACACATCTTCACCACCATCTCCTCAAGTGACTGCATCTCTTCAAATCTCAAGATGATGACAGTCTCAACTCTCCTCATGATTGCACTTGCAACGACCTCAACCCTCGTCTCAGCCATCCCCACAGCTCATTCATCAGTTGAAAATAAGCGATGGAACACTCCAAAGAAGCCAGCTGCTTTCTACCTTGCTGGTGATTCGACAACAGCTGCTTATTCTGGTGCTGGCGGTGGTACGTCTCAATACTCACACTCTCCTTCCAGCTTAAAACTTTCATGAACTCAATGCTGACATTGTTCTGTGGATTCCAGGCTGGGGAGTAGGCTTCCTCTCCACACTCACAAACCACGCAATCGGCACTGATCTCGGCTACAATGGAGCCACGACTGCATCGTTCGTATCCGGCGGAGCGTGGGCGAATACGATTGATGCGGTGAAGAGAGCAACCAAGGAGTATACACCTTATGTGACCATCCAAGTAAGTGCCATATCACCGGGTCTGCTAAAATCTAATGAAAATGAAAAGTTGAGGCTGACCAAGACGTGTGATAGTTCGGACACAATGACCAGAAGACCACATCCGGCATAAACATCACCCAATACTCCACAAACTTGCAGAATCTTGCGAAAGAAGCCATCGCAGCAGGTGGAATACCAGTTAGTCCTCCCACAAAGTTGTTATTTCTCTGCTTTTCACTTTTTTCCTCTGCCCTCTCACAATATCCATCTGACCAGCACCCAGATCCTAGTGACGTCCATCTCCCGCCGAAACTATAACGCCTCGGGTCTCGTAATTCAAGACCTCGAGCCCCAGCGCCTTGCAACCATTGCCGTCGCAGCGTCGCTTAACATCTCGTGCATCGACTTGAACATCGCCTCGACCAACTACCTCAACGCCATCGGTGCCGCCAACGCAGCGACTTACAACCGCATCTCAACTGACTTCACGCATCTCAATCCTAAGGGAAGTGTGCTATTTGGATCGATGGTTTCGTGGCTCATGACGAGCACGACGCCGTATGGTGCGGAGATTTCGAGGTATAGTAAGCCAAATGCGACGATTGTGGACGATATCAAGGCGGGGGTGTATGTGTTGCCTTCTGTGTGAGTAAGTGGCTGAGCTTATAGAGTGCGGATTTCATGAGTAAATATTTGGCATGGAGAAAGTGGAGAAAGTAGAGCAAATCCAAAAAGAGATCAGAAAGCAGAAAAGTGAGGCCGGTCAAATTTATCTTTGTCAGTCGCCAAAACCTATCTGATGTAAATAGTGAAGTGTCGCAAGTATATAAGGGAAACCTCTTCCAGGTCTTACAAGTGTGAACTCTTCCAACATAGGCAGCATATGAGCATATTTTGAGGCTTTACTCGCCTTTTTTTCATAAGTCTGAAGTTTGAACCTGGCCATTCTAAGAGGGCTCCATGATAAAGGGACTGAGGTCCAAACTTCAGACTTGTGAAAAAGGCGAATATTCTAACTTTCTGTCCAGCCATATTTCTGTCTTTGAGGATGACGAATTTGACAGCTTCGTTTGTGCAAAGAAGGTGGGGAAAGGATAGAGATGCAGGAACAAGATGATGGTATGGAGAGAAAATGAGACGAAAGAATACATTACATCCACTTTCATTCATTGTATTCTCCCACGACAAAAGCAAAGACTGAACAAACAGCCGCAAAATCCACACCGCAAAGAGAGAGAGAGAGAGAGAGAGAGAGAGAGAGAGAGAGCGCGCGCACTTGCTCGAAGCAAAGTACCAAACTCACGTCCCAACACAAAGCACTCATATGTTCCGTTCATCTCAAGCCAATTCACATCAAATCAACTCTCGCACACTACACCTCTAGACCTTCCCCGCTCCTAAGGTGTAATGAAATTGTATTGTACTGCGCTTTGCTCTGGTCCGCTCTGGTCTGCTATAATCCGGGTATTTCATTATGCGCTGGCTCAAATTTCGCTCGTCTTAACCAGTTCAATCCAATCGCTTCGCTCAATTGACTAAAAAATCCAACTGTATCCTCGTCTTTTACACGAAACTAAAATAAACTCCAATCTCAATGCGACAATATGCATACGTACACTTATATATACACCATCTGCTTTCAAATTAACATCATCCCCTCCGACGCTGGTTATTGTTCCAAATTTTTAGAGTCCTGAAATAATCGATGTATCTGTTGTCTATTATTGTGTTGTATCGAGCCTGCGATTTGCTGCGTTTGTTCACTCATTACTTCGGTGCGGTATACTGCTTTCTTACTCTTCCACCCGAACTCAACATGTTCAGTCACCATCATCCCACACCCCCTCTGCGTAAGGATTCCACTCTTGACCAGGGTAACTGGTCGCACTCATCGCTGCCAACTCACTCTCACTATCACCACCAGGATATAATCCTCCGACGCCTTGGCCCTGTCCGCCCGCATAATGGATCTTCTCCTCTTGAACCTGCGGTTGCTTTCCCTTCAAACTTGCATCTCTAACACCTTCACCTGAATTGGCGTTTGACCTAATAAACGGCGCAGGTGTATTCTGTGTCATTGGAGGACTGCCATTGCTATTGGTGCCTACACTTGTGTCTAAGCGTGGGTTTGGCAATCTTGGGCTTGCATTGTATAGATCATCTTGACTGGGTGGACGGATAGGCACATTGACTTCCGTCCTTCGAATTTCGTCCTTCAGCACGGAAGCGCCAACTCCACTGTTGCTCCCAGGTGTCCCTCCAGAGGCGTTACGCATCAGATTCGGTGGCGTGGGGGAATGTTCGCTTATACTGCTGCCTCTAGGCCTGCCACTCGTCCCTTCAGATATGATATGCCCATGACCATCAGCGATGGGAACACTCAGTGCACCATTATGATGATGGTGCATTGAGCTCTGAGGAGCAGGTTGGGTAGGCGAAGCAGCAGAATCATGCTGCGAGAATGCAGAAATGGCACTAACAGCAGTCCGCCGTGTGTTGGACCGATCGAGATCCATATCCAGGTTCATAGTACTCATACTTGGCGTCAATGACATCTGTCTGTCATGTCCACGTGTATTTCTATTCTGCTGATAATCTTGATGCTGATGTTGATCCAGGTGGCTTGGCCACTTGGGAGGGGGTGGTGGTGGGATATCATTCACTCCGGGGTTCACGGGCGAGAAAACAGTATCTTCAGGTAGTGGATACCCAGCTGGACTCTCAGGATGTCTCAACGTAGGCTGTTGCAGCCTCAGCACCGCACCTGGTCGTCCGGCTTTGACAGCTGGATGAGATTGGTGTGAATTTATGGGATCCTTACGTAAAGGAACAGGACGTTCATCCTCGTCATCATCATCGCCACCTGGGAGAGAAATCTCATAAGGTCTCTGCTGGCCGTCCAAAATCTTGGGTGGCGAGCGAGCAAGGAGGTCTTCACGGCTCAGACGAGGATTACCTACGTTTTGAGCTTGGTAGTTCTGAAGGGTTGAAATGTTGATTAATTCTAGCTTTCTCGGCTGACCTCTGTGTTGGGACAATGAAGGTGGTGGTATTTCTTGGAAGCCTGGCTGGAGTTGCTGAGAGGGCATGCGTTGTTTCGAAATTGTGTCTTGATGCTGGCGTTGTTCGCCTTGGGAGCGAGGTTGTTGCGGTAGATTATTATAGCGTGGATCTTGTGACATGTTAGGATGGGCGTACTGCATGCGGTTGAGACCTTTGGGATCATAATCTGTGTGCACACTCATTGCTCCTTGGCCGCGAACAAGAGAATAGCCGCCTGGAATCGGTACGCTGTCGTACTGTGGCTCGATATATTGTGGTCGCTGCTCTTTGCTTGGTTGGCGTCCCCGTTCTGGTGATTGGACTGCAAAATTTTGGGATTGATCTGGTCGACGCTGATGACTGAGATCACGCATCCGCTGATCAGAAGTCTGCTGTCCGCGCTGGTCTGCTACACGTTCACGGGTTCGCTGATCAGGAATCCTTTGCTCTACAGAATTTTGTCCTTGGCGACCTTGACTCGAAGAAACGGGCAACTCATCGTTAAGATCAGAGTAGGTCTGAGCTAATAGTACTGGCTGCACGGTTCGATTGGAGACGCTTCCTTGAGAACGAGAATCATCGCTACCGCGATCAGTGTTTGCCTTTCTACCCATGAATCCATTCAGCAGACCAGATGCCGAGGGTCGACGTGGCTTGTTGTCTTTGCCCGGAGACGCTGGGGTGGCAGCACCATGGCCCATTGTGCCAAATGAACTTCGCTGCTGACTCGTCGATCTTGTGTCAATGTTGGGCGTCAGAGGCTTGCTTTCCTTAGGTCTCGTCGCATTTAGCAGGGGTGACTCAATTGGTTGTCGTTCATCATATGAAAGCTCTCGAGTCGCTTGAGGCTGAGCTTGGGTCAAGGTTTTAGTTGACGAATTAGATTTCCCAAAAATGCTGCTTAATCCAGAAAACCGATTTTTCTTCGTGGCCGATTCTGCTGTTGTAGTGGAAGCAGTCGATGCTCTGCCCGTTTTACCAGTCTTGGGTTTTGGTGCAGTTAGGTGTGTGCCAGCAAACAAACTCTTCTTTTTTTCCTCCCTCACCTTTGGAGACAAGGGTGCCGGCGGTGTAGCTGTCAAGTCGACTCGCGATGATGCATGGTGAGCAATAACACTTTCTCGACTAGCTGGTGTATTTATGCCGCTACCTGAGTTGTGCAATCCACCAAAGAAGCTTGATCTCTTTTTTTGACGTTCTTGGGCAGCCTCAGATGGAGCTATTGAATCTGCATATTCATTACCTCGAGACAAAGGCTGGTCTCGAGATATAGAATTGCTTCGACGCTCCCTACGAGAAATTGAAGCACTTCTTCGCTCCCTTGATGATGCCCTTGAGAGCTTCCCTCCAATCTCCTTGAAGAAGCCAGAGTTGCGTCTTGATGTTCCGGCTGCTGGAGGCTCAGGAGGACCAACTCCCGGTAGCTGGTATTCATTTGTTTGTTGTCGTGGAAGAAACGCAGCTGTGCGAGATAGTGGCGCTTGATAGTAATGAGCGGGCAAGTCAACACTGCCTCTTGGTGCCTCTGGCCCGCCAACTTGGCCAGGTCTAAAGAGCTCGGGGTATCTTTGGGCTGAAGATGGAGGCTGCTCGTAAGGCCTTTGCTGTGGAGGCGCCTGAGGCCATGCAGGCTTCTCGTCATATTCTGGGTCTGATACTGGGGCAGGAGCATGCCTCGTTATTTCTTGCTCAGCTCCCGGTTCCCAAGAATTATTGCGTGGTGGGGGCAGACCCATTTCTTTTAAGTACGAAGGAGATGTTGTGGCCGCTGCTGGTCCGGCTTTTGGTCGATTGGGGCGCCACTCAACATGTGATTCTCTGAACTCAGGCTGTTGCAAGATATCTGCTCCCCTTGGAGGGGAAATAGGCATTCGCTGAGCTTGTATTGGGGCCACTTGTTGATTACGATTGGAAGCACCGTCAGGAGGAAGCGGAGGTCTCGTAGTCCACATAGGTCCTTGCTGAGTGCGTTGTTGTGATTGGGCTTTAGGTGGAGACTGTGGATCCGTTCCGCGCTTCTCGCTAGCTGGTCCGTTGGGAGGAAGATTCTGAATTGGGACAACATCAGGAGCATTCGATAAGACCTGGTCATGCGCTTGTGATGGTTTTGGTTCGATAGGAGAAACTACAGGATCAGGAGCAGGTGTTTCTCGGTTAATCTGTTGAGGCTGGATTTGTGCTTCTGGGGCAGAAATCACTTCATCCCCTTCATCAAGTGGGAAGCGAGGTTTGGGATGACGGGAACCAAACCCAATACCGAAAGTAGATGTGCGGCGGATTGGTGGCAAGAACGATGAGGCTGCATTCTGCCTTTCTAATTCTTGTGGGGAAGGTTCTGTTGTCACTGGCACCGTAGCTAGCTGAGACAGTTTGAACACGGGGGGCGGTATATTACTGCTGATACGAGTACTAGTCGCTGTCGTCTGAGCAGGTGTTGGGCTATTTGCCGAGAATCTTGATGCGGATGGCGATGCGACAGGTAAAGGGTAATCGTAACTGCTACCTCGTGGTCGATTGATGATGCTTGTCGTTGGAGACGCCAATGGCTTTGGAATCTCCAGCTCCGGTGTATGTTGATCTCCAGATGGATTTTCTGGCTCCGAGGTTGTGACTGTTTGAGGTGCCTCTAACCCATTCAAGTTCTCATCTTTCGAAAGCAAAACTGGTTCTTCTTTTGATAATGTCTCCTTAGAATCATGATCGGCAGATACCATGACCCAATCACTACTCTCTGCTGGCTCTTCAGCAGCATCGTAGAAACGAGTCTCGTCACTGTTGGAACGCTCACTTCTCGCCGCAGCCTCTGCTGGAACGGCTAAAGATGGCCGAGTTAAATGGATCTCGGTAGGTGCTGGGCCTGGTTTTATGGATTCATCCACCTGGCTGCCTTCTTCTGAGATTGGTGCTGCATTAAAGGGGTCCCATGAGGGCTGGGCCTTGCCAATGGGAGCAGGTACTGGAAGTGCGTCTTCTTCATCTTCAGTGATCTCCGACACAGTGTCATGGTCAGGAACTGGCTTCATAATGGACTGAGACAAAGGTAACGGTCCTTCAGTCACACCACGAATGGTGTTTGGAGTCATTGGCGGTTGGTATTGCTGTTGTGATTGTGGTTGTGAGTGTGAGTGTGTTTGTTGATGTTCAAATGGAAGAGCCCCACTCATGGTACCATCTAATTGTGATTGGCCTACAGGCTGCGATGACATTCCTTGGGCAGGTGATGAATCCCAAGACGTCGTAGTCGCAGCTCGAGAACGCTGGAATGTTGGGGGAGGGGTACTATCTTTTGAAAGTCGCGATGAAGAATCATTTCGATTGGAAGACCGGTTTAGTCCTAATGGGAATCCCCAAGACGATCGGCGTTCAGTCTTGGGTTTAGAAGGTGGAGGTGGGCTTGTCTGCGGTGACTTCAAAACTTAGTAACAGTTCAAACCGAGCAGAGCACAGTGCAAGGGGAAGAAGTGAAGAAAAGGTTGAAATTATCCCTAGTCGTACACAGCCTGCTAAGCAGGATGACATCTGACAATGGACAAAACAAGGTACGCGCGACGATTAGTCTGAAAACACAGGAAAGTAAATCAAACATGAATATGCCCTATCGCCACATGCGCTTCAGCCGGAAAGGAGATGTCAATCTACCTTGTCTCCTCCTCCTGACCCTCGAAATTTGTTCTTTCCCTTTGCAAGTAAACCTTTGCCTGCTTTGCCTGCCTTTCCACCAAATATTCCTGCTGTATGAAGAAACTCCTTTCCCTTTGCCTGTACCTGCTGAGTAGTGAGCTTGCTGCTGCCCGAAGCATTGAATCCCTGTTGTGGAGCCGTAGGCTGAAAGCTTTGTCCTGGACTAGGACCTGCGGCTGTTGGAGTGGAAGGACTTGTTGTGGTTGGCGAGCTCGCATTCAGATACTGCTGGTAGTACGGCTGCTGAAGAGGCGGCGCTGAACTAGTAACTTTTGGGAACTTCATTCTTGTTGAACCAGAGCCAGTCCCGGCATTTGGACCACCCCAACTTCCCGTCGCATCGGCGTGTTCTGGATACTGTCCCTGAAGTCTCACCATCCAGTCATTGAGACCAGGATCGATCGATGCCCAATATTGCCGCGTAGTATTGAAAGTCTGTATACGCTGTTCTGGGGCAGAGATTGCCATGATCTCCTTGAAAGCAATCAATTTGGTTGCGGGTGGAAAGTTTTGCTGGGTTGGAGTATCAACAGGAGAGACAGTGCTAGGAGCTGTCTGTGCCAGTGAGACTGTTGATAGTGGTGGCATATAAGGTTGAGATGAGCGGGCTGGATGCTCATCTTCAGGAGGGGTTGGTGAAACAGGATAGGTGGTTGAAGTGACCGTAGGATCCTTCTCTTCTGCCAGAGACAATCGACGCGCCGGCTGATGGTGAGCATAGGCAGCTGCGGCAGCGATAGCAGCAGAGCCGCCTACGATTGCACCATTCATACCCACAGCTTTCCCATGTGTGGACTCGCCCCCCAACTCTTCTGTTTCCGGATCACGGGCTCTCACATCACCTTCAATTTTCGATGGAACAGGATTGGGGATAGATGTTGAAACATCCAGTTCAATCGGAAGGGTCACGTCTGGCCCTGGAAGCTCGCTCACAATATCTTCATGGGTGTTAGAAGGCTGCCCACCCAATGGGAGATTCTCAGAACTTTTTTCCCACGAAAATCTATTCTGTAGAGCTGGACGAGGTGGTTCCAAGGAGGGTTGCAATCGCTGAGGGCTCAAAGGTGCAACTTCGGCAGGGATTGACTTGTTCTCGAAGATCGGCTCCATCACCGATTCTGCGTGTTGAAGTCCAGGTACGTGTGACGATTCTGTGATGACAGCGGGAGGTGTCTGACCCTCATCGGCCGATGATAAGTAGTTGTCGTATAGCTCGGATGGTAGGTATGCGCTTTCTCTCCCTGCTGTTGTTACATACGTATTATCTTTCAGCGGCTCTGGAATCAGAGTTTCTTCTTTACGTGTCGCATCCGAAGGTCGAGGGCTTAGACTTTTGACGATCTCTTCTCGCAACCTTTCATTTTCATCATCTGAGGGAGGAGTGCCTGTGTTGAGGACTGGCAAAGCTTCCCGTGTTGGGGAATCCCATTCACCATCCGACTCGTCGTCGTCCTCCTCTTGAGTAGAAACATTTCCCACAGGTGCTACGAGGGTTGGGAAGTATCCAGCCTTGCTCGGCAGTGATTCCATCTTTGGGGTGTCTTTTGGAGGTGGGGTCGGGGCTGCGTTGGAGTCATTCGAAATACTGCGATTCACGATATCAGGTCGAAGTTGCGTCTCCGGTGGCGCCTTCTCCAGTGGAGGAAACACTCTCGGGTCAAGAGCTGCTGCCGAATAGACACTTTTTAATGATTCTGGGGCTGTTACATATTTGGTATCTTCAAAAGCTGGGGGAGGCATAGGCTCTGATGGATCGTGCTTTCCCATAGTTGCTCCAGCAGCTCCAGGCATGGTGGCACTTACCAGAGTCGCCTCAAGAGCTGACTCTGGTAAAGACTGTTTTGTGGTAGTTGGCGTTAGATCTTCTTCCTGTAAATCCTGTGAAGCTTGTATTGGAGTTTGTTTGCGGCTAATGGATCGAGATGGCGCCTCTGTTGTCGTGGCGTAAGAAGTCCAAGCCCCAGGAAGTGAAGGTCGGAAACTTGCCTCTCGACCAGCATCTGGGCGAGGAGCATGAATACTATCAGCTTGAACTGCTGAAGGCTCGTCCGGTGACGCTACATCAACCTCTGCAACATGACTGGTCAAGGCCGGAGGCGACATTCCAAGATCTGGTGTACGAGCCGGACTGTTACCGGGGCTAGGAGCGCTGATATTCCGACGATGGCCCAATTTGAAGCCTGGGATATCTTCTCCAATTTTCTCGACGGTCACCGCATGAGAGCTTTCTGGAGAATTGGGCTCATTCACAACTTCCAAGATAGACATCTCTGGTTGACGTGATCCAGCAACAGCACTACTCGGGGCTCTGCTTATGATTGGAGAAATTCCCGTTGTGCCAGTGCTTTCGCTATCAGTCCGTTTCACGCCGCTAGATGCAGGTGTTTGGGGAACAGGAGTATCAAATGCTTGATTGACAACAGATCTGAAGCCGATGGAGGGTTGCGATTTCAAGGAGGAATCTGGATCATTGGCTGAGGAGCTATGGGTACTGGGCACGTTTGTAGAAATCGCTTCAGTATCACTGGTAGAGGATCGGCTTGGCTGGATAAACATGTCCATACCAAACCCAGATATTCGGTTAAGATCAGGTAGTTTAGGGCTGGATGAGAGTCTGAGCCCTGTTTCAGTCTTGTCGTTATCAGATTGAATAGGTTCTTTCGTGATATCTGTCGTTGCCTGCGGTATTGCCTTCGTAATGTCGACTCCGTCAAATCCATACTCGCTCTTCCTCTCTGTGACCGTGTCGAGCATTGGCATTAGGCGTCGACCAGAATCTACGTCCTCGGCATCATTGCTCATCCTTCTTTTCGCGCCTAGGCTTTCCGAGCTGGTCTTGTGTCGGAGCTGATGTATGGTGGAACCCTCAATTTGCCTTGGGTCTGTCATTGAATCCATGCTTGGGCGAGTTGACTCCAGCGATTGACGCTCCTTCTCCCGTTCCTCTTCCATCCTCCTCTTGTAGATGTCCGCGGGGCGGATGAATGGCAAAGCCTTGCCTGGGGAGGAAACTAGCGAACGAGATGAAGCACCGGGTGATGATTCGCGAGCAGTTGAGCCAGTCCATGATTTCGATGCGGGCAGCTCAACCGAGCCATGCATGATTTCCTCCAATGGTGGTCCTGTGGATTGACTTAAACTGCTCTTGCGAGCGGGAAATCTGGTAGAGGTTGATTCAACCGCACTCTGTGGACCTCGGGTGGTCAGAGGGGGCACAACTGCGGACGGCGAATAGTCACGTCGCGCATGATAATCACTGGCAGTTGAAGGCGTCACCAAGTCTGAACTCGGAGAAGTAATCGAAGGCGTCTCCCCTGGCAAAGCTTGAGTTTGGGGAAAGGGCTCCACCTCGGGCATGACTGGATTCTGTTGCGGTACATCTTGGGCAGGCTGCAGGGTGGATATTGAGAGTACTGGGGGACCGCTTGAGTTTCGAAGAGTTGATACCCCGGTAATCTGAGAAAATCGAGTCGCTGGAGCATTGCCTCTTGGAGGTGATGGCTGTCGCACCGTACTACTAGAGAAGTTCCTCTTCTCGTCGTCAGCATCAAATGAATGCGTGCGGTTATGGCCACTTGGTCCAGGTACTGGTGGCAGATCTCCATATCTTTTACCACTCTCTCCAGACATAGATCCCACATTTCCGGATGCTGCTGCTTGACCTTGTTGCCGTAATCCAGTGGGTTTTGAGGCAGCAGGAGGTGGGGGAGGAGGATCATAGTCGTATCCATCATCGTCGCCCCAATCATCGCCTCCATAGTCTACTTTCTTTGCTTCTGCCCATTTCTTCGTCTTTTGCCTGCTCACATTGGTTTGGTATGATATGTTGGATGTGGCAGATTGTGGGGTCCTGATATCATGATTAGTAGATTATTCAAAGCTATGAACAGGGTGGAATAAATGGATAGGCTGACATGGGAGAATCCTTCTCAAACGTATTCGGAAATGGTCGAGCCATCGCGCGTGTGTGTATTAGGTGCGCAGAGACAGAGCTGCTCGTTGTTCATGCGAAGTTTATCGATGCGTCCAGGCAGACATTGGTATTGAAATCCAGGTTGGATATCTGTGATGGTGAAGTTGGAATTAGGAGTGTCGATCGAAGCTTAATTGCGGCTGTATTGCAACTAACTGTTCAGGTGAGATGTTGCCCCAAGGCTGGCGACGCTAAAGTATGGTATATGATGCGGTCGCAAACAAAGGTTACACCAATGGGTCGGGGTCAGAGCCAACCTAGAAGAAGAGACATAAAATAGTATAATATAATATACAATACAGGACAGGACAGTTAAGGTAAGAATGCAGATGTATGTGGAGAGGCAGAGGCGGATCTGGCTTAGGAAAAGATGGGATAATTTGTTAGCCGTGTGGTGCTTTGCCTTGGGAGCTGGAGTGTCGGGGGGGGGGGGGGGGGATGCGATCAACAAACTGGCTGGCTGGCACTGGACGACGACGACGATGAGCGATGAGCGATGATGAGCCGCCACGCCGTGCGCCATTGGTGAGTGATAGCTTTCTCCCCCAGAGTCAGTTTTACAGTGCCTAGGTAGTACTATGGTGGGTGGGGGGGGACAGCTTGAAGACTGCACAGCCACAGTGAGTGGATCGATGGGATGAATTGAGAGGAATGATTGGACAGATGGAGGAAGGGAGTGAGTGGGCTTAGGTAATTCGTCAGGAATCCTGCGACATCTAATTTAAGAAATGTCTTTGTAATATTGATGCCTTGAGAGCCTTGCGTCTTAGGCATCAAGTAATACCATACCTTATACCTTTCATTACTAATGACTGACTGTCCAGTCCAGAATGGGAGGGAGCTGGAACCTGGAACATTCAAAGAACACGAAACATTATACGATAATTTGAACGCCACACACTCTTTGTGCCACTCTCTAGCCACTCTCTAGCCACTCCACTCAACGCAAGACCAGGACAGGTGCAGGACATGACAGGACAGACACAGGCACCGTGAAACACCACCATCTGTCCGTTTGAACCTTTGAACCTGTGAACCTGTGAACCTTTGGACATCAATCAACTCAACAAATTTCAACCACAACCACAACCACAATCACTCCGACCACGACTACGGCTTCTCTTTTCCATCCTAATACTACTCCTTCGTCCGCCCACATTGTCGAGATATACCAAATCATCCAGAGGCACTGAACACAATCCATCGAATTAGTATTCCTCAGCCATTCACTCCTCGGCGCATTGCATACCTACCAAGAATACAACCACCTCATTAGACACTCCGGGCAACACTTCTTCCAACTGGCGAGGCTCATCTGGCCCTCTTACTACACGGTGCGATAGTTGTGCGCTTGCACTCCCATCTCGCCATGGCAGTCTCGTCAATCCAGGACCGTACCAACGAGTTCCGCTCAGTCCTGCAACAAGTACAGAAGAGACAGGCTTCCTCCAAAGTCGGCGCACAGAGACAGTCACTCTTGACGGACTCGCAGAAGAGTGCGGCGAATGGAAGCGCAGATGGGAAGCCAAAGAGGTCGGAGTTTGCAAGGAGGGCTGCTGAAATAGGGAGAGGGATATCCGGGACAATGGGGAAACTGGAAAAGTTGGCACAATGTATGCGTACCAATTTTCTTCCGGCTGTGCAAAAC
Source organism: Margaritispora aquatica (assembly GCA_007644065.1). Lineage (NCBI taxonomy): Eukaryota > Fungi > Ascomycota > Leotiomycetes > Helotiales > Discinellaceae > Margaritispora > Margaritispora aquatica. The sequence goes on along the minus strand of VJWN01000006.1, from coordinate 1,845,774 downwards.
TGACTGGAATAGTGGCCAAGCGCAAGACTCTTTTCGATGACCGGCCCGTGGAAATCAACGAATTAACATCTATTATCAAGCAAGATCTGTCTTCCCTCAACCAACAAATCTCGGGACTTCAAAGCCTATCCCGCGCCCAACATCCAAAAGCCGACCAAGAAGGGGAGCATAACAAGAACGTGGTGTTTTTGTTGCAAGGAAAGCTCACGGATGTGTCGGTCAATTTCAAGGATGTACTCGAGGTACGGACGAAGAATATCCAGGCATCTCGAGCGAGGACAGAGAATTTCGTATCCTCGGTATCAGCACACATCCAGCCACAAATCCAACAATCTGCATCACCGCTATACAGCACGCCCAACCGCGGATCGCCCGGGCCAGGGCAAGATTTACTGTCCCTAAATCCAGTGGGAGATCAGCAACTGCTGATGATGGAGGAAGCACAGCCTCAGAACGCGTATATTCAGCAAAGAGGGGAGGCTATAGAGGCTATTGAAAGAACGATCCAGGAATTAGGGGGTATTTTTGGACAATTAGCATCCATGGTGTCGGAACAAAGTGAGATGATACAGAGAATTGATGCGAATACTGAGGACGTGGTGGATAATGTGCAAGGTGCTCAGAGAGAACTACTGAAGTACTGGTCGAGGGTGTCTGGCAATCGCTGGTTGGTTGCCAAGATGTTTGGTGTTCTCATGGTGTTCTTCTTGTAAGTCCTTCGTTTACTATGGTGACACTGAAACTAACTACATCAGATTATGGGTACTCATAGCAGGGTGAAGTTGATACTGGCAACATTGTGCATGCATCAAAGGCAAATTTTCTTTCATTGTAGAATTATTGTAGAAAGCGAGCGCTGCTGCGTATACCATTTAATCCTAAGCCACAAAGGCCTACTCGACCTCTTCGAGTTTTCGAGTTCCTCGCACATACCTTGGGTTTCTTGTGGTTGGACATTATCCCTTCCACCACACATTTTGCATAGCCCTTCATTCCGTACAACCATAGAGCCTTTAGGCCACAAGCAACGCTCTCATTCGTGTACTCTCTCTTTTCCTTCCCCGAGTATCTCGCCTAATTATTTCCGTGTATCCTCAGACATTTGATGACTATACATACCAGCAGAATGAATATCCATACTTTATTCTCGTCTTTCTACGGGATAGCGAATACCTTTGCTGGGAAGTCGCTCCTTCAAAGCACACGAGAAAAAATGCGCGCGTTGACTGCATACTTGAGCACTCTTGCTAACCCCTTGCTAGGGATGCGCCGTTAATAAGTTAGACCATCTAGATGCGGCCCTGATCAATTAGAGAATATGATTGTTTTCACCCGAATAACATTTACCTCCGTATGCTATGCATGGGACTACAGAGCCAAATTCAAATCGTAAGGGAGACAATGGGAGGTTCGCTCGCATCCTCGACTGGTTTGTGATTAGGCTTCCAGAGGCGTTTGCCAACATCTTGCACTTTGCATTCACAGCCTCCGAATTACCTACACTCGCAAACAAGGATGGGTGTGTTGATGCACGAAAAGCCCTTGGCACGCATAAGGCTGGTACGGTTAAATTCCATACAATTAAAAGTAGTGGAGGCTGTATTTGCAAGGCCACCTAGTCTCCAAGTCTTCCATTGGCCATCCACTTGGATTGTGTATCTGCAATCGCACCCTACTCCAGCTTGGCAATGACTACGATCAGAAGACATCTGTGACATTTGCAACAAACTCCCACTGTCGATTTCCAAGCAGGATACACACGATACGACACAGCCTGCTGCTGGTATCTTGACCCCAGAAACAATTCAATTCAGTGTTTTTTTCAGTCCAATTAGCGACTGGCACTCTGCATCATGAATGCTAGGGATATTGAAAATGTGTTGCATAACCAGACTGTGACGGATTCCTATAAGGATCTCTCATTGACAGTTTTGGGCAGTATTTCGTCTTCACGCAAAACAAAATCCTATGCCAATTCTCAATTCAGGATACAAAATTCCCTTCAGGCAGTATGACTGAGACGCACGAGCTATCAAGGAGAGTCACGATAGCAGATCATCCGGTCTCGCCAGGATCAACCGAAGTCAATACAAATAATGAACCGAGACATCGTTCAGGGTCGGCTGTGGAACGGTCAAATTCAGATGCCACCGCAGGGCCTCTACAGCTTCAAAATGCTTCTTCCAATCCAGTGAGCGAGGATCAGGCCCCAGTGGATTATGTCTATTGGAAATCTCCTGCGAGCATGGTTTCAACGTTCATTGTTGGGATCTTAATGGCTGTTGCGCATCACTCGTTCTATAATTCATACAATAGCGAAATAGTTGGGAGTCCTTCTCAGCAAGGAACAGTGTTGAGGTTAGTATATAACTGAAATATTAGCGATAAGAAGCGCTCTGAGAGGATCACTTGGGCTGTAAAGCTGCTAATGAAGTCCTCAGAATTGGCAATTTCTTCGCATTCGCCACCCAGTTTGCGCTTGCAGGTTCGGTTGGCTTCGCTTACACTCAATGGCTTTGGAAAACACTGAGGACTAGAACAGTCTCGGTGATCTGTTTAGACTCGGCCTTTGAGGCAGATAAAGCAATCATGGGATTATTCAGTCTTGAGATGTGGTGGAAAATAAAGATTGGCTCTTGTCTCGCTTTGCTTGTCTGGTATGTTGAGAGAAATCCGAAACCGATCTGTCATTGACGAGAATTGGAAGGCTACTTCAAATTCCATCACTCTTCACGCCTGCAACCCTTACTGTTGTGCCTGGATCCAATGTTACTGAAACAACTATGCTCGTTCCGCGTTTGGATATATCAACCAATTCATCAACGCAATATCCTCGGTTCGCTTACTCGGTTCCTCTTCAAAACAACACCATATTTGGATTTAACGATACGTATAAGCTCTTCGTGGCTCCGAGAACAATTGTGGCTAGATTAACAGCAGCAACAGCAACCACGGGCAACATCTTACCACTCAATGGCCCATCACTCAATTCCTCCTACTCCTTGTCATTCTTCGGCCCAAGTGTGCAGTGTGAAGATGCAAACACGACACAGATCGAAATCATCGACCACATAAAGAATCTAAGAATGTCCCTTCCGATAGATAACTACACCGAATTGGCAATGGCATATTTCGGGTTTGTCCCAAATGAGTTTATTCTCAACGGTGGAAATGTGACTGATCCTGAACTTGCCGAGGATGTCTCAGATGTCCGCATGCAAAAGCCAGTTAATGGATCCAATGAAATTTGGTCAACCTTTCAAAGATACGGCTTAAACTCCACTGGAGACAAGGTGAACGAGACGCATTACCTTGTGTGCCGACTCTGGAACTCATCTTATGACGTGAACTTCAAGTTTGAGTTCGGCAACCAAACAATCACGAAGAACACCGCAACAAAACCTATCAAACTGATGCCCTATCCCAAGGACGATCTCAATACCCCCACAGACTTCGCTTTACATTCATATTCTGCCGTCATGTGGGCATTGACCGATCAGCTTGTTGGCTCCATGGGTTGGTGGGTCGACAATAACGCTGGCCGAAAATTCAGTGAGATCGCGGCGCCACTTGAACATAACAGTCTTTTGGGGAGTGTAGATCTTGATCCATTCTTCGACTACAACAATGCGCTCTATCTCCCCAATCCTGATAAGCCTCCAAGTGGGAACTTAAGCGACCAGAGACTAGAGGACAAGGCGATGGCGCGGAACAGGACATTGCAAGCCCTCATAGAAGAGCTGGCATTCAACACGACAATCGGTTTCATGAGCAGTCGTCTTCTGTCGTAAGTGCGATATTACTATGCTGTAGAGTTGTGAGGTTAACAATATAACAGCCCTGATTACAACACCACAGTATCGCAAACCAACACTGTCAATCGCTACTCCTATAACAGTACCACGCTCTTTCTGTCCTACGGCTTCGCCATTCTCGCCACTCTCATCGCCAACATGCTTGGAACATGGGCGTACATCTCCAACGGCGCTGCGCATGACAGGACATTCTCATCCGTCCTGGGCGCTACACGAGAAGACGAACTAGGCGTACTGTTTTGCCAGCGCACGCACGGCAAGTTACCTGTGCCGAAGAAAACCCAAAGGGCTTTCTTGAAGTACAAGCACATGGATGATGGGGGGTGGAGTTTTCGCAGGACAGGGGAAGAGGGCGAGGAGGACAGGACTTGGTGGATGCTCTTGAGTGGGAGGAGTAGGAGAAGGAGGAGTAGTGTTACTGCTGCGAATGTGATGAACGGGAGGATTGGAAAGTGGCAGAGGGTGAAGATGGTTAGGTTTAGGCCCCCAAAGGAGGAGTCGAAAGGGGTGGTGAAAAAGGAGCAGAGTGTGCAACCAGTGACTCTGAATGGATCAGCACTAAACAGCTATCAAATGCAGTCTAATAGTAGAGAGCCTTGAATATTATCAGTTAGTTAGTTAGAGATCCTCAATTTAATGGTATTACTTTTATTGGCCCACAATATCCAAAATCATTGTTTTCATAGTAATTCAAGGCTCAGAAGAATCACTTGAGCCCTGACCTTAAGGGTCGTTTTGACATAGTCTCAGAGACTATAGAAGTTGGAATAATACTCCAATACTCGAAAATATCAGGATCTTCAATGTGGACATCACGATGCATGTGGAATGCGTTGTGTTTTGCTCATTGTCAGATTCACGAAGAAATACAAGCACCAATGTACACTTGATCGGTTTCTTGCTGTTGAGTTTTAGAGCGAGGAAACCTATACCAGTATGTTAGTCCTACGGTGAGTTTAGCTGTGCTGTATCTTAAAGGCAGATGAGGCGAGATAGGGGCTCGCTTGGCAACTCCTTTTAGGAGGTTTTATATCTATGGAGTCCACATGGCTCAGTTTCGGCTCCTCTTCAGGCAGTCAACCCAACATCCCGAGTATTTCTTCTAGATAGTCAAATATGCTATTTCAAAATACCACCAGCACTCAAACATGAAAACTCAATACAGGCATTTACCAGAACTTTTGCTCATACTCTCAACATCATATATATAACGTAACGACCATGGGTGCAGTACTTTCATTTCTCCGGAGCACGTACTATGGTTTCCGTGGTCTACTCAACGTAGTAGCCGAGAGCAATCTAGCTTTCGAGCAAGTCCTATCACGCATCAACGCACCTCAGCTCCCGCATTCCAATCCCGCCACGTCTTTCTAGCAACAGCACCCAATATACCCAGCGCTGGTAAACACGCAGTCTAAGCATCTCCCCGACACAGCAGACATCGTAATCATCGGCTCGGGTATCTCAGGCGCCAGCATCGCGCACACGATCTTACATGAATGTCGAGTTGTGAATCTCTCGCGGAAAGTAACGATCCTGGAGGGTCATGAGATGTGCAGTGGTGCGACGGGAAGGAATGGAAAACGTGAAAGTTGCATTGGTGGTTGAGTTTGCAAAATTAAAGAAGCGCTTTGGGAAGGAGAGCGCGAAGAAAATGGTCGAGTTTATGTTATTAACCAAGTCTTTGATAGAGAAGGTGGCGGATGTGGAGTGGTTGGTGGGAGGAGAGATTAGGGATGTGGTGACAGTGGATGCATTCACCGATGAGAAGATGCTACATGAGGTGATTGAGATACTGGATGCTTTGAAAAAGGATTGGCCTGAGTTGGCGGGGACTATTGAGCTGCTTGATGCGAAGGAAATTCAAGAGGTGAGTCTATTAGCGTTCCATTAGGAGCTCAATTTTTAATATCATCAACATCAGAAGCTTGTCTTCAATGAGCACTTCCTTGGTGGTATGACTTATTCCAGCGGAGCTATGTGGCCCTACAGATTTGTGATATCCATCTACGATGACTTGCTCAAGGAATTTCCAGGCAATTTCTCCATCGAAACCGGTACAATGGTGGAAACAATCACAACAATAGATGAACCCGGAGTGCCATTTCTGCTGCACACCTCTCGTGGAAACATCAAGTGCAATTAAGTCATTCACGCAACCGACACCTTTGCCGCAACCCTCGAGCCCGGTCTCGTGGGCAACATTTTCCCTGTGCGAGGACACATGTCTGCCCAGCGCCCCGCAAAGGAGTTTCCGCATTCCAATGGGACCGTATCTTGGTCCATAGCGGGAGCCAAGGACTTTGAGTATATCACTCAACTACCTGGTGTACGTGATGGTGATAGACAATGGGGTTGGTGGCGAGATTATGCTTGGAGGTGGTACGATCCATAGTCCTCAGAATGGATTCGATGAATTTGGACAGTGGGGAGATGATAAGTTGTGTCATCCGATTGTGTGCTATTTGAGTGGATTGCTGCCAAACTCATTTGCTTCGAGGGTCTGGGGTGGGAGGGAGTCTAGTGTTAAGGCCGTTTGGAGTGGTTCAATGGGTTTACGACAGATATGATGCCATTTGTTGGAAGATTGTCACCAAAACTCACGAAACGTCATCTGAAAACCATGGAGACTGGTGCTCGAGGTGATTCAGATGCTCCTGGTGCTTCGGAATGGATCTCTGCTGGGTTTAATGGATCGGGCATGGTTGTTGGCTGGCTTAGTGGTGTGGCTGTTGGGCTCATGGTCCTTGGTCGTGATAAGGAAGATTTTAAAAAGCAATACTGGAAACCAAAAGGTGTAGTGGAAGATTGGCTGTCAGAGGAGTTTATTTGTACGCCAAATAGAATCGCTCGTGCTAGCATTTATGAACTTCCAAATCTGTTGTAGAATTTTGGGGTACAGCTAGGAGCTAAACATGTTTAAACGACTATGATAGTACTTCACAATTTACGAGAATACCCATTATCAACCCGCCTATACCTATAACAAACACACCAAGCACCAAGTTTACATGCTAGTCATTTAGTGAAGTGTCGAAAGCTAGTAAGCTAAGCCCGCCCTACCTAAAATAGTGAGTGACTCAGATCATTCGCTTGCTGGCACATCCAAAAGACCAAAAAGTTGAACAAATTACATAGCGACTCCTGGTTTCGATCCAGGGACAACAGAATTATAAGATTTGTGCTCTCCCACTGAGTCAAATCGCTGGTCTGCCTGTTCTTGGTTGTTGGGTACTCGTGGTGTCCTTGATATCATAATTTCAATGAAATCCGATGTGAATCACGACTCAATAGATGACATATGTTGCTCTTGGTATTGAATCCAATTCTCACTCCGGCATAGTGCCATCCAAATATACCACCAATTACTATCTAACAACTCTCATCCCACAGTGTAACCACCACTGGACCTGAGAGGGTGATCTGTGCAGCTGGACTTCCCGTGACAATCAAACCCGTGCTGAGATCCCTCTTCCAAACCACTACACTTTGATTATTCTGATGCCCAACAGCCAACATATCACCCTTCTTATTCAGCGAAAACTGCCTGGGCGACCAGCCACCACTCGGTGCCAACTGATGCAGCGACAAAGTGCCATTGGAGTGAATCTTCAACGTCGACAGCGTATCCGTTGGTCCAGATTGATAGATCGTCGACGATGCGAACGAAACATCGCGATGAGAGACGATGACGTATTTGTTGTCTGGGGTGAGCGCGATTTCAGATTGTGGTGATGTTTGGGCCGGTCGCTCGTTCTCGAATCCAAGACCGGGCATTGAGTACACTTTAGTCCAGGTGATGCCTCCAGCGGCTGGGTAAGTGAGTTTGTACGAGTACACTCTCTGGTTCAGCTCGCCGACAAAGATGAAATGCAAAACTTTCGAAGGCGAGTACCAGAAGACGCCGTGGCGAGGACCGACAGCTGCATCTGTGAGCAGAGGAGCGAGTTCCTTGAGAGGAGCCAGAGTCTTCTTATCCCAGGTGAAGACACGGATCATGTCAGCGCCTAAGTCAGGCATGATGAGGTACTTCTTGGTGGGGTCCACGATGGCTTCGTGGAGGTATGAACGGTCTTGGCGGAGGGGAGTTGGACCTGGAGTTGCCATTACTGGGAAAACGATCTGGAGTGGATCGGTGACAGCGCCTCTCTCACCGAGGCCGATTACTGAGTACGCACTTCTGTTGCTGGGTTTTTGTTAATGTGAATTCTGAAATTAGACATTGGTAACTTACTATGAAGCAGTTGCAATGCCTCGCTTTCCACCTTCTCCGAAAATCGTGCCCGATACGACTGAAAGTGGCGCATTCACTCTTGCGATTCTCGTCAAGTTTCCACTGTCAGAGATGGAGAAAGAGTTCAGGGAGCCATTGGTAGAGGCGGCTACTCCACGATCGAGGCAGTAGAGAACTTTGTTTTCACTGTCGTGAATCAGAACAGCTGGATTTGGTAGACATCCCAATGTCCTATGCGCGACACTAAGGCTGTATGAATTGTGCGATTGCGTCAGAGCGAGTGTTGTGACATTGCCGTTTGTCTCAGCAATGTACAACTTGACAGCTACTGCAGCAGTAGCTTGGACGAGCAGAGAGTGAAATAGATGCATGGTGAAGCAGAACAAGCAGCAAAGAGCGTCGGAATCTCACGATTGCGTATCGAGGACCATCCCACAATCGTGGAGAGCGGATCTGAACTTATACCATTGTCCGGAATTATTCAACATCCATGCCTCGAGTATAGATGGTCGCCCAGCCGGATTTACTCTTGGCCCGTCTTGGAAAAGGTACAGCATTTTGGCAATTAACCGTATGAACCTTACAAAATGAGTTGATATATTACTTGAGCTTGGCAATTGATTGGATGAACTTAAACTCACATCACCTCCTACACATAAACCTTTTAGTCATAAGAATGGCGAAACTCGATGATGGCTACCGATAGAATTCATCTTGTCCTTGCAAACTGCTAAGCTGCACAATCAATCTTCGGATACACTCCACCGAAGCTCATAAAACTGGTTGGTGGCATCTTGTTCCAGTTTATTGCGAAAGCGGGGTGTGCAGGCGGAAAACGTTTCTTGGCGGTGACATCCCTGACATTGCTGCAGGCACTTTACCATCAGGGATATAAACAAGCACGGGACTTGTGTCTTTGGATGAACACAAACACAAGCTTGGCGCTTTCCCGGCCCCCATGACTTGCTACGAGCCTGCAAGGTCCGGAAAAGGTATTTTCTTTCGGAAAAGCTCCCACGTTTTCAAAAAGCTGTTCTAGACATACATCACTTATAGAAGGGTTAAAAGTGTGAACTGTTTTGAGATGGAAAGTACGACTGCACAGGAAGTAAATGAAGATCGGATGAAGGAGATAACCACAATGCCTTGTTGAAGTCAAATATATTCGTTGGCTTGGTATCGAAACGTTAACCTAAGCGAACCGACGTTTCCGAGCCCTGAACAATGCGGAGATGAAACATGGCAAAGTGTCAAAAACATCAGATAAAGATCAAGAGAAGGCGTGCTGATCTCCCGTGTGCGTCTCGCCGGAAGCCGTAGTTGGGATTGCTGTCGACGACTTCGTTATTTGGCACTGATCTGAATTTCCATGTGATATCGCTGAATTCCGTGTCAATGCGGCGAGCACAGCATTTGTGATTGTTCTGTCAGCGCAACTTCCTGCTTCATGGCGTCAGGAATATGAGTTTACTATCATCGTGTTCTTGACTCCTTCTCGAAGCAGAAGTGTAAGATAGCCTACTCGAAATCGCAAGAGGGGAGATGTCCACGAGATCCACATATCTAACGGCATATAGATGATAACCGAGAACGAAACTCTTAACTGGCAGGAGCCAAGACCATGGAGGCTGTGAAACGAAACAAGACTTTCCAAACTCAACATGAAAGTTAGGTAAACGAGCCATGTCTATGGGACGAACCAAAAACATTGGCATGACATGATAAATGCAAAATCATCTCCGATGGAAACATTACCAAGAAAGTTTGGAGGAGGGGCAAGATGAGGACATTTACTTGGCCTGAGTTTTGATGGTGGAGATGGGAAACGGTGAAGTATATATCGAGGACGATCACTTGAAGTAAATGAACTTCAACCACGCTCTTTCGTTTATTCCCAGCACAATGGACTCCTCACTCTCATTCAAGCGAGTTCTCGCACACTCACTCTTTCTGCTAGCCCCTGCATTGATCTCAGCTCAGAACACCACATCCCTACAGTCATGCCTTACAGCAGCAGGAGTCCGCAATATTGCAGACGACGCCAGCAACTGGACCACCGAAACATCAGCATGGCAGCTTCGTCTGAAACCAGACCCGGCAATGATGGCGTATCCGACTGACAATGCACAGCTCGCTTCATCACTCTCTTGTGCTAGAGCAGCTGGCGTCAAGGTCTCTGCGTTAGGAGGCGGTCATTCCTTTGCTGCATATGGGTTTGGTGATCCAGGGAATTTAGTTGTGAACATGGCTGCTTTCACTGCCATGAGTGTTGACCAAAGTACGGGGTTATTCACATATGGTGGTGGAGTAAGAGTTGGACCTGGTGCTAAGTATTTGTGGGAGCAAGCTGGGCGTCATTTCCCTCATGTTCGTCATGGCCGTGTCGGTTTGGCAGGTTCGGTTATTGGTGGCGGCTATGGATCGACGTCGAGGTTCTTGGGCACGCCAATGGACAACATTGATAGTGTTGAGTACATGCTGTAAGTTTTAACTTCAAGCTTTCAACTCAAAGTCGCAACTCCTCGTTCTTCTTCCTTTTGCTTACAATCAAACAGATACAACGGTACGATCGTCAAGGGAGGACCAAAATCCGACTTGCTTTGGGCAGCTAAAGGTGCTGGATCTTCTTTCGGAATCCTCATCTCGCTTACCACAAAGACCTGGAAGCCAACCTATGCCAACGCAGTAAACTTTACTATAACAATGGGCACACTCGATATCAAGCGTGGCGCTGAAGCACTCCTTGGTGTCCAAGAATACGCCATCAGCGATGCACCCGATGAGCTTGCTCTCCGCTTCCCATTGAGCGCACCGCCATACACAGCATCGGGGTACTTCTACGGCAACCCCAAGAACTTCGACAAGATCATCGCACCACTGCTTGAGCGTCTCCCAAACACGACTGTGATCACAAAGACTGAGCTTCCCTTCTACCAAATGGACAGTATCGTCGCCAGCGGCATGAACCAAACCGATGGTGGTGTCTCAGCCGGCAGAGCATTCTACACTCAAGCGCTAACCACCACGACTGACCACCCCCTCACATACGATCTCATCTACACGCTGTTTAACTACACCACATACGCATTCAACCGCACTGATCTACGCAAGTCCGGCTTCCTGGATCTCTGGGGTGGCGTGTCACGAAAGGTAAAGGATTCAGATACCGCGTACGCACACGGTAAGAACTTGTGGCTCATCCGCTGGGAGGCGAACAGTGTGGGCACGGCAGAGTATCCAGTCGATGGGCCGCAGTACTTGAAGAACCAGATGTTGCCGTTTGAGAAGGCCCTGACAGAGCAAGAGATCCCGATTAGGGGGTTTGCAAATTATAGAGATACGTTGCTTACGGAAGCGGAGTGGAGTGTGAGGTTATATGGTGCAAATTATCCTAAGTTACAGCGTTTGAAGGCTGCGTATGATCCCGAGGGGTTGTTCACTTCGAATGCGCAAAGTATCCCGCTTCCTTAAGCGAGATGTGACTGGTGTTTGGGCATATCGATGTTTATCTATATTCCTTCTTGTATGATAGATAGCCAATTGAAACACAGCGTAGATGATTTTTACATATTCTCCTTACATGTTTTTGTCCGAGTAGGATAAATAGTGACATCAACATGCGTCAGGTGATGAGGATGGGAGCTATCTATGGTCGAGAGTCATGTGATCCATACATATGCATGATCTATACAATCTTTGTTTGCATACATGCCGTATGGGATATTCTAACATGCACATACTGATGATGACTCTTGATGATTTTTTCCATACAAATTCTTTCCCTATGGGGAACTCATTTTTCCGTGACGTGAAATCGAAGTGCGGGGCAAACAGAAGTCATAGCAGTACCTAGTGTCAACTAGGTATTGTAGCATTTCATCCGGAAGAAATGTTCAACCAGAAACCAAAAGATAACCACATCCTAGACAGCAAATACCTTCGTATTCCAAATCATAGAGTGTGTTGGATCTACCAAGATCATGAGCCGAGCTCTCCTCAAATCATAACATCAGATTCTCCGAGTCAATGCCTGTGCGTCTCGAACATTCTTCGATTTGGACAGTCTGCAGCTGTCCTTGGCAGATCTAACACAGGGCTATCAGTTGAAGGCTTGAAGCTTCTTTGATAAGTTTTCCTTGTTTCCACATGATATGAGAGCACACTTTGTGTCTCGGATGAACACTTGCATTGCATACAAGTACGTATCGCCCCACGAACCACGATGACCTCGCCATCATATTTGCTTCTCCAGTGCAACAACGTCATTCAATTGCTCGAGGAGTTTGGACTTCACCAGCTAAAACGCATTTATCTTTGTAAAAGATATTGAGACATTCCATGTCTATGATAAATCAAGCGATCTGCCATGTGGGATCTTCGATGAGGTCAGTTGAGCCGTGATCTTTATCTTGTGTGTTGTCGCTCAGTGCACGCTAGGGGTGTTCATGAACTGATACAAGTATCTGAGAAGCAAGACAGTGTTGTGGAGGTAGGGTGGATCATATCCAATGCGATTGATGTATTGATGTCTCGCTTAAGGTATGTCGATGATCTAAGTCGTATTCGAGATAAAGAGTGTGGGGTGAAGAGAATATCTTAATAACGTGGTGTTTTGTTGCGCAACCTGCTTGTTTAGATACCTTCACATAGACGATCTTTTTGACCACGTTACATCAAATACCGTATTAACCTATGAAGCGCAGAAGTACTTCATACACACTGCCCTCGCATTCTAGCTAATCTCATCGAAATTCTCAAGTAGTACTTCATATTTAGGACAACTTTAATGCCTACTTGGGATATCATCTCCGAATGAGATTTCGGCACCTTATCTCTATATCTCGACTCTATGCCTAAAAGTGATGATCCCACGAATCTTCATTGGTCGGTCGAGGTAAGGATAGCTTACAAAGAGGGTGAAGCTAGATTGAGAACAGGTAAGCTTACTCTCGCTTACAAGTCTTGGAGAGCTGGACGCGGTCAAGCATGGTCGGCGACTCAGACATGCTGCCGCGGCCCGTGGATCGGCGCCTCTGTGTTCCCTGTCATTCGTCTTGAATTTCCCCCGCCATCCGCGAATCCCATCTAAACAAGACAAAGTTTTATCGCTACTCGTCAAGTGCTCCTCCAATGCTCGTCTCCTCTGGGCTGGAGATCAAGATGTGGAGATACCTGCGCTGCTGCGTATGCCCACGTATCCTATGCTCAGCTCAGCCAGATCTATGGATCCCAGGTGATAACTAGTCTACCCGTCTATCATGATGTGCGACCCGGCACATGAGAAGTCTGAGAGGGCGAGGCAACCCTCGCCTCGCCCTGATTTGCCATTTTCTTTGTCTTCATTTAGACTTTTCCAATATTCCATTGGGTCGGCGCGGCCACTCTTATCAGCTAGGAAGCGTATCAGAACGTTTGATCGTGTGTGTCCTACCACGCCTACCATACCTCTACCAAACCCTACCAGGCCCTTACCACTCGTTAACGTTAGGCATTGGTAAAGTCTCGGCACGCATTTTACATTACTATCCTTATCTTCAAGCCTCTTCATCTCGTGCACTAGGGGGAGCTAGGTAGCACACGGGATAGCCGAAGATCTAGAGAAGCTGGAATTGATATAAACTTCTTGTCTCCCTCCACAGCTTGGTTTCTCGCCACTCCTCTCCTACCATCGGATCATTGGCATCAACATAGTGATTGAGTGGAATTCATCAAGTCATCGTTACTTGTACCACTTCAAGTACTCACAAGTATGTTCCACCCCGTTTGCGAACCTCGTCACATACGGATCGCATGCTCATTCAATCACAGTGGCTACTCAGGATAACAAGATACTCTCGAGCAACGAGAAGGATGGCTCTCCAGTCTCATCCATCGTTGAGCCGGCAGAGACAGGCCAAGTATCGTCGATGAGGAAGCGATTCCATTTCAGCCTCGCCGTGCGCCAAGAGGAGAGCAGTTTCGCAAAGACAAAATCAGCTTCCAATGCTGATTTTGACCCAATCCCACCTTCTAAGCGTACGTGGGGATCAGGTGCCTACGTTGCCTACTGGATGGCCGACGCATGGGCTGTGTCCAATTGGGAAGTTGGTAAGTCGAAACTGTTACCTCTCGTGAGTTGAGTAATTGTACTAAGTCAATACCTGCAGCTTCTTCTATGATCGCCGTTGGGCTCAATTGGAAAATGGCCATCGGTGCATGTGTTTTGGGTAATTTTGTGATGGGTTGTGTGATCACGATCAACGGTCGCATGGGAGCTACTGTGAGTGAACAAAGTTTCTCGACTAACCTGATCAATGCTGACTCGTCTAGCTTCACACCCCATTCCCTGTTTTGGCTCGTATGCCATTTGGTTACTACTTTGCTCAGTTCGTCGTATTGTCTCGTTGTGTCCTCGCTATTGTTTGGCTTGGGTAAGTAAATCCTGTCACGACATGATTTTGTATATGGCTGATTTCAAAAAGTGTGCAAACCACAACCGGAGGACAATGTATGAGTGTCTTGCTCACAGCGATTTGGCCAAGCTTCGCACGCATCCCCAATCATCTCCCAGAGGGTGAAGGAATCACCACTGCAGGAATGGTCGGATTCGTGCTGTACTTCTTACTGCAACTACCGTTCCTGTGCATTCCTTACACCAAGGTGCAATACTTCTTCGCCTTCAAGAGTGTTATTGCACCCATTGTGTTCTTGGCCGTTTTCGGTTCTACCTTGCACAAAGCTGGTGGCACTGTCAGTCACAGTGCCGTCATCTCTGGACCTGCGACTGCACATGGTTCAGTGCTCGTTTGGGCCTTCTTCCTCAGTGAGTGATCACCAAAAGCTGTGTCAAAATTTGATCTTTCTAACAAGAGGTTTTGTAGACTTGAACGGAGTGCTTGGTAACTATGCCACACTTGGTCTCAATATTGCCGATTTCTCGAGATACTCTAAAAAGCCCAGCTCGCAGAATGTCCAAGTTATCGTTATTCCAGTCATCTTCAGTGAGTCGAATTTTCACACATATCTCAACTAGTACTAATTGTTATCAGCTATCGTCGGTCTCCTCGGAATCTTCACTGCTGCCGCTTCTGAGCCAGTATATGGCAAGACTCTGTGGAACCCAATTGACATCATTGAGCGATGGATGGAGTCAGGATCCTCTGGTGGACGTGCTGCCGCAGCATTCGCAGCCATCGGTCTGATCATCGTCACGCTCGGTATCAACATTTCCGCCAACTCCATCTCCGCCGCCAACGATTTGATGTCCTTCCTGCCCAAGTACATCAACATCCGTCGTGGTCAGCTTCTCGCCGCTTTCATTGGTAGCTGGGGGTTCGTGCCGTGGAAGATTCTTGCTTCCGCTGCTAAATTTCTTGCTTTCCTCGGTGGATACACCATCTTCTTAGGGCCCATGACATCCATCCTCATCACTGATTACTATATCGTGCGAAAGGGCAAGGTTTCCGTGCCAGACATGTATGATTTCCAAGGCATGTACCGCTATTCGCCAAAGTTCGCATCCAACTGGCGTGCTGTGGCTGCGTTCTTCATCGGCTGCATCCCTCCTCTTCCTGGATTCGTGAACAGCATTGTCATGGCTGGTGGCGAGAAGACCAGTGTTACGATTGGCGGACAGCATCTTTTCGGAATTGGATATCTGTACAGTTTCATCGCAGCAGGTGTATTCTACTACGGCTTCAACATCCTGTCTCCGCACCACGAATCTATGATGGAACATGCTGAGACGGGCGAGGATATCATTGCTGCAAATGATGCGAAGAATATCGCTGCTGCCTCGGGAAGGAAGCAGAGTGTTGTTGAGAAGATGTTTGCTGTCTGAGAGCTGGCTTAAGACGTTCATTTGATACCTTAGATTTCGTGCGATTTTTGGGTCTTTACCTGGAGATGAGTTGGGAACCAATGCTATGATGATATGTGGTCTATTATAAAGGTAGTAATGTAATCAATACTACGACTCACCTCACTTTGATCACTTATATCTGATTGGGTCCTGCCCCTTTCCCTTCAACTCTGTTGTGAATGTCTTCCTCGCTCTCGCTTGTCTTTCTCATGATCACATTATTCTCTATAAGGTAACTAGTCGAGCAAGTACATTCATTGTTTCTTTTTAATTCTTTGGCTCTTTTTCATGTCATTTAAAACTAGTCCCCTTTCATCATAAGTTTCACTGCAAAGCTCCTCGCATTAATTACCATAGTATCCTCCAAACCCAAAATCATTTGTCCAAAGTAAACATCACGTGCGACGACATCTGCCTGATGGCAAGCTCCACTTTTTCCCCAATCCCTTTCTCGAAATGCTTCTCACCGTCAGCAAGACCTCGAGATCCCAAGAACGCTTCTTTCACAAGGCGAATTAATCAACAATTAGATCATGGCGTCTATGAGCGATTTACCGACTGAAATCTACGATGAGGTATGCTAAAGATTGCATCCCTAGAAAAAACTCCTTTCTAACCAACGTATCGATCGCATCGCACTTCAAGCTCGCCAAGATCATCCCAGCACCACCCAAAGTAAACCACCAAGGAGGAAGAATGTACCGCATCGTTCACGGAACAATGCATCCCCATCGATACGTCGAGAACTACTCACCCTATGCCCATGGCTCTCCAGATCTACCCACACTCCGCACTCTCCGTTTCGTGTCCCAGAAATTCAATCGAGCCGCAAGACGTGTGCTTTTTGGCTGTGCTCTCATCACTTGGGATGGTGGGAATCAGGACCTTGCGATACAAAACTGGCTGTGTTCTGAGGCTAGTGTAGTCTCATGTGTCACTAACTTGAGGCTAAAATTTGGTGTTGCTGATCAGGATTTTCGGACGTACAGTGGAGATCAGAGTGAGGATTTGAGAGAGCGAAAGTTACAGTCAACCAACGTAGCAGCTCCGAGTATTTGTGAAGTTCTGGAGAATCTATCTTTGCTTGAGTCGTTGGAAGTAGTGGTTGGAGGTCCCTGGCAGAGCTCGTATGAGACTGGAAGGCGAGATGAAGTCGTACGAGCAGTAAATGGAAGCATGCAATTGATATCCTCAATTACATCGCAACTCTCCGACTATTTCTCTTCGCCAAAGCTAGCAACACACCTGACCACCCTCCGGTTAGCTCTCCCATGCACCTACAACTTTGTCGAGATCGAACGTGGCACTTCAGCTACGCTATGGCTGCAGCTCAAACGCTTCTTTCTCGATGTTATGGATGCCACTGGCTCAGGCGGCTCAAAAGACTACACGCGCTGGTCATGGGACGATAGCGACGACGACGAAGAAGACGATCAAGCGTACCCACGCTCGAATGTGCAGCTCGAACACCCGAATCATGAACATATGCATGGAATTTTTGAGATAGTTTCGAAGTGCAAGAATCTTGACACGCTTGGGATTTGGGGGACGCATATTCTTGATGTTGATCTCTTGGATTGGCAACCGACTTCCACAGGGCTGAAATCGCTATACCTTAAGCGCGTCAAAATCAGTGCGGCGAATCTCCTCAGGTGCATTACTCCATGCAAGGATATCCCACTCTCTACCTCTCATTTCTCGGCCCTCTGGATGGAAGATGTGGATCTCACATCCGGAACATGGAGCGAGGTGTTCCAGTTCCTAGCCCAAATGCCCAACCATTGGTATCTGAACCCGAAAGATCTGAGCTATACCCGTGACGGTGCATCTGCAGGGTTGAAAGAGTACAACAATCGGCCATGGGAGAACACGTCATGTTTATGGAGTGCGCATTTGCCCGATGAGGCGGACCTGAAGAGGTTGGTGAGGAGGAGGATTAAAGAGGCAGGAGGACGGGATATGTATCCTTGGGGTAGGTATGAGCAGACTGTTCTTTGGTGATTGTGTAGCTGGGTGGTTTATTTGAAATTTAGAATGGATAACAGTAATTTGATTCGGATTTGAAAATCAGGTTGTTTCGGGACGACCATAGTGCGAAGCATGATTATCCGAAGGAAGTTCCCAAACGATCTTCCGAATACGTTTATCCATACGAATACGTAGTTATTAAGATACTACATATCACTGCCGAAAAGCTTAGTTTAGCCTCTAGTGGCGGTCTATTTTCTTGACAACGAACAGCAAGTGGTTCCATCACTGCTCAGCAATTCGAGAGAAGCAAACCGTTGATGCAGACGCACGCAATGCATCATAATATCCATCACCAACTCCGTCTAAACTACCTCCCCAGACAACATCAGTTTCTTATCAACGACTAGAGCTCGCAAATTTTCTCTCGTCTAATACATGTTCAAAGAATCTACGAAGTTCTTGAGGTGTTTTAATTCAATTTAATGATGAACACCAAAATTCGCTTAAGCCGTGGTGGGGTACCGCCATGCAAACGAAATCAGCCACCAACGGCACAATTCACTGTTCCCGTAAGGCTAATCTCAAATAACGGCAAAACATCGAAAAATAATCTATCCGCAACACGCCCCTGCGTCTGGATCTCCCAATTCGGATCTGGGGAGGCAAGCGTGCCGAGAAAAATGCTTATGTGGTTGATGCATCTGGCGATGCATGGGTGACATGTGTGCCTGAATCTCCACCGCTCAGCTGGTGCCGTTGGAGATGTATTCGTTTCTGGTGTGATTTTTAATTAACAACGGCTTGAGTAGAGAGAGGGGAATTCTAGGATGAGAGGTATGGAGGATAGCAGGGAAGAGGAGGCATATTCAGCCGCGAGGGATTAAGTGGTGTTATATGACTATCATGACCGCCACCCACGCTGTGAGATCTTTCGTCTCCAGACTTCTCATTCAAGAGTCCCGACGACCAAGATGCGTTCCCTCACCTCTCTGCTCACGCTCATTGCAGCAGCATCGGCCCAAACAACCGTAACAATCACACCGTCCTCACTCCTCCAAGTAATCGACGGTTTTGGCGTCTCTCAAGCTTTCGGACGAGCTTTGCAATTCTCCCAACTCCCCGCCCCAGCCCGCCAACTGGGTCTCGACTACCTCTTCAGCACGACCACTGGTGCTGGACTCACTATCATCCGCAACCGGATTGGTTCCGGTGGCTCAGGAGATAGCATCGAGCCCGCAGCACCTGTCTCAAACTCGTCAAGCGCGACGTATGTCTGGGACGGTGTGGATGCAGGACAAGTTTGGTTTTCCCAGCAAGCGGTTGCATATGGAGTTAAGACCATCTATGCGGATGCATGGAGTGCTCCAGGCTTCATGAAGACGAATGGCTTGGACACTGGGGGTGGCTATTTGTGTGGTGTTACTGGTCAGACGTGTGCAAGCGGAGATTGGAGAGAGGCATATGCAAAGTTTCTGTTGCAGTATGTTAAGTTCTATGCGCAAATTGGGATTGTGGTTACTCATTTGGGATTCTTGAATGAGCCTGAGTTGGTGTGAGTATTCAACACCCTGAGTATGAGAAACGTTCCTGTACTAACTGAAAAAGGACATCCTATTCATCCATGATCTCGACAGGCGAGCAATCTGCCTCCTTCATCCCAATCTTGTCCGCCGTTTTTGCCGCGGGAGGCTACGGCAATGTCAGCCTAACCTGCTGTGACGCCGAAGGCTGGACATCTCAAAAGACAATGACAGCTGCTATCATCGCTGCAGGAGCAGAGCCCTACCTTGATGTCATCACTTCGCACGCATACACCAGCAACCCAACCACACCAATGATCACCAGTCTCAAGACGTGGCAGACCGAAGCAGCAGATCTCAACGACGCATTCTGCACCACGTGGTATAGTAACGGCGGTGCATGCGAGGGTTTGACATGGGCTAATAAGATCTCCGTCGGACTGAATAGTGCGAATCTGAGCGCGTACTTGTACTGGGAGGGTGTGGAACCCAATGCCACGACTAGCAGCAGTCATTTCGTTGATACTGATGGGACAAACGTCACGCCTAGTGGGAGGTTGTGGGCTTTTGCTATGTTTTCCAGGTGGATTAGACCCGGTGCTAGGAAGGTCACTTCATCTGGGACGATCTCGGGCGTTACTTTTGGAGCATTCAAGAATGTCGACAACTCGATCGCTGTCATCTTCACTAACACGGCAAGTACAGCACAGAGCGTGGTTGTGGCGTTCAGTGGCTATGCGGCGACAAGTGCGAGTGCATGGTTGATGGATAACACGCATACCATCAACTCAACAGCAGCGACCGTCTCAGGAGGTAGCGTCAGTCTTTCTGTGCCTGCATACTCCGTCGTCTCTCTGGTTTTGAACGGTGGAGCCGTAGCCGTCAGCAGCAGTTCATCCTCAAAATCATCCAGTACTTCGAAGTCTTCCTCGTCTTCCACGAAAGCTAGCACGACCGGTTCGACCTCCACAACATCAGTAAGCTCGGTATCGAAGACTTCATCGAGCTCGAAGAGCACTACTGCAGTTGCCGTGACCACGACGGTGGCAGCAGGCACGGGAACGCAGAGTCATTATGGTCAATGTGGCGGAAGCTTTTATTCCGGGGCAACGGCGTGTGCGACTCCATATACCTGCTCGTCTTACAATGATTACTATGCGCAATGCGTGTAATATGTGCAGAGAATGAAAGCGGAATGAAAGTTGACAAAATGAATGTTCATAACAATTGAGAAGACATATCAAAAATCTATCAGTTTTCAACACGCTGAACTCGCAAAGTGGTGACAGTAAGCACAGATTCACTTAGTCTGACTGTCGGACTTGAAGTTATCCCGCTTGAGACTATCTCGCTTCATCTAGCTGACATCGTAGAAGTTTAAATCACACTTGCCCAAAAATTTTGACTTTCACGACGCACTTACAGTGAATCTAGCTGAATGAAACAGGCCAATTATTCTCAATCGTAATTTCGACATCTGCTCTGTTCACCGAGTTACCTCGAGAGCACAAGGGTCGGGATTCTCACCAACTTCGGCTGTCTTTGATGCTAAAGCCTGGCTATGTGCACCACCCTCTGGCCTTACACTGGCCCAAACCTTAGTCTCAGACCGATCCACACGAACTGGCTCTACATCGCTCAATTGTACCGAGCCCCTTTTATATTCCTTCGCCGCCTTCTTCGAGTACACAGGTGACTTGTTCGAGCGTTCACTCAACATCGCAAACGATCGTGGGAACATCTTCTGCAGCAGGGGCTGTGTAGCTGGTGCTGAGGCGCAGAACAAACCAGTGTGCACTTCAACTGCAGACCAGGTTGTGATGTTGGAGAAGTCCCCTGCGTTGTTTAGCCTGAGGGAGACGCGTTATGGGCGCGAGTATGCTTACATGAGCGATCTTTGCTGTTGTTTAAGCTTTGGACTTTGAACATTCGTAGGAAGGCCGTACGATGACAAGAATACTTAGAGATAAAATGCTAAGAAGCCATATCTTCAATCTTGTTGGTATGTTCAGTCGCACTTGGGGACAATTAGCACAAACTACCTGTGACAGATATTGAAAAGCGACTGACATATTCTTGGCACCACAAACACCAACAACAAAAGATCCGCCAAGATATCAGAAGCAGCAGAAACGTATAAATCCGGCGTATTGCGTGTGCATTTCCTAAAACGCTTCTTGGGATCCGGGAAACAGAGCCACATTGTGAAAATCATGAAGAAAATCGAATATAGTCCTATAAATCCCGCTAGCACATATGAAATTCGCTTGCTTGTGCTGTCGAAAAAAATGTGAAGATTGAAGGCGCATATTTCGATTTTTGTGGCTCCTAGGACGAAATTATAAATCACTCGCACAGCGAAACCGAGCTTGATGGTGAGGATTCCGTTGGCTTCGCTTTGAAAGCGTTGGTGGTGTCCCGATCCGTAGAGAACAAAGGTGCACTGTTATCTGTTAGTTATCTGGCGCAGTTCTGACCGTGTTATAGTGGAGGGATATCAATTGATATTCAATATGGGAAGTAATCAGTGCTACATACCGTGATGATTGTGAGTGCAAGGCCGCCAAACTAAACTGCGTCAACATTTCGTTCAGGTTACTAGAGCTCTTTCTCAGCAGTCTTAATGCTGTATGCCTGACGCATAATAGATTTCCCGTTGCAACTCGAGTACTCCACTGCCAGTTCAACTTACCCAAGCAATTTTAATCCCAAAAAATCATCCCAACCCATTCATGAACAATGCGCAAACGTGTATAGATACGAGCCAGCACAAAGATTGATGCAATGATAGCCGGAATGATGGATCCAGCCAATATTTCAGCGACCCGAGAGTCAAGCTCATACTGTGATGAGCATCAAAATCAGCTGAACTGTTTCTTTGGAGGAGTTAGAGCATGGAATACAATTTACAGTGTTAGACGACATCGTGGGAATATATTTCAATTGTTGACCCACAGTGCGCATCATGAGTGGGACAAGAGCGGGAGCGGGAGTCATCTAGTCAAATAGTCAATTGGATTCACGGAGATAACTCCATCGAAGATTTGCTCACGAGTTCAATGAAACGAGTAGGGATGCCCTGGGTATGATCAATCTTTCAACGTTCTAGGATTATTTTGATACTCATACAATAGGGGAAACAGTACACGGCCTAGCATCGAATTGCCAGGAAATTATCGTCTAGGTAATGATCAGCCTGCGATGGTAATGATTACCGTATTTCGTCCCAAAGAGACTCGCGGCTTAGTATCGCTTCTAAACATCTTTGACTATTAATTGACCAGCAGATGCAATAGGGGCTACAGGAATTGCAAGAAGTTTTTGGAAGCAACAGAGTCATCGTTACTGTTGAGAGAAGCCATGCCTCATTGTGCGGCACATGAAGAATGAAATACCGGTGGCATGGTCAGAGATGTGCAGGCCTGAGCGCCCAGCAAATCAAACACAGTTGCTCAAACACACATAATATAAATGCTGACTTCGAACGCCATCATATTGATAGTATATCTTTTCCTGCATAAAACATGCTGGAACTGGTCGGCATTGAAAGGGGCTGGCTAATATAAGAGACTGAAAGTTACCAGCCATTTCACCGCTTGCTGAAGAATCGGAGCGTGCATCTAGATCCTGGTAGCTGCAACTTGCAAGGAGGAAAACCACATCTCCTGTGAATAACCACACATAAAAGGGAGAAGTCACTTCTCACGTACTTCTGAACATTTGGTGCTTTAATTAGACAACAACCGAAATGGTCGTCCCAATCTCAATCCTAACAGGCGCTGTGGCGCTTAGTTCTGCTTGTAGTGTTCCAGAAATCCACGACAGATCAGCAGCTTTACCTAAAACTGCCATCACGAATGTTCATGCCTTTGATGGCTGCAAATTTGCGTCGAAAACATCAACAGTCGTTCTGGTTGGCAACATCATCAGCAATGCAAACCCACACGGTGCAACAGTTGTAGATGGCAATGGAGGCTACCTCATGCCTGGTCTTATCGATGCCCATTGCCATGTAACAGACTGCGCATATTTGACAACGATGAGGGAATATGGAATCACTACTGCTCTTGATATGGGAACTTTCCCCTACTCAACTGTGAGCGCATGCAATGGGCTTGGTGTGACTGATATCAAGTAACTACTCAATCCACCTCCCCTCCCCATCATAGACACTAATCGCAATCTAGAGACTCAAGTGCTGCAGGTACTGTCAATAGAACCAAGATCACATTGATCCCTGGCTTCCCGACAGACTCTTTCATCGCCAGCCCAGCTGCAGGTAAGAAGTTTGTTGCGGATCGCTTGGCTGAAGGCGTGGATTTCATCAAGCTATTTCTGGATCCACTTGAACCAGATGATGCCACCATTAGAGCAGTAAGCAAAAAAAAGAAAAAATAGTTTGGAATTTGGGTCGCTGAAAGCTGACCTGATGTGCTGTAGGTAATTGCTGCTGCTCATGCCGCCCGCAAGTTGGTTATTAGCCATGCCACAACATTCTCCGCATATGCTCAAGCTGCCAGAACAGGAGTTGATATCATCACTCATGCGCCACTAGATGTAGCATTGACAAGCGCGGTGATCAATAATATGACTTCTGCATCAGAGAAAATCGTGCCCACTCTCATCATGATGCAGGTAAGAACTGTGCTTCCTTATCATCCTTTCTTGTACTAACCAATGACAGTCTATCGTCAATAACACCGGCGCACCCTATGTATTATTTCCATTACACGCAGCTGCAAGCGTGAACACTTCGTTCTGAGCAGGCATTCCTGTTGTGGTTGGAACTGATAGCAACACATCTCCATATGTGCCTGCCAACCCACTGTTTGGGATCTCAATTCACGAAGCGCTCGCTCTGCTTGTAGCAGCTGGACTATCGCCAGGAGAAGCACTTGCTGGTGCGACTTCTGTTGCTGCGTCCACTTTTAGACTGTATGATCGCGGAACGATCAAGGCCGGACTGAGAGCAGATCTTGTCTTGCTGAGTGCTGATCCTACTTTGGATATTGGCAACTCGAGATCTATCGTGGAAGTTTGGGTGAACGGAGTAATGGCTTGAATACAGATAAAATGCCGAATAGAAACATAATAAAATGACATTGCTCGGAAATTCATGGTATGAAGAGCACTACTTGCATGACCTCTTTCATGTTTGCGCAAAGCAAATAGTTCTTACAACGCGCTTGAGATTCACAGAATAGCTATAATAGACTACAAATCGAACACAGAACAAGCAAGTCAATTGAAGAAAAGTAAACAAGTGAAATATTGATGCATACCTCAACATGCAAAAGGGGGTGAACAACGGCGGGGAAAATCATCTGTCTCGGTATATCTTGGCACAGACCTCCCTCCCCACCATCATCAACTTCACCTCCGCCTTCTCTCTCGACACTAAGTATCTTTATTTTTCAACACCAAAATTCGAAGCTCTTTGAATCTGCAACTATGTCTACAGAACCTGCCCTCCCCTCCCACAAGCGCACAATAAGCTCCTCGACCCTCGATGCCGAGCCTCCGCGCTCCAAACAACGCACCGACGACGCGTCCAGAACGCGCACCCTCCCCGAATATGTGTACGTCGTGATCGTCACCATGAACCCCGCGTACGGCGACTCAGGAAGTGAAGTTCGAGGCGTATTCTGTAACATTGAGGACGCGAATAATTGTTTAAAAGGCATGGTTGCGGACGAGTTCACAGCCGCCGAGGGCTGCCAGAGGGGAACCAGGGCTGATGGCAGGATATTCTGGACGTCGTCGGATATAGGCGAGGGAGACGCGGCGGAGGTGAATGTCGAGAAGCAAACTCTGTATGCGCCGGGCTCGTATATTGCGAGGGATTGGCCGGCTGAGATGGAGTGGGACGGCGATGAGGAAGAGGAGGAGGAGGAGGAGGAAGAAGAGGAGGTGACTGAAGAACAAGGTGAAGTTGAAAAGGAAGAAAGTGAAGAAGAGGAAGAAAGTGGTGATGAGGAAGAGGGCAACGCTGAAGAAAGCGAGGAAGATGAAGAAGTCGAGGACGAGGAAGAGGAGGGAGAGGAAGAGGAAAAATGAAGCACCCATCTAATCAGACAAGAATTATCCTTATTGGCGACACCCGATTGTTTGCTCAAGCATCAGTTTTACAGAGATACCCGTTTAGCCAGGACGATCACCCCACTACGACCTCATCTTCTATTGGCAAGAAAGGCAGCAGACTAGATCTCTGGACATGGAAGCTTGGCAAATTCGGTAATGGGATTGGACGGGTTGAGAGCTAGATACAATTCTGGCATGGTATGCACTCTCCTCCTCTCAGCATGAAGTCCCATTAAGCAATATCAATAGTACTTTCGAAAGACAAATCAATCTTAAGCTCATATTTAGCTTGCCCTCTTCCACTTCAACGCCATGCTTTGCCTATTGTCTTCGACTGTGTTCCGCAATTTAATCCAAGGCATACAGTTTCATGGTCATGACATATGAACATGTCACTGCAATTCAAAGGGTTGCAACGAATGACAGCAAATGATAGAGAAAATTTCAAAGCAAAGTTGCTTGCTAGACTTCCTTCAATTTATTATCATGTTTCTATACAACAAGCGTTACATCTTGCGATTGACTATTTGATTTTGATAATCCAAAGCTAGTACGTCTAACTTATGTAGCTTGATACATCTCCTTCCCCTCTTAAATTGCAAAACCAAAGTCAGGGGCCTAAAAGTCGATTGCTGACGTCAAACTCTTCCACTTCGCCACAATGCAAAAGACAATGTTGAATGTCAAATCCTAGATCTTGATGGGACATCTCTCTTACATCCCCACCGCTTCTCCGATCTAGCAGTCTAGCCAATCTTCGACCTATGCCTTCTTTCCCACCTCATTATGATCGTCAAAGTCGTGTTAGTTGCCTGGCGGGACGCAAATTTCACACTTAACATTGTCGTGCTCCTCGAAATCCATCGCCCAGTAACGTGATGCGAGTCCCAACCAAGGACATATATAGAGGTGCTGTGTATTTTTATTGCACCACAAAATGGTTCTATAATTCGTCAAGTGGCGACATCCGTAGTAATGCTCGACCCACTCGCACATACTGAGGGGCAATATTTGTATTTAGTGATTTGATGGTTGTGCCTGATGTTTCTTCCTTGTGGTAGCTCTGACTTGCCTCGCTGTGTATCTGATGACAATCCGAGGTGATTTCTATATCGATGTCTTCAAGTTGGTGATACTTGAAGATGTTTAGAGGTGGAGGATCCCGGGAACAAAACTAGGATTGAGCTGTGTTTTTTAGTCAGGTATTCAGTCTCTAGCTTGATGAATGTAGTAGTGCCGCGTCGCTCATGTATGTGGTGATTCCTCTAACATACTCAATTCTATTTTGCTCTGAATCATATTCAGTACACTTCCGTGTTTAAGAGTTTCCAATCATTATCTCCTAACTGTCGTCCTCCAATGCTAGATACTAAGTAGGTGCCACTCATCTTAGCTGGAGGATGCCTCTACATCTCGTGCTTCATTTATTTCAAGTTCCTAAGAGTAGTAAGACTTCTCGACTATCATTTTGCTACGCGAAGTACTAAGTAGGTATAGCCCTTTGAGCAGGAAGATATATCTAAATATCGTGTATCGTGGTTTTCAAGTTCATGAGAGTAGGAGATACCGTTACTAGCCGCTGTGATCACCCCATTCAGGATTACGATAGTTTAGGAGATCCTTGGGGTGGGGGAGACAGCGCATCTACAATTATTCACTCATTTTGCATTATGGATGTGAATTGTAACTCTAGGTACAAAGTCCTCCTTTATAATTCAACGCAAAGAGCAATGTTATATATCGAAAATTCCGAATCCTTTTCACAACCTCTCTCGCCCTGGTCGCAATACCCTTCCCATACCACAATGCCCCCCCCCAAAACGCTGGATTTCAAGTCCTAGATCGTCATGATACACCACCTCCATTTCCTATCCCTCTCAGGTTGCCATAATCCTTGCCCCAGTTTTGACCTAGTGGTTCTTTCACTATATGTCATTCCAATCTTCAGCGTGATTTCGTCTTTGGCCGATTTGCCAAATCCTGCTTTGCACAACTAATGCATTTTTCTGACCGATCCCATGTAGTCTTAGGCCATGCGGACATTTGTCCAAACTCAAGACAGTATTCTTGTTTGTATGGATTTTGTGGGCAATAAGTTTCCTCGGATCCATAGGGTAAATGGTTACAACCATATACGATTCTAACCTTTTCGCACATGTTGAGGGATGAGGTGATATGGCTAGATGTGCCTCCTGGGTTTATTTGCGGTCTTTTTGAACAAGTTTTTTTTTTTGATGTATTTAAGCAGTGTTGGAAGAAGCGTATATGCCGCTGCTTTGGTGATGGTATTTCAGGATAGTAGAGCTGGATGATAGCGAAAATGGAATTGAGAGCGAGTTATCTGGGTTCTTATAACCATTGTACCCAGCAAATGTGCTATGATTTCATTGTCCGTGCAGTGATAGCTTTCAAACTAGACATTCAAGGTTGCTTTGCTCGGAATCATGTTCCGGTGTGTTTCAAGCACAGGGTTTTCCATTCTGTAAGTCATGTTTCAAGGATGCTTCTCCTTAATCAGCTCATTGTATTTGTGTCATTAGTCTGAGTGATGGGGACATACACGAGTACTGGTTAAGAAAAAGTGTGGTAGACATGATGCATAATCTACACGGCTTGTAAGCAAGAACACTTCCTCGAAATTTCTATCGCATTGTTTCAATATGTCGATCCAGTCTGACAAATAATACCTCATTCAAACATAGATGTCACACAAATCGCAACTTAGAATCCTGCCCAAACCGATGTTCTTCCATAGAAACAGTCCCAAGACCAAGCGGTCAAGCAAATTCCACTACTATTCCCAAGTAAAGCAATATCCATCTCAATATCCCCCCCCCCCCCCCCCCTCTACTAGCCTAGCATCCAACAAACTGCCCTCGTCCGCCGTTTCCTGAACTCACAACCACAATGCCACATCGTCATTTCTCTCTTTGGTGCCCATCCCTTCGGACAAGTGTCTCTTCTTCGTGGGTTCCAACGACAGTATTTCTCGCACAATGCCACTCCATGGTCGCAGAGGTAGCGCGTCTTGATTAGTGTGCACATCTTGTGGTTTTTTGTGGTG
The DNA here is from genome assembly GCA_007644065.1 of Margaritispora aquatica. Taxonomy (NCBI): domain Eukaryota; kingdom Fungi; phylum Ascomycota; class Leotiomycetes; order Helotiales; family Discinellaceae; genus Margaritispora; species Margaritispora aquatica. The sequence continues at coordinate 1,817,249 of VJWN01000006.1, read as the reverse complement.
CTTTAGCTACTGCCGCGGAGAATGGGCTTTGTTTTTGACTTGGGTGTTTTTGTTTTTAGGAATTGCTTCGCTTGCTGTTTCCCCCCAGTGCTTGCTTGGTGGCAGCATGTTTAATGAAGTAAAAAAAATTACCAAGTTTTATATAGTACGGACAATTATGATGATTAATTTGTTTTTTTCGGATCACCATTCAACGTAGCGTGAATCACAGTCGTGTGATTTTGAGTATTTGGGGTTTATGTTCAAATGGCAATCTTTAATCGCTTAGCCTTCCTCTACCCTTTGAATGTGGTCTATGTTCATTAAGTTTCAAGGAACGAAGTATTGATTCATCAATTCTCAATGCTGAATTTATGTCCCTGCAACTTAAAATGCCAGACCGGAATCCGCATTCCTCGATTCATCATTCACTTCTTCACGCCACAAGCAAGCAAGGCACAAACACGGTGGACCATGATGAGATGTCATTTATTACATGTTTTATGAGCCTGTCATTAATGAGTGTACAAACAGCGACTTCTTTGCTTCCAGCCGTGATAAACATCGTGATATCCAATACCCATAAACAAACACTATTTCTTTCAGCAGTTGCTTCAAGCCTACCATAGCCTTTCCCAGCAAGTCCATCGAAAAAAGAAACCCAAACGCTTAATACCAAAAGACAAATGAACATCAATACAAAAACAAGGACCATATCGAAGCGCTTATCCAATCTTCTCATCATCAATCGTCACAACCTCCAAAACACTACCACGAGTCCTATCAAGCACCGCTTTCTCCAAAGAAAGATACACAATATCGCTCCCCTCTTCACGCCATCCCTCAAGATCAGTCAACTTCCACTGCGCCCTCGCAAACCTATTCCGGACACTCTGCGTCATACCAACCATGCGCAACTGCACATGTTTCCCAGAATGGAGACGGATATCCTCCTTCAACTCTCCAAGTGCCAAGATGGCAGTCACATCTACGAACGGCACGGCAGTGAAATCCCATACCACAACAGCAAGAGGAGTGTCTTTCATCACGATGCGTTGTTGTCTTCGAAGCCTCTCAACACGACGCTCAGCTGAAACGCTCCAAGAACGTTCGCGTGCCTCAGAACTACCATGAATGACCTTGTCATAGACGAGATGAATAGCTTCCAGCACCGATCTCTTTCCACGACTAGCATTAGGGTAAAAGATCGCATCGTTGAAATGCACGACCACGGTATCACTCGGGATACTCATACCGGCATGCTCAGTTCTATTCGAATCTGTTCCATTCTCGCTACCTTTGTCGACGCTCGAGACACGCACAGGGAATGCGACGCCCTCATCTTCTTGGTTGGCGTGGATGGTGGGCTTCACGAAGGCGGAGCGGAGCATAGTCCAGACGACGGACCAAGCTGCTGCGCAGCCGATACCGATTTCAGCAGACACGAAGATGGTAACCCAGAAGGAGAGCATGGATGCTACAAAATCGGCGAAGGAGATACGCCAGTAGCGATAGAAGGCGGACACGGGTCCGAAGAGGTGGAGGACGGCCATTATCTGTCTTTGTTAGCTTTGTTTGAGGGAGAGTTTGAACAGACTCACAATGATAGCTGAAAGCGTGGATTTTGGAAGCCAGTACAATGCTGGAGAAAAGACATAAAGTGTAAGGAGGATGAATGCTGCTGTCACGACTCCGTTCAGTGGGCTTCGAACACCACATTCAGAGTTAACTGCTGTTCTTGACATCGCTCCTCCCACTGGCATGGACCCGAAAAAGCTGTTGACCAAGTTCGTGACACCAAGATAGTTCAGCTCTTGGCTCTGATCAATCTCATAGCCATTTCGACGACCAAATGCTTTACCAACAGCGAGATGCTCAAGCGTGCATGCGACCAAAGGAGCAACGGCTCGAACGGCAACCTTTGAGATCAGACCCATACTATGAGCCTTCGGAGTCATGATGCCATGAGTATCGACCTTGCTGATAGCCCAGAGGAGGTTCTTCCCTCTGTTCTTGTTGACGAGGTAGCTGATAAGCGTGAACAGAACCAAAACGATCACAGCTCGGCTGCTAGCAATATACTTGATAACAAAGTGTTTCTTCCCCCACCTCTTACCGACCTGCTCCAATGCAAGCAACACCACAATCGTGCCAACACCAATCCCGCACGTAGGACCATCCCAATGCGGAAGTCGTCTTAGCACATCTCCGATGATGTCAAAGACCATACTTGGAGTCCCGGTCAGGCCAACAAGACTTCCGACCTGGCCGAAACCGATGATAAGAGCAGTTGCGGAGATGAAACCCGTGAGGACAGGGACGGAGACGTAGTCGAGGAGGAAACCGAGGCCGAGCAATCCCATGGCGAGAGAGTACACGCCGACCATGAAGGCGACGGCACTGGCGATTTGAGCTGGTTTGTATTCTTTGCTTTTGCTGAGTTCTTTGATGATTTCTGCGGTGAGGAGACCGAGGATTGAGGTTGGGCCTGTTGAGAGATCTGTTGGTATTTGGTTAGCGAGTTGTTTCTCATTTCTTCGTCTCATCTCATCGTTCACTTCAGCCCACATCAAGCTGCCGTTATGAAATTCAAACCCACCCTTTGAAGACCCCATGAATACACACACAGCCGCTGGGACCCAGCTTGAGTACAAGCCATTCTCAATTGGAATCGTCGCGATCTTCGCATACGCCAGTCCTTGTGGGATGAGCATGACGCCGATGGTGAGACCGGCGATCATGTCCGTGAGGAGCCATGAGAGGTGGTATCGTGGCAACCAGGACACGATGGGCACTTTGTCGAGAAGGTAGTGCTTTGTTCCTGAAGGGAGCTGGGGGATGCCGGTGCGTAGGAAGGTGTTGACGGTTGCTGTTGTGGTATCTGTGGCCACAACTTCTTTGAAGGCGGCGAGTTTCTCGCTGGGTGAGAATTTCGCCATTGTTGATGAGAAGGTGACTGGATTTGGAGCCGAGTTTGGATTTCGTTTCAAAGTTAATGTGGAGGGAGACAGTTCAGGTGTGAAGTGTGTAGTGTGAACTGAGTCTCACACATCCAACTTGATCGAAACTTAAAACTCAAAAACTCGAAGTGCGTTCGAGTTGAGTTCAAAAGGGGGAGATCCTTAGACTCTACCTATCTCAACTCAAGTCAGCCAGCACCCAAAGCAGAACCGTCTCGTTTAGCGAACAACCCAATAAAAGTGGATGTCGTATCTACACAACGAAGTGCTCACTTCCAGCTCTTCCCCTCCTTCGGTGCATTCTCGCAGTTCGGTCTCTCTCGCCGATTTGGTTGTGTCTCGTGAGGTGGAACTGGTCGACGATTCCTTGGTTGGGAGGTGGCTTCTGGGGCTGGATGAGCTGGGGATTGTGCGGTTGGAATCCAAATTCTAGGGCCAGCTTAGGTTGGCTGAATTTGGTTATCCGTTGTGGTGCGTGGTATGTATAGATCTGTGCCTTATTTAGGTAACTTCAATGTACCTCGTGGTGTAGTTGTGGTAGGTGGAATCTGTTACATTGTTACATGATGTGGAGTTTTGCAAAACAGACTCGAGTCTCTCGGTGTTGACGTTATTCTCTAGTCAAACACTGCTTAAATTCAAATGGTCAACAATGATATAGTTTAAAAATAATAATAATAATAATAATAAAAATAGCATAGTATCGACTTCTTCTATCTAGAATAACTTAATACAAACATAGAATACGAACCATAAACAAATATGGAAGTACCCTCCTCAACTGTTGTGCAACATACTTAATTCACACCAATCACATTCGCACCTCCGCACCACAAGCGAAGTTCCAAATTCGGAACCAGTAACCTCTTCGCATTCCTGTCTCCCATCTCTTATGACCATCAGCTCTCCTCCTCTTGATTTTCTCCCTGGCTGGAATAATCCAATTGTCAACTTACCCCGCTTTCGATACCTACTTGTGGCCTTGTTAAACCCAAGTCTTCGATCGTTCCATTTCAACTCACTTCACAAGTACGCTGTGACACTACAGCAGGATAAGACGAGAACTTCTAAGTGACACTAACTTCTATTATTAGCGAATTACATTCTCATCCTCCAACACTTCAATATCCGTAATGTTGAAGTGTTGTCAAGACATCGCGATCGAAAATACATCCACGAACATACCCCAGTCAACCTCTTCGCCTATCACAACCCACCATGCAAGCCCGCCAGCTTCATACCAGGTTCCCCGCGAGGGCGTAAAAGCCCCGTGGGTCAGTCTGGTCTGAGCACCTGCGCCTGTACTTGCATGAACAGGAAGTAGATATCCATTTCCCGCCGGAAGGCCGGGTGGACTGTTGTGATGTGATTATGAAGAATGCGTGCTCGAGGGCACAAAGAGGGGACAAAGCAGAAGACAAGGAGGGGGATAATCAGATACTGCAATACCTGATATGTATGCGTGAGGCGAAGTAGAAGGTCACTGCTTGGTGTGTGTGGAACTTGGCATGAGAAAGGAAGGTATGGAGTTCTGAGCGTGAGATTTTTAAGTGAGTGGGGGTCGGAAGTGCCGACGAAGGACCTGGTTTGGGGGAAAGGGCTTGTCATCTGCGCGAGGAGCTTGATCGTCGCCGTGCTACTTGCTTACTTTGATGACTATGATGCTTGAGAGTGGATATGCACACGGAAGAGGTATGAGAATGGTGCAGTGAGCGAAGGTTTGCCAGTGAAGAATAAAACGGGCAGGATATGAGCTGGAGTGTGAGTATGAAGTGGATAGAGAGTGTAGAGTGTTTGACACAGAATTTGATATGAAGGGAATTGGGATTGCTTGTTGCATGCACGAGCAACTTGATCGTTACTTTGAGGCTTGATAAAGGCATATTTTCGTTATTATTGATAGTGGGGACTAAATCTCAATTAAAAATGGCGCAACAGCTATTAGGATGAAAGTGTTTGACGAGGATTCGGCAGTGAGAGGGGGAAAATAGAACAAGATATGGCGTAAAAGGGATACCAATTGATGCAAAAATACACCAAGCCTGGCAAAGATTTTGCTTAGATTTCAGTTATTTTGGAGACTCTGGGAATAGGTCGCATTTGTGGGCTGTTTAGATATTTTGTGATGTGACGAGTATCTATGTATGCGAAAGTGGCAATCCAAGTTGGTCGCAACGGCATGAGAGGCGGAAAGTAAAATATAGAAAGAACAGTATAAGCGTGTCCTCTTGTGAACTGTAAGATATTCTCTCTTAAAATCTGGGATATATAGGCTTTAAAAGGAGAGGCGTCGAGCTTGCTGAATGAGTCGACGAGTATACCTCACCTGAGGAGTCGAGAGTGGAAGTCAGTGCCATGCTGTCTGCTCTAAGAGAGTTAACAACGGAGAAAGCCAAGGACGACGACACATTCTATATGGGCGTGACTGACACAAGAGGTGGATTGATGAATTGGATGTAGGCTATGGAGTTTGGATTGAAATGTCTTGATCAAACATGGAGGTGGAAGATGATTGAGTGTACAACTTGAATCTTCAACAAGCAATGAAAAGACTAGCACCCAGCGCCGAGACCAAAAGAACTCCAACTTTATATACAATCCGAATAATAATTTCCTTGAACCGAGCAAGAAGATCCAACATCCAACCCAACAACCGGGCACTTCCCACACATGCCCCACCCCATCGCAGTCCAATCACAACTCTTTCTCCCCCTCATCCTCTTCATCCTCATCCGGAAGCGTAACTTCATCCTTCTGCGCGCTCTTAACCTTCTCCCAAAATATTTCGCCATTCTCCGGATCCTCGGCGAACAGATGATCAATGACCATCTTCTTGGGCGTCTCACCCATCCACTGGAAGAGCGAGAAATCGCGAAACTCGTCGGCACGAAACACCTCCAGCATCTCTATGGGCTCGTCGCCGATGTTCTCGACGAAGTGCCCCATGTTGCGTGGCACGATACCAACGTCACCAGGCATGTAGTCGAATGTGCGGGCTGTGCCTTCGGACGCAAAGATGGTGATGCGGGCGCGGCCGCGGATAAAGAATGACCTTTGAGGTTGTTAGCTCAAACTGATAAGATGTAGTATAGATGTGGGTGGGTGAAGTGGAATTGGAAACAATTTTGAAATGCAGATTGAAATGCAAGACATACCATTCATCCGCAGTAGGATGCCAATGCATCTCCCTAATCGCTCCCGGCTCGATAATAACATGCGCTGCCGCAATGGTCTTTGAGATGGGAAAGTTCTTCGAATCCGTAATCCTCACCTCACCACCACTTGTAAGCTTCGGCTTCTGCTCCAGCATGCGGTGTGTAAAGTTGTATTTCGATTTCTTGACACCCCTTCCGCTTGGCTTTTCATCTGCAATGGAGCCCGGTTGAGAACCTTGAAAGATGTACTTTTCGCCTGAGGGGAGCTTTGAGAAGACTTCTGGGGGCAGGTTGAAGTTCTTGGCGATTACGGACTTGGGCGTATGTGCTGTTTCGGTTGATCAACATCAACACCAACATGTAAATATCTTGGAGGACTTACCAAGCCAATCCGTTAAGATAAAAGTCGATTCCTCCGAGAACCCACCATCATCAAAGACAAGCAAAAACTCAGTTCCATTCTCACTCAAGCCTTGCAGAGAGTGAGGTACACCACTTGGAAAATACCAGAGATCGCCTTTCTTGAGATCGTCATAGAAACTGCCTCCATCGTAATCAATGGCTGTGATTCTCACTTCTCCTTCAAGGACATAGGCCCATTCAGCCTCTTTATGCCAATGCAGTTCGCGAATCACACCAGCATCAAGACGCATATTGACAGCTGCGAGCTCGACACTCGTGCCGAGTTCTCTCACGGTAGTTTGGCGCGTCCATCCTCCTTCCTATTCACATGACATCAAATCAGCACCAGTCCAAAAACAAAGGCTCCCAAAATTGTAGTTCTCTGGATGTCGAAGCTCACCTCAATCCTGATATGTGAATCCGCAAAACTCCAGCGCATGTTTGCTATATTCCCCGAATCTGTACTCGGCGGCCTCACCAAGTCCGGGCCCTGCCTCGAACGGCCTTTATTCCACGGTCCAAGAACCGATGCACCCAGTCCGTTCCGCCATGGCAATGGATCGAGCTTGTCGCCTATGGCATCGACCGGCTTGTCGAGGGGATCTGAGGCCCCGGGAGTGTAGGGGGAATTGACTCGTGATTTTTGCTTTTGAAAGTGTGCTGGGTGCTGGAATTTGGCTGGTTGTTCGATTTTATGAATCAATCGCTCTCCGGGTGTGTCTTGCACGGGGACGGCGATTGTGAGGGTGCACAGGGAGCTGAGGGCGAGAATAGAGGGGAGCTTCATTTTGTGGCTGGTTGTCCGTCTCGCTGAGAAGAAAGCTGGAAAGAGTGATGTGTGAGGTTGCGTGATAGTAAGTAGTTCCCGGGGAATTGAAGCTTTAAAGAAAGTCTCCGGACAGGTCGGGAGCTATGCAAGAAATGTCAATGTCAAGCGGGAGCTATATTTTAGCTTCTCCTAGCTAAGGTACCGTACGATACTGTACTGTAACGGCAAGTTTTCGAAAATTATGATGACGATAAACTTGAACCTAGCTTCTGTAGCACCTCCATACCTCTCGCATCTGCATGCACGCCCTCTCATCCACTCACATCTCTCCTCACTAAAGCACAACCCACCCGAAGCATGTCCGCCAGTCGATCCCGAGACAGGACCGATGCCACGTTCCTTTTCCTCAATTCCTCATTCTGATCACGAAACAGTAAATGGCCGAGAAAGGAATACTCTCCTTTCACACATGTTGTTTGTGCATTGAGGTGTAACCAGTAACTATCTCGCAAGCGAAGCACCCCTGAGTGTCTTCCCCCATGGGGTGTGCTTTTACCCCAGCTTTGGGATGCAAGCGAGAAAAGCCCCCGTCTTGGCTGACCGAGAATACCCCGCTCTTGATGCTTCCACCGGCTGCGTTCCGGATTGTGAATAGCGAGCATTCTCCGCTATTGTGCAAGGGGTTAAAGTAGGTGGTAGAGTAAGGTAAGGTAGACACGGCTGACTGGCTAATAAGCTGTTTGGTGTGAAAGGTGAAAGTTGGATTAGACCTGCAGCAGCTGGGTTATGCGATGTGCCGAGGTGATGCTGGGACGCTCTTATTCGCTTTATTGGCTTGCATTTATATGTCCTGCTTCTTATCCCTTGTATATTTTTCGAGCTGAGCTTTCAAGGGATGCTAGTCCGTTGGTAAGATAAAGTCCTAACCGAGGGGAAGTAAGGTAGGTCGGTATCTATTGTCATTCATGCCTCGTGCTTCGTTATGACATTCAGAACCGACTCGTGATAACAAGAATCTTCGTCCATTACAAACAGTATCCATAATCAAGCTTGTCGTCGTGAAAAGCTTTTACTTGGATTCGCTTTGACGTCGGCGTGGGGCTACTCGTTAGTGTGAGAGACGGATACTGTAGAACTAGTGAGTGGAGACTTGCCGCTAAGTTTTCAAACTCAAAATACTCCACTGCACTTCTCTAATTTCATTCACCATCAAAGCGTACTCATCTGCGTGTGCCTACCGAAGAGTTAAGACGACTTACAATGACACCATGGAAAGGAAACAGCGTGACTGGCAGTCTCACACGAACCCGCTCAAATCCCACCACCAACGGCCACAACAACGATGAAGAACAACCTCTTCTCGGCCATGGATCTTCATCCTCAAGATCAAACTGGCGAAACAAGTTGATGGTAAACGTCAGTCGCGACTGGGCTGACGTAGTCCTCCTCCTCTGCTATACCATCACCGGTCTTCTCGACTCCGCTTCCATCTCAACCTGGGGCTCCTTCGTGTCTATGCAAACCGGTATTTCTTCCTCCCATCTCAGCTCACCTCTTCGTATCCAGCACAACTAATACATCCCAGGAAACACAGTCTACATCGGTCTCGGGCTCTCCGCACCCCGTGAATCCAACCGCTGGATCAAATCCAGCGTCTCCCTGATCTCTTTCTGCATCGGCTCCTTCTGCTTCTCACGATTCCACCGATTCTTCAGTCCCTCACGACGATGGGTGCTCTGCTTCTCCTTCTTCTTCCAGTCCCTGCTCATCATCGGAGCCGCTGTGATCTTAACTTTCTTCTCATCTCACGCCCCGGAGAAAGACGACATCGGCTGGAAAGTCCTGGTCCCCATCGCGCTGGTGGCGTTTCAGAGTTGTGGACAGGCGGTCACGAGTCGGGCGTTGAAATTCAACGCGTTGACGAGTGTGGTGCTGACGAGTATTTATTGCGATCTGTTCTCTGATCAGGAGCTGTTCAAGAGGGCGAATGTGGAGAGGAATCGAAGACTTGGCGCGCCGGTGTTCTTGTTATGTGGTGCGGTCGTTGGGGGTTGGCTGGCAAGAAGTGAGATAGGGACAGCGGGCGTATTGTGGATTGCGGCGGGGTTGAAGATGGTGGTTGTTGGGGCATGGTTCTTGTGGCCGGCGGAGGAATGAGTTTTGTTTGTGCATAGCGCTTTTTTTTTGGCTGTCCTGGTTGTGGTGATATTGCTATAGTAGATGGAACAAAAGTGTTGGACAATGACAGCTCATATATAATACTTTTAGGAATAAGATTGAAAAAAAAAAAAAATATGTAGTATGTAGAATCTAGTATTAGTTGAATCAAAAATGAACAATATACGAATAGCCGATACAAGATGGTGAATAAATACAAAGTGACTGATATATGTTAGGTAAGAATAAGGGGGAGAACTCACGACTCCTACACCAATCAGGAGATCATCGACGCAACCCGAAGGCCTCACCGAATCCTATCAATTATGGGACCCGATTCACGATTGCTCGTGCGACCATTACAACCGCTACGCCAACTAGGACTTCTTAACTTTGGCTTATGAATGTAGGCTGAGTTGCGCGGGTGGAAGTGAATTTTCTCGCTTAATCACATGACTTCAGAATGATAAATACGTTACCTTACCTACCTAGGTAGGTAAACACCTCTTCCGAGGACAAGTAAGAAAAAAAGCCCTCGTATTACTAAGAGCTACCGAGAATATAACTATACATTTCTGACTTCTTAATACACAACCAAGCTTGAGCACTGTCCTGACACGTTCTGCTCTCCACACTCTAGATCAGTAGTGCACGGGTTCACAAAGCTGAGCAGCATGACATCACAGATTAACTTGCCCAAGGTGAGAAGTGATTTGATATTCACAAGCGCTGGGAGAGGCGAGGTAATGGAATTCATTTCACTGCAGTATTACTAAAACTGAAGAGTACAGGAGACCGTTTGGTCTTTACGCCCTTCCAAGTGTAATATATCCTGCTTTCCTAGGAAATATTAAGAATGCACTGATTGCTGAGAAATCCCTATGAAGCTGAGCTTTACTATTATTGTTAAACTCGAGCTGCTAAACAGAAATTTAGCAGCATGATCTAAGCTTGCTATCAACTCAGACGTTACATAAAAACCTCTCAACCATCTGCAAAGTGAAATCATGCACATCAGCAAAATCACTCACCACTTATTTCTCAGTATCACCACCATCTCTTCCGGTAATATCATCATCAGGACGACTTTTGCCAGCAGCAGTCCCATCAAGCAACTGCACAATCGCAGCTGTATCAGCCAGATTTTTCAATTCGACCACCGTTTCAGCATCAACATCCACAGTATCGCTCGCACTCTTCCTGTCGCGTTTCTCCTTGTCAATAATCTCTTTCAGTTCGTTGCGGATCATTCGAATGAAAATCCTGCGCTGACTATCCTTGAACATTTCAGAAAAGATACACAGGTCGGAAAACATGCTGTGAATGATAACGAGATTTGGTTGATTGGTGTGTGCAACTGCGTGACGCATATTACGGAGGCGCTCGAGGATAGAGATGAGTTGAAAGTCGCCTTTGTGCTTGATTGTCATGGAGGCTCTTGGGACGCGGACTGGTGTTTCCGTTAGTCTATCACTTGTCCTGTTCTCTAAAATGCCAATCAAGGTTGCAGAGTGGGAGTAACATACCACAGGGAACCCAAGACAGGAACTCACTCAGATCGCAGAGCGCAAGCGTGGGATATCCATAGTCCTTCAGATACTTGGGCGCATGCTCGCTCAGATGATCAAACACAATCCCCTCTGTGAGGCATTTCCCCAACAGCATCAGATTCATCGAGACGTCATACGAGAGCATCGCTGAGATAGACGCGCCGTAGAAGGCCTCATACTTACGACGCGACGCTTCCCAATTTTCCTGTCTCTTGGCTTGATGTTGCTCGCGTCTGTGTCTTGCCGCATGAAGTCTATTGTTTTCACCCTTACTCAGGTGGTGTCGCGGCTCGACTCGGTGGCTTTGATGCGGGTAATTCGGTCATCGAGCTGGCGGGGGGTTATTCGAAGAGTTTGAACCTGGGGTCTGGTTTTTTTCTCATTAGCAACATGGGCTTCTTCAAGCCTAGCTTTGAGATTTGGAGGGCTACATACCTCTGCAGCTGCCTTTGAAGACCTCCTCCCATTCCTCCTGGATCGACCATGAGGTCCTTCTCTCCCACCTTCCAAGTCGTCCTCATCCGGAATTCCATGCCAAGGATCATAAGCCATCTTGTAAAAATCGGGTTGCTTGCCGCGACCAGCATCCAAATCCTCCGAGACACGCAGCACGAGCCTAACACGCCTCGCCAGCTTCTTCTCCTCAGAGCCATCTTCCATCCATCCATTACGTAGCATGAACTCCACATCAGCCACAACAAGCTCCCTGACAATCCCGCCCATGAATTGGTCCAATGTGTCGAAATAGTGTCCCACGAGCAGCTCCGCCATGTCTTTCATCAAACCCCGCTCCGTAAGACCGTTGTAGGCAGAGAGTTGCTTGTAAGACTTGAGGAAGTGCGGAGTCACCACAGCGTGGTACGCGAGGAAGATAGTGGTTGTTTCATCGCAGTCAGCGGTGACTAGGAGGTGCGGTATTGTGGCTGTTGATGGCGAAAGCACCTTTGTGAATTTCAGTCGGCACATCCTGTCTTTAACCTAAAGAGTTTGTATTAGGATGAAAAATTAAAGTGTTATCTCAAGTTTTGACTTCGTGATAGGATTGTGAAATTCAAAAGATTTGACAACAGGTTTCTGCGAAATTGCTCAAGATCGGCTGCGATGAGGACAATCAGCCTTGAGAGGCAGCCCAACCTGTTGTTTAGATTGAGAAGAGAGTCAGAGAGGTAGCTGAAGACAATTCTCTGCCTTGAGAGTATGTGAGTACAATCTGGGAGATTTTTTAGGTTGGGTTGGAGGTAAGTAAACAACCATCGTGAGTCGTCGCTAATTCGTCTCGTAGTGCCTTGTCTCGACTTTTTCGAGAATCTTACTGTCTGCGATTATTATTTCAGTTCTTCAATTTATTGTCCTTAACGGATTTTGCACAAGTCTCTATTCCAGTTTCACACTTCTGGATTGTCTCAATTCCATCTTTATTCCTGGACTTTGATGGTTCACTATGTAACCTCACCTCTTAAATTCTGATGGTTATGGAAATAGCCAGCAATAAAAGATATAGCTGTGGAATTCTCGAGTATTTCTCTGTTTTCCAGAAGTCTGTTCTCGTTGAACATTATCTTCTATTCTATCTATACGAAATAATGGCTTGAGTCTCCACCACATATCCTCATTACAAAATTCGTGCCAATCATATTCGACATCGCAGACCTCCTTGAAAAGCATACATGGTCCTTGAGTTCCAATGTCAGTCGTGCCTCTTATCATTTATACTTATACTTTAGCTTTATATGTAATCGTATGCTCTTTTCAGAATTTTACGTGTTTAACATTTATCAAATCTTCCATCGCTAGCTTAAAGTTTTTGTGGTTGCGAACAATCGTTGCTTTAGTCATAGCTTTAGGGTGTGGAATTCATCCAAGTCACAAAGAGTAAGGGAGGTATAGCCGTAGGCCTTTAAGTAGCTAGGTTCATTCTTGCTCAAATGATCAAAGACGATGCATTCACCTAATTCCTTGCCCAATACGAGCAATCTCATGCCAAGGTCGTAGCGCAACATAGCCTGTATAGATTTTCCATACAAGTTCTCATACTTGTTCTTAGTTGTTTGCCATTGGTGATTCTTCTTATCAACCTGCTGATCTCTTCTCTGCCGCGCAAAATGAAGTCTTCGGTTTTGTTCTTCCGTCAATGTAAAGTCTTTCCTGACTTCCTGGGACGTGATTTGCCCAGATCTGCTGATAGGGTATTGGGCATCTGCTGAGTTGGAGTTTTGATCCAGTCACATCTTAGTAGATTGTCCGTGGGACCTGATCGGCTGCATGAGAGCACTTACTTCGAGCGGAGCGACAGCATACTTGTCATCCAATGTTCCAGATCGAGATCCACCCGAGTCCAGAGAGTTGCGTTTGCGCTTTTTGCTCAGCAACGCATCGTCATTGGGGTTATCTCTACGCCATGGATTTTTAATCATGCGGCCAAAATTTGGACGCGGGTCCTCGTAGCTATCGAGCTCTCGGGGGAGGTACACCGTGAGCCGCAGCTTTCTGACCTCGTCTCTTTCTTCTGAATCCGCATCCATCCAATTTCTTCGCAGCATGCGTTTGATATGATGGCTGATATCCTCTGCCGGGATACCGGCCATGAATGCTTGGACCTTTGGCAGATAATTCTCAACAAAGAGCTGGACCATCTCCGTGGCAAGTCTATCGTCCAGATAGTCCCTGCTGTCATATAAGTTGTTAAAATCGGTTACGAATTCGGGAGTGATAGATCTATGAAATGCCAGGAAGATTGCGGTCTTTTCTGTGCATTCTGCAGGCGTGACGTGAAAGACTTTCTCGTAGCTGAGCTGTGGCAGTGGGATTTTAAAGTTTAAACGCGACATGGTGGTTATTGGTAAGCTTCAGATAAAGCAGAAGAGCTTCACAGAGGTAATTAAGTGTCTTGCTATCAACACAGGTTGAAGTTTCCAACATGCGCAGAGGTAATGGTATGGCGCGAATGAATGAAGAAAGAAACACGTCAAGGACAACCGAAGAAACCGATGTCGCGCTCCAAGAAACTCGCGTCCAAACCACGGTTCAACCAGGCTGAGTTTGAAATTCATCAATGACAGTGACAGTGACAGTGACATTGACAGCGAATTTACCAAGCCTTCTGCCCATTTCGTGATACCTCGTCACGGGTTGCCGTGCGCAACGCGAAGGGGGATTTTCGGCCCTCGCTTAGGTTTGTAAATTCCCTTAAGCCCCGAATTTCAACCCTACAACAGATGTCAATGCTAATAGGTTCTCATGTGGCGTAGCGGTCGTAATGGCATCCCCTCAATCAGGTTGACTACATGATATGATTCGCTATGGTAGATGTTTGGGTACCCGCGGGAGCCCTTCCTTTGATCCCCTGATTGATTGTAGGCTAAGATAAGTTCATCCCTCTTTCATTCAATTTAATTGTATTGTATTTCCTTGCTTATATATGTCGTCAGTCATTCACCATCTTATTCCTATATTGGCTATCAGGCTAAAACATAGACTCTTACTATACATCCAAAACAGAAAAAGAAACCCCTTTTTTCTGTATTTTCTTCAAAACTTTAAATTCTAGTTCTAGATCGGCCACGAAGCTTAAATAGGCCACTTTTATTCTCTGCTTTTTTTATTTCAATCTGTGATTTAGATATTTTTTATTATCATACTACTGGTAGGAACTTCGGTTGCAATCTGAAAACTTGGAAAAATTTTGAAATTATCGATAATCTATTCGTAGACCAACCAACGTTAATATCTAATTTTACACAACATCACGATATTCTCTTACAAAGCAAATGTCTAACCTAAAATACTGACTTCTCGACCCAGACTATATCCCAAATTGAATCCTTGTCAGCCCCTCTCTCACCATTCAGTGGCTTCCCCGCCACCTGCCACTTGTCCGGACCTCCTCTTCAATCTGAGAGCCAAAGCTGCCTGGGCCGCTGTCAACTCATGCCTCACATATAATTCCAACTTCCGTATTATTGACTGTACCAGATTTATAGACACAGCCATTATAAATAACAGCAGCTTCAATCACAGCGTGTCGGCAGTTCTTCTGCACGGCCTTTACTTCCTCCAATTCAGCGGCTGCTTTCTCTTCGTCGATAGACGATTGTGTGTCTTGGATCTGGTTATAGTTTGTTTCAAGATCCTCGTGGATTTGGTTTGCTTTTCTAGATGCGTCGACTAAGTGAGAGAGCTGGGCTTGCAAGCCATTAATACTCATCTGCTCTTTATTCTCAGCGATCAATTTCTCCACATTACAGGCGTCGCCCTTGAGGTGCAATTTCTCCATCGCCTCAACGAGTTTCAATGGGTTTGCTTGTTCCGACCCGAAATTCCCGTCTGGCGTACCCGCCACATTCTGGCTTGCGTCAAGACCCTTGCTCTTGGCGACTTCCACCTCTTCCGCTTGTTTCTCAGCTACCAGCTTGGCTTTCACTGCCCTTGCATGGTTGTACCGCTCGAAAGCTTCCACTTCCCTTTCCAGACAGGGTTCGCATATGACAACCAGCTTGACCGATGGTGTGATTTTTTTCGTCGCACCCTAGCAGTTTTTGTTTTCAGTACAATGTGTCCCTTCCTTAGCAGCCGCATTGCTCTCTTCACTTAATGCTCCCCAAAGACGCCGGATAACATTCTATTTTATGTCCTCAAACGTCTTATGTGACTGCAGTAGTTCTACCATATCGGTGGGATCCATCAAGTCTGTCTCTGTCTTCCATTCCTTTCGTTCCTTTGATGGACTATCTACCTCGTTCGTTTCAAGCTTTGCTGAATTAATTCCTCTCTCAAGGTACTCTATGCACTGACCGAAGAGTGACTGATGGTTCTCTGCGCATCTTTCTATTTGCTTGATTCTCTGTTTGATCATTCCTACAGCAAATCGGTGGTAGTATGAGCTTTGTCTGTCGTGCTGAATTTCGTGGACGCTCCAGTGGTGCGTAGGATCACGGCGCTTTTCCGCCTGTGCTGGTGAAGCGCTGCTGGAATCGCTTTGAGTACTGAGTGTGCTGCACAACTTGGCAGATTTTAGTGCTTGAAAGTGTTAGTTGATCTTCGATAGTTGCGAGTTGTGGTTGAAAGATTTGGCAAATGTGTTGGTTGAGTATGATAGTTTTGGGAAGTGTTGAAAGACATGGCCTGAACTTCTGCTTGATTTTTATATACGTAAGCGCATATTGTATTATTCCCAGTGTTTTCATGATCGATTTCATGATCGAGAACATTCTGGTATTCTCAACCGGTGAACTGCTTTTCCCAAATGGTGAATCATCAAACTGAAAAACGTCTGATTGCCGAAGCGAGAAAGTAAGGAGAGAAACGTGACTAGAAGTCTGTGAAACCCACCTAAGGTACATAGTATGCTTCCTTTGCGCATTTATTCATACAGCCAATCTAGTGTCACCTCATTTTAAAAACTACACATCGCACCAACTACCTCTGGGCCCATGAGTTTTCTACACACAATATCTACTTAAGGCCAGCTGAGACGTGTGTCAAATCACATGATCCTCCAGCTGAAAGTCCAAGTTGGGAAGCTGCAGCGGGGTTGTCCGAAAATGACAGCCTAGAGTCGCCGCGTCAGCAATGATCAGCAGATTGAAATCCCTACCGGAAGATATAATAGGATATCAAAAGCTTCATTCTGAGGAGACTCTGGAACTTCGTCCCAAATTTTCTGTTCGAAATCATTCTCATTCAAGTTAATCACGTGATATTTACCCTCTGTCACGCCACTCGCATCTCCATCATCATCTCCCTCAAATCATTATATCAATACTCAAGTTTCATACACTGAACCAAACCGCACTCAATTAAAAACTCAAAATGACTCTCATCCCATCAGATCCGAAGGACGCCCAGCAATCAGCAACACCATCACACATCGAGGAGGGCTTACTAGACATCAACAACGCACCACCCGCCTACTCAGAAACGGACACCAGCTCAGTAGCAGGTTCCACATCTCTACCCGCATCTGCGCCAATACGCAAGCCAGGCTTCAAAACCCCACTCTCTCCACCAGAGAAAGTACCCGAGTCGAACGGCATCAGTGCCTCCCATTCTGTAAATCTTGAAGGCCCGCTGCACATTCTTGGTGCAGTAAAAGGCTCATCGAGCGTGACATTATCGAATCATGTCACGGTGGAAGGCAAAGTGTCCTCGTCTAGTTCTGTCGTCTTGGATGGCACTATTGTGGTAGTTGGGAAGGTGGACGCAAGTGGTTCTGTGAAATTGAGGAATAATGTCGATGTATCTGAGAAGGTCGATGCGAGTGGATCAATTGAGTATGCACATTCTCAACCTTGTTTAACTCTAACCTTGCTAATGTGCGGACGGACTTTATAACGGAATCACTGTGGCTGGCAAAGTAGACGCAAGCGGCAGTGTCACGATCGACGGCGGAGAGAAGGGTATCCATATTTTAGGATCCGTGAAGTCGAGCGGTAAAACTGAGATCAAAGGCTGGGTTCAGATTGATGGAGATGTCAGGGCTATGAGTAGTCTCAAGCTACAGGGGTATGGGCCACCAGGATCAAAGTACCAGTTGAAGATTGCGGGAAAGATTGAGCCTAGTTCCTCGTGTACGATTGATGGAGATGTCGAAGTGTCAGTATTCTTATGATTTTGGGCTGCATGTTTGCTGACTTGAGTGATAGGCAAACGCTCTCTGTTCATGGAGCTTTGACTCTAAATGGAAGGTTGCATGTACTGGGTGACCTGGAGGTTCATGGTCAGCTTATTCTTCTAAATGGGAGTGATTTTGTTGTGGACGGTAGGAGGACCATCCATGGGAGTATTGTCAAGAAGTAGGGATGAAGTGAAAGAAGAGGAATGAGCAATGCCAACTATGTAGCAATGTTTCCCTTTAGTCGCCAAAGCAATATAATTTCACTTCTAGTCACTGGGTGCAAGATCTGCGACTAAGTCAGCAAGCGCCTGTTCAATGCCATTTTGTAACGTTTGCAGCACCAGAAGAAAGCGAGCGATACGAAAAGCTCAAAGTTTGTAGAAAATTCCCCGCGTTACTGTGTGTGCAAAAGAATTGAACATCCACAAAAGACATTTGCACTATACTATCGATCAGTAGAAGCTAACATTGGCAAATTAACAAACAACCAGAAGAGCCACCAAACTCACATTGCGCAACCCACCCCGAGGCTGAGGGAATCATCAGCTAGCCATCCTGGCCACATCAAATCATTTCTTCAGAGAAATCTCAGGCTCACGATTCCCTATGACGTTATTATATCGCTAGACTAATCTTAGATTGATGAATATTATATGTTCGACCGAAAAAGTTGCGTGTTTGAGCACATTTAATTCGGTTTACAATGAGCAGGGCCGGGTGCTGTGAGGGTGATAGAGGCCTCGACAGTACCCAGTAGAGAAGTGGATGATGGCACAAATTTGACGACCATATTTGCCCACTATTTGCTGGATTCTACCCCCGAAACTCCCCAGGGAAAGATCATTGTGTAGATACTCTTTCTTTTGCTTACTGTGCCACATATATGTTAAAGAAACAAACTTTCAACAATTTGAACAACACACAAAAGGACCAAGTTGCCTTCTGCAGTGCCTGGGTTGCGGATTCAGACCAGAAAACAAATCAAGCAAAAGGATACTCAATTCGACTTGAGTGACCTCAATAACCCTTCTATCAAACCATATCTTCCTCTCCTCTATCTCCCTCACAAAAACCAGGAATCCTCGAAGCAAAGCCCGCCTTACACCCTCAATTCGCTACATTCAACTCTCTGAGCTTACGAACTAACTTTTCAGCCACGTCTATGCACAGCTCTTTTTCCTTTGACGCTTCTCGTGAAGCCAAGACTGGCTCTTTATCAAGTTGTGCTTCACAAGTTTCGACATCCTGAGCTTTGATCTGCTTCTTACACTTTTCACGAAGATCTTTTGAGGCCTGATCAACACACCAGGGACACGAATAGTCCTCAATTATGTCAATTTCTTTTGCTGAGAGGCAGAAGGGCTTGACACAGTAAAATTGAGGCTTGCTGGGTATGATGCAGATGCATGTGTAGACCTTCATGAAGAGGATGCACATGGTAACAGTTGGTGGAAGTCTTCCAGATGTGAATTCGTTTAGTTGTATGTTGAATGGTGGGGATGTTGCGAGAAGCTTGAATTGAAAGTGGGACATGCACCCGCAGTTGGGCTGCAGAGGAGTACTTAAAGTAATCTCAAGACCCCATGGAGTATTATTGATCATATTCCAGACGTCAATCACACATCTTAAGATATGACTGTTGAGATGCATGTAGCAAGCACTCGATTCCACTACTAGGCTACTAGTACTGGTACTACCCCATGATTCATCTCGGTTGTACAAAAGTGGTATCAAAAGCAAAGCCACGATCAGAATTTAGTTTTTAAATTGTCTTCGCGCAGATCAGCAACATACAGTTGTCTTTAACTTCAACGCTTGCAGACCAAAAAGCCATCTATCAACTCAGGGCGCAGCTCTTCGCGGTGTAGCTTTGCTACCACTGCTCTGGTACTGGATATGCATGGGTTTAGAGTTTCAAGGTGGTAATTGAAGACTATAAGGATCAGATTTGCTGCTATCTCGAGCATTTTCACCTGAAGACTTCTGACAGGAATAAATTAATACGATTAATGAATCGGAAAACCTCAAGGCAGAAGACTAGCTAGCGAAATGGGATTGTATGTTCATCTAGAAGGAATTTGAAAGTTATCTGACAAGAGTAACCAGGTTCCTCGTAAATGTGCGCATTGTTTTTCATACAGACTTTGCTCCATAATACCAGGAAATTGAATTCCTTCGCTGCTCTGCTTCTATGAACCTAGAATCCAGCTGTAGTTGTCAAAAAAACTACAAGCATTGATCACTATACGAACGGACACATCTCCGTGTTTGATCTGGATGATTCAAGGCAGAGTTTACGAGCATTTTGCAGTGGCGTTTAGAGAACGCCAGACAAGGAGATAATGCATGAAATACCTGCAAGGCATCTAGCCACAAGAGAAGTTTATATTTAAAGGAGATTTCTATTACTTGCATCACTATTCTTTGGCGGGTAAATCCCTCAATCTGCTCAACTGACCTCACCCTTCGATCTTCCAAGTTGGTAATACTATAGACGCTCGTGAAATGGTGCAAACGCCACAGACTACTATTTCAAGAATAGAAATGGCTTGGAAGTATTTCAAGAAAAATCGCAGACGTTAAAGAGCGTGGTATAATTGCCGGTTACGAATGACAAGTCATATTGCTATCGATGGCTTTGTTATTGTCGAGGGGACTAAAGAATCCATTCGACGACTTTAAAAGAAATCAGGCAGAAGCAGACAAGAAAGCATTCGAGGCTTTTGGCGCTGCCGTAAAACAAGCTGGTGCCAGTACCGGCGAGAAGAAGGACATGTGGGCAAACAACAATTTTGAAGACTTGGTAAAATATAACAATGGGTTCAAAGCCAAGCTGACTGGCACCAAAGATCAAGCTGTTGATCGGATTCCGCTGCTCAAAAGCTCGGGAATTGATATCATTCTTCTTAGTTTCCTGCACTACAAGGAAGACATTGACCCTATTGGCAAGGAGGTCTTGCCTCTTGTTAGGAAGCTGGAAAGTGAAGGTAGAGGAAGGGAGGGACAGCCATGACAAGATTAGAAAAACTGGAGAATCTATCGTGCGAAGATTATTTGAATATGGAGAGTGAACCGTTAGAATATAGCGAACTTAATTAGACATTTGAAGCACAATTACGTGTGACCGTTGATCCACACCTTGTCTTTGTAATAACTAGAATTTTCGTCATGATGCTGGTTTCGTCGTCATTTACGTAGCAATTCAGTAAACTCAATCTTGTATTTCATTGTTGATTCTCGCGCTATCTAAATTCTTCGCTTTTAGGAAAAAAATCTGTTCTTGACTGCAAAGGGTTTGCTTTGGCTAGTTAATTTGAAGTGAAAGCCAGTTACTTCCCTGGAACCAATATCTTTTCGAGTCCCCGACTCATCAACTTCCATTTGCTGCTTTTCGTCTTCTCACATTCGACCTTCATAGGCAGTCAAATATTCTAAGTAACTCCAATAACCATCATTATGAAGGCACCAAAAGAACTCACAGTCGATGGCAAAGTTGAAATGGATGCTGAAATTTCCAAAACACGATGCGCCGCCTGTGCCAAGATCACCACTCGAATCTGCTCCGCTTGCGCAGACTTTCCGATCATTCCTGACTGCAAGCTTCCTCAAGTCTACTACTGCAGCGAGATTTGCCGAGTCGCAGATTTCAAGGTCCACAAGGATAACCGTGAGCTGCTGCAAAGCCGGAGGACTCCTTACCATGCTGGAGAAATCCCGCAGGGTGTGTTCTACAAGGTGCGAACTATGATTTTCGACAAGGCAATTGCCACGATTGAAAGGCATGATATTGATGGAGAGCGCTGCATCATTGTTCATGAAGGCACGCGCAGCAAGATAGTTACACCTTTTGATTGCTTGGTTCCATTTCCTGCAGACATGTGTGACAGTGAGGAGGAAAGGCATGCCCTTCTTTTCATGATGGCCTCACAATATGCTTGCGCATGGTTTGACGAGCCAGTCGACTTTGTTCTGGAAGGTTGGTGGATAAATCCTGGTTTCTGTTAAATTCTCCTAATCTGACCTGCTGTAGAAATCGCCTCCAAGCTCGAAGAACCAATGATGGAGCTCACGGACAACACAAACCTCCGTATATCCGTTCTCAGACAAGATGGAACTCAGGTTGGTCCTAGTTTCAGCCATTGTGTCTTCCTTGTTCCTCTCAACCAAGGCGAGAAGTACGCACTTGAATTTTCTGGTGCCCAATTTGGATTTAAGGATATCGTTACTCCATGGGAGACCTACTGTGATCAATATGTTAAGCAATTTCATACATTGAATGGATTTCCAATAGGACAGGCAACCCTAGGCACTACTCGAAAGAACGTCGACAGACAGAAATATCGTCAAGTCGAGCATTGCTGGTATGCTTCTCGAGACTAACCGCAAGAGGAGCCAGTTCTTGCTGTACTCCTTCTGGAATCTAGAGTATTTGATGGAACAAAGCCTCTATGAAGTACTTGCGTTACCAGGCAGGGAGTGGGTAGCGGGGAGGACTTGCGTTTTCAGCGACATAGATATCGGGTTGGAAACTGGCATGAACGTGATGAAGGATGAGGACGACAAGCTAAGAATTTCATTGAAAATCTCAGCGCCCTTCTGTTCCAAAATCTGAACGACGCTATTCCCCTTCTTTGTGGCTGATAGCTGGTCAGCCTGAGACGATGTCGTTGTGCAGTTTGGTCATAGACACTGGGATAACACACAATCTTCTGAAGCATCCAGGAATTGTTATTACTCTTCAGTTTCAAATATTTTGATGGGATAAAATCACCGTGCACTATTCGTAGAGTTGTGTCTTATTTTTCTGTTAAAGGATTGTGAGCAGGATTCATCAAACAAACAAGTTTGTCGCCTCTTTCAGTTTGCGATGTTCCAGCCTTCCTCCCAAATAAAAGCTTTAATCCACTAGTGTCTCGGCGTTTCTAGATTTGTCTGCCTGCATTAAATTTTCTTTCGAGAACTAAGATTTCTGCCGGACGGTGAAGTCTCAAATCAGAAACCAAAAAGCCTATTTTGCATCAAACATCGCGTAATCTCGCTTACACCCCTTGACTTCACAACGCCACTCTTCTGCTTTGGCTTAACCTCCTCGATTTCGCAACACATCTGCTCTGCTTTGGCAATAGTAGCCATGGATTCATTCACAGATGGCCTAGATCCAAGACTTCCAAAGCTCGTATGTGGATCTTCAGTTTCAAACACATCTTGTCAGTCAGCAGCTAACTCTCTACAGCATGCTGAAGATCGATTCTTCAAAGTAACAAAGCTAAAACCATTGAACGATATCCTCAGCAGAGCCTGCTTTGAGAATACGTGTAACTTCTGTCATCAACCTGCTTTGAAAAAATGCACTGGCTGCAAAGGTGCTCCGGCCTTCGGCAACGAGTCATCCCATATTGTATACTGTAGCTCAGTTTGCCAGAAGGCAGATTTCGCTTCTCACAAGTTGGTTTGCAAGAGCTTCCGCTCTCGCAAGGCATTGTTCAGAGCTGGTGGCATATTGCAAGAATCTTTCTATATCTTTCGAGAGGCCTTGTTTGATAAACGCATCCACGAGATTGAGGAGATGGAGGGAGAAATTCGCTTCCATGAGTCATACTGCAATCCCAAACTCGTGACTAGGGTTGATTGCCTTGAGCAGTTTGTTCCACATCTTTGTCGCACTGAGGAAATCAAGAAAGGAATCTTGAGTTCTATGATGTGCGATGAATCTGTTGCATGGTTTCATGATATGTCAAAGTACATCTTCCAAGGTAATATGCCAGCATTGGAATCTTCGGTGAACAAGCTAATTGAAAATTTAGACTTCGTTACTCATGTCAAGGAGGAAGATATCTTTATCCAGGACATCAAGCTCCGATTCCTGGCTGTTGATCCTTTGGGTCAGATTGACAGAAGAGAATATTGTCACAGCCTCTGGAGAGTCAAGATCAAACCGAGAGGAGAAGAGTACATTGTTGATCTCACTGGTGCTCAATTCGGCTGGAAGAATACCGTGATGCCGTTCTCGGAATTCGCACAAACACGCATTAAGCGGCTCATAACCAATCCCAGTAATGTTCCAAACGTGTACGGTGGAGAGAAGGAGCGATTATTGAAGGTTATAGACAAAAAGAATGCCGCGAGATCAGCTCTTACCAAGATTTCTTCCTTCGTTTCTCAAGATTTGAAGACCACTGTCATTGGCTGGGAGTCGCAGATGAACTCGAAGGTCAAATTTATCTTGCAGCTTCCTGAAGACGGCTTTGCTGAAGCCAAGGGACAATTGTTGCAGTTAATTAAGAAAGGTGTCGAGGATTCTGTCAAGAGGCTCGCCTCTGCAGAGACTGTTAGCTTGCCAATTGCAGGCGGTAGATTCCTGGCTTGGGGGGACAAGGGAGAATATGAGATCGAAGGGGCCACTTCTGATGATGCGTTATTGAACCAACTGAGCGAAGCGCTCGATGAAGTCGAACGCTCCATTTCACCATAAACATAGCCAACATGGGATCTTGAGACTTCAAATGAAATGACTAAATTCTTCCTCTGATGTCTAAATTCTAAGGAAAACTACACTGATAACACTTTAATTCGAGGTCAAACCTTCATCCCTCGTCATCAGATCAGCCACGACGTCAATACCCTATTAACTACAAATTTGAGATTCGTTGTCCATTGTTACTGGCAAGAGCCCAAAAATCTCAAAGCTTTCAATCCAATCCCACAAAAATATACTCTGACTTATGGTAAGCTTCTAGCCACCATCTATCTAATATGCGTATTTCTTCTCCAGTCTAGCAAGAGCCATTCTAACTTCCTTTCGAACATTCTCCAAGATTTCGTTCTCATACAACTCGTACTCATGCCTATTCGCATACTTGACCAGCCAATCAATCGAGTGATCATTGTCCGTCTCCCATTCTTGCACAGCATAGATTAAAGCCTTTGACGATTCCTGATTTACGACAATCCTGGTGAATCTCTTCTCAGCATTGTGTTATAAACAGCCCCCATATCACGAGTGTAGATAGAAGCAAGGAAATGACACTTACCGCATTTGAAAAGGATGCTTTGGCGTCTTGTCACGGACTTTTCTCTTAAATTCTTGTAAATTCGTACCGAAAGTTCTCGGTCCTTGTCTGAGAGTTTCTCTGGCGAGTGTGCTTTTGATACGTTCCTCGGAGTAAATGCCCCATGGTACAATTGGATCAAAATGTCCATACTGGGCACTTGTATAGTCAAGCGCATACTGCTGGTATCCCATTCGAACCTTCACCAAGATGTGCTGGACTCCCTCGTTTGTGAAGTGTTCACCAGAGCTATCCACATCAATGACTTGACTTCTGACTCCCTTGGGCTCAACAACAACCTCTTCAAACTCGCATGGAAGACCTTTGAACAAAGTATCAGTATAATACTTCATATACAAAAATTAAATAAACAGATGATATGAGTCAAGTACGTACCATGGAGAATATACTTAGTGATATCAGCCATCCAGCTCACGGAATCGTCGCACGACATGTGTGCTAACTAAAAACTAAGTCAGTTTTATGCTGTCACGAAGTCCCACTTCCACAAGTCCAGTCTGGAACCAGGTCAAGACTTGATCCTATTTGTTTTGGAAAGGAAGTAGGAAACATCTAGAAGCATCTTTTGAGATGATGAGAATCAAGAGAATTGGTGAATACTCACGGCCATCATCCTATCCTTTTCATCCTTTAATCCAGGTTGTGGAAACTTCACCAAGCAGTCCAAGACTTTCTTGAATGTATGAGCGTCGTTGATGTAGCGATACAAGATCTTTCCATCTTCCTTGCTCTCCCATTCTTTTGTAGGCATATCGAAAACCGCTTTTCGGTATTCATAAAAAATATTTTGCAGCAACGTTCCTGCGCGGTAAAGAGAACATTCTATGACGTGGTCTTCTTCGTCATCTTCTCTGCACTGAAGGCTACAGTAACAGGTATTGAGGCGGTTGTGCTCTTCTTCGTCGTTTGTTGACTTCATCCAGCATCTGTTGCAGCTAATGAATAGTTCCACCTTCAGCGTGCAACGTCGACAGGTTATGTTCTCGCCTATGAAAGACATGATTGATGTTTCTGTGGCTTTTTGGAAAGCTTGATAGACTCTGTTTGACTGTCTCCAGATTTAGGCGTGGTGGTACTGCTGCGATGTTGGATTTGCAGCCAATCCTTCGCTTAGAAAAGGGGGGGGGATCATGTGATGCTCTCGATTTCCCTCCCCCTAAGCTATATCTTCTTTTTTTTCACGAAAAAACATTCTAATTGAACACTCAATCTTCAACAGGTATTTCCCAAACACTAACATTTTGCAGAAAATGACAAGGAGCTCCTCAAGTATGTGGTTTACACATGGACATCAACTGTGATCTAAAGCCATTCGATGGCACAGTTTGTGAGCTCAACACTCACACTTCGGTTATCCTGAACCGGAGAAACCACGGCTCCACTAGCGCCTGGGACTTGGGGCCTGAGCAGCAATGGTAAGTGCCTGCAGGTCCAGAGCACATAAAAGCGGCGTGACTTTTAGACGAACTCTCCCCTTCAACCATCTGCAAACTAAATCACAACTTTTTCTTTCAAATTTGCAAAATTTCATTCTGACACTCAACGTTACAGATCTGCTGCGACGGTTATCCATTGAAACCTGCAAGCATGGCGGGAGGCGCGCAGCTGCGCGAAAAAATCGAAAGGGCAGGTTCTACCATCTGCCAAAAGACAGTTCGTGCAGTTAGCAGAACTACTACTTATGCTGGACCGGGCATATACAGACCGTGGCACGAGGAGCGCGATAAGTTCAACAAGTATTTCAAGATCAATAAAGAGAACGTCGAGCTTCCTCCACTGGGGATTGATTTCGCGTTTGACTTTGAGGTGAAGTCAAAGAACGAGTTCTTTCTTCGGGATGGCCAGTGGTTTGTTAGGCGCGATGGTATGTTCTCTTTGGCTGCCTGCCGAGCATATTAACTGATCTTTCATGTAGATATGAACTATATGGAGTTCAATTCCGACTATGGAATGATAATGCGCAGGAAGCCGTCTGTTTGGGAGAACAACTTTGGTTACAATCTGATGAGACATCCAAGCGAGATGGGATGGAAATTTTCGAAAAAGAACCCAAGACATCTGTTGAAATTCCCTACAGGTAAGTCAAGCCACTCTGCTTGAAATCAAACTGTTTCTGACTGGTTTAAAACAGAGGTCTTGGAAGTCATTCTTGGTCACCTCCTTGTTGTTCCAACTGATATGACATTGAAACTGGCCATTGTGGGATTCGATAAGAAACGCAATTTGCCCATCATCCAGAGCGGAATAGTCACGAAGGATCTGAAGGGAGTCAGAACCGTTCATACAAGGCACGACAGAAGGGGCAAGTTTTTCGAAATCAGAAACGTGTACCGACCAGTTCTTAGTGCAGCCTGTCTCCGCACCTGCAAGCTCTTTCATGCCATAGGCATTAAACTCTTATACTCGAATACTCTGTCATTTAACACACATGGCGGCAAAGTTTATCATCGATTCGCTAGACTCCAAATGTCTGAAGAAATACACATGGTCCAGGAATATTTTGATATACAGGCTCAATCTACCACCCCGATATCTGAGTGGATGCCAGAATTTATCAGAGTCCTGGAGCCGGCTTACTATGATGAAGAACATATGTGGGAGGAAATCAATGACTCTTTTCACCTGGTTACCTTTGGCATTAGGACCAGGCTGTTTGGAGTTTATTGGCCTGCGATTGAATTCTACGTCCCCCGCTTGATCGAAGCAACGCCTCGTCAATTTGACACCTTCCTCTGGTTTCTGAACAAGATTGGCACTGATAATGTCGCACGAATCAAGAGCTTGAGATTGTACAGTTTCCAGCCCGAGGACGACTTTCAGCTACCCATGATATATCTTGCGTTCATGAAGAGCTTCTGCACCGAATTGAAACACCTTGGAATTGACCTTGGATGGCGTCAGGGCCGAAGACCCGATGATCTCAACGCACACGATTTTAGACTCACTGCAATGGAGAAACTCTTGAAAAAGGAACTCCGTGAGCTGCCCGCGCTAGAGAGCTTAAGCATCAATAACGTGATGTGGGGATTGCTTCAGGGGGTTCAGGATCGATCTCAGATGAGTACCGAGTCGATGGGTCTATGTCTGAGTCCAGAATATGCAAGCCAGGCCATGTTGCAGGTTAAACTCAACGGGGACCAGCGCAGAAGGGTGGCACGCACTGAGTGCAGAATTCAGCGTGAGTTAGAGATGCGTGAGCGTGATAGATTGAAGTATTCTGGCAGAAGTTGACGAATACATCAAGTGGGTTGAGATACTAGCTGGATGTTGGACACCTGGTGAATAGCGGTACTGTACCCTTGGCACCTCCATCAGTTCTTTCACGGGAAGCAGAACTTACAGACCTGGATACGCCTGACAACATCTTATTTATCTCTAAGGCTCGGACTGCCTCTTACATGGTTCACGGGAAATCGTTTCATGGATATGAACGAGAACTGGTTCAGGTCTTTAAGTCAGTTTGAACTTCAACTCAGCATGATAGGCTGGGTTTGTAAAGTTGTGTAAAAAAAAAAGATTAATAAAATACTTCATGGTTCTCTAATGGGTTGCTGTGATTTTCAACTAATGCGCCGCATCTTACAGCCATGTTGACACAACCGAAGCGTAGAAACGTGAATTGTCGAAACTGAAATTTTGCTGTAACCCAATTCCTCTGCCTTCCCATCCACTCACGTTTCCCAACAAGACCTCAAGCCTCTGTCAGAAGGCTGAAGCAAACATCAGAAGCAGATTACCTGCAAAGCGCTACCCAGGACCAGGCATCTTCACTCGCCTGCCTAACCCAGATGACCCCGAAGATTCAGAGCTGACGCCCCTCGGTTTCGATTTCGCAATTGACTTCGAGTCAACTGAGACATTCAGCTACTATCTACGAGACGGAAAGTAGTACCAGCGTGAGCAAGGTATGTATCTCGAGTTTTTTCCTTGTTCCAGGACATAGGAATCCCAAAATTTGCAGTAATAATCTAAATACAGAAATCTTTTTCGAGAGAAAGCATCCCAGAACTCCCTCGCATCCTAAAGAACGATTACGCAGAATGCCCTGTAGATCACCCAAGATGTCCTGGCGAAAACCTCTGTATGACAAGCACATAAGCGGGAAGGAGTGGAACGTGTCTAAAAAGCATACTAGACACTTATTTAAATTTCCTCAAGGTGAAGCAATTATAAGTTCTCGTGTCATGGACAAGAATTGAGAAATATACATTGCTGACACAATCGCCAAGTAGAAATCATAGACAGGATACTTGCCTTTGTGCTCACGACTAATATTCCAATCAATTCGGTGTTCTACAAGAGGTTCCCATCAAGCTTGGCAAAGAAAGCAGAACATACTTTTATCGACTGTATTGTAGGTGAATCAGGCAGATCGCATACCGATATCGAAGAGAGACACTGGGGCAATGAACATGGACTATGTATCGCCTCGCAGAATCTCACCGACTAAATATCGATTCCACGGTTGCAAAAAGCTATATAGGGATGGAATAGATATGCTATACTCGAAGAATAAGTGTGAGTTCGAGACAAATATGCGCAAGAATTCTGGCTAGAATGGGTAGGTAGAGCCTTTTTCTCGCCCCACGATCTCGTTACAGCACCTTGCGTCTGTCCAGCTGAGTTCAGAGCAGGGGAGATGTCTGATTGAAAAGTATGAGCATGAAATCTATCAACATCACTTCTCCCACCTAGAAGTCAACCCAAAACGCCCCCCAAAAAACTTGATGTATTTCTGTGGTTCCTCGAAATAATTAGATCTTCAAATGCTACCCGCATTCAGACAATATGCCTAAATAGCACGAATTGGGCTGATCGACTTGTTGCCACGCAATGTTACATTCCAGTGGTTAAAGTCTGCTGCCCAAGACTGAAAAATGACTATCATTGCAGGTTGAATAAATGGATTCGGTGATCGTCGACCTCAACCTGCCTTAGATAGATATTCTCCTTAAGAGCCGGATCGGAAATGCTTCTTCGCGAGGGGATCACATATATCGACAGTCTTAGAGAACTAATTGTCCTCAAGACCGCGGGTTGGGAGAGAAAAGAGACAGATGAGCTTGGCGTGCAGCTCCCTCCATGCTTTGATGGCCCTTTTATTGTTGCAAACTACGCGCAATGGGCAATGGATCTCGTTGCGAAGAGACGCATCAGATACCAAGGGCAGGGCACTGGCGGGATCGGTAATCAAAATCTCGAGTAGAGATCTGGATACAGAAATATAATGGCATGGGTTCCACCAATTTTGCAGTGCGCAGATGAAGACATAATTTCGCCCTTACTGCCTAACACCTACTACTCAGTGCTGTTTCAAGACGGAATAGCATCGGTTCATATCCAAGATGGCCTCCATGTGAATTTGTTTAATCACGATGATAATTCGTAACACAAATAATCAAGCAGTCGAGGAAGCACTTAAGCTGATAATAGGCCAGAGTCTGGAGGCGCTTGCCGCAAATTAAATGATACAGATAATTTGTCGAAAAAGAGGAATACAAGTGCTCAAGGCACTATCTAGTAGGGGTTGAAAGGGAGGGGAAAGACTTCCACAGAGTCCTGTAGGGATATGGTGGAGGATAATGTACAGTTCTTTGATCTAATGGGGATACTCAACATATATTTATATCGCACCCATCTCTTTTAGCTTCGCAATCATGCCATCAACATCAGCAACTTTTCCTCCTCCTTGTCTCGGCGGTGGTTCTACATCGTATTAGCATCCCTCCTCTACTCCTTACTGAAAGACAAACTCACCAATAACCTTAATAGTCTTCAACCTCCTCGCACCATCCACACCCAAATCCGCCATGGTCATCTTATCAATCTTCTTCTTCTTGGCCTTCATAATATTCGGCAGACTCGCATACCGAGGTTCATTCAACCTCAAATCCGCTGTAATAATCATCGGCAACTTCCCCCTTATCGTCTCCGTTCCCCCGTCCACCTCCTTCTCAACACTGACCTCTCCCTCCCCAGTGAAGCTCACCTTCGCCGCCTGTGTCGCCTGTCCCCAGCCCAGCAAGCCTGCGAGCATCTGGCCCGTTTGCCCCGCATCATCATCGATGCTCTGCTTCCCCAGGAACACCAAGTTCACGTCCTCCTTTTTCACAACCGCAGCCAGCATCTTCGCAATCGCGAGGGGCTCGACTTCTTCCCCCTCCTTGGTCTCAACGTGGATGGAGCGGTCGGCGCCCATGGCCATTGCTGTGCGCAGGATGTCGGTGGACTTGGGGGGACCGCAGGAGAAGGCGATGATGGAGTCGACGCCGTGGGGATATGTTTTCTTCTCGCGGATCCGGACGGATTCTTCAATTGAGAGCTCGTCGAAGGGGTTCATGCTGTGTTTTACGCCGACAGTCTCGACTGCCGTTTGGGCTTTGTTGACGCGGGGTTTGACCTGTGCGAGGAGGAGGTTAGCACGGTCCAGAGAGAGGAGAGCGAGCAATTGGATGGACAGGCAGAAACGTACAGCATAGTCAATTACCCTCTTTACGGGCACGAGGATTCGGAGAGCAGACATAGTTGTGGTTGTAATTGTGTCTGTGGGGAAGACTGGAGCTTCAATAATGGTTCATGAGATCTTGACGACAGACATTCAACGGCTCGGGCCCGATTCCGGATTTTGCTTGCCGAGGTTGATCATCATGTGATTTGAATCAATGTGTTTGTGTTGATGGAATTCAATGTCAATACAAATTATTGTCTTAACATCACTTACTGTCTTGAACTGAGCATTGTATTTGAACGTAATTGTTTGGGACTCTGTACAAAGTTTTACTATTTAGATCTAGCTGTTTTGACATCAGTAAAGTCCTGTATTCCTTGACTCCATGCTAAAACCAGGCTAGTTATTCAGTTCACCACCATCATACAATCATTCAACAATCCATATCTTACAACTCAATTACCTGCTCCCGCTTTCGCTTTTTCTTCCCATCGGCGTGGTAGAGATGATCGTCCTTGTCTCATACTCTCTCCCACTTCCATCAAACATCTTAGACGAGCTCTGAACATGCACATTCGACCCGCCGTTCAAATCCCTCAAGCTTCCCCTGTCGATATCGACCTCTCGTAGTGTCAAAATTTCGAGAGGCACATTCGTATTCGAGACGATATTCTCCTCGCTCTCGCTCCTCGTCAAGCCCGACTCTCTGTCCCACCAACTAGTGTTCCCCCGGTTGTCCAGCTTCGAAACTGTCGACACGCTTCCGCCAGGATTTTTCGATTTGATGCCCATTCGAGAGCCCAAGCCAGCGCCTGAGTATGTAGTAGCGATAGGCACGCTTTTTGACCGTGATCGACCGCCGTTTGATGAGGTGAGGCCGTTGAAGGCGCGGAGCTTGAAGATGCGACGCACGAGCGACCAGCACATTGGCATATTGGCCACGTAGAAAGCTGTGCTCGCTTCACGAATGTACCAGAATGTCCACATTGGCGAGAATGGAGAGTTGAAGGAGTAATATTTGTTAAGGCATGCGCAGAGAATCTGGACGAGTCAGTTTATATTATAGAAGCGAGAGTGTGAACTTACAACGAAGACACCGAGACCGAATAAGCAACATAGGATCAGTTTACTAGGAGCTGTTAGTCCGAGATTTGCTACAGCAGATTTGCGCACTTACTTCGCTCTGGGCAGTTGTGAGGATATCAAAAGAGGTAGTGGGATGCACAGCATCATAATGTCGGAAGTAACGTTGAATACTGCGTTGGTGATGAGGTGATGCAGAGCAGCTGAGCATTGCTCTATATAACGTTAGTTTTTATTCTTAAACTTATCCATATCACTTACCATTCTCTACTGGAACGGCCCAGTAGTTATAAAACGGTCGACACCATACACCCAGATATAAGATTTCCATGACCAACCAAGCCACCACGACATAGCCGCCAACAATCTTGACTGCCCAGTGTTGTCGCAAACCCATAGTGAGCTTGCTGTATAATAACAACAAGCAAATTTTACATCCCCATTGTGTCATAATCATACACTGCTCAACCACCAACACTAATTTCGAGCCATGTATCCTAGAGACGATGGATTCTGGCGTAAGAAGTGGAATATCCTCTGGTAGCATTAGGTTCGTGTCGAGATGGGCAACGATGTTCATAAAGACTATTAGATTGGTGTAGAATGCCTGCTTCCATTAGCTTGTCGCCGCATGAATAAAAGCGCAAAACATACATAAACTACTAGCATCATGTAATCCTCAGCTTGGAAAGCTTTGAATGCACCCAATTGAAGCCATCGTGAGATGCTAGCCACTGATTAGCCCCGGTTCGGTTCGAGCCATACATAGCACTATTTCCTTACTATCTGCACACTAAGATCAAAGTTGCCACAGCCCACCACGTCCACGATTCTGCAAGCAACGAAAGCATCTTGAATACCTAATAAGGTCCAGGTCCAGGTCCAGAAAGCGTGCTCTTTAAGTACCCAAGTACAGTTCACTCTTTCAGTTACTGAATCATGCCAAGACGCCTCCACAATGATGATTCAGGTCTACACACGAGGTGTGATATCAGCAACGACGAGCAGCCTTGAGCCTGCAGTGCATGTGGGAATCGCGGAGGATATAAAGATGCCAAATCATCCAGTGGATCTCACTCCATCCATTTCCAGCCAACCAGCCACTCATCACAGCCAAGCATATCCTGCCACACCAAACACCCTGCTTAGAACGCATACTTGGGATGTCGCATCTTCTTCTCGCGGAGCTGATAGGGATCCCCAACTTCACACATGGGACCGACGGACCTGGGAAAAGGCTGATTTGTGGAGCCTCGGTCCCATCGTCAAGCCTCAAACACGCAACGATCATAGACGTGGAAGCATGGAAGGTAAAAAGCAAGTCAAGATCAAGACGCAGGAGTCAACCTTGGTGGACGCAATGTGAGATGTCCACGTGGAAAATAACCAAAAGGAGAAATGGACGTCCGTCGAGGGGTTTCTCGATAACGGATATTTGGTATATATCCGATCAATAGGTATATATGTGCCTTTTTGATGCGACTGCAGCCAGTGGGAGATGCAGATGTGGTCTTGGTGCATGAGTGCATGAGAAGACGGGATCAAACGAGTTTCCAGCACTAGCGAACTGCATTCTTATCCACCTTCCCAACTCTTCCACTACACCGACCCGTCACCCTTTTGAATGACAGGAACAGATCTCGGCGCCGAACCGATCTGTATCTTCAAGCACTTGGAGTTTGGAGGTTCGAACGGCAGGAAATGACGGGAATGGTCAGTGGTGGCAAACTGCCGAACATAGACATCGGGACGTCCCTCGCCAAGAATAGGGGTTACTAACGCCAATAATTGACGATATACAGACCATGCCTTGCCATGAACGCGACCCAAGGCTTTCCCTCGCACATATAGTTCACACATTTGCTCGAGACGAGACGAAGTTCTCGCCACCAACCTGGAAATACAGTGGAAGATAAGCCCTAAGAGAAAGTGGGGTGAGGTGGATCAGGAGTAAGAATGCCTGTCACCCCAAACGTGATAAATGGCCGAAAATCATTGCGGAGGCGAATCCACCATGTCCACATGTCGTGATATCACATTCGAGGATGGGCATCTCATAGGTTCAAAGGGGAAAGTTGAGCCCCGGAATGGTATGAATCCGTACCTGACCTTATCAAGATGTTGTTGGAGATGGCATCCTTGCCTTGTACAAATGCCTAGGTGCAGTACATCCAGCTTTGCGTGTGTCCGATGTGATGCTTATCACTATTGGCCAATATCTTTGAAATTTCTACATATCATCATCGTATCCCGTAGCCCATAGTCCGAAAGGAGCCGAAATGGCAGTATCGATAGTTTCATGTTGTCGGCAAATGCCATTGAACTAGGTATCTGACAAACTCGATCGAACCTGGAGTGGGCTTTTCTTCCACTCCCTGCACAAGCAGACCGGTTAATAACAACTACAACCACCGGAAAAGCGAATGGCTGTCCACGCTGTTGTTGTTGTTGTTGTTGAAAAAAGTGTTTAGGCTCGAATACTCTCGTTCTAGCAATCCGACGAGTCGTCAAAGCTTCTTCTACGTTGGAGCGGCTTTGTTTCTTTCTCAGCGTTGTTTCAACGTTGTATCAAGAAACAAAGCCAGAAATCATCCCAGCTGGATGAACGCCGTTACTTTTCCCTCCCGTCTCACCTCATCTCATCTTATCTATTCACTCATGAACCGGAGGACCTGAGTCAGGTCCCTCACAAACTACGGTAAACACCAGCCCGCAGCAACGCCTTCATCATCCCGTTCATACGTATGTCCGATACCAATATCAGGGCTTTTTTAAGACACGAACGAAAGGCGTCCATTTATCCAGCCATTGGGAAATTCAAAAATGGGTTAAAAAAAACCCAGCCAAGACTGCATTCAAATTCTATTGCTCAATTAATTTAGACCATATTCCTTTCCACTTTTTAAAACCCAAATATCTAACTCGCGACGATCTTAATTTGTGATACTTTCTTCAGCCCTGTCACATCTTGACTCGAGCACAAGGATTATCGGCCTTGACTTGAATCATGTGCTTGTCACGTGCTGGCATGATTTCTATCTTCCAGGTTTGGTTTCCTTAGGTCCCACGCAGCTTAAGATACAGAAGCACCTATGAATAGATGATTAATACTCCCTCTATTGCGATTTGTAATCCAAAAACACCTACCATGAGTCTTCAAGGTAGTGGGTAGAGAACCATATCAAGCGAGAGGGTGATGTTCAACAACGTGTTTACGCTTGCTAACTTGGTTCGCTAGGCAGTGCGAAGCAAGCACCTAATCAAGTACTGATTGAAACATGGGGCAGACAGAATAATTGGTCATCACAAGTGCTATCCAAGACTCCAAAGTTTTAGATGATTCCGAAATCATGGTCTACCGAGCTGAACATACGTGTTGATGGCATGCGGCCGTTTATTCACCACCTCTCCTTCTACCTCAAAAGCACATACAAGACTCTCAACTCTCGTCCTTACCCTCGTCCTATAAATTGACGTCTCGAATGACGTCTAAACCAAGCCCAACCCACCAACATCAACCCTCACAACCGCACCACTCCCAAACGCCGCATCAACCTGCGTGACATACAGGCTTCCTCTCACTTTATCGGTCTCGCTTCTCCCCCAAGCAACAGCAGTAACTTTCGCGAACGCACTTGCAACAATCTTCTGCGCTCCACTCACAAGATCCAGATACGACAAGACACTCAACGCAGGAGAGCAGACAAAAGCCGACGTTCCTTTGGGCGAAAGGATGAAGTCATCCGGGACTGTCATGTTAGCGATGAGATGCATCTTCGCGCCAGTGACGGCCAATGCTGTGTGAGGGTCGAACGCGATGGAAGAGAAGGTCGACTTCATGGAGTTCGTATCTGTATATTCACGCCAATTAGCAGGATTCTCTCCTCCACGTTCATGTAGCGAATGTGCTACCCAGGTCAGAAGACGATGACTCACAATACAACACCCCATCCCGGTACTTTACACCATTAATTCCAATCCCCTTCCCACCCACAGGGACACTCATCGAATCATCTTTCACCGCAACTCCAACCTCTCCTTTCAGCTTCCCCTCAGAAATCACAATCTTCCATACAAGTCCATGAACACTATCCGCACCTAGCAATACATCCTCTCCTCTGCTCGGTGCAGGCCTCACAATAGCCAAGCTATTGATCAGCGCCCCTTCAGGCAGCTCTGCAAGCTTAGCAGTTTTTGGGCCCTTCACAACCCTTCCCGTGCTAGCGACTTCAAAGCAACGCATATCGATGCTCCAGATTGCGTACGCGCTGGGTGTACCCAGCGTGACGCCATCGAAGGTCAGATTGCCTGTGACGACGTAGAAGAGGTCGTCTTGAACTGCGGACTCCACGATACCGAAGGTGCCGGTGGTGGCAGGAAGAGATACTAAAGTGACAGGAGGGAAGCGCTGGGTTGGATCAAGGAGCCAGATTATGGCCGTTGGGGCAGAGGATGTGACGAGTATTTGGCCATTGCTACGAACAGCGATGTTCTCAGGCTGTCCAGCGGTGAGGTTGAATAGCGTTGTTACCGGTAGTGGAAATGATGATGGTAAAATCGAGGCGTAGATGAGAAAGGGACATAGGAGTGAGGAGAGGAGGGTGGAGAGGAAGATTGAAGGTCTGTTCATTGTACGCATCGCGACGGAAGAAGATCGAGTCTATAAAGAAAGTGAAGGAAATATGAGAGCATTGTCTCCCTTCTTATACAATTACCTCCCTACATCATATAGCTCCTTTTACATATATTTTGATGCATCAGCGACAAGATGGTCACCACATTCGGACAAACGCCAAGAAGCTGACATTGCAGGGAGGAAATCTCCATGGAGTACAGGGCAAGCCAGACTTTGACCAATCATGTATCACTCAGCAAACATGAAATGAAATGCAATGCAACACGCTCGTAAAATAGCAATCGCTGAGAAAAATTCAAGCATGTAAAGCGAGGCAAATTTAATGGAATTCAAGAATACAAGCAACGATCAGCCACTCGAAGCTGAGCCGCATCTGGGCAACATGGCAAAAACCGTTACATAAACCGGGATTGCTTCCTGTCAGTGTAACGTCTGCCCCTCGCTACAGTACGCTGTTGCTCACTAGAAGCTCGCTAGAAGAAACGTCTCAGCAAAATTTGCTAGACCAGTAAGTTTACGAAAGGATTAATTCCTGGGTTTGTTGACTATGAGGAAGTTCCTTCGTATTACGTTCTCTCTCTGCGTATTTGCGTGTTGCATATATCAGAAAAATCTCCTTGTCGATGTTGAAGAATCAGTCCTTTACACGAATACAGCCATATCTCCTTTTGAGCAACAACTGAACAACAGTCAACGATGTCGTACTAGAATCCGCCTCCAGAGTTTCCATTGACAAAAATACCAACCGCACGCGACCATCATCACACAGGGGCTCATCATCATGCCCTTGAATCTGCAGCATCACGATCTTCAAGCACGATACACCATACCAACTCTCAATATAAAACCGAGGAAGAACACTGTTCGCTTCCACCACCGAAACAAAAAGAAGGTGGTCGTCGACGTCCACAACCTCTCTCGCGTACCCCATCATCGACCCAGTCGCCCCTACCATTAACAAAAATCGGAACTCTCTATTCCAAAATCCTCACGTACGGGACTGGGACCCGCTACTCCATCTACATCCTTCCAGTCGCTCTGGCTCTCTTTATTCCGATAATTGTCTCTTCAACACAGGTTTCTCAGCGAGATCCTCGAATTGGGGGGGTGAGATTGGTATGGTTCTTTAAATGGCTTGAGAGTGTATTGTTGTCGCTATGGGCTAGTATCTTCGTTTCGCGGATGCTGCCTGGGATTTTTGGATATCTTATTGATGTTGTATCTCCAAGAACCAAGAAATATGCAAGGTTACTGTCGAATTTCCAAGGCTGCATCTCAACGCTACTCTGGGATATCGTGTCGTTTGTTGTGTATGAGGTACTCTTTTCTACCACTTCAGTTGGCAATGGGCCCGGGCCATGGACCACAACTTTTAAGAAAGTTCTCGCAGCCATTCTTGTTTCGACCATGATCTTGACTATTGAGAAGTTCTTTGTGCAGGCTGTGAGTGTGAGTTATCATTCTCGCTCTTCCAATGGGCGAATTAAAGAGGTGAAAAAAGCTGTCGGGTTGTTGAGCGTTATGTTTGAAGCAAGCAGGATGCTGTTTCCCATGTATGAAGAGGCGTTTTGGGAGGAAGATCAAAGGATTAGACCAAATATTGAGACTTTCATCCGGCGAGGGAGAATCAATCACCGTGTTACGCAAGACAGGATTGAGAAGACCGGCGATAAGAAGGGGCAACGTATGTTTCGTGGCTTGGGAACTGTGGGAGATAAGGTACATTCAATATTTAGGAATATCGCAGCTGAGCTCACTGGGAAAAGCGTACTGCTGCCCGAGAGGTCGGTTCAACAACTCGTCATTGATGCTCTCGAAAAGTCTAGATCTTCTAAAGCGCTGGCGGAGAGGTTGTGGTTTTCATTCGTTATGGAGAGGAATGACTGTCTCCATGTTAAGGATTTGCAAGATGTTTTGGGAGAGGGTCAACTCGAAACGGCCGAAGAGTGCTTTCGCCTTGTCGATCCGGATGATAATGGCGATGTGAAATCGGATGAGATGGTGCTCAAAATCATAGAGCTTTGAAATGAACGAAAGGCTATTGCGAGGAGCATGCATGATGTCAGTGAAGCTATAAAAGCTTTAGATAGCACACTTGTAGCTGTTGCGTTGCTATTATCTGTATTCGCTTTGAGTATGTATCCTATACTATCATCAGTGAAATACTAATAGCAAATAGTATGTTTTCTTGATAGAGGATTTTCCTCAATCTTGTCAACCGCATCGATAACTTTGCTCTCATTATCATTCGTCTTCTCTGTCACTGCACAAGAATTTCTCGGGTCCTGCATTTTTCTCTTTGTCAAACATGATTACGATTTCAGTGGTCGTGTACACATATCTGGTCCAGACGGAGTAAATCAGTTAGAGGTGGAGCAAATTTAACTTCTATATACCAGCTTCAAGAGAATAACTGACTTGGAGCTGCTTCAAATACCGAACAGCGTCTTAAACACCCTCTGGATCAATAACGTCACCCGTGCGAGAGCGTTGCTGGAGCGCGTCGATATGTTCATCTCATTTGATACATCAATGGAGGACATCGAGGCATTGAGAGCTGAAATGGAAGCGTTCTTGTCTAATGACGACAACAAAAGATATTTCCAGCCCGATGTAGTATTGCGATGTATTGGCGTAGGAAACATGGACAAGCTTCAATTGCAGCTGCAGGTGAGGCATAAATCAAACTGGTTCGTAGAGCACATTCGAGCAATCAGACATTCCAAGCTCATGTGCGCTCTGGTTTTGGCCATGCGGAAAGTTTTTATTTATGGTCCAGGAGGTGGTGGCGCTCCGCTTGGAGATCCAAACAATCCAGCATATAACGTTACGGTAACCGAAACCGAGGCCAGATTGATCGGGAATAAAGCAGCGAAGGCTGCAGACGAGGCAAGACTTCACCCGGTGAATGCATCTGGAGTCAAAAAGAAACCGAGTGGAGAGGTTTCCGACAATACCGAACATGAGACACTTGCATTAATCCCAAAGTTTATGGCGGCTGGTGCTTTGAATACCATGACTCTAAGTGAAGACCCGCTGAGAGATGACGAGGAGAACGATAAATTCAGCATCAACAGAGGACGATCAACCGAAGGGCGTCCGCTTGATGAGCCAAATACTGCAAGCAGTAACACTTTAATGCTTAAGAAAAGTAAAGTGCGCATTACGGTATCAAATCAAGTCTCAAATCAAGGAGAGGGAAATGGACTAACGAACATTCAAACTCATGCCAGTCATGCGAGCCATCTTTCAAGTGAGAACTTTGATCCAGAAGCCCAGAGAAGAGTTTGAAAGAGATAAATCGTCAGTTCCCACATCATCGGAGTCTGTATTAGCAACTTAGGGAATGATTAACGACAAGTCAAACCTGGAGTTGTGGAGTCGAATCAAGACGTCTAAGAGAAGTTTTAGCAACGATGAGGTTCGCAAACTGGCATCTCGATATCAAGGGTGTGATCTTGATG
The DNA here is from genome assembly GCA_007644065.1 of Margaritispora aquatica. NCBI lineage: Eukaryota > Fungi > Ascomycota > Leotiomycetes > Helotiales > Discinellaceae > Margaritispora > Margaritispora aquatica. The sequence continues at coordinate 1,776,963 of VJWN01000006.1, read as the reverse complement.
TGTAAGGTGATGATTCTGTCTGGGATTGATATGTGATACTGGATTTGATTGCTTATCGTTTCTTGAGAATTCTCCGTACAGGAATGCCAGCATATATATCAAAGGCTGCTTAGGAATGAAACGCAGCAGTAGAGAATATCACTCCATGTAAAGGAGTTATTTGCTGAGTACACCAGAGACCAAAATCCTTCGATACTGGGTGTTGGTTTCCAGGTAGAGGAGTTGTATATCTGAGGCCACGAATGGAATAAGAACATATCCAGAATAGAATATATTTCTACAGGAACATCAATAGTATATATCAGTTTGAGTTCACTGATTCCGAGTTGAGTGATGTCGAGGTTTATATCTGTGTCTATGTCCGGCAGTGAGTCGGAAAGGATCAATCATATACCAGGGCTAAGCCAATCAAGCACATTGACACTTCGTCAAGCCTTTGGGCCTTAAATATTAGGCTCGAAACACTTTCGTGACGCGACAAAAAAGTTGTTGAAGCAAATGGAACTTACCATATGCCTACTTGACTGTTTACTTGTGCAACTCTCCTCCACATTCCTTTGAAAGCAATGCGCGATTGCTACTAGCTCTGCCTCAACAATGACCGACTTCTCAAAATTAAAGGTGACGGATTTGCGGGCGGAATTAAAGAAGCGCGGGCTTCCGCAAACTGGTCTGAAGCCGGTACTTGTCGCAAGACTCGAGAATGCCGAGAACGACGATGGATCAGAAAGTGAAAATACAGTCCAGGGAGATTCTGCGAAGCTCGATACAAATTCTGCTGCGTCGCCAGATACCGTTTCACCAATACTCCCATCTCCAAATACCATAGCACCGTCGTTTCCCGAACCTCTCGCAACCACCGAGTCCTCAGAACCTCCTCCAGATGTCGAACAAGACCAGGCTACAACTGCTCTCGAAGCACCGGTAGAACAGATCGCTGCTGTTACAGATGTTGAGGGAGCCGCCCCTCCTGCTGCTGCAATTGAGCCAAGAGACGATCAGTCTGCTCTACCATCTGTAGAACCACAAGAAGCTATTGAGGATCGCCAGAAGCGCAAGCGAAGATCCGAAAGTCCTTCGTTGTCCGCTACTGATATCGCGCGAAAAAGATTCCGACCAAGCATTGGTGCGGAGGACGATGCGGCAGATAGCAAAGTCAGTACAGCAAAGGAGAATGCAGAATGGATTGGCAAACACAACGCGATAGATGGCATGGTGGTGGATGCGCCAGAAGAACCGGTAGATAATTCTGCTAAAGAGCAAGCAGTATTGGCGGACAGTGAGATGGAAGATATAAAACCTGATCACACCAGTCAATCTGCCGAGCCTCTTGCTGAGGATGAGGATGCAACCGCTACCACCAAGATTGACGAGGAAGGACTCAACGACGAATCTGCAACTAAACCACGCGACTCCCGCTTTAAAGATCTCTTCAAAGAGGAATCAAACCAAGACGAAACAATGGCCGACAATTACTACCCCGAGGAAGAGCAAGATCGAAGCATTGCGCCTGCCATGCATCCTGCTACTTCTGCTCTCTATATTAGAGATATTATGCGACCATTGAATGCAGCTGCCCTCAAATCACATCTGACTACTCTGGCTGCAGCCCCTAGTTACGAAGCAGATCCAGAAGTTATTCTTGACTTTCACATCGACCAAATCCGCACTCACGCCTTTGTCTCTTTTAGCAGTGTCTCTGCTGCCTCGCGTGTACGATCAGCTCTCCACGACCGCATCTGGCCCGACGAGAAGACTCGCAAGCCTCTCTGGATTGATTTCATACCTGTTGAGAAGGTGAACGAGTGGATTGAAATCGAGCAAGCTGCCAATCCAGGTCGAGCAGTTGGAAAGAAGTGGGAGGTAGTCTACGACATGGATCAAGATCGCAATGTCACTGCCGCACTTCAGGAGATCAGCAATATCTCTCGTCACAATACCCTACAGCAACAGTCCTTCGCTGGCTCTGCGCCATTGAAGACACCAACCGAGCCCCGCTTTCCAGATGTGGTATCTCAAGCTCCAATGCAAATCCGAGGTTCAGCAGGTCCCACCGTTGCTCCTGTCGCCATTAACAATTCTCGCCTGACGGAACTCTTCCAGCGAACTACAGCCAAGCCTTTCTTGTATTTCAAGCCAGTTGCTTCTGACATTGTCAACAAGCGACTTGATGCCCTTGACAATGCTATCTCAAAGAAGGTTGCCCCAGGTGAACATCTAGATGGACCAGTCAACAGGTACACATTCGAAGACGATACATTAGTCGATAGAGGACCAGAAATCTTCCCCGGTCTTCGTCCACCTCCTGGATTCCGTGGTCCTGCATTTGATGGTGGACGTCCACCACGTGGAGATAGAGGACCTCGTGGAGGATATGGTGATCGATCCTTTGGGGGCAACAGAGGTGGCTATGGCGGTCGCGGCAATTATGGAGGCGATTCATACAGGAGCTCCGGTGGCCAAGGATACGGTGATAGAGCAGGTTATGGTCAAAGCCGTGATGGATATCGAGGTGGCCAGCCGGACCGTCGTTACGACAGCTATCGCGGTGGTAGGAGAGAGTCTGGAGGATATGACCGTCGTTGATTCTAGGCAGGTATGGTTTGATTTTTGCGAGGCGTTGGGGCTGGGCTAGGCTGGGCTGGCATATTGGACTCGAATTGAGCATCCATCAGAGGAGCATGCTGATGGAGCAGCCATTGTTGTAGGATTACAAAAGCTAGAGATGCGGAGGTACAGTGATACCACAGCATTCGAGAAAGGTGTATTATAATGTACAAAATGGAAGCATCCTGAACATACCTTGATTCTATTTAGCATGATCATGGCTTTGCTGAATGTTTATGTCTTGAAATCCTAAGCTAAGTCAGTCTTCACATGTTTTCTGAATTGCAGCCTTGCGCGCGAGGCTTCAAATCTTGACTTCAAATTATTTGCTTCCCCATTCCCTTCTTCACCAGGACTCCTCACCAAGTCCAATTGCTCCAGTCGACTTATTCGATATCAAAGCTGTATCTCACCCAAAAATGACGCATATTTCAAATCCCCTTGCAACGACAACCCAGCTCTACAATGCCATAACCTCCAACGCCCTCCCCATCGAGCTCCAGGACAGTATACGGTTCTACACTGCACGCCTCACACAAGCCGCTGGACTACTATTGCGACTACCACAAAGTATCACGGCGCAGGCGAACGTGCTACTATTTCGTTATTGGGTTGTGGATGATTTAATGCGGTTTGAGTTTGCTGTATGTCTTATGTCTCCACCTACCCATCTCTTCCAGGATCTAAGATCTAGCCGTTGAGCTTCTATGCATACAAGATCAGAAGGAAATTACAGAATAAATCCTAACATTACCCTAGGACGTCTCAGCCGCTATCATATTCCTCACCGCCAAAATCTCCGCCTCCCCACGCTCCCTCCGAAGTATAACAAACGTCTATGCCTACCTCCTCTCGCCCAACTCCGCCTTATCCAAACCACCCTCTCCGTCCGACCCAAACCCAACCCACGATCCGGACCCCACCTCACACTACCTCTCCGAATCCGCCTACACCCTCAACCGCACCATAATCCTGCACATCGAAGGCCAGATCGTGAACGCCCTCGGATTCACAACACACGTCTCGCTTCCACACCCGCTCGCGGTAACCTATCTTCAAACACTCGACGTATTCGCCGCCCCCGCAACAGGCAAGCGCGTCGCGCAGCGCGCAATAGCGCACCTGAACGCCGCGCTGCTCTCGCCGCAGAACTTGTATCTGACGCATCAGCCGTGCGTGCTGGCGGTTGCGGCGTGCTATCTCGCGTGTCGCGAGGAGGGGGTGAGATTGCCCGAGACGGAGTGGTGGGAGGTGTTTGATTGCGAGAGGGAGGAGTTGGGATTTTTGGTCGTGGGGTTGGGCAGTTTGGAGGGTGTGGTTGCGAGGGAGGTGGAGAGGTGGGGCAAGGGGAAGGGCATGATTACTGTGGAGGATGTTAAGGGGGAGGTGAAGAGGTTGAAGGAGCTTGAGAGTTGAGGGGCATCGAGAGTGAAGTTGATCTTTAGAGAGCGGCTCATGCTTGTAAAGAGTAGGTATGAATATGTACGAGTATGAGACACTAGATCTCCAAAAATAAATAAGATTCATCCTCACACTCTTTCACTTTCACACTGTACAGAACTCATGCAGCAACGAAGCAACCAACTCTCGTCCTCCAAAACAAAAAGAGATGAGGGGGAAAGAAAACACTAACAACCATCCACCCATCCAATTCCCAAAATTCAAATGTACTATGATCGATCCAATGCATATGAAATCAAATCAGAAGCCATCTCTAGGTAGATACCCAACATCTGCCCAACCAAACCATGCTATCACATGTCCCGCCACGCCACACCAGGTAGTTCCCAACCAGCATTCAATCAACTGACGATTCTCATTCCAACAAACCACAAATGAAGATTCCGCCTTACATTGCTCCTGTACTCAATACCCACATCTCTAGCGGCCCCTTCATCCTTGCACTTAGATCCATCCGCCTCCATTCCATTCCCGCGCGTAACCGTTCACATGCTCGTTCACAAACTCAACTCGCTTAACACTCACTCCTCCTTTCTCAATTCCACGCATATCGATCTCTTTTCTTCCCTTCAGTGTAGCTCTCCTACTCCCGTAAATTTATATATCTTACCACGCACCAAACCCCTAATGCTTCCATTCTCCTGATGTTACAAACAAACTAAACCAAAACCCCAAACACAATTATCACAACACCCTCAAGCCCCGTTCTATTTTCCACCCTTAACCTTCCTCCAACTTTGGGATACCTAGGTAAATACCACTTACAAACAACATGACAGAGTATCTTATCACTCCCACGGGAATGGCACCGTCACAACCTCACAAACCATGCAAGATATCATAAAAGATTACACGCAAAGACTTCATAGGCTCAAAAACGTAGCTTCTGATACCGCAATGTAATAAAGGGATTTTTTTATTATCAATATTGATATTCTCGCTGCCACTGAACCTGCTACTGCCATAACTAATCATGCTATTGCTGTGCTCTTGTATTCCGCTCCTTTCCAAACCTCATTTTGCAATATTGATAATGATCTAGTCTTTACCCATTAATCTCATCCATTCTTTTGTTATCCTCATCAAGTAGTAGGTTCAAAGACTTGATCCACTACTCCTCTCCCTTCGCGATCTACCTATCTACCTCCTTCTGAATCTCTATGAAGGGCATTAAGCTTTTCAGCTGAAGCTGTGCGTGGGACGTGGCTGGCCATTTCTCCATGTGTATCTTTCTTGATTTGAACTCTGTTCTCCTTCGCGCATCACGGTCTTCATCCATGATACTTAATTCCCTCAGGAAAAAGCACGCAGCATCTCCCATGAAAGCTCGTAGATTTGCCGATCGTTGAAAACCTGATGTGTTGTTACCTTCTGGGGGCTGATCATAAATCCTGCTAGAGGCATCCTATTCGATAGATATCTCGTTAGAGGGAACTGATAGCGAGCAAGGCGATTATCATGTAAACTCTTACTTTGCAGCATTTCCAGATCTTCAGCATCCTCCTCAAACTTCCCTCGATTTTCGGTCGCTTCGTGCCATTATAATCCGTCAGCTCCTGATAGCACATATGCCAGACTCTCTTAATGCTGTTCGCCGCACGTGTAATGTGTCCGTTTTTCGGTTCGCTTCCCGACCATTGTTCTGTTTGCTCATATTTATCAACCTCTCTAGGAAGCTTGATACTAGGTTGTAGATCTAGCGAACAGAGATAGTTCATGACCATAACCTTCCATTCTTTGACCAGTATCCCTGCACCTGCATCCAACGGCCTGCAATGTGGCCAAAACAATTTCCGTGGCAGGAGCGTCGGGGTTTTGACCTGAGCCTCTACATCTAGAGCTCGAACTCGTACTAAAATATTGATGTTACTGAAGTCAACAACTTGTTCGAAACAGTAAATATGGAAATTGTCTGTTTCTATAACCCATTATCGCGGCTGAAGAGGTCATTACATGCCCAAAACTCACCATGAGGTAGAATTTCATTACTCTGTGGCAATAGCGGGGGATATACAGCCAGTCGATAACCTCCATCATTTGGTCGAACTTTACCACGGCAGAGAAGACATGGGATCTCGGGTACAGGTGATAGAGAGGTGGTTCCCAGTGGCTCTCTCTCAACCCATATTCGATGAAGCTTTTGGCTTGGAAACTCTGTACTGAGACGTTCTAGTGCCTCTTCGTACAATTCGGAATTTCTGTTATTGTGAATATAGTTGAAGTTCATGGTGTTAGTCGACGACTGGTTAGCCATATTGTCGTATTTATTTTTGACGGAAGAAGAACGACAAGATGGAGAGAGCATCAAGAGGAAAGGGGAAAACAGGCAAGGGAAAGAATTCCATTCAAACACCCGGGCATCATGACAAACAGCAGGAGTATCGTTGCTCTTTCCTCTATCTTGCTTGACCTATAGAAGCAACAACGGAGTTGGATAGTAGACACAGCTGGATTCTAGGTAAGAACATCTGCGTTTCTCAACAACATAGAATAATAGTCCATCTCAGAGATGGGATGGCATCAGGGGGCGAGTGATGGCAAAGATTGATGGCCATGCTTTCTTGCCTTCTAAGTAATTGTATGATTCCCTTCGATTTCTTGCAACTGGAAATGGGTTGTCTCCCTAACATGAATCTCTACGCAAGGTAAGATCTTACATGAAACATTCGCTACAGTAAGGTAGTTTTCTGAATCATGTAATATTACTAGAGATTTATCTTCAAATCGAAGAAGGTAAGATTACTAAACAGCTCTTATTAAGATGCCATGATACACCGAGCGAAGCCAATGCAACACGTATTCAGCTATGAAGCGACAAAAGTTTCAATGCAATGAAAGTCGTATTGTAAGTCAATATTGAAATGATCAGACTTCAACTTTGAACATGGCTGCGATATCTTTGGCGAGCATAGCCTAGTAGGTAACACCAGCTATCAACTGCCTGAGTTGACAACTACCTACTCAATTCTCTGCTGTCAGTCGGTGTAGTTCGCCAGCAACGAGCGAACCGCACAATGAAGAAGTTCCCCAGAATACCCCTTACTTTACATGAGCGAGCCAACCTTATGAATTGAGGAAGCTATTCATAAACTTAGCCGAATACTGGGTAAGGCTCACATCGACATATTCCCTAAAGCGAAGAGTCTGCACTAACAGAGTTGCCATCACAATCGGGCGAACCATACCTAGCTATGAATAGCCCGGTACATGAAGTGGAAAGGCAATAAAGGCTACCATAATCGCCTTATTCTCGCCTCGCCTCGTTCCCCTCACTTTGGACATCAACTGTCAGGGCAGCATTGCCAATCATCACGACATCACTCAGCCAAGGCTACGAATCCAAAGTGCTCGGATGTCTGAATGGCTTCTGGCGGTGAAGAACACAAATCCATCCATCGAGATCGATTGAGGGGAAAGTCGTTCGAATGTCAAACAGGTTGAGCCGCTAAAGGTCTTCTCGGGGGCCGTGCCGCAGTGTACCTTACCCCTTTTCAGGGTTCGGAGGACTGCCGCGAAGCGCCCATCCTTACGGAGGTATGGCATCCCAGTCAGTACCCAGTAAAGATGCACTGCTGTGCATCTTTTACTGGCATTTCAGGTTCAGAGTCAGCAAGTCTAGGGGAGGGAGGAGGTAGGTAATTCGGAGTGGCTCAGACATTCCCCAGACCAGACCTAACCAGACCAGACCAAAGACCAGAACAGAACAAGACAGAACAGACCTATCGAACTATCGAAATGCACCTCATCCACCACATGGATCCAACCATATTTCACAACTTACCAGAATATCCCCAAACAGCCCGATCCACAGCGACCCTTCCCTGCAATTGGTAGTGGTGCTGGTGGTGCTCGTGGTGCTCGTGGTGGTACTGATTCTTGTGAATCACGTTCGCCCTACTTCTACCATCTGCACGATTTCCAGCTGCATGAGCACCAGCATGAGTAGAATGCAGTGAGCTTCCAATCGAATCCAGTCAGCCTTTCACCGTGCCACCCATTCCAACCAAGATAAATGGACCGAGTGTGAGAAAAGCGGCCCAATCCCCACCACATACTCCCCTAAGAGGTCGCCTCCCCCGAATAGAATCTCTATCAGCACTGGCTCTAGCCGACTTGGACTGGTTCAGGTGCCAACCTCTCCCTTCGCTGAGGCTGTCGGGCTTCGTATGTGCGAATGGCAAAAATGCATGGTGCTGAAGACCAGAGGAGGGTGAGGCGCCGACGTTCATTGGATGGGGCGAGACAAGACGAATCGCGTGGCGAGGAAGCTGTCACACTCGAGCCTGGCCCCGAAGAGCTGCGCAGATTGAGGATAGAAAGACTCGAGCGACGCACAAATGCAGCAGCACCGGGGAGAGTTGCAGAGGCAGAGATCATGACGTCCGAATCCCATGCGACAATACCTAGTGAGCGACGATCGTCGAGTCGAAGGAGGAGGGAGCACCATCGCAGTCCTGATGAGAGACGACATCGCAGAAGACGGGAGTCAGTAGTGGAGGATACTGCAGGATCATATGTGTATGGGCGACCGAGGGAGAGGAAGGAGCCGGCAGTTATTATATCTGAGAGGAGGACCCTAGGTCGAGATGGGGACGAGTCCAGTTCGAGTGAGGAGCAGGTTAGAAGAAGCAGGACCGTCAAGGAGAAACCCAAGGAGAAGAAGATCAGGGTTGTCTATGTAACTACGAAGGAAGATAGAAAGCCAAAAAAGGAGAAGAGGGCACGAGAGTCATCAGATCAGTTGAGAAGCCCCGAATCTCTACATCGAAGCAGTACCCACCACTCTCGTCGCGTCTCTGCGCCAGATGCGCCAGCAGCCTCACCACCTAAAAGGCACGTTTGCTTGGTCTCTCGAGTGTGTAATATGCTAACATGTTTGCTCCAGGAGGGATCCAGCGCGATTGTTGCATTCCGAGGCGAGATCTCCACCAAAGAGATCCAATACTACCAGCTCGCATGTGCCTACTACAAGATCCCAGCAGACACCCTCGATATCACCCACCAAGACTGTCAGACGATCAAGCATATTCGGAAGCTTCTTTGCGCCTCCTGCTCCAGTGCATGTCGAGCCAGAAAAACTGTAAGGAGAAGACCTGGTTGGTTGTATGGTACCATACTGATGTTGTACCAGTGTTGAATGCTTGACATGTCTTGATGAAGTCCCACGATCCAAAGCTGCAAAGCTAAAGTGTGGTCATCGTATGTGCCCATCATGTCTGAAACGAATCTTCAGGTTATCAGTCAATGATCCTCAACATATGCCTCCAAAATGCTGTACTGCAGATCATATACCTCTGAAGCATGTAGAAAACCTTTTCAACGACAACTTCAAAAGAACATGGAATCGGAAATTTCATGAATTCTCTACTAAGAACCGTATCTACTGCCCAGCGAGGAAGTGTGGAGAATGGATTAAGCCTGAAAATATTCACAAAGAGGATGGAAGGAAGGTCGGGAAGTGTGGACGCTGCAAGACGAAAGTTTGTTGTTTGTGCAACGGGAAGTGGCATGGTTCCAAGGATTGCCCCAAAGATGAAGAGACGAATCGTTTGCTAGAGACGGCGAAGCAAGCTGGTTGGCAGCGATGCTACAGTTGCAGGACGATGGTTGAGCTCAAAGAAGGGTGCAATCACATGACTTGGTAAGTCTTTTGGTCAAGCTAGACGGATCTCTCTAACCAAAGCAGTCACTGTACCGCCGAGTTTTGTATGATATGTGGTCTGAAATGGAAGACTTGTAATTGTCCATGGTTCAACTATGAAGCTGTCGAAGCGGATAGGTTGCAACATATGCAAATACCGGTTAATCCTCCTCTGGACGAACTCATTGACGATAGGCCTCGAAGGCTTCGCCGACCCCGTCCTAATACGTTTGAGGAAGAAGAAGCGAACGAGAGACGACGACAAGAACATGTGGATGAAGAAATAGCTCGCAGGCTTCAAAGAGCAGCTATCGCTGACGATGATGACGATTACCAAGGTGGGATTGGGGATATACACGGTATTGGCAATGGGGCTGGACACTTCATGAACCAGGACTATGTGCGAGCTGCTCGCAACATCTTGACTGGGAATTACGACCAAGCTGCCGCAGCCGCAAATTATGTTATGGGCGTTGCCAACGCAAGAGGAGCACCTCCTCCTCCCAACGGACCACGACACATGGCTGATCGATATCCTGTGCCGGAGCGAGTTGCTAGACCACATTCTCCTCCACCTGTATTGAGGAGACACTCAATGAGAGAGCAAGTGTACAACAGCCATGGCCAGAGTGCAGACAGAGTGGTACCAAGACGAGCAAGGACCGATTATGATAATGAGCCTTCGCCTCCTAGACGAGAGCGTAGAGAGCCCAAGACTTCGGTGCTGGCGGGTCTTGGAGGGAGGGGCAATCGCGTTGGCGCTTGGCGGACGCATGTTGAGCCTGGTGTGGAGCCCGAGGAGGGGATGTTCTCCATTTGAGAATTACTTGCGATGACTATGAACGATGGAAAGATATACGATAGGTGGATTTGCGAAGATTAGGCTAGGGTTTTGTAAGATGGATGGAACAGGAGGAGACATTGCATGGATTTGGATCAGGATATGGAGGACACGATACGATACCACTTTCTCAGGTCGGCCGTAGGTAAGGGAGGTATTTTGCGTTTTGTATGGCCCCACAAAAATTGCGCGAAGATTTTTGCTTTTAGAATACCCTGTGCGAGCTATCTTGCTATCTTGCTGTTTTAGTTGGTTACTTAGTTGACGATATGTACGACGATGTCTTCTCACTGTCTGCTTCGTCTTAGACTTGGACTTAGACTTCCAGTAGCTTGGTTCTAAGCGAAATTCTTTTTGGGGGCATCTCTGTATTGTGATTATTTGATTTTGCTCTGAATTAAAGTAGTATAGTCAAGTTTCCAAGATCTGCAAGTGTAGATCCAGGCACGTAGGTAGACTGATTACCTATCATCCATCCCCACCGCCATCTCCGCCATCTCCACCATCTCCACCATCGTTCGCGTACGGTCTTTGGGGATACGGCGTCGTGTTCTCTGGTTTGTTTTTGTCATACTCGTTTGCGTTAGCTTCTGCTTATTCCCTGTCTCTTTCTCTGTTTTCATCACCCTGCTCGCTTCCCATCCATGAAGTAGCAGGGCAAAAGTTTTAGACGCAAAGAAATAAGAAAATCAGACAGATGATGAATTCAGAAAAGAAAACAGATGAGCAATTGGACGTACAAAAAACCATATACCGATTAAAGCTATCACCGCCATGATACCACCAATGATTGCTAAAGGGTTGTCTGTAGACGAAGGGCTCCCGACCCGGTTTTGTGGGGTAGAAGGCGTGGCGCTGGCGTCGGTGGAGCTGGATGTTTGTGTTGGGTCGGGGCTTAGGGTTGTGGTTGTGTTTGTGATTGTTGTTATTGTTGAATTCATTGTCGAGTTCATAGTTGAGCTCGAGAGAAGAAATGATGCTAGATTTCTTGATATAGGCAGTTATACTGCGGGTGGGTGAGGTGAGGTAGAGAGGAATATATGGTAGCATTGAGGAATGGATTAATTGTTGACGGACGAACCGTGGAAAGAAGGAAAGTCAGTGGTCACTAGTAGATAGATAAGTACCTCATTGTCTTGGTGAAACTAAGTATATGAGACAGAGGAGGCGGAGTCAGTATGTGTGGGAGTGCTCCCGATGTCTTGAACTGGTAAGTTCGCAAGCAAGCTAGGTTTGGCCCACAAGTAGTGAGTGATTGAGACATAGAAACGGAAAACGCGACTTGAATCTTGTCTTTGTTTCCGTTTCACCTTGCGCCGTTAAGTTCAATCATGCGATTTGAATGCACTGGAGCTTGGAGAGTTCAATGTATATAACCTAAGTGTGGAGTAGGATTACCTAGCACAAAGACATGACGTTTGAGACTTACATTGTTGTCAAAATCTCGACGCATACTGTCCTAAGTTGGACATTATACGTTCCATTTCTTTCCTTGAAATCCTGGACTAAACATTTGACCTTGCGGCGTTGGGCAAGATCTTTCATTGAGCTATTTAAAGTACTATAACTCAGGGAAAAGTCAACTGAGGTGCGTGATCAGAGTAGGTATATCTAGTCTACGGGGATGATATTTGAGGTGTCGCTGTGATGAGTACCTTAATTGGAATTCAATCGAGTTTGTCGAGCTGGTGGTATGAGGTTCGTATTGAGTGTGAGATGTCTATATTATATATCTTTTGCTCTTATTTCGCTCTAAAATCAAGTCTGCGCAACCTCATTCCCTCAAAGGGCTCACCAATATATCCATCCATTTCTTCTCCCTTTCTCCACCACCCACCAGCTACTACCCTCCGTCCCCACCGTCTCCACCACTCCCGTATGTTTGCGGTCTGTTGGTGTTCGATGTGTCTGGTGAGTAGTAGAGTCTGTAACGCCGTCTATTCTGGTGTTTTGCGTTAGCTTTGACTCTATCATTCTCTCTCTCTCTCTGTCTTTGCCAACCTGGAAGTCTCTCTAATCATCTTGCTTATCACTCCCTCTCACCTCCCTCTCCCTACCAATCAGGACTCTCTCCATCTTCCTCGATTCTTCCACCATAGTATACTCACGTTCCCGCCCCCTCGTCTTGCTTCCCACTTATATACAATATATCTATGAAAGAAAAACCAAAAAAAGAACTTGGCGGCACACGAGCGGGGAATGAATTGGGAAGTGATGAAAAGTAGTAACTTACAATACAATGATCGCACAAACCAAATAGAAGAACTCCCCCCACTATAGCACCGATGAGCAACCAGAAAAGGTTTGGAGGGACCCCACGCAGGAGCCAGTTCTTTTGGGCCGGGCTGTGTGTTTGTGTTGCGGAGGGGCTTGAAAGAGCCGAGGATGTTGGCGATGGACTCATAGTGATGTTTGAGAAGGGGAGAATTGAGAAGGATAAGAAACATGAGATTGAAGTGGAGGGATGCAATGGGAGGGAAATATATAGCATGATAGTGTCGAGGTATTGTCGTGGTGAGAGCCTCACCCTGCCTACCCAAGCGCCCCCTTAAGCCTTACCATGGCCTGCCTAGATGTATGCCTTCGGAATAAACGATAGATTGAGCCTCTGCATAGATAAATTAAAGGTTAAGGAACCAGGAAGAGCAAATGTAGTTTACAAGGGCCTAGGTCGGGGTCGGACAGGTTACCGAAGACTAAATGGGTGCTTCATTTCCGGACCGGACTAAGTACTGAATCGAGTTAAAAATTTGTCCTAAGCATCTCTGGGCTCCCTTTACTGTAGAACCGAACTCTAGTCTGCCTAAGCCGATCAATTTCAAGGCCTTGCCTGCCTGAGCCTAAACTACTGGTATATAGAGGCCAACATGTGCCTAAAATAACAGGCAAAAAGGCTGAGCATAAGGTAGGCTGAGCTTTTGAGAATTCTGCCTAGTGTTTAGATCCGCAATATGATATAGTAATGCTTACACCCTTTCTAAGTGTGTGAGTCAGACACAAGAACGTGATTTTGAATATTGTGAGTTGTGAGTTGTGAATTGTGAGTTACGACTTGCGATGTGATATCAATGGATAGAGATTTGAATAGAAAAATTATCGTATGTACTATGATTCCTTTTATGGTAGTTATTTCTCATGTTAAGTGTGAACTTCAAGGACAGAAAGTGCTATCTCCTTCTAGCTTCATCGCTTAAAATTTTAAGCGAGTTATATCTTGAACTCATATTCCTCGAAGATCCATTTATTGGTTGATTTCCTATCATTATGACTATTTGCTTTCTAGAGCAAGTTACGGTATCGAAACAGGCGAGTGCCAAGATCTAGCTAATGGTATAGGTAGCTAGTTGGAGATACAGTGATAGGTTATCCTCCATCTCAGACGCAGTGTCGCCTCTGGCAATCTGTTCTGTGAGTTTTTGTCAATCAAAGTTAATCAGCTTATTTTATTTGACACCATATAGTTGTTCTTACAATCTATTTACCATTTTGTGAAATGGGGAAGAGACTTACGCAACAACAACATCCGTAAAGAACAAAAAGAGGGTAAATCATGTGGCGTAGTGGTAGGTGAAGATAGGATTAAGAAGTCTAAAGAGCTTTTATAGCAGTAGAAAGCTATATATATATATAAATACCTAGATAAGTGTCTAAGCAAAAGTTATTTGATTTACAAAATAAAAAGGTAGTGCTTAATCTTATATAATAGTATAAGTAATATAGAATATAGTAGGGTAAGGAGAGAATCGGAATAATCGAATATGATGTCACTGTCACGTGATATCCAACTGACATTCCACATATAAACACAGTAGTGTTCCAACCAAACCACCGATCGGTATCCAGACCTAATGGGATAGCTTACGCTGAAAAAGCAGTCTGCGGAAGTTGTAGACACTGTGTTGCTGGAGACGGTGGTGCTATAGGTATGTGTTTCCTAAAGCCTGGAAAGGGCTGAGGCTATTGTTGGCGACATGTTCATAGCTGCGTTTAGTCGGGGAAATGGAGCTGAGTGCGAGTGCGAGTCTGAGTACAAATTGAGGTGGTAATAGGAGTTCATCTTAAATCGCGAGCCGAAGTGAGCGGAGTTGTGGGTCTGTAAAGAGATCTCGTGTTTCGCCAGTGCCTAACATATTGCGCAAGGCCCGCTGCATCGCGTCTTGAGAGTAAATACATATCTAATGTCTTCAAACCCTTAGAAACACATGTGATGTTTTTAGAGACAGATGAGAAATGCCTGGCTGAGTTTATGCATGTGTGCGGAATTTGAATCAAATTGGTGTTTGAGTGAGTGTTGGTTTCGATGACTACCGTGTGTACTGGTACAACTTTGATGCTGTAGTATGCTTTTGCCTTGACTATTGCTTCACTCGTATCCTTAGCTTTCCTCTTTCGGAATTGCAAATTGTAAGTTGAGATAATTGGATGAGTCGCCAAGGTGGTATTGCTTCGTTTGCTTGATTCAGAAACTTGATTTGAAATTGCTGTCATGCTATCATAAACTTTATCTAAAGAGATTCTTCTTTCACTACCCACCGTCTCCACCACCTCCTCCATCACCTCCACCTCCACCACCACCATCTCCGCCACCACCACCCCCTCCGTCACCCCCAGCCCCTCCATCCCCACCAAAGCCTCCATCTCCTCCCCATCCTCCTCCTCCATCCCCGCCTGATCCCCCATCTCCCCCCCACCAGCCACTCCATCCACCTCCTCCGTCCCCTCCAGACGTGTTGTTACGTTCCCTCGTCTGCGAAATCCCACCTGTCGGCTGTCCACCGCCCTGTCTTCGCATCATAGACGGTCCCCATTTGATCATACAACCTATTAAGATAAAAGGCCACGGAATGGCGATCCAGAACCAGTGGTATGGATTTCCTTCTGTAAACCAGTTGTACCAGTGGTGTGGCGTAGGGGGTGCAGTCGACGTGTCTGTTGCCGATGCTACATAGCTTGCCCAGAAAGATGAGTATGAATCTGTTGGGCTTCTGGTGGGCGAAGGGGTGACAAGATCTCGGATTGACGTTACTAGGGCTGTGGCATCATCCATTTTCTTTTTGAGAGAACTGCGTTGTTTGTTGTAAGTCGAATGTATTTCAGAGAAAGAATATCAAGTGCTTTTACCCAAGCGATGATAGGGAATAGTCGTCTGATCTGGTCGACCAGCAGATGAGACACCATCGAGGCTTGGTTCCTTGGGGTCTCAGTCTGTAAAGCCTCATACGCCTAATATGAGTTCCTGCATGAATTGGTAGTTTAGTTGTAAGGCTGAGGTACAATTTCGATAGCGATCATGCGGAACAAACTTTCTCTCATATTTGTCTGACTTAGGGCGTCGTATTTGAAATCTTGCGTCTCTATGATTGAAGTTGGCTTAAGCGAGATCACGACTTTAAACTTCATAAGCCTACATGTTCTTATCTTTTAACACCCAAGGAGCAGGTTTTTAACTTTCATCGGCGTTTGTTCAAAGCATTCCTCATCCGAAGAGTCTTTTTTTTTAGCACATTAGAAGCAGGATGTTTCCGTCAATGACAACATAGCCATGAGTTTGTCTACTTTCAACAATGCTTCTTAATTACGACCACAAATAGATTTCGTGTTCGATCAATCTAAGTATTTCCAGAAAAAAGCTTTAGCCTAAGGTTGTATTTGAATGTCCGTTAACTGGCCCTATCTTCAGGCTGTCGGGTTCATAAAAGTCTCAAATCTCCTCCTCCAACAGGCGGATACCTAGTTGTTCATCATTCCAAATTCTTCAACCCAGCTTCCGCATCCCATCGAACTCCATCACCTCCATATCTCTCCCTCCTATTTCCAAATCTTGTCCCAAGCTTCACGGGGAAGATGATGAGAACAATAATCACTATCACTGTAGCTATGATGGGCCACACCTAATTTTGTGGATTTCCCACTTTGAACCAGTCGTATCGGTGCTATGGTTAGATATGGCGGTATTGATTGAGGTATTGCGAGCGAAGATAGCAAATAAGAGAAGCATTGAATTAATAAATCTAGGAAGTTCTGATCTCATTAAAACCTATTTTTGCACTTTATCTGCTCGACAGAAAGTGTATTGCGATGTTAAAATGATGTGCAGAGAGCGCACCTGCAATTTTCGATAAGACCGAAAATTGTAACCGCTTTCGATTAAGCTAATACCGATACCGTTGTCAGTTCTTACGTTTAAGTCTTCAGGTCAAAAATGGGAAAGTCCTACGAATAGATCATGGGGCCCTATGTGAGACCTTCCATGCAGGGCGATGTGATAGGTGGGGGCAGGGGTTTTAGTGCGTTTGGTTATGTCTCAAATTAGGAAACTGAGACTGTCGAGGGCTTTCTGCCAGGCTTTCCAAGAAGGATTATGCACTATGCGTGAAAAGTTTCGAAATCACCTTGTAAGACGTATTGAATGCGTGCATAAAAGCTGAACATAGTAACTGTCAATGTCTGGCGCCATCAGGTTTATGGTTCGAAATTAAGCGAGTAAGTAAATGTCATCATGAATTGGCTTATCGAGGCCGGGAAGTCTGGAATGTTGAGTACTCGTAGAAATACCTAATTTTGTTATTTGCTGTCAAGGGAACAGAAGCGTCGAGCGCATAAATCTCTTAGGGGAACCATCTGTGGAAGAGTACTAAGCACCGTTTAGCCGAACTCAACAGCTTGACTCTACTATTCCTGAGCCTAACTCATTATTCCCCACCCAATACATCACAAAGCACGCCTTAAACTTAACACAATCTACAGGGATGTCAGATGCAGTCATGACCCCGAGGAACAACAGTGCCAATTTATTCAAAAAGTAATCTCGACTCCTATTCCATTCGTCATATTTTCTATGAGACTCACATTGCCAAGAATCCTTGAGGCCCAGTGAAAGCACAAACCCTCGCCTTGAAACCAAAGTTTGACTTTGTCTGTTTTTGGGCTTGGAGGGAGGATGCCGGTACCTGGTCTGGGTCATACGGTATTAGTCATAACGCATCGATGCAAGTCGTGCTTGAGTTGGAAGCGTGATACTTGAGAATTAAATTTTGGAGTTTTCAGTCACGGATGATGTCAGCAACATAGAAGATTTTGGTAGTGTCATAAATTGTGGCGTTTTCAAGTCTGGGTGCTAGTACAGAGGCATTAAGTAAGTTGTGTGGAGTGTTAAAGCTTGCTAAATATTCTTTGGTGTCTTTCGTGCTTATTTATCATTGAAGTTGATTTCAAATATCTTTGGTTGTGCAGATTATGGCATTGGATTGAAGAATGCCTGAGTCTGGATTCTCTTCTTGTGCATCTAAATCGTGAAATGAAGCTAGCTATATCTAAATCAGAAACCTAGAGGAGATACTCAATCACTGGGCGATTCACTGGGCGATGAATCAAATATGTGGCTGAGCTAAAGCTATACTGAGATTTGCATTGTGAGGGCTGCTGTGGTGTCGAAAGAAGTAAGACATCGAGAGCCTCATTTTGGGTACTCAAACTCGTGACCCCAATCCGAGAGTGTTCTAAAAAGAAAGCATTACATTCCGTTGATTTGCGTCGGTTCGTTTCTTAGCTCTAACATCTATCTAAAGACGGTAGTCTGATAACTATTATCGAGCTGGCATATGGAGAGTGTTTGCATTTTTGGTTGCTGGAGGGATGACGAATTGTGTTGCCTTCATGTTGCTGATGTAACGAGTTATTTCAACTATAAATGGGCAGTAGCATGACCCAATTGTGCCAACAGACCTGAACTCCTAATACATCTAACAAGATGATCTCCAATCACAATTCCCGAAACTGTCACCACAAGCCAATTATTCCAAAAGCCGGACAAACGGAACGGAGCCAGATCTCCAACCTCAAAAGACAACATACAAATGA
The DNA here is from genome assembly GCA_007644065.1 of Margaritispora aquatica. Taxonomy (NCBI): domain Eukaryota; kingdom Fungi; phylum Ascomycota; class Leotiomycetes; order Helotiales; family Discinellaceae; genus Margaritispora; species Margaritispora aquatica. The sequence continues at coordinate 1,758,553 of VJWN01000006.1, read as the reverse complement.
GCTGCACGTGGCAGGATGTCATCACCCTTTCTAAATGCCAAAGTAGCTTGCAACGATTGGAGGGATATCTCTCGGCTAATCAGGGGGCGGGGTATCCAAGTATAAAATGTGGGCCCGGAAACTTTACCGATGGACTCCCTGATACCTGACTGCCGGCTGGGGAGGGAGGACGGCCCGTCGATGCCACATGGCGAAATGAAGGTTGTGCCTCTGTTGTGCGTTTTGGATGTTGTGGGGAAGTGAGTGAAGTCTGGAGAAGTTGGAATCCGGGCAGCCGTGAGATGAGATGCAAGATCGTGATGTGTTCATGGGGAAAACGGTTACCGTTGAGGCTCGGGATGCTAGAGTCCCAAACTGAGTCGCTAATATGACCCTGCTTGAGAGTGCGAATACGAGCGTAGAACTTCGCTTGGCTGATGGGAGGAATTGCGGAGTCTGGTCTAGTCAATTCAACCATCCTCCGCGAGTTCGGAGGATGGCATCCACAAATACGTGGGTAGCTTTTTCCCATCGGCTGAAGCTGAGGCCCATATTACAAATGAATAAATAAAAGCGACATCCCGATGGCTAGGACGTATAGATTGATTCTTGTCTCTTGGTCCCTGAAAATACACCTCGATCTAGAACAGAACTAGAACAGCTAGCAAAATGCGGTCTTTTTGCCTCACTGCAGCGCTGCTGTCGCTGAGCAGTGTCAGCAATGCTCTTACTTCAACACTGCAGCAGATCACAGGTTTCACTGCTGGTCCTACGAGCGCAGGAATGTACATGTACATTCCAACGACGAAGCTTGCTCTTGCTCCAATCATTGTAGCGATACATTGGTGTAGTGGTAGCGCCAACGACTATTTCGCCGGAACCGGTTATGCAAACTGTGAGTTTCAACCTTTCTGTTTGAAATCTTCGCATCTTGCGAATTTCGAAGAGAAAAACCATAATGAGTGTCTCGATCCGGGACTGATCAATTGCAGATGCCGACACATACGGCTACATCGTCATCTATCCCGACTCGCCTTCAACAGACAACTGCTGGGATGTTGCCTCTCTCGCCTCGCTAACCCATAATGGAGGCGGCGACTCCCTGACTATCATTAACATGGTTCGCTACGCTGTTGCTAATTATGGCGGTGACATCAACCGTGTCTATGCTTCCGGCCTCTCCTCCGGCGCAATGATGACGAACGTGCTCTCAGGCGCCTACCCTGATATCATCAAAGCAGGTGTGATCTACTCCGGTGTACCAGATGGATGTTTCTATGTCTCCACTGCTGTTGCGGGACAAGCGACCGCAAGCTGGAACTCAACATGCAGCACTGGAGTTTCTTCCCAGAGCGCGGTTGCTTGGGGAAATTTGGTGAGAAGTTATTATCCTGGATATACGGGATCCTACCCAAGATTAAACATGTGAGTCGTCTTCAATTCGATCGGGAAGGATGGGAAAGTTACTGACGGATGGAAAGCTACCACGGCACTTCAGACTTCACCCTTGCATATCCTCTCTTGGCCGAAGAACTTAAGGAATGGTCGAATGTTCATGGCATTTCTTTTGCTTCAAATGTCACCGATACACCATTGGCTGGTTATACCAAAATGGTCTATGGTGACGGAACGAAGCTCCTTGGATTCTCAGCACTAAATGTAGGCCACTCGGTACCTATTAGAACTGAGGATGATCTGGTTTGGTTTGGTCTGATGCCGGGCCCCTTTTATCCCTCTTCTAGTTCGACCGTTGTGGGTACGAGTACCACTTCAAAGACCTCCTCGTCGACGAAGGCGACTACAACGATGACGACAAGTTCAAAAGTTTCGACATCGTCTTCTAAAGCATCATCTTCTTCTACCAAAGCGAGCACGACACTTGTGACAATCACCACCACCACATCTTCTGCTGCGGTATCAACAAGTGGCATTCCACAATGGGGTGCTTGGTATGTCTCTGATTCTTCGTTAGGTAAATTGGATCTAACATTATACAGCGGTGGGAATCCATGGACAGGTTCTACTACTTGCGCATCACCATATACGTGCGTTTTCTTTAGTATTTGGTACTCTCAGGTATGTTGGTTATTTCTTGATATGCGAGCCTTGATCTTCTCGAATTGAGAAGCTTTGAGAACAAACTAACATCCCTTTCTTTATAGTGTCAGTAAAGGGAATGTCGACTTTTGGTGTCAGACCATAAGGATATAGAAACGATTATAGCAAAGAACTTCATCTCTGATATTGGTGTAAATAAAAAGCACGTATTTGTACAGAAGTGCATTGTGCATAGCTGCGAGTAAAAAGCGAACTGTGCATTCGAAATTTTTAGCTTCCCAAGTTAGGCCTCAAAAGAGCCTAGGAGCTCGAAACAAGAGTCAACTACGATAATATCAGCTCGAGGAATTCTTATTCACCTTTGAGATGTCAGCCCAGCCGATCCGATTTAATTTGAATATGCCCCGAGAGGAAATGTAGTGAGACCAAATAAGCTTCTGCGCGCTCCAAAAGACGTTTAAAAGCATATAATGGTGCCTATAGACTTACAATCTCTTCTTCTCCTTCTTCCTGAACTCTAGAGCCTTCTCTTCAATACCAATTATAACTTGTCATATCTCGGATTGCATTCATGCCTCACAACTCCGTGTAGGAGGTTCAACTTGTGTCCATTACAGCACTTGCCGTTAGAGAAATCTGTCAAAAGTATCGTTCTAAGAGAAACTGAAAGATTGTGAAGTATAGTTAGAGCTTTGAAAATTTGCACTAGAAAGCGGGTGAGTTAGCTTGAGGAACTGATGGATCGATAGATTAATAGATTTCATTACTCTCAGTGGATAACCTTCGGCTAAAGCTCGGCTGAGTAAGGTGTGGGGTACCTTAAGTACCTTTCCTAAGTATTTAGGCAATCTAGCTCCGTCAAGAAATGCTGATGAACCCATTCCTAGGTCAGCAAGGCTTCACTCTAATAGCTCAAAAATGAAGAAAAACCTAAATGGAACGAATCCGATGTTTCTTTTCGTTCTGATATGCTTGTGGCATGAATACGAATACGCCTTCAGCCACACTTCTCTTTGACCATGCCTGAACACCACATCGTCATTTTTGTTTGACGTGGTTCGGAACCCGGGATACAACGCCCGACCCAGCCAAGAATATCTCCAAGTTGAGCGCGTGCAACTGTTTATTTGCATCATTAGGTGCAACTTTGCAACTCATACGATTCAAGAGTTACTGTACATAAATCTAGCACTCGGAGATGCTTTTTTCATGATTGTACAGCAGATCTCTCATATCTGCCGCGACTCGTCGAGCTTCAATATGCATCCATAACATCCGTGGATTCCTTTACCGTTGTACATAGAACTCCACTACTTACGATTTTCCACGAATCCACGAGCACAAGATGCTCCTCTTACATCAGGGTGGGAGCGTCAAGATCGGCGAGGTCGTCCGCTATACCATAACTTATACACCAGCTCATGATCGAATACTGCCTTCTCCGCCTTATCTGTTTCTCAAGATCAAGAATACATCCGCCATAGCACTCCGTGCTGCCTTTGTCCATGGACCATATACATTATACACAGCGGCATATCCGGCTTCCTTTTCTCCCAATGAGAAGTTCTGCGATCCACGAACATATGGAGTGCCGGAGTTTGAACCACAGCTCAAGGCTGGAGGAAGCTTTACAGCACACTTAGCTGTGCCAGAGGAAGTTCGCAAGACTGCTGGGAAAGCAGACAGACATGGACGCTCCCCCGGAGGAGATGACGATGTGAAGAGTGTGAGCTGGATTGTTGAGGTTGCCAGTCAGGTCATATTCTCGACTAGCGCTGCTGTACACTATGAATTGTTTTTGGCTAGAGATGAAAAGAGCTTGAACATGGGATTTGCGACAACCCTAACAGGTGGGAACTCTGCGCCAGCTCCAGGCCAAGTCAGTGATCATCAGCAGAGTCATGGGGCCAAAGAAGGACGACACAGTGCTCAGCCGAAAGGCGTGTACAGTCGGGCGATAAAGGTGAGGGTAGATGATACCGCCAGTCTCTGGAATACACCTAAAATGCCAGAATGGGAGGATGATGAGAGTGTTGCGCAGGGTAACCATTCATCGCATACTGGAAAGGCTCCAAGCAGTAGCTCCAAGGATCCGGAGGTAGTACAGCATAAGCCAAAGCGGCAAAAGAAAGTTCATCTGGTGGTGCTCACGCACGGGTTGCACAGCAACTTAGGTGCAGATATGCTATTCATGAAGGAAAGTATTGATGCTGCAGCAAAACAAGCTAAGATAGATGCAAAAGCGAGAAGAGCGAAACGCAGAGAAGACGAGGCGGCACAGGCATCTAAGGCAGGGAAGAGTCATGAAGAATATAATGGCGATAGACGAACAAATGAAGATGGCGAGACTAAGCATCCAAAGCAGGTGGCCGAAGAAAACATAGATGAAGAGGAGGATGACGAAGAGGTCATTGTCAGAGGATTTTCAGGAAACGCAGTGCGAACAGAGCGTGGTATCAAGTACCTAGGGAAACGATTAGCGAGATACGTCTTGGCAATGACTTATCCTGATCAACCGTTCAAACCAGTTACCAAGAAGTCTGCAACTGATGCTCTGTCCCATGCTGTAAGGCCTTCGATATCCGCCTCTGAAGGTGATCCGACACACCACAACAGCTCTATCGTGAAAGCGCCTTATCATGACAGGCGATTACCATACAAAATAACTAGCATCAGCTTTATAGCTCACTCGCTTGGTGGTCTCACTCAAATGTACGCAGTTGCATATATTCAGAAGCATTCGCCTGAGTTCTTTGATCGTATTAAACCTATCAACTTCATCTCGCTTGCTTCACCCTTTCTTGGTCTTAGCAACGAGAATCCGCTGTATGTCAAGTTTGCTTTAGATTTTGGCCTTGTTGGTCGGACAGGTCAAGATCTTGGGCTTACTTGGCGAGCTCCAACTATTGCTCGTAGCGGATGGGGTGCAATCGTCAGCAGCATGAGCGAAGGTACAAAAAAGGCTGATGGTGAAGCTGCTCCAGAATCGAAACCTTTGCTTCGGATCCTGCCTACCGGACCAGCGCATGTTGTCCTGAAGAAATTTAGAAATAGGACAGTCTACTCAAATGTTGTCAATGATGGAGTTGTTCCACTCAGGACGAGCTGTTTGTTGTTCTTGGATTGGCAAGGATTAGGTCGTGTTGAGAAAGCGAGGCGAGAGAATGGCCTTGTCGGGACAATCGCCAACTGGGGATGGGCAGAACTGACGGGTGCTAATTCAGGCTCGCCAATGAGGAGGACCTTCTCTGAGAATGGCAGCGAAGCGGAGACCGATGCTGCCATATCTACGGCACAGGGTCATGGGGATGATGTCCCGCAGCCGTCGCCATATGCTACAGCAGAAGATGATGCACACAGCTTGAAGAGCGCTGAAGAGAATGCACCAATTTCTTCCAGCACAAATACTCATCCAGTAATAGGACAGGTTCAGAAACCAAAGGAGGAGGGTCCGTTGGCGACTATCATGAAATTCTTCACGCCTACCCCTGTGGAACCAGTACAAAATCCCAAACCTTCCAAGATATACAAACGCAGCCAAACCTTGAGAGTTCCTAGCGGAGAATCTTCTTCCTCTTCATCAATTTCGAAGACGCCTTCTTCTTCCCACAAGACTCGTAACAAAGCCTCAACTGGTGACGCAGAGCACGATGATCCTGAGAATATGTCTGCTCCTCCTAAGACAACCTTTTTCGAATCAGCCGGAGATCTTCTAAAACCACCACTTCCTTCTGTCTCGTTTCTTATTGATCCCTCGTCTAGACCTAGAACTATTTTTCACGATAGAGTTTATCACCCAGAAGACATACCACCTCCACCATTAAGGAAAAGACCAACCAGCTCCGTGCTGCGCCGAAGAGGGTCATCTTTTACTGGCTCATCCAGCTCAGACCTCGCTCATATTAGTGTTAGGCACGAAGGTTCAAATTTATCGGCCAAAGACTACGATGATACGAAACACACAAATCCTAACAAGGATCCTAACGAAATTATCGATGGTAGTGCAATGAAGGTTGAAGAGAAAATTGCGCGAGCCTATCATCGTGACCTCTCTTGGCGCAAAGTGCTCGTTCGCTTAGAGCCAGATGCTCACAACAACATGATCGTTCGACGAATGTTCGCCAACGCTTATGGCTGGCCAGTAGTCAAGCACCTCTGTGATACTCACTTCAGCGATTCAGCATCAGCTAATACGCGTGATGACGATGAAGGATCCCAAGAGAACGCCAAAGATACCAGCGAAGCCACGGGTAAAGACGGTCAGGAAACAAACAATGACGAAGCAGACCGCGAGAGAAAGATGCTCAACAAGGACGACAGGACCAATTCTGAAGTCCGTGAGGCTACCGATGCCGTACCGAGCCTCCCTGCATCCTCCAAATCCTCAAGTTTAGCCAAGGCACTTAACGAGAGCAACACTAGCCATCATCTTGGTATCCCAAGTGCTCTGAGGCCACAATATGATCGTCACGATAGTGAGACAGCATGGAGTGATCGTGATTGGTTAGACAGCGAGATAGATAGCGATGACCCAGAATCAGGACCGACAGTCATCCCACAACAAAATAAAGAGTCAGTAGCGGCGAGCGGGTGGAATTGGACGGAAGCGATCGCAGGAAAGAGGAATAGTGGTAGTCCACAAGGAACAGATAAGGCTGAGATTGAGAGTTTCTTGTCATTCGGGAAGAAGGTAGCATCGGTGTCAGATTCGTCGCCTGGTTTGACTGCAGGGTTGAGTCCCAGGGCTAGTGTTGCGACGGAAAGCGAGGTCTTGTCTGTGGATGACACTAAGGATAGGCAGGATCAGCAGGTGCAAGTTGACAGTGATGCTGCTGCTGCGAAGGTACTGAGTGGTGAGGCAGCTGGTATGGGTGTTGGTCTTGGTGCATTGGAAATTCAGGATTCAAAGACCGCTGAACCTGCTACTGAGGTGGGAAAGAAGGGGAGTACTGTTCCTATGGCGTGATTAATTGATGAAATTGCATGAGATATGACGATGATACCGGACTGCATTCAACGAATGGGTCTGTAGATAGATAGCTATAGAACACAGATGTAGAGTGTAAATTCATACATATACATGGCTGGCCTGCTATAAATATGGAGACAAGACTATATGCACATGAAGAGACACTTGCGACTACTATTTTTGAGCTCAATTTATACGCTTCAAGTGATGGCAAGTGCCCACTCATAAAACTCGCTCGACTCACTTTACTCCTACAATGCATCCGAAGCGATCAAGCTCCTTACTCAACGCCCACCACTCTCCCGACCTAACAGTCAACCACTGACTCTGAAACTCGCTTTGCAAAATAGAGTCTGTACTTTCTCTTGACCGTTTGGTCGATGTCAAGTGACGAGTGTATGTTAGTTTTTGGTTCCCGAGAAACACGAGATAACGTCGGTTTTTCTTCGCCATTTCCCGGAGATGCATCTTATGCAGTTTGACTTGTTTCAAAGCAGGAAGATGCTTGGCATCATCTCGACGACACGAGTTTCGTGCATGAGAAGCGGGAATTGGGAAGTGCGGCTGGGATTTGAGAAACGAGAAAGAGTGAGGGAAAGGAGCTTTTTCATGAGACTGAGAGATAGAGAAACTTTCAATCTTTGGGTAGATTCTTGGTTTGTATAAAGGTCTTCGCTACCTCGATCGAAGCAGTAATTGCATCAGAGTCATCCAACCGGGCAATTTCATTCAATTCTGACTACATATATCTCTATCGAATTTCTTCCATGCAACTGCGAGCACAGCGATGCTTCTTCTCGTCTTCTATGCAGTTTTTTTTCTTTGCCATCATGCCACACCTTCAATTGCTGATACTCTGAATTCCGATGGCGCGAATTCCACAACCTCGAAAATAGATCAATCTAGCGATTCAATCCCGATTTCCTCTCCGACATTAGTTGCCAGCTCCAGCTTTAACTCTGCCTCCCGCATCGCCTCATGCTCCGTTCGTCATTGCAACAAAGACAAAGACGCCTGCATCCAAGCCTTGAAATCTGCCAATCCTGATCCCACCCAATTCTGCTCATCTTTCGCAGCTGGTCCAACCACGGCCAGTCTTCCTGCTTGGGCGACACAGTGCAGTGTTAGTGATGGCGTGTTCTCGCGTCTCAATTCCGCATGTGCGTGTATTACCGGGAACTGTGAAGGTTTCCCAAGCGAGAATGTTGGAGGCACAACTTTCTTGGAGACGGGGAAGACTTTTTGTGAGTCCTTGTTTCTTCATTTTTAGGGCCTTTTATATATATGTCTGATGGAAGCGAGGGAAATATGATCGTATACTGATTTTGGTAGCTTGGGGTATGGTTTCTGGTGTAACTTCTGTGTTACCTATTTCCTCTAGCAGTTCCCCAAGTTTCGTTCCCGAATCAGCATTAACCCAAACACCAATCGATGTAACAGTCTTGACATCATCAGTGGGAAGCTTGTCAGCAAGTTCGAAACTCATGATCATCAACGAAACAGCCTCTTTCCGGACAGTACTCATCGAGAGCCAAGGCATTCGACCAGCAGAGAGGTTATTTCCGACCACATCACCAACACAAGATAATGGATTCGATGCTGCTAACTCAGCTCTCACTATTACGACTGCCTCACAAAAGGACTCTGCTACTGTAGTCTTACAGAACGTGTCCCCTTTGTCTAACACTTTGGCGGTGACCACAGTCATCATCGTCACACTCCCAAAAACGTCAGCAAGCAGCACCATTAGCACGACTCCAGGACTTTTGGTTTTCAACTCAACAGACAATCAGAGTGCCCCAGTAAGCACTTCAACTCAAGCGACATTCATGCCACTGCTCTCCTCGTCAGCTCGTCCCATTATAAATGAGGGCCAAGCATCGGTCACAATTACCTCGAATGACAGTAATGGAAGTAGTGTGTCAAGCATCATTCAAATCATAGGTGCAAACTCGTCTTCGGGATTAGACATTTTGTCTTCCTTGACTTTGGTCGCTTCGGACAAAGTGCAACAAATCACTACCTTGAGTATATTTCGCGTCACTTCTTCGCTTTCCACACGCAACGTTAATCCAGGCTCGGAGATCCTGTCTTTTGTCAATGCCTCAACGACGTATACTGCTGAAAGTAGTACGAATGTCACCACAACCAGAACTGTCTCGCCAATCAATATTACTACGACTGTGTCCAGTTCACCTATTGAGGGACCATCGTCCAATTCTTCAATTTTCGTTTCCCCAAACGGCCCCATGCCAACCGTCATTCTCGGCTCTGTCACGCCTTCAGTAACTCCAGCGACCCCAAGTGAAGAAATATTCCATTTCTCATCCTCAACCACGCAGTTCTCGACTCATACACAGCCGCCATCATTTAGCCTCACTGTTACTGCCTCCTTGGAAGCTACCAGTCAATCCACACTTCAGCTCACCACACTAATGTCTACCGGAGTAGATGCCAGTGGCAATCCTTTTACCATCACTATTACTCCAGCAGCAACAAAGACAGATGATTCTGTTGTCATAGTACCGGTCGTAATCGGTGGAGGTGGTGGTGGCGGCGGTGGAGGAGGAGGTGGGGGAGGTACACGATAATTCATCCAATACATCACACTTGATGCGGTTAACTAACACATGATAGGGGGTGGAGGTGGCGGAGGAGGAGGAGGAGGTAAAACCTACCTTGAGGTCGCAAAATCATAATCATTGTACTGACATATTTCATCAGGAGGTGGAGGTGGAGGTGGAGGTGGAGGTAATCCACCCTCAGTTCATGTTCACAGGCATTTGACTAATAGACATTAATAGGAGGTGGCAGCGGCGGAGGTAAGTGCCAATTAGTTTTGAGTAGTAAGTCGAATTTGGCTAATTATTCAGGAGGTGGCGGAGGAGGTGGAGGGGGTGGTAGGTCATCCGTCAAGTTGCACGAAGCATTGGAAGTAAAATTGATTTGTCTTAGGCGGCGGAGGCGGTGGAGGGGGAGGCGAAAACAACAAAGACGACAACAAAAGTAGCGAGCTTTCTAGCAAAAGTGAAGAGAAGTCAAGCCGAACATCGTCTAGTTCATGCGAGGAGACGACGATATCTTCCTGCTCAGTATTTCTTGCTGTCTCGGTCAATACTGTAGCTCGCCGCCGCAATGTTGGTCCAAGACAAGCTTCACCGACTCTGATCACGGTAACGCTTACATCGACGACGTGTGAGTTGATCACTGCTTGTTCAGCAACTGCAGTCACTAAGTGGGTATTTTTCTTCATCCTTTGAGTTGATGAGCTTTGAAGCGGTACATCCGATAGCAGTTCACTTTTTTGCTAACAGCCTCCCAGAACCACAGCCTCTACGACAAAAGCAACTGCATCAGAAACTCCAGTATTGTATCATATTACTGCTAGCGATGCTGATATTGCGATCTTAGATGACTTTCACAGAATTCTCAATGAACAAACAAATCAGACAACTCTTTGGACTGTTGATAGTCCAGGACAGTACTATTTCTGGACTCAATGGCTTACTCGAGATCAGAGAGAGACGTTCCTAAAACATCCTGCCGTAAGTTGTTCCAACCTCCGCCTCGCCGACCAAGATTCACATTCAGTTAAATAGGTCGGATCCATACGCATACCTAGGAAAAGAAGAAGTAATCTAAATTCTGTTGCAAGACCACGTCCTCGCCGGCCAGATATTGAAAGCGAAATCAATATCACAACCTCTAGCCAACTACCCACCAACGTTAATTTTTATGATACCTCAAACACTCAAGCCAAGTCTTCCAAGCGAGCTGTAGGTGACATCATTGATCAATCAAATGCGGGCGATACTCTCAAGATGATTTCACAGCCAGCCGGAATTCTCCTCGGTTGGTGTTCGACCTTTTCCTTTAGTGAAGAAGAAGATGGATATGCTATGGTCTACTCTGTTGATATGGGTGCTAACATTTTCAACTATGTGAGTTTGCTGCTTCTTTGGCACTGTGATAACACTAAACAAGATAGGAATACCGTGATCAGCATTCTGAGCCGTCATGGATTTGGGCGGGTAGTGCGCTTAAAGCAGACAATCCACCTGGTCCATATATCTATGTAGATGGACTTAAGAATGAGAACAGATTGGCGGACCACGGTACGGTAAGGATTTTTAAATACCTCGATATCTCAATACCTGAATAACCTCCACAGTGTATGATGTCACTATCAGTAGGACCTACTTATGGGATATCGAAAAGGGCTCGGGTGACCATCGTCAGACTTCCAGAGCCCAAATTATCTGAGGAAGAGAAAGAAGCGGGGTACGGGAGCAGCGCTCTTCCAAATACAGAGGCTCTAGTAGATGGCTTAGCTAAAGTTCTTCGCGACGTGCGATCCAAAGGTCTAGAAGGTCGTGCGGTGATTTCACTCTCTAACTCTGTCACAGCCAGCACAGATCATCTTCAAGCAAAAGGTCCATACCCTTCAGTTAATAGTGAAGATTACGAATATTGGAAGATCGTTAGAGAATTGTCTAAGGCACGTATCGTTATTGTTAATTCGGCCGGCAATTTCGAGGAGGACGACGAGGATGAGGACATGGAAGACGAGGACGAGGACATAGATGATGAGGATGAGGATATGCATGACGAAGGCGACGAGGACGAGGACGACGACGACGACGATCCTCGAGGTGTAGGTTTTATAGTCTTGGACCATTTCAAAACTAATGAGATCTAGATTAGTACAATGCCTTCCGTATGGAATACAGTATATCCCATCATAACAGTGGGATCAGTAGGCCTCGACGGGACCATTTCCAGTTTCAGTAAATATACGAAAATGGCACCATGGTTTGCTGAGGCCAATGTTTGGGCTCCAGGAGAAGATGTGAGATGTGCAAAGAATTCTTTTGGTAGTGCCTTTATTATAGAAGACGGGAGTTCTCACGGTATTATCAATCAACACTCTCATGATCAAGTACATTCTGACTTTTTTTCTCTCTAGCTGCTGCTTACGTTTCGGGTTTAGTCGCGTATTTTATCGGAGTCCCTACACATCGAGCTGCTATCCAAGCTATAGCAGAAACTATATCCACGTCTGTGGATGAATATAAATGGGGCCTAGCTGTTAGACAATATGTCGCAGAGATGTCAAGCTTTCGTTCGGGCATTTCTGGGGGGGAAAATGGAGAGAAACCGGTGGTGTGGAATGGCGAATATCCTCTAGATGAGAACGGCTATCGCATTTGTGCCTCGAGTCCTGGTTCAAAAAAGCGAGATGGGAGCGCATGCGAAGCCCCAGCTGCTGGCTTCTCGGAATTGGCAATTATCACAGTTGATGTACCGAAGGCCTCTTTGCCAGCGCTTGCATCGGTAGCCTCCTTGGCTTATGAAGAATCACAAGCATCGTTAGCCTCCGGAGCATCTGTGATTGCTACAGCTTCTCCTGATCCTGTCTCTCCTAGTCTGGCCCTTCCGGATTCTGCCTCTCCTGATGCTACCACTCCTGATGTTACGGTTCCTGATGCTGTCGTACCTGCTCGTGATCCTACGGTAGGGATTATCCCCGCCATATTCATTCGGTCTCTTACTGCTGGGAATTCCTCTTTGGGGACGATAAAATCCGAGCAAGCAAGTAAAGTGGCAAGTACAGCAGCTTCTTTAACTCGTAAGTGACTTGCCTACTTCTCGCCTCTTGTGCGATGATTCGAATTAATCTTGCACAGTATCGTCAGCTCAAGTTTCTTGGACAGGTTTTGTTAGTGGCCACTGTTACGGTTAGTGACTTGGAAAGCGATGCATGCCCTGTAAAGTCTTTGCTGATTTTTATCTAGGAATTCGGAGCTCAATGACTTTAGCGATGATAACACTTCGCAACAATACCATCGAAACACTATGCTCTGCGCTTCCTAGCCAACTAATGAAAGATCAAGAACCCAATATCAATTTTATCTCTCCGAATGAATCAATTGCATACGTGCAATCTTTAATAGATAACGATGCAAAAAACATCACTACTCGCCTAAAGGTCATACCAAACGTTACTGATCATCCTCGATGTGTCGCAGACAAATATCCCAGGCCGTTTGGCACGAGCGAGTGCAAAAACAGCTTTGTCTCACTTAGTGATAGATGTATGTTGATCCTAATTGCCAGTTCACATTTTACTAACTTACCACCAGGTGGTCTTAACGGTGGGGCATGGATTTGGCAGGTGCAGGATCAAAGTATGGACTGCTTTTTAATTTTTTGACGATTTGCTCTGTCATATTTTCTCTTCTTGTTGGTCTCTCTTCTTGGTATTGACTTCATACTAGCTGGCTGTGTTTTAATCACCATCGACCAAGAAAGGACTGTCATGATTTCACCATCTTCAGCTCCATCAACAGATCCAGAATCCTTTCCTACACAATCCATGTGATGGACCTGATGAAGCTCCATAAAAACCCACCGCCGATCTATAGCAAACATCAATCCTTTGAATTCGTTGGATCATGGTGCAAAAAGGGACTTTCATGGAACATCAGGGGTGTGTAATTGCAAGACTTAGCAGCTCTTGTGATCGCCGGTCGCTTTAAGGCGGATGTCAGTCTTGTCGGATAGAGATAACCTCATTATGTATCCCCAATGCGTTTGCCCGGAGCTATTCTAAGACTCCGGACATAAATTAATGCCACGGAATCTCTGTGACATCTTCGAAATTTCGAGACCTTGGTCACAGCGAATGTGAATCTGCCACGATCAAAAGGCAACTTATTACTTGTGTACTTTCTATTGTTTTTTTCTTCGTCCCCAGGTCGTCACTTTTAGAAAAAGGAATATTATTTATATAGCCAGGGACTTATGATCAATACAGACCACAAATTAGCCACATTAGAATATCTAAATTACGAAAAACTGGCCGTCGCACCAGGATAAGCGCTCAAGTAATTATCTTGAACTTTACCTAGGAGCGATCGAGAATTCTCCCTCAACACACTGAACTCATCCCACCATTTAGGATCTGGTCCCTGGAGAGGGTCTAGCCCGCCTGCTACTAGATCCCGATTCACCCACTCGAGCAGTCTGCGGATCACGAAGTCATCCAACAAGAATATACTATTCAAAATCGTCCCAGGCAGAACCCGGCTTTTCCGTTGCTTCTGCTCTACTTCCATGGCCGTCTTTGAGGGGAGCCGAACTCGACCGGCGAACACACTAGCTAGTACCTGGGCCTGAAGATCGTAAAGCGAGAAGGTGGAAGCGAACTGGGTCACACCAATAAAGGCGAGAGTTGGGTCTGGGATATAGAAGATATCCTCGTGTAAATTATGAACGGTCCTACAATCAGCAGTAATAATAATCTTTTCATCCGCATCTTGGAGTGGTGTAGATGGCTGCTCTAATATGGGGCCTAGGAAGGGGTAAGAAGTCAGGTAGCCTGTTGCTATAATGACGTGGTGGATGTTCTCAAGAATCCTTCCATCCTCTAAGATTACTTTGCCTGGGATAGGAATTCCACTGTCCAGGAACTGTGGACTTGTAACGGATTTGGGTCCGTCATCGATAGCGGTGGTGAACTCCACCGCCATGGGGACTTTTTCGGCGCTTTCATGTTCCACCAAATCTCTGAAGTCAAACATGGTGTCCTTTGCGCTGGTGTACACCTTTGCGCCATTGCTCGTTAACTCATTGGTAATTTCCATAGAAGAGATAAATCCTCCAATAACAAGGACTGTCTTGCCGCGGAAAGTTTCCGGCGTACGGTATTGTTTCGAATGCGATATACGGCTCGGAAACGCTTGCTTCCAAGCAGATAGGCCCGGCACGTCAGGTACACGGGGGACATTATACCTCCCTGTGGCCACGACAACAGCATCGAATTCGGAAGTCTCTCTTTTCAATGTATAGTTTGTCGGCGTTGTGACAAGCTCGCAGGTCCGTACTAGCCAGCGGCCATCACTCTCCCTTTTTGCTACTGATTCTACTCGAGTGTTGAATCGGGTTCTTTCTTTTAGACGGTGAATTCGGGCAAGCTCTTGAAGATAGGCTAGCACTTTCTCATGGCACATGTAGTCTTCTGTACCCTCCGGCCAGCTCAGCAATGAAGTCCGCATTATAGTAGTGCTGTTCCTACTTTTCATATTGGTGTACACTGGGCCTGGAGGGGCGAAGATGGATACCATCTCCTCTGGATTTAGCCCCTCCACACACGGCTGTTCCAAGTCATTCCATTCAGGGCTTGGCGGTCGAATGCTTGGAAACGGCGAATCTCGAGCTGACTCCAAGCTATAGCTCCAGGCTCCGCCAAAGTTATGCGCTCGCTCTAGGACCGTGACATTAATGCCTGTGAGGAGTAGATGCACAGCCGATACTATGCCACTGATGCCGGCACCAATAACAACCACATTTTTAACATTTTCAAGTCGAATAGAGGCATCTATGTTATTGGCCTGATAAGATGACATGTCGCTATCATGAATTTGCTTGAGGGGTGAATAGAGCCAGTGAGTTACCTATGAATCAAATAAGCCAAATGAGTTGACTTAGTGCAGTCAATGGTAATGCGGGGTAAACATACAGTAAAGTAATGCAGCCAGAAGCACGTGATGTTGATTTATCTATGATTATAAATTATAAATCAAAGTAACAGGAGTGGAACCCGGTATTAAATGGGCTCCAAGTTGCTGCATATATGACAGCTCGATTACATCCTCAACATCACAGGTACGCAAGTGTTGAATCAACATGTTGTCTGGGCAGTAATTGAGTGATTGACTGCCCGAGCGCATGAGTGAGTAAACCATATATAGATATATATATATATATAATTATTTGATACTTTCTACCAAGCTCATCAATTCTCCTGGAGCAAAATTATCTTCGAGCTAGGCATGCAATCGTGAGATTGTGAATAGTTTGTTGGCTGGTGGTTGTACTCATGGGATATCTTTTTGTCTGCGTTGGAGTTTAAGATGATTGGGACGTTGTTACAACTTGTGGGGCTGGCTGTATACGTACTTGAATGAATTGACGAATGAATGGTAATGACACAATGGTTCGAGAGCAAAACGGGGAAATTGTAGATGACGGTAGAACACAAAACTTGTACTAGAAGGTCCAGAGACGGAGTGATACAAAGTATGAAAGAAAGAAAGTTTGGTAACAACGGGGTTGTGAAGT
Organism: Margaritispora aquatica; assembly: GCA_007644065.1. Classification (NCBI taxonomy): domain Eukaryota; kingdom Fungi; phylum Ascomycota; class Leotiomycetes; order Helotiales; family Discinellaceae; genus Margaritispora; species Margaritispora aquatica. Next base: position 1,742,424 of record VJWN01000006.1, on the reverse strand, counting down.
TGACAATGACTTGGTATTCCATTCGATTTCAAGCCACCAGGTATCCTACAGCCGAGCAAATGATGGCTCCCCATGCAAGTCAACCACACCATGCTCAAAGTCCCATCCCCAGAACAAAATCCAACATTAATTAGAAGAGTATTTTTGGTATCCAATCCAATCCTCACTCCATCCTGAATATCGCGTACTATGCCAAGTAGAACTCTCCTTACAACAGAGCCATAGCACCACCGAACAACGCAACCATACCCCCGATACCAGCAACCACGCTTTGTGCAGCAGCACCTGCAGATGAGGACTTGCTGCTTGTGACGGAAGCTGCAGCAGACGAGCCGCCGGTCGAAGCTGCCTTGGTGGTAGCAGCTGTGGTGGCCCCAGTGGTGGCACGGGAAGTGCTGTTGGAGTATCCAGTTGGGCCAGCGGCTGTCGAAGAGAACTTGGTGGATGTGCTATTGCCAGCGCTGGCTGAGGAGTAGGCAGCGCAGAGAGCGAGGCCGACCGAGGCCGCGGTTTGAATCTCAGTAGCATTGCAGTTGGCGAGGAGGCAAGGGGTGACGGCGGTTTGGATTTTGGCTTGTCCAGCGGCGCTGCACTGACAGGCAACGTCAGATGCACCACAGCCGGATGCTGCGATGGCAGATGTGAGACAAGGAACCTGTGGGAGAGAGTTAATTGTGTTCTTGGAGATCGTTTGTTTGGTCGTGTATAGCAATTTGCTAGAGGTACTTACAGCACAAGCTGGCTCACCGGCAAGGTTCTGGGCGGAGACCAAGCTGATGGCAGCAAGAAGAATGATTGAGGCTCTCATGATGACTGATTTGGTTGAAGTGACTGATGGAGTGGATGTCAATTGATGAGGATGGATGGTATAATTGAAGCAACTGCGAGAAAATGAGTGACAGTGGTTAAAAAGAGAGGAATGAAAAAAGTCGGCAGGAAGAGTAGCGTCTTTAAGGCTGATGAGCTGATGTTTTGGGGGCCGTCAGCCACATAATCAGCTCAGCTCCCAGTCGGTTCCACAAGTGCTTGTGCGGGGGAACATCAGTTCCAGATGAATTAAGCCCATTCCAGGGACCACCTGCAATCAGGGTGTGACAGGGAGTCTCGCGATTGGATGAACTATCAGGTCCAGATTTATCCTCGCCATCCCTTAGTCAGTCCGTCGCAAAACTCCAATCGACAGGCTTCAAGCACCTTAAAGTTGTAACAAGCTTTGTCCCCGTCCGGCTAGCTCTGACAGTATTGGACAAGGTTAGAACAGCCTGACAGGTTGGGATTCGCCGGAAAGCAAAGCCACAATTCTAGATCGGGGCAGAAGTGCGTGGTCAAATATACTTCGGGAGAAGTGGTCGTTCTATGAATTGTTCATAGCCAGAGCACAGTAAGATTCCACAGTAAGGAAGATCCACCGAAGAGTCAGCACAATTTACGTGGACAAACCCATCCTAAAATAGGTTCTCCCTTGCCACGAGACAGCATCGGATGAAGGTTTCCTTGGCAACGAATTGGTTCATCGGAATGAGTGAAGACTTGCGTTTTCACGCTGAGCCGCATCCTCACTCGTGATTTCCACCAATTTGCTTCGCGATGGGGTTTCTCCGCCGGCAAAAATTGAAAGGGGGAGTAGCGAAGGGGAGAATGCTGTGCAACCAAAAAAGCACAATAATTTGAGCCAGAGGCGTTTGTTATTGGAACATAGCCAATGCTCTCGCTTTAACGAGATTGCAATTGATTCCGAGCATTTCTGCAGCCAAAATTGATTTGCGACGTTGTTGGGGAGAGTGCGGAAGCTCACGAGGTCGAGCAGCAGTCAATATTTCCGTTTGGCTTTCATTGCGAAGTTCTTGTTGGTAGGAATAAATGTCAGGATTTGGCCTTTTCACATCTTTGTATCAAAACTTTGAGGAGGGCAGCGGCTTTATCAGACTGAAAGCAGCTCATCTCAGACAATCCTCAACAGGACGTATGTGGAGAGGGCATATGCTAGCCGCCAATTGATCTTGACAATGTTATGTGAGAGCATCATGCTGTGATCTGCTACGCAATAATTTCTCGTATCGATGAACCATGCTTGCAGCTTGTGAACAGACTCATGGCTGCTTGCGTCGGCTCATGGAAATCTGGGTATCTTTCTAGATATTTTGAAGGCATGTCAAGCAAGACATGTTCTTGTAACGACCGACATCGATTCGCTGTTGGTCCAGAATGAGCTCACTTGTGCGGTAGACCGAGCAACTCACAATATGGGCCATGAAATCATGTGATATAGAAGAGAAAGTCATTTCCTCAATCCGCAAAATGGTGGCATGGTGAATCGTCCTGAACGCATGGATCACCCGGATGATAATTGTGATGAATATGTGTATGCTGTGTTGTTAACGAAAGTGAGAAGAAGAGAAGAAGAGAAGAAGAGAAGAAGAGAGAAATCGACTTGTTTCCGAGATCAGATTTAGAGTGACGCGAAAATGCGAAAATGACGCGCTAAAGTGGGAGCTCCCGTGACTTGACTTATGGAAGTTGACTTCTTTCCTTCCAGACAATCCAGGTTCCAAAGCAAGGTAGAAATGGAAAGAGCCAAATGAGGTATTGATCTTAAACCAATAAGCCGAATAAGACCCAGGATGACCCATGATTACTCATACTTTCAGAATATACCAAAAGTAATAAAAAGCAAAAAGAAGAACCCCAGTAATTGTCAAGTTAGTGAAGCAAAAAGATTCTATGACTTGCTCCATGCGGAATTCGAATCCGCGTTTCCTGCTACTTCTCAGAGTTTGTTAGAACTCTGTTTGGGAAGCAGACTAGTTGAACCACTACTACAATGAAGCCATAAGAGATGTTTTGGCATCTCATTCAATTGTGTTTACACTGAATCATCTTGTTTGAATATTTATACGCGTTTGTAGGTGGAGACATTGGTGAGTTGCAGCTGGTCACGAGATCAAAACTTGATGACTGAGGTGGATCTCGAACTTCAATTGTTACAGTACTAGCGCGATAAGGCGGAGGTTAGATAAGGTTTGGCAGGGGTCGGGCATTTTTCAGATGGCGGGGTTTTGATCTCCCACACAAAATTGTCATAGAGTATCAAAAGTTACAATTATTCACAATGTTTCGAGACGACGAAGCTTTCCCCATGCCTTTACGATTATCGATATCTCACGAGGAGCTGCCTTCGCATTCGCCGAACTACCACGCCAACGATGACCTTGATGATGTTTTCGGCTCCGAGCCTGGTTCTCCATCCTTCGAAAACAACGAAAGTCACCTTCGAGGGGGAAACGAGGAGCAATCTGATATTCCACGCCTAAAAGAGAAGCACGAGACTGAAGGCTATCGAGATGGCGTCACGAAGGGCAAGGGGGAGAGTGTGCAGGCTGGGTTTGATGAGGGGTATGGGCTGGGTGCTGTGCTTGGGTTGAAGATTGGGAGAATATTGGGATTGTTGGAGGGGGTTTATGCGGCGATTTCTGTGGCGGAGGGAGAGGGGTGGGGTGAGGAGAGGATTAGAGTCGGAGGGCTGTGTGAGGAGGCGAAGAGGGAGTTGGGCACTCAGAGTGTATTTGGAAAGGAGTGGTGGGGTGAGGATGGGATTTGGAAATTCGATGTCCCTGCGGAAAAGGAGGGGAGCGAGGTCGTGTTTCCTGATGTTGCGGCTGCGCATCCGTTGGTTGCGAAATGGGAGAGGGTGGTGGACAAGGAGATTGAGACGTGGGGTTTGGAAATGGGGATTATGGATCGCGAGCATGCCGATATTGAGGACGAAGCCGTGGGAAGAGGGAACAAAGTCAAAGGTTCTGAAGGGAGAGAGGTTGCTGCTGAGCCTGTTGCTACGACTGGCACGTTTATGGGCATACCCAAGAAAGATCTGAATTGGTGAAGGAGGGATACGATGTTACATGGCAGATGGGGAACCAAATGCTTTCACGACATGTGTCACCTGCTGCATGCTGCATGCTGCAGGTCCAGACGAGAGAAGACATATGGAAATGCAGTTGTGCTTTCGGGTGTCACTCGAGAGTACCGCAACCGCAATCACCTCTGACCGAGGTGGTACGATACATGGGTGGAAGTGGCCGACAATTGAGAAACCAACAGCAATTGTAAGCTGATCTTACAAAGACTGGATGGTTCCCATGAAGATCCAAGCATGCAATCAGTTGGAAGGCCAAGGAGGATCTAATGAGCAAAAGGGTGACATTCAACGAAGAATTTCTGAGTTGGAGGTTTTGACGGACTTCGCATCGTCTGTCAAGCTAACTTCGAACATAGGTAGACCTACCAAAGTAAAATATCCCTCTCAGCTGAACCGCAAGGGCTATTCTGATTTGGTACTAGAATAACTCAAATGTCAAATTTAGTGATTTAGCCACGACGTTCTGCCACATTCCCGACGGGTTCCTGCATCCATTTGAAAACGTGCAAGCATTTCCCTAGACTACAACCCTTCTTTCCCTTTCCAACAACACGAGAGATACGACCTTAGGTAAGTAAGGTTTGAAGCGGTACGTAGTTTAAAAATGGCTCACGTAGGTATTAGATAGATTATTAGATAGATACTGGTAGGTAAGATTAGATAGATACTGGTAGGTAAGTAGCTTCCGCTAATATGAAAAGCTAAAGTCGTGCTTTCCACATTAGGAATTCGAGGCGAGAGACTTCGGGTCCAGACAACCTTCCCCTTTTGTTTTCAAGGTCGTCCAATGTCTCTTGAATTCCATTTTATCTCAACCTCATGAAATTTGTACCTACACCCTTTTTTTTCTCTTTTTATCTTTTTCTCCTTTTCTCTTCTTCACATTCTTTGCAAGACGTCGCATTCGAGGTCTTGCATTCGTTGTCCTAGTTATTCTATTGTATTCTTTACACTCGTTTTCGAACTCTATCCTAGAGGCAAGCTGCCTGCAACGACACGTTCGATTTGTAGGCGTTTGCTACATCAATTTTGACCAATGTGAGTAACATAATCATGGCTGTGATGACACTCATCGGAATATCACAGTTGATGGAGGTGCCTTGGTGTCACCACATCTTGGGGGCACTCCAATCATTCGACATGCAAACAGAGTTCGACCATGATTCACCTCCACAATCATATCTTTCGACCTTCTTCTTAGATCTACCAACCTAGCTGGCGATACCTGACTTCAGTGCTGACACAGTCTCTACAGAGTTTTTAACCATGAAGCTCACCACTGCACTCTTTTTGGGCTTTGTCGCCTCGACCAGTGCCAATATTGCTTTCAAGCATGTCCCATTGACTTGCAGCTCCACTGATCCACGCATATACCATGGCTGTCTTCGAGGTCAAGACTGCACCAAAGTAAATGAGTAAGTACGGCCTTCGTTGTCTGCATGCATGATCTAATGCCTTGCAGATGCGTTCCACAGGACATCATTCGCTACTCCTACCCTGCTTCAGATCTGCAATCGAGAGATGGTCCAACATACTCGGTTGATGGAAGTTGTGGTCCGGCAAATGGCAATACTATCTGTGATCCTAACAGCAAGGTGTATACGGGTGGATGTTGCTCTGTATGTTGATTTGATGGCATAGAAGCTACGTGTGCTAACAGTTGTTAGCAATATGGATGGTGTGGAAATACTGCTGGCCATTGTGGTGTCGGATGTATCTCTGGTTGTTTAGCAACCGTAGCTCCACCAGCAGGCAGCGCTCCTCGTTCTGATGGACGGTGTGGTTCCGTAAGTGGCTCAAGGGGCGCTCCTCAAATTTGCTAATAGAGCCTAGGATTTTGGCGGTGCAACTTGTGACCCTCAAGGCGCATACGGAGGATGTTGTTCACAATACGGGTATGATTCATCCATTCGAGCTATGAACGCAGACTAATGTCACAAACAGATTCTGTGGTAAAACATCTGGCCACTGTCTTAAATTAAACGGCTGCCAACTAGGATGCGAGAAGACAAATTTACCCACAACGACAACAACAACGGCAACAGCCGCAGAGCCTATCATCTCTGTCGGTCCCGGAAATGGAGGAAACAGCGACCAAGCGACAATAGATGGATCATGTGGAGCATCTAATGGAGGTACTGTGTGTGGAAATTGGAACAAGGGATCATGTTGCTCCATGTATGGATTCTGGTAAGAGATTCCGAATAATTACTAGGGTGACTAGAATCTTACTAACACTAGAACAGTGGAAATACAGATGGTCATGTACGTAGCTTTACTTGAAGATATTGTCTTCGTATTGTGCCATTTATAAACTGACAACATCGCAGTGCGGTGCCGGATGTCAATCTGGACCCTGCCTAAGTGCACCGGTTGTCGCAGCTCCTGGCCCAAGTCCAGCTCCTGCGGCCCCAAAACAAGGATATTTCACAGTAGTTGGTCAAGCAGGAGTGGCAGCAATGCATGCTGGTTTGTTGCCAAATGGACGCGTCTTCTTCTTGGACAAACTCGAGAACTACTCACAATTGAAAACCAGCAATGGCTACTATGCCATGTCCTCTGAGTACGACCCGATCACGAACACTGTTGCTCCACTTGCCTATAAGACAAATGCATTCTGTTCAGGAGGAACTTTCCTCGCTGATGGATCGGTCCTCTCTTTGGGTGGGAATGCTCCTTTAGAATGGCTCGACCCTAATATCAAGGATGGATTTAATGCCATTAGACGTTTGTCTCGCTTAGCATGGGATGATCAAGCGAACGGAGCTGACTGGATCGAATCAGATAACCAGAAGCTTGCAAGTGCTCGATGGTATGCATCTGCTCAAACTATGCCGGATGGAAGTATCTTTGTTGCGTCGGGAAGTCTGAATGGACTCAATCCAGCCGTCGCTGCTAACAACAATCCAACTTATGAGATTTTGGATGGTGGAGGATATACCCGAGGAGCTAACATACCAATGGCAATTCTGCAGAAGAACGTACCATACTACATGTATCCATTCATGCACTTGCTACCCGATGGTAACCTATTTGTCTTTGTTGCAAAATCGGCTCAAATCTTCAATGTTGGTGGCAACAACATTGTCAAGGAGCTGCCAGACCTTCCAGGGGACTTCCGTACTTACCCAAATACTGGAGGCAGTGTCTTGCTTCCACTCACCAGTGCCAATGGCTACAAGTCCGAAGTTGTTGTCTGTGGCGGGGGTGCATATCAAGACATCACTAGTCCTTGCGACGCAAGCTGTGGTCGTATTGAACCGCTGAGCCCGAATGCTAACTGGGAAATGGAATCGATGCCAGAAGAACGTGGCCAAGTTGAAGGCGTCCTGCTTCCTGATGGTACAGTAGTTTGGCTTAATGGTGGGAACAGAGGTGCTCAGGGCTTTGAATTGATGTCTGGTCCAACTCTGGAGGCACTTCTCTATGATCCAAACAAACCTCGAGGTCAGCGATTCTCGAAACTTGCCGCCTCTTCAATCCCACGGCTCTACCACTCAGTGGCCCTGCTTCTCCTCGATGGCACGATTCTCATTGCTGGATCTAATCCCGTGGAAATGCCTAAGCTCGTACCTGATGCTAAGGATCCGTATGTGACAGAATACCGTGTTGAGAAGTACACTCCGCCATATCTTGAGGGTGAGAATGCCAATAAGCGACCAACCAAAGTTATGTTTGCGGAGCGAACGATAATTGCGGATGGAAGCCAATTTATTGTCACCTTCAATTGTCCTCCAAATGCCCAAACCGCAAAGGTGGTTCTTTATCATGGGTATGTAGCTCTCCGAGTTCTCTCTAGTTCTTGCTAACCCTCCTACAGAGGATACGTTACTCACTCAGTTCACATGGGTCATCGAATGGTTCAACTTGACTTCAAGGGATGGGTTCCAGGTGGCACCTCTCAGACTCTGTTTGTCAATGCACCTCCCAACCACAATGTTGCCCCACCAGGACCGTATGTAGTATACGTTCTTGTTGACGGTATTCCTGGAGTAGGCCGTACTGTGCTTGTGGGATGAAAGGTCAATGGTCACTAATAATAGATGGTGTTTGTTGGCATGCATGTGCAATAGATTGCTTTGGTAGATTGATGATGAGTCGTTGGCGACACACAAAGCGAATTCGGGCTCTAGACTAACCTAATACAAGTATTCGTACATTATGTTTGAATGGGTGGTGTTGTGAGTTTGTGTTGTATGTTGATGGTGATATCCATGACTATTGTCAAAGCCCAAGGTTAGTTCTTCAGCGACACGACACCAACTTATGAGGCTGAAACCCACCCTCCCTATGCCCTGGGTCCGGCTGGTACATTTACGAGGTGCCAAAACAAATCTTCAGACGAACCAAAAGATCAAAAACATGAGGTTGAATTTGTTTTTATTCAGTCTCGGATATTAAACCATTAAACGATATATCGGTTAAAATGTCCTTCGCTCATCAGACCCGACGACTTACGATTTACACATCCAAAATGGGATTATTAACAATATAATAAGTTTACCAACACTGTTTCCATCTTCACCTCCTCCGGCCCCCAAAACGGTGAGTTTAGTGGCGTGCTCAGGTGCATTCAGGTGCATGGTTATTTATGCGCTGGATGCGGAGCTACCATGCCTCTACCAATGGGCTCGTACGAGAGCTGAGAAGTGCTGACAGCCCCGCCTATAGTGGGCAGCGAGGGTCAAGATGTTGATTTCATGGGAGTTTGCGCTTTTCTTCTCTTCTCTTTTATCTTCTATTTCTTCGCATTGTGTTCGCGGAAGCTGTGAAGAATAGACTGAGAATAGTGAACATTGCAGACGACGGTTTCTGCACGGATTGATACATCTGCGACTGAGAATCCACGAACCTGCAAGGCATTGATTGATTAATTGAGAACAAGGACGGACGCACGATCCTGATCGCAATCATGTCTCTCGATCCACGCGATAGCCAGAAGAGAGGCAGATCCAAGTCTCCTGGAGGACGCGATGAGCGAGAGAAATCTACCACAAGGGAACGCAGCAGAGTTCGAGATGTGAGCCCACCAACTCGTGGACCGGGAGGAGGGGGAGGTTATGACTATGATTATTCGGATCGGAGAGGAGGGAATGGAGGGAATGTTCACGCAGAGGTCATCACGGCGGAACCAAGGGGCAGTTATGGCTCCTTAAGCCAGTATCAGGATCACAGCTCGGGTCCAGCGCCTGCACCAGGGTCATATGCCATGCCTGGTGCTTTTGGGGCAGAGGATGAGGGCGATAGGGATAAAGGACCCAGATACAGCGTTGCTGCTGCGGCCATGGGTGGTGCCGGACGTGGAGGGAGGGAGAAAGAGTATTATCCTGATCCCTCAAAGGGTGGGTATGGTGGGGGATACGGGCAACCTGTTGCCCCTCCTCGGTCACAATATGAGAATGTCGATCAATATCAATACAAGGACCCGCGACATCCTGACGAGCCGAAACGAGAGAGAGGTGCCAGCTTCAATGTTAGTGCGGGCAGTCATAGTATTTCTGGTGCTGTGAATCTGGGCGGACATGGTTCCCCTCAACCACCATATTCTCAACCACAAGGACAGTTCCAACAGCCCTCCCCCGCGGATTTCCAATACCCAGGTGCTCCACCGCCTGGGAGACAGTACGCCGATCCAAAACAATGGGAATATGCCCAACCATCCGATAAGCTGACCTACAGCAAGCAAGAGACCATCACGAATTACAGTAATCGCCCGGCAAGTCCAGCAGGTCAACAATACGCCCATGGCAGACACGGAAGCCAATCCTATGCTCCGCAGCCACAACAACCAGGCTCAGGACGCTCCTCACAAACCAATATCCTTACAGTCGATGGTCCGGACTCTCGCCGTCGCGCACCTAGTCCCGGTCCCGCCGGCCTAGCACCACGCATGCACTCCCTCTCAGTCTCAACCGGGCACCACGGCGGCGCGGCTCTCACGCTTGCCGCCGCGCCAGGGAGTCCACTTCTCGAGGCCTACCACGGCACCTATCAGTCCATTTCGCCCATGCCGAGTCCCCTCATGGGTGCCTCTCATGGCCACGGCCACCATGGAGACATAAACTACATTGAGCCTTTATCCCCTTCATCCAGCGATGACGACCGCCATGGGGCGCGCAAACCGCGCCGAACGGCACGTTTTCACGATCCTGTCGATGAAGCTACCATCCTCGCCAAGGCGCTCAAGGGCGAGAAGCGCGCTCCAGACACACAACCACTGATTGAGATCCTGCCCGGGTTGACGCACGAGCAGGTGCTCGATCTTAGAGTCGAGTATAAACGCATTGTCAAGACAGGAAGCGAGAAGAAGGGCGTCAATATCGCGAAACACATCAAGTTGCGCCTGAAAGACGAGGATCCCAGTCTGATGAAAGCGTGCTACGCCTGCGCCTTAGGCCGCTGGGAAAGCGAGGCTTACTGGGCGAATTTCTGGTACCAGGGCGAGAAGAGCCGACGCGAGCTCCTAATCGAGAGTTTGATGGGCCGCACGAACAAGGAGATCCGGGCGATCAAGGACGGCTTCGCGGATAAGAAGTACGGCGACTCGTTGGTGAAGTGCATGAAGACCGAGTTGAAGGAGGATAAGTTCAAGAAGGCTGTCCTGATGGTGCTGGAGGAGCGCAAGATGGAGGATCATGGCGGCAGGGTGGATCGCGGGCTCGTCGAGGATGATGTGAGGGAGCTTTATAGGGCCGTGAAGAGCGAGAAGGGCGGCGAAAGCGCCATGATTGCTATTGTGGTTGTGAGGAGTGAGGGCCATTTGAGGGAGGTGTTGAGGGTTTATGAGGCGAGTTTTAAGGCGAATTTCGCGCGGGAGATGTTGAAGAAGAGTGGGAATTTGGTGGTACGTCTCTCTGCTTATTTTTTATTTTCTTGTTCTTCGGTTGCTGACTTCACTACAGGGCGAGATGCTTGCACACATCCTCAACGGCGTAATCAACAAACCGGTCCGCGACGCCTTACTCATCCACCACGCCCTCAGCCTCTCCAAATCCGACGCCATCCGCACCGAGCTCCTGATCTCCCGACTCGTGCGCTACCACTGGGATCGTCCGCACATGGAGAGCGTGAAGCGCGAGTATAGATCCCGTTATGGCGTCGACATGCAGGTTGCTGTGAGAGAGGGCACAAGGGGCGAGTGGGGCCACTTCTTGGAGGGCTTGTGTGTGAGACGCATGGGGGATGAGGTGAGGAGGTTTGGGGAACAGAGTGGTGGTGGTGGTGGTGGTGGGAGGGGAGATGGGTATGGCAGGGAGAGGGGCAGGGATGAGTATGGTGGGTTGACGGAGAGGGAGTATGCTGAGCGGATTCGGGGGCGGTAGGTGAAGGAAGTTTGAGTTTGAGTTTGAGATGTGGTTCGGGGATGTGGTGGCTACGTAGGAATTAATATACAATAGATGTAAGGGAATATTGTAGATTTGGAAACACTCACACATCAGTCCGTACCTAAGGACGAGGGTGAATTTGGCTGCGACTTTCTGGTGAATGAAACTTAGGTACCGATCAATTTCAAATGTGCCATCTAAATCAAGTTGAGTGGACCAATGGCTATCGTTTCAAGTTCCCTATGAGTTGAAGTCACCTTGGCTTAATGGCTATAGCTAGATTTCAAGAACTCACTTTTCCACCTTTTCAGCCTTCACTTTTGCTCTCTTTTTCTCGCATCACCTTTTCCCATAAATTTCCACCTCTACCTCCCATCACTTGCACCGGGGACTAAACGACTCAGCGCATTCAAGAGGAACATCTCGCTTGTTTGCTGCTGGGAGGGTTATGGAGAGATATTATGGTATATTTCATGGCCCTGAGACCATGTTAGGCTAAGTGGTTGGATGGAGTGGATTGCGTGTGTTGGTTTTGTATTGTTTGAGGCATTTAAGATATATAGGGACATGTTGGGTGCGTGGATGAATGGATGGATGGTTGGTTGTTGTCGTTGCTATCGTGCTGTCTTTGCTGGCGTTAATGCTTGTTGGTTTGTTATCATCTTGCTTTTCGCCCTCCCCTTTCCCCCCTCTGAGATTCGAGAGAGAGCGCACAGACAACCGCGGAAAAAATCGCACTTTGCTTACAAAGAGAATGTGCTACGTACATGCAAAAACAAGATGATAGGTAGCTATGCTTATTTGCACCTCGACAGTTGAATTGGCTGGCGGCAATCATGTAATTGCAATTAATGCAATTAATGCAATTAATGCAGGCATTGTTTTGTGTTGTTGGTAGAATTCGAGGGAGTGCAGAGAGATGTTTCATATTTTTTTGCGAGCTTGTTTGTTCTTTGGAAGAGGGGCCAGTGAGAAGGGGAGAGTGAAATGATGGGAGGATGACGAAAAGTAAAGTTTTTTATAATATGTGGTTTGTGGTTTGATCAAGAGTATTTCATTCACTTTCAGGATAGAAGTAGGATTAGTGAGATTTAGTGTGGGATTTGAAGGTATATGTGAGTCCTGGGAGTGAGATGAAGTATTTCAAATGAACTCGACCGTTAGCCAAAGGGGTTGATGGCGTTTGAGTGCTCATGGTTTGGACTTCATATCGTCATTTCAACTTGATAACCCCCTACTTTTCAGACCATACTTGAACATTTTACTCACTTCCCAAACCCCTGGAATTACAAGTATAAATTCCCTCCTTCTTTTCAACATCGATGCTCCAACATAACGATATTATAGAAGACATAAATGGGAATACTGGCACTTTTGCCCACCGGAAAACTTATATTTATGTCAAGGTTGGTTAGTGGTTTCAGATCCAAGATTCAAAGTTAGTATTAGTGAGGAGATCTAAAGTCGAAAGTTGATTTGGATCATGACGAGAATTTGCGAGTGGTAGGGCCTGCTGTTAATTTTTGTTATGTTTGTTGTCATCTGTTGTCAAGGTCTTGCTGTTCCTCGTTTCTTGCTAAATTGGCGTTACTTTGTTGATATTTAACATCTAATGGCTTCTAATGAATAATAGTAGCTATATCCATATTCAAAAACGACGCTCACTTCTAAGCTGAGTTATAGCATAAATTTCCTCGTACTCTGCAGCCATATCTCGATCATGTTTGCTTTACCCTTCAGAATCTCGATAATACTTATAGCTGCTAATGTATCTTGGTGATACTGATTGAGCCTGATGAGAGAGAGGGGTAAAAGAACTCAGCTTAACAGTTGATTACTGAATTGAATTGACAAGAAGTAGATGACGAAGCTGGTCCTAGAATTGTGTCCAAGTCATACTTTACAGATCAATTCCCTTCTGTCCATATTAATTTCTCTTTTCATTCATATCCTGATTCTAATACTTGTATCCGCATACTCATCATAATCATGCTATGATCACCACAGAACAGAAGAAACCTGCAAGGTCCCATGAACGCCGAATAGCCTCGCTTAAACCCCTCCCCTCACTCAGCTCATCTCATCTCATCTCATCTCATCTCATCTCATCTCATCTCATCTCCAGTTGCGTCCACCGTCCACCCCCACCTTTCAAAAAAAAACCTTGTGGCGTACCACCAATCGCAAATGGGCTGTCGCTTCCCCTGGGCTCGGTTGTCGATTTCCTTACCTATAGCTGTGTGGCTGTGGGGATCTTGCGGGGAAGAGACACTACTTGAGCGCTGACGTGCTTAATGAAGCTCATTTCAATTTGCTGGCTGCACTCGGCGAATAATCTCGGCATTTACAGGGTTGGTATTGTGGTTCTGGACTCTGCATTCAGGTATATAAGTCGTCCGGTAGCGCTATTGTTGATTTTGAGATTGAGGGCTTCATTTGCGTCTCCTTCTAGTCATGATGAACGTTCAAAGTCAATTGAACCGTAATCTTCTGGCCAATGCCTTTTTCTTACTATGTTTGTGTCTCAGTGCGGTTTCCGCTACTGTCGCCACGCCGGTTGTTGATCTAGGTTATGCCATTCATCAAGCCTCGCTTTCGATTGTAAGCTCTCTCTCCACAGGTTTGGGATGTCACACTAATTTTGTATAGTCGAATCAAACTAATGTCTATTATAATTTCAGTAACATTCGCTATGCTGCACCACCACTAGGCAATCTTCGCTTCGCAGCTCCCCAGCTTCCTCTCAACAACCGATCCGCTGGTATTCAGAACGGAAGCTACGGAAACATTTGCCCCAATGCCTTCGCGACCTGGCAAATTGGCGCTCTCTCCCTCAATCCAGGAGCGAGTAACGAAAATGAAGATTGCTTGTTCCTTGATGTCGTTGTTCCGAAAGGAGTATTTGACAACAAAGGGAAGCGAAGCCTTGTGCCTGTGATGGTTTGGTTTCACGGTGGTGGATACACCTTGGGAAGCAAGTACGCCGGTGCAAATCCAACTGGATTGCTAGATCAGAGTTTGGATTTGCAAGCCAAGGGACAGATCTGGGTTGGGTTGAATTACAGAGTAAGTCACCTATGCCACATTAAGAAAATGGTGAACTGATCAAAATAGCTCGGTGCGTTTGGCTGGCTTAATGGCCCAACCTTCGCCAAGTCAGGACTCCCCAATGCCGGTCTCTATGATCAACGAATGGCATTGAACTGGGTACAGAAGAACATTCACCTGTTCGGCGGTGATCCGAAGCAAGTTACAGCAATCGGAGAATCAGCTGGTGGTGGATCAATCGTGCACCAAGTTACAGCTTACGGAGGACGAAAAGCTCCATTCAATCAGATCATCGTGCAAAGTCCTGCTTTCATCCCAAAACCACTAGCGAGCCAGGGCGAGACTTCGTTCAAGGCTTTCCTGGCAGCTGCGAATGTGAGCACGCTGGCTGAAGCGAGAAAGTTGAGCTCAAGTGTTTTGCAGCAAGCAAACAAGGTGGTTCAATCAACTGCCTTTTACGGATCTTTCAACTTTGGTATGTCTTTTAAAGAACACCTCAACCACCAAGCTAACATATTCACAGGCCCAGCTCCAGATGGAACTTTCGTCCCCGACCTCCCTGGCAAACTCCTCCTAGCCGGCAAGTACGACAAATCGTTGAAGATCCTAGCTGCCCATAACTCCAACGAAGCAGGTCGCTACACACCTCCCACGACAACCACATCTGAGAACTTTACAACTCTTATGTCCCTGTACTTCCCCACCATCTCGAATGCCTCTCTCACGTACCTCACCACCACACTCTTCCCTCCAGTCTACGACGGCTCGCAACCATACACCACACCCTTCAACAGACTCAACCTCGCAATCAGCGATTTCACATTCACGTGCATGACCGATTGGCTCGGCCATGCTTATAAGAACAAAACGCACAACTACCTATTTTCTGTTCCGCCAGGAAATCACACCACGGATGTGCCGTATACGTATTTCAATGGCCCGATTGCGACGGTTAAGAATGCGACGCTGGCAGTGATCATGCAGAGGTATTTGACGGGTTTTGTGGAGAGCGGAACTCCGAATAGACAGGGAATGGAACAGTGGGTGCAGTATGGTACTTTGGGGAAAGTGAGGAATTTTAATCAGACGTTTGTCGATACGAGAGTTAATGCTGCGGCAAGGAATACGAGGTGCGATTGGTGGCAGAAAGCACTTTATGTGTAGAAATGAATAAAGATCATCGCATACTTTGTTCACTTGGCTTTTGAGGAGACACATGACGAGTATATTGAAGCCGCGGTAACAGATTTGTGAATCGCATAATTGCAATGTTGATTGCTTTATGTCTGACATTGTTGTCAGCAAGTGGTAGCTCAACAAACAGATCATATTCAAATCTCAACCTTCCTCCTTTCTTCCTACTTCTATCTACAATTCAATGTCAGACCTATGGTAACATTTAACCTCTACGCTGTCTTGTCTGGTAGCAAATATATACTTAGCACACTCCAGCCGGAATGACAAAACTCTCAGTTCGTGCTGTACCAGTGTTTCTCTTGGCAAGAGAACCCAAGCCTCGCTTAGCAAAAGCAGTCCACAGGAGACACTTGTTTGCACCGCCAGTGAGAGCAGTATCAGCATCGATAATAGCATCTCTAGCTTGAACCATGGTTGGGTTGCAGGGTTGTCTGACAGTTATTAGCTGGATTCTCCAAAGCAAGAGTCGAAGAGCAAAACTTACAGAGCCATGGCATCGATCACCAATTTCATCGTCAAGAAGCGTCCATCGGTAGGAATCTTGCCACTGAAGACCGGCTTGCGTGTAGAAGTGATACCGTGGGCGCCAATCAAATTCCACATGACCTCGTACAGGACATTGGCCCAAAGCCCTCCAATAGCATGGACTTCGTTCAAAGTGTTCGTAGTTCCATAAGTCATTGGGTTGGTAGTCATGCTAGTCGAGTAGAGATACGTCCTGATGCCCTTGGGATTGTTATAAATCCAATCTCCAAGCGGGTAATTAGTAGCACGAGTATCTGTCGTCTTGGTGTGAATAGCGATAGCCATGAAATCTCCCCATCCCTCACCCATGCCACCGGCCTCAAGGACATTGAGACATGCGACGTTCGCTGGACCGCCAGTGAGTCTGTTCGACACGCCGTGTGTGTATTCGTGAATAATGACACCGGCATCGAAAGAGCAGTCGCGCTTGGGAGTCGAGTAGTCCCAGATGAACATGCGCATGCGTGGTGCGGAGCCATCGGCTGGGGTGGCGAAATCAGCATTGTCGGTTCCGGCTCCATCCTGGGCGTTCAAGATAACGGCATCAGCCGCCTTGCCTCCCTTGCCGTTGTTGTTGGTTTGGAAATTTCCTGCTGCTTCGGTGAAGCCGAGATCGTAAAGCAGGTCGTGGTACAGGTTGGCTGTGTACCAGAGCTGAGTGACGGAGGCGTTGGAGTAGGTCTTTGGGTCTGTGTTCTTGAGATCGAGGGTGAACGCGAAGTTTCCTCCTGTGGATGAGGGACGGTAATCGTTGAGGTAGGCGGTGTCACCTGCGTAATTGGCTTGGGCGATGCCGTTGTTACCTTGGGTCGTGGTGTAGGTGGTCACGCCGTTGGATTCCCATCCAAAGGGACTGGCTGCTGTGCTGTATGGGTTTGTCTCGACTGAACGAGCACCCTTTGCTGGGTCGTTGACTTCCCATGGGCTTTTGGAGAGTCAGATTCATACCCGCTTTTTCGAGATTCAGAGACTTACTAGACAGTGTAGCTGACATCAGAAACATAATCAATGACACCAAGGATCTTATCACCAGTCTTGGCATCAATGTAAGTCTGAAGCCAGTTATCGATGATGTCGGTTTCCATTCTCCATGCAAGCGAGAGAGTCTTGTCAGCATTTTGGAAGTAGACCAAGTGTGCTTTGGGGTCAGAATGGGCTCCCTTGGTACCCTTCAAAACATAGTGCTCAATCTTTTCAGCGGCAACAGCAGTGGCTGACTCGGCTGTGATTGGCAGGACAAGAGTGCTTGACACCTTTTTGAGTGCAGCAACAGGGTCAATGTGAGTCACTTTAGCCAATGGATCAGCAGCTGGTACAGCTCCAGTGAAGAATGAGTTTCCATATGAGAAAATCTTGCCATCAGCAGCAATCTACCAATAGTCAGCCTCAATACTTTATACTAAGCGAAGACTCTTACGTTGACATTGAAGTCCGCATTATCAACATCAAGACCATGAACGGTCTGTTTGAAGTTGGCATGTGCAACACCATTCGCGCCGACATAGTAATCGTCAACCAAGCGGAATTGAGCACCTGGGACGACCTTTGCGACAAGTGCTGAAGCAGTGCTGATGTAATCAGCTCTCTTCACGAGAGGACCGAGACCAGATTTCTCTGTGGCAGTTGCATTACTGAACGAAGGAATGGCATCCAGACGAAAGGCGCCGAGGTCGATAACTCTGCGGTGGAGAGTGCGTCGGGAGGTGCTGGATGATTTTGGGTGACCGAGGACTGGAGCACACAACAAAGCTGCAATGACGGCTTGAGCGAGGAAGCCCATGATGAAGGATTTGAAGACTTTGAAGTGAGATGAAGCTGTGGTTGGCTTTAACAATAACGAGGTTGCCACTCATGTTTTATACATCTTTAGAACACTATCGCTTGAGTGGTGTTGTTCCCTTCATGGCTATCTTCGTGCCAAGAGTAAAGGCGCCTTCCAGATCTCTTGACAATTGCTTGTTTAAGATGCTTAGGCCATGCTTGATCATCAATTGCCGTGCTGCCAAGAGCCAAAAGATCGCCTGATGGGTTATTTGCTGCTTGTTCGAGGAAGCTCGTTATGTGCCATTGCAAGCCAAGATATATACATTACTTTCATGAGGTACAAGAGGAAGGTACCAGATACCATCTTAAGCTTCAGCGCTTAAAAATGATCACATGCAACCAGGACCTATCGCACTCTCGTAAAGAAGATCTGCCTCCTCGTATTTCAATGGAGCTTCTACTTGATTAGGACGTGCGAACAACGTCTCGCTAAGCGAGCTGCCCACTTGAGAAACAAACAAGCCACACAGGGCCATGCACAACATCTCTTGGCTCCGGTACTGCGTTAAGGTTATCTCAGATGGGGAAGGTCCGTGATGGTTGCAACCATTAGCCAAATATACCATGCTATATAATTGTTGACATTTGTTGATAACATAATGCGCCAAGAGGCTAGACTCTTCCTCGCCTGCCTACTTGGGATACTTCCCGCAACGTCGATCGTAGATAAGGTTTAGAGGGAACTTAAGCTCTTTTTGAGGCAATAGACAACGGGAAACTTGAGGTAGTTGGTGGTGCCAATAGAAATGCATTATTGTGTTCATAGAGGGAAATACTGTGATGCGATGATGGCGTGATTGAAACAAGCTTCAAGCCCATTTAGGTGTGTAAAATAAGCGAGCATGACCAGTACCTCACAACTCTCGACACAAGACTTTTGTGAATTACAATTCACAATAAAAGGGCCAACAGATTGCCTTGAATATTCACAAGATTTAGTTGTCACTTAAAACAGTTGAGGATCATAGGTGATATATTTCAGTTTGTTAAGCTACCAAGGCAAAGATAACATCGCACGAGAGCTTGAGCTCCGGAAGACAAATGAGTGTGGCACCAACAGCTGATGGTAAAAGAACAAAACTACTACAGAAGCCCAAATTAGAAGGTCAGCTGACCCTAGAATTATCATTCCTTGTAGTTCTGGGCTAATTAGCTGAGTCGTTGCCTTTACAGCTTCTTCGCTTTGGTCACATGCCTTTGCACCATTGGAGTGGGTGCTGGCTGGCAGAGTCAGTTGGGATGACAGACGCTCCCTTTTGCTCTTGTTGGAGCTTCTTATTTCCTCCAACTATTGGGGTGGCAACATCTTGCGGGTTGCGATCACTGAGGCTTCAAGCTCAGCCTTCATCTCCTCGGTCGGTTCGAAGCTTGGATCGAGCTCATTCACTTTATCCTAGAAAGGCTCCTATTGTCACCCAGTATTTAGTTAGTGGGAAATTCATAAGTGTGAGATATGCAAGACGCCTTCGAGCGCGATCTCCGCGAGTGGAGACGTAACGCTACAAAATGTTCCTTAGGTTGAGGCTGAATTGGGCTTCATTCCCAATGCAACATCACACGGAACAATCAAGTAGGCTGGTCTATTCCAGATCTGAAGAGTTTGACCAAGGCCAAAGTTGATCTCAAAAATATGACTCCAGGATTATTAGACCGTTTTCTGAAAGGTATGGTATGATATGGACTAGTTTGCTTTAGCGGACTCTCATGGACCTTGAAAGCGTCTAAATTCTTCCACAGATCATGCGTCACTCTTCTTCCAATTTTTCTCATTTCAGCTCCATATTGAATTGAAGGCTCACTCAAGAAACCATAGTTTGTGACCGGATCTTCTGGTGTGCGTTTCAGGTACTAAACAGAACGAGGATGGTAATAAAAGCGTTAGAGTCAGCAGCTTCAAAATTCTCAATATAACTAATAGTTGTAGTTAGTGACGCTTTGTACACAAATTAACGACAGCATGGCCAAGGAACCTTTCTGTTTTAGAATCGAAAGTGTGGAATGGATCTGGAATGTTGTAAGAGATAATCTGTCAAACCTCAACCATGTACTTTGGAAACTGTGCTTCGTCTGAGGTATGATTAAAGCTGTTCATGCTCAAAGTATTGTTTAAGAGACATTCATCTTCGGTATATGGCAGCGCCATGGTATGTGGGTGTGGGTAGATCCGTCTCGACTATGTCAGCTTTAATGTCCCAGATCTGTCTCGCCTGTTACCTTAAGCACTGCTGATGCAAACAGCCACCCGACCAAGATATGATTGATGGCTTGTCGTGCGTTAAAATGGCTAAGGAATTACAATGCAAGCATCAAGTCTAGTAATTGACAAGCGTTTTAGACCTGGAGATCTAGACAATAACAGCGATCCTGATTCTCGTCTAGGAACCCCGATTTGCTCGCTTCTTAGTCTTTGTTCATTACATGATACATTACACATGGTTTCATTAGCAAATTGTGGGAAGTGGCAAAATGACCGGTAACACGCCAGTTGAAAGATATGTAACGGCTAGTTGGATCACTATTCACATGTGTTTTATTTGAAAATATATTCCTGTAGTGTAAACAGTAGATATTCATCCCGGAACAGAACAAAGGAAATACTATGCTACCATACTGACACTGGCGAAGCAATGCGTTGGTATCACGCCTATATCTGTGACCTGAAGCTCACTCATGCAACTCCAAAGAATTATCCTATTGGAGATATATCAGCCCTGTGTCGATGTTTCTTTGGGGAAGTGTGTATATGTACAGCAAGTAATCCGAATTATCCTTGACTCAATCGATTGACTTGTCTTACAACGGAGAAGGCGAGCTTGTCAGCCCTCCTAAACTGCATACAGCGTTACATATCACTACTCAGTTCGCCAGCTTTTCATGTTGTGAGCACTAGAGAGGGGTATGATGCTCATACAGTGACGGAAAATAGCCGGATCACGCATGTATTCAATGGATCTGTGTGAGACTTCAACCCCCTCGGCCCGTACCGTAATATACCTGTCGATCGAATGTGGTGGAGTGCAAGGTCCTTCTAGGAGAGCTATAGAGATATCGATAATTTGATGTATAGCTTGATGGCACGAAGATAGGAGGCGGATATAGACCCATCGAGACATGTGGTCGAATGTTTGCGCTTTCAACGTCCTTTAAATTTGATCACACCATCTGTGATACGATGCTTGAGCTTCCAGTATATCGTCTGTGACTTTCGTTTAGTTTCGTCTTCCTCTTCAAGCCTCTTAGCTTCCACCCTCTCTGCCTCCAACTTCTGGAATTTCAACCTCTCTGCATTCAACTTGTGCCTTCTGACTTCTCGTCCAAGAGTATGGAAAGCCTCTGACACAGCCGAACGATCATTGAAATTGACATCAAAGAACGGACATCCAAGCTCCGCTGCCCAAATCCGAGCTGCATCTTCAGCAACTTCTACTCCTTCAAAAGGCTGCATACGAAGTCCCACAAGGATAATTGGCCAAGTATCGCCACCCTTGACAGCGCGTATAATCGCTGGGATTTGACGCAAGTCATCGAAAGAGGACTGAGAGGCAAATTGAAACACGAGCATGAACCCTTCCTGTCCTTGGTACCAGTGTGTTCGGTACCA
The DNA here is from genome assembly GCA_007644065.1 of Margaritispora aquatica. NCBI lineage: Eukaryota > Fungi > Ascomycota > Leotiomycetes > Helotiales > Discinellaceae > Margaritispora > Margaritispora aquatica. Next base: position 1,720,988 of record VJWN01000006.1, on the reverse strand, counting down.
CAAGTCTTGTCTCTTCGTCTCTATGTCATCAATATACAAGACTGTTGTGACTCCATCTATGCAACATTTCATGGCGTGAGGCGACTCCCATTGCGGGTTAAAGTAAGAACATGTATGGCCAAGGCAGAACTGGAAATTGTGAATTTATGTTTCGAGATCTTGTGAAGAATTCGCGTCATTTACCTGTTCGATAATCGGACTGGGGCTGAAAGCTCCATGCTCAGCTATAACGCCAATATTGTGACCATCCCACTGAGGAGGGAGAGCCATCTCGGTCAGTCGCAGGTTGCAAATTCTTGCAAGCTTTCTTGTTAGCAAGTTGCGCCTATCTCTCGATAAAGAAGATGGATCAATTGGATCAATGGGCAATGCATGCTGATTCGCTAATGTAAAGAGCGGGGTAACGATGATTTGGGGTCCTGATATAGATGTTGGTTGGTTTTTCCATTTTTGATAGTGGCTGACTTCCCACCAAAGGGAGCAGCTCACCCCTGAACATGGACCCCAAATGCATGCAAAACACGCTTCTTACTAGTTTGAGCTCAAAATATAGAGAAGCGAAAAAGACCCAGCTAACCGGGCCTTTAGACAACATCATACGAAATCTTAGTTCCACCCTTTTTCCTCGCAATCTTCTTAACCACCACCTTCCCTATCTCCCCCGTATGGTTCACATGCGTCCCACCACACGGATACCCTCCAAACTCCCCAATCTCGACAACCCTACTCGTGCCCTCCACTCCAACCTTGAAGCCACCATCAGTAACTACTCCATGATCCTCCATCTCCTGCTCATTGAACCAACACGTCCTAACCACCAACGCCATTGCAACCAGCTCATCACACCTTGCCTGAATCCTCACTTTGAACTCCTCTCCAACCAAGCCCTGGAACTCTACCGCCGCTGCACCAGGCACATGCGAGGCTTTGGTCTCCGCAAAGTCGGGTATGCTGGACCCGACGACCTGGCGGACCGCGAGACCGAGGAGGTGGCCACCCGTATGGAGGCGGGAGTGCAGATCGCGAGTGGCGGAGTCTATGTGCTGCTCGATATCTACTCCCCTTTTCCAATTCTCCGCACCCTCGTGGTCGGGACTGAGAGGAGGTTCGAAACGCCCTAAATGCATGATCCATCCATCCTCACCCTTCCGCGCGGACGAAACGATAAGCCGTCGCTTCTCTTCTTCTACCCCGTCGCTCTCAGCCGAAAGTCTAGGGAGTAGCGCCATGCTCCCGACATCACTGGGTTGACCTCCGCCCTGTGCGTGGAAGATCGTCTCGTCGGTTATGACGACGACATCTTTTTCTGGCGAGAAGCCTTTGAACAGGGCTTGGGAGGGAAGGGGAAGCGAGGCGACGTCAGAGACCGAGAGAATCTTGGTGCTGTAGGTACGTAGATTGCTTTCCGTCTGGTAGAAGGCGTGGTTTTGTGGTGGTTTCAGCGGTGCTTTTGACTATAAGGTCGTTAGTGGGGTGTTTGGCGAAGGGAGTTTGGAACTTGTATACTTGTTCAATTGCTGGGGAGGACATGGTGAAGTTAGTTTATAGCTTGATATTCCAGCTGCTGGTTCAAAATCAGAACTGGATGATGCTAGCTTTTGTTTGTAGCAGTAGTACAAAGAAAAAGTTGAGACCCTAACACCAGGAAGATTGTGAGCTATCTCAATCACGTGATAAATTACGCCCTTCCAGATGAGCTTGACATGACATGCGAAGTTAGCGTAGACCGCCAAGTTTCTTATGAATTCCTTCAAGTTCTACTATGCGTTAGAAAGTTTCAGGGTGGTCGATAACATAAGAGGTCAAGTGAAGTGTATTGTTGTGACTACTTATCTATGAAAGTCAACCCTCAATGAATATGAAGGTACCTAGGCAGTAGAGAGGTCAACAAACAGCAGAAAATAACAGGTAAGCTTTAGTCCATCACAACCATATATCCTTATGTAACCATTTCCCAGATTTCTATCTCATCTACTCCTTAACTACAAGTGGTCCCTCTATCGCCTTGCTCTTAATAGTACTCCGTCCATTCTTCGTGATATGCCACGCCCCAGTAAGAACCTCCTTGCCATGAATCTCGCCATCCTCACCAACCTTCAATACACCAATAGCCTCACCCTCACCATCCACAATGGTGGCCGAAGCCCCAGCCTTAGTGTGATACAAGCATACCTCTACGCCTTGGCTGTAATCATACACCGTCCTCATCTCATGCCATTTGCCCAGCACCAGCACCGTGTTCTCTCTCACGTACAGAGGCAATGTCTCGAATCCGTGTGTCTCTGTGAACCAGCCGGGACCGGTCTTGGTTTGGTTAGTGAAGAAATTCGTCCATTTGCCTGCTGGGAGGTAGAATTCTACAGTGCCGCTCTCCTCGAAGATTGGTGCTACGAGAAGAGAGTCACCGAACATGAACTGTCTGTCGAGATACCAACATGTTGGGTCGTTTGGGAATTCAATACACATGGCTCTGAGACTCAACGGGACACCTGTCGCGGTTGCCACTTGTGCTTGTGCAAAGATGTACGGCATGAGGCGAGCTTTCAATGATGTCCACTTAGACAAGATTTTGGAGCAGCCTTGCTCGCTCTTGTCATCGTTGTCGACTGTCCATGGAACACGGAAGGAGTTAGAGCCGTGTAGACGTGAGTGTGAGCACAAAAGACCGAATGCGACCCAACGCTTGTAGATCCATGGTGGTGGGTAACCTTCAAATCCACCAATGTCGACAGACCAGAATGCAAACCCTCCTAATCCGAGACCCAAGCCACCACGGACGGACTCGGCCATGGCTTCAGGTGTAGACTCGCAATCTCCTCCCCATTGAAGCGGGAAGCGTTGAGAGCCAGCGGTTGCAGTTCGAGCGAAAAGAACAGCTTCGTTCTCACCAAAGCGGTCTTGAATTGCTTCGTACACAACTTTGTTGTAGATAAATGCATAGTAGTTGTGCATTTTTTGTGGGTTGAGAGATTTGTCGAACCATTCGACATCGAGTGTGGGAATGCGCTCACCGAAATCGGTTTTGATGGCATCAACACCAGTGTCGAATAAGGTATTGAGACAACTGACGAACCACTCGCATGCCTCAGGGTTGGTGAAATCTACAATACCCATGCCGGTCTGCCAGAGATCCCACTGGAAAATTGAGCCATCTTTACGTTTGAGCAGGTAGCCTTTTGATGCGGCCATCTCGAACACTGGAGATGATTGTGCGACGTACGAGTTTATCCATACGCAAACCTTCTTGACGAGACCTGCAGTTGTCAGTAGGGATTTTCAAATTTGGCAGTAATTGAGATTACCTGAAGATTTTAGACGTTTGATTTGAGCAGCTGGATCAGGGAACATCTTGGTGTCGAATATGAAGTCACACCAATGGAAAGCTCGCATCCAGAAACAATCAAAGTGGAAGACCTCTACAGGGATATCTCGTTCCTTCATGCCCTCCAGGAAGGAATTGACTGTCTTCTCATCGTAATTGGTGGTGAAGGATGTGCTTAGCCAGAGACCATAACTCCATGCTGGGACTTTTCCAGGCTTTCCAGTAAGAATGGAATACTTCAGTAGAACCTCCTTTGGAGTTGGCCCGTGAATTATATACCTAACTTGTCAATCAAAGATGAAAAGATCACAGACGAGAGTTACTAACCACTTCAATCGCTGAGATTCAACACTTGTCTGCACTCTGCAGCATCGCTCACTGCCAATCTCGAGATCTACCTTATCTGGGGTGTCGATAAAGATCCCATAACCTCTGGAGCTCATCCAGAATGGCACATTCTTATAAGCTTGCTCACTTGAGGTTCCTCCATCAGCATTCCACAATGTGATCTGTTGCCCCACTTTGTTGAACGCTCCGAATCTCTCTCCCAGACCATGTACGGATTCGCCGACCGACAAAGTCGTCTGTGTGAAGATGTAGTGGTGGAAATTCTTCATATCTCCTGTCTGCAGAGGATTGCTTGGCGCAGGGTCATATGCAAACCCCACACTTCGACTGAGGAGTGAGGTAAGCTCTTTCGAGCCATCACTGGCATGAAAGCGAATATCAAACTCATGATTTGTTGTCTTTACCGTAGCTGAAATAGACCCCGACTTGAGTGTGATTGAATCTTTAGTCTTTGTGATTTCGGTGTCGCTCTTCTCTGGCTTGCCAGCAGGGTACAAATCGTAATGAGGTCCAGGATTCAGTGCCCCTTTCCAGTGTGTAGTCTCGACTGAAATGACTCCATCGAATGGCGCTCGAATGTCCTGCTATTGTAAGAAAAGAAAGAGAATGAAGAAAGGCGACACTCACCATAGTTAGTGTTGGCAAGTTTAGGGTATCTCCTCGCTCTCTGATCTTTCTGGTGGGGCAAAGAAGCTCCAATGCCTTTCCGTCTGGTCTCTCTATGACTGAGTATACTTCTTCAGCATACTCTGGGCGCTTGCCCTCGGCAGAAAGCCACATTCCATCGCGGAACTTCATGATCGAGCTGATTGGGGTGTTTTCTGAATATTTTCGATAGGAGCGAAAGTAATTGAGATTTTGATGCGATAGCTGGGGACAAGCTCAAATAAAGCTTGGAATCAGAGAACAGCAGATCAGAAATAATGAGGGAGAAAAAGTGAAGAGAAAATAAAAGAATTCAGTAAGCAGTCCGAAATAAAAACAAAAATTCCGGCCTCCACGAGGTGGTTTGAATCTTGGGTAACGCGACGAGCCATCTCGTGATGACGATTGTCGCAGTCCACATGGGATTGAGAGACTTACACCCAATGGATAGCTGCAAAGTGCCATTTAGCCTGTATTGTGTGAGGGGGCAAGATCCTCTCCATGTGCTCGGATGACATTTGGGGTGGGATGGTGGGATGATGCGGGGTGCCTTGCATGAGGTTTCTGCATCTCCTTTACAAACCTGCTGGTAATTATCCAATCGAGAGCAGGGACATTTCGGATTCACCCGACAGGAGGCGATTGTAGAGAGTGGGAATAGGTGAATGCTCGGAAGACAACCCATAAAAACAGGTGAAAATGGTAAAATTTTATTCTTTATCCAAGTTGAGATATAAGAATGGAGAGCATAGAGATTCATGTCGTTAGAAAGGAGTTCTCAGTCAGCATTTGGGACCCATACGCTGTTCTATCCCAGACTTTCATTGGTGATGTATGGATGAATTTAGCTCGGCTCGGTTATCGCTGCAAAGTTGATCCGAGTACGAGAGAAGATCCCAAGAACATCATGGCCGCTGTAACTGTATACGTCTATCTGAAACATTTTCTTTTCGTATAGCCATACCAGTAAGTAATCATTAGGCTCGCTCTGTAAGATATATTTGGTGTATCAATAACCACTCTCAATGTACCTCTGCATTTGCAACCTACCTTATCGTATTCGCTTCAGGCCGCATCAATATACACATCTTACTCGTTCAATATGTTACGGAGGCTCTCTCCATTCGAAGAATATATTAATTTCGTACGAGTCTCTTCAGACAGTATAGATAAACTTCAATTGTTTACCGTATCGTACAAGAGCGTGGGTGGGTGAAGTCATTGTTGTACGTACCTGCAACTGTACATGGACCTATTTAGCCGGCAGATGTGGTATTACACGGAGGCTAAGTCTCCGTCTACTTTCATTGGAGCTCTTAAAAACTACCGGTTAAACGGCACCGGATCAACTTTAAATCATTTGCGGTTTTTCCGATTCTCGTCGATGCTGTCTTGAGTGCAGCTCAGAAGCATGGGGGTTTATGATGATGGTAAACGAGATGCACGTTAATAGGTTTCTTGTTCTTTGGGGTTTTTTTTCGCTGGGCCTCTGATCTCAAGTGGGGATTTTATATCCATCGCCGCTAAGTTGGAAATACATTTGTTTTGGTCTTGTGAACTTTCAACCCCCACGACAATCCTGTCTCCCGTTAGGTTGATGAGAATAAGACGGTGTTCTCTCCTCACTAGCTAGAAGTTGCTAGATTAACAACAAATTGTCGATCTCGCGCTCAACATACTACGCAAAGTTAGCAATCAAAAGATGAAACATAGTCTTGGACTAGAGAAATCTCACATCTCTATATTTCCCCTGCATAGCCATACCCATGAAGCACTTCAGCACCATCTTCTCTCTCAAAAAATACTCCCCAACTTGCCTGCCCATCTCGCCACCATCCATCTCCAGCACATCACCCAAACACTCCCTCACGACAGCCCATCCTCCTTCTGTCTCCAGCCCAAGGGCAACCAGCAGCTGACCAAGATGATTCTGGATAAGCGAATGATGCACCTTATTCCACACATCCTTAAGGTTGTATGTCATGATCGCACTGCCAGCGGGTATGGTATCAACGCTATGGCCTTGTGAGTGCAGAGTCGGCATGTGCAGTCTTATGCCCCCAAAATCGCGGACAGCAAAGCCGGTAACAGTGCGTGTTTGGAGGTTGATGCGAACGCTCATGTTTTGGCCGTGGGCTTCGAGACCGATGCCGTGGGCGATGAGAGGTGAGATTACGAGGTTGAGGAGAATGGAAGTGTAGCTGAACGTACAGTGAGTATGTAACTCGTACACTCTTCCTCTTGATAATCAAGTGCTTACCTTCGGAACCAAGCGAGCTTCTCCTCCACACTTTGTAAGTTGAAGATGACTTCAGCATACGTCCTCCTTTCTTCATCGTGAGGATCAGGCTGTGCCAGCGCAGCAGCCATGATGAGCCTCTCTCCCTTCTCCCTTGCTTGCTCTTCAAGATCGGTCCGCAGGATACAGGACAGATGTTTCGCGTCATCGAAGTTGTCCTGTGCGCCTGTCACAGATGCAACCTCAGCATACACCCACAACTCGGCAGGCAATAGCTTTCTCAACAGCTTCGACACTTCCGGTGCACCTATTGCAGACCATGGCGTGATGGTTCTCAACGCCGAGGTGATCTGGCAAGCTAGCGAGAGCTTCAGATGGTATGGAAATTTGAGCTCAGGGTTGAGAGTGATGGTTCTCACTGATGTTTGTGCTGTACCATGGACTGAGCCAATAGGGACAGTGTCAGGGAAGCGTTGAGAGATAGCTGGTTGTTGGCGCGCAAGTGTGGGAATTATGATACGGCTATGGTCAACAGCTGGAATATTGAGAGTGTTGACCAGCGGGCCAAGGAGTTCTTCGAACGGACCAGTAATGCGGATTGCTGGGCGGGGGAGAGATAGGAAGATGACTTCAGGAGCGAGGAGAGATGGTATCTCTGCTGGTAAAATTGGGGTGAGTGGTGCTTGCGCGAAGCACGTCCGATGTAGCTAATATGCTTCAATGAGCTCATATTCCACAACACTATGTGGGTAAACATACGGGATGGCTTGGGTGTCCCGTTATCAAAGTCCTTTCCCAAGCTATTGATGGAGAAGTGAGCTCAAGCCGGGACTGCGTTTCTGCGGTCTTGAACCATTCGACTAATTACATCAGAACTGAGAATCTAAGATAAAATGACAAGAAGGTCCGCTACCTTGGTTCGCTGCTCCGTTTCTGAGTTGATCCTCGAGCAGAAATTTGATCTGCTCATCCCGTTCGCCAAGACCAAACCACGAACTCATTGCTCCAAACAAAAGATCGGGCTGCACTACCTCTTGCCTCTCCTCACCCTTTGCAAGGAAGACAGGAGGACTTAGTTGATTAGCACGAACAATTGCAGTCACTTGTCTGTTCTCATTCAACTTAATCTGAACCGCCGAAAAAATGGCAACTCTCACGGACTCCACATCATACTGGGGCACTAAGCTGACAGGTTGCAATACGAGCCATTTTAATTTTGTCGAGCGGTGTGTTTCCACAGAGATGGAGCATAGTCCTTCGTTGATGAGTTGGGCGAGTAGGCGACTCGTTGTTTCAAAGCAAGCTCTTTTCTTGAGTGAAAGTGCAAATGCTTTCTCGCTAAGAGAATCTTGCATTGAAGACATTAGAAAAGCAGATACCAAAAGAGGAGTCTCAAGGCAAGGAAATTAAGAGGAATATATACCTGCTAGCTGAGGTCCATTGATGGAATCAGCGAGAACACGTGGGGGTGGTTGCGTCACATGGCGAGACGCCAGGCGAATCAACTTGGTAGAAACTGGTTGGCTGGCATGTAGAGTGACTTTTGGTTCTCTTTCTTGTGTAAGAAGTTTCAAATCCCGCAAAATGATGGCTAGTGCTATGGATGCATTAGAAATAATGAACTTCAAGACACCTAATCCTTGGTATTCTACTTCCCTTATGATCTGTTTCGAATCGAAAGTTGGAGGTAGTAACGTTTCACCGAAATTCGCTAAAATAAATTCACCTCGGTGATTAGAAGCACAAACTAGTCATCTGCAGTAGAGCATTTCATAGAGTATTGAATATTGAGCGAATTTGTGTGCAGATGCCTGTCCTGGGATCATGTGTCGCATCGTTATGCACGTAGATATCGTTTCGGTCAGTGCGAACTTTGGAACGAATGAACGAACAGCTGAAGTGGTTCGACACCATCGCAGCTAATATCTAGTTGTGCCTATTCCAAGCAAATGCTAGGTCGAACTTGTTTGGACAAGTATCTGCTCCACTCGGTTAGACTGCTTTCCTCTGCAGAATTTCCTATAACCCTAAGACATAAAAGCAAATACTTACTGGCCGTAATTGCCATTACTCATGTAATGCCCAGCATGATTGTCCCTAAATCATTGGTACGACACTTCAACTTCAGCATTGTCGGAATATATCGACTCGTTTCAAAAAATCGTCACCAACCAGAAGACTGGTGATAGTGGCTCTCTCATAATAGCCCATCATAAGAAGAAATCATACCCACAATGACTCGTGCGAGGGACTTAATAGTAGGGTTTCGGAGAGAAAGACTAAAACAAAGAAATGATAGTACAAGTGGGTATCGACATCGAAAACATGGATTTCGACACTGTCTAGGATCTGCTCCAATACTTATTATGTAGCTCTTGCAGCAGTCCATAACTTCAGCGACACGTTCGAATGACATTACAATGTCTGGTAGTGTCCAAGCCACGTTGCATCAGTCGGGTTCAAGGTGAAGCCAAAAGGAAGCAGCATGTGAGCAAATGAGAAGCCGGTCAAATACCGAAATTCTAGTCTCAAAACGTCCGCCAGAATCTGATTCAATTTGAATGTGTCTTCACGGCAGTGAAGTTTGAACATGTTTGCACGGAGTATGCTTACTGCGAGTTTTGCTCGAGTCATTGTAGAATTTAAAGATGAATATCTTATGCTTGTTAGTATTGCCGACCTCGAGACTGTCAGAACTGAGGTTATTGATGAAATGTGGTCAAGATTGGGTTGAATGATTTCTCCAACGAAAGCTGCCCCACCTCAGTTCTCCACGACTTACCTAAGGCGAGTAAGGTATCCAGTATTAATCACGTGATAGTCTGGACTTAGGTAAGGTAGGTACCTAGGTAGGGTAGGGTAGCCCAGCTCTGACGTTGTTTCCCAGGTTGTTTTACTTTACCATACAACTTATGTCAGCTCAGCTAAGCTCAGCCCTGCCCTGTCCTGTCCTGTACTGCCAGCTCCCAGAACATCATCCTCATTCAGGCATCACAAGTACCACATCGCCTTGATCAAACACCAGAAGAATTTCAATTGAGGGACTGCATCTCATAAGATGGCCAAAATATCTGGAGTCGCTGCCTTCTTCATCATTGTCGCCATTCTCGCTGTCCTTGTCGGTGCAGCATGGCTGATTTACACACATTTGCGCGCCCGGAGGCTTGGACTTCCTCAACCAACGTTATCATCCTACAATCCATTCGCCGGTAGATCGCAAGAATATGGCGGAGGTTCCTCGCAGGGTGGCTTCATGGGCAAGGTCAAGGGCATGTTTTCTAAAGGAAACACTCGCTCCGCAGGTGGCTCGTATGAAGAGCCCTTGAGCAGCTCCGTTCGTGGCAGAGCCAACAATCGAGGCTTTGGCCCATTAGATCCAGATGAGGCATGGGATGCGCGAGTGGGAACTGAGGCGGATGCATACGGACCAGGTGGATACTATGAAGAACAAGAACTTGGTCTCCATGGCGGTCCTGGACTTGCACCAGCTGCCGGTTCTACCGCATATGGCGAGGAGAGGGGGAGAAGCTTAAGTCGAGAGCCGGAACCATACATTGGAGGCAGCCAAGCGGGACTGGATCGCAGATATGACGAGGAGATGGGAAAGGGAAAGGGAAAACAGCCGGCGCTGAATCCCTTTGACGATAGCGCAGAGTTGAGCAATATTGAATTGAGAGGTGTGAGCCCACGACCAATGGATACGCAAAAAGGCCATAAGGCAAAGGAAAGCCTCGATGATACCTCGGAACGAAGGAGCATCTTTAAGGAGAATATGTAAGCCGGAGGTCGTACGAGTGGTTTTCGGGAACGGTGAAATTAGGTTTGGCGCTTGGGGAGTTGAGGGATGGGTTGCTTTTTCAGTGTACGATTTCAAAGCGTTGACGGCGGTCAAAGGGAGTTGTCATTGGCAAGTTTGTCATTAGTTGTTTGTTGGATGGATCAACTGAAGCCATCACGATGGCTACCTTACCTAGGTATCTTCGTACAGCATGAGGTGCCCTGGTACTTGGCGGCACACGTGCTGATAGGACGGGGTTTGGAGCCCTGCTGTGCCATCTTATCGAGTTTGCTACAAATCCTCAAACTTACCCCACGTACCCCGCCAGTTTCTCTGGTCTTCATTCTCTCTGCTGTGTAGCTATTACAACCCTCTTCTTTTCCTCCTTCTTCTACAATCTTCATACTGTACAGATGGCTGCTGTGAATCTTGAGGAGGTCCACGACCTTCTCGTGGACGTCGCATATGAAGCTGGCAGAATGATGCTTGCTGCAACTCCATCATACCTATCCTCTGGTACTAAGAAGAATTGTAAGCTCGTCACTCCGGTGCTAAACCCCATTACTCACATATTACAGCCGCAGATCTTGTCACGGAAACCGACCAAGCCGTCGAGAAAATGGTGTCAACTCGTCTCTTGAAAACATACCCATCCTTCGAATTTATCGGCGAAGAGACATACTATCCAGGCCAGAAGCTTACTGACGCACCCACATTTATCTGCGATCCTATCGATGGCACTACAAACTTTGTACACTCTTTCCCTGCATTCTGCATTTCGTTAGGATTCACAATCAACAAGTCTCCATCCGTTGGGGTCATCTACAATGCATACCTAGATGAACTCTACACTGGCATCAAAGGAAAGGGATCTTTCCTTCTTCGTGGCAGCCAAGGTGGCAAAAGTGAAGGTCGCAAAGAGAAATTGCCTCTCAAACAGGATCCGGAGCCATTGAAGGACCTTAGCACTTGTTTGGTGGGATTAGAGTGGGGCTCTGACCGTACTGGGAACAACTTCGCCGTGAAAAGCAAGGTCTTCACCAAACTGGCACAAAGTAAGGATGAGGGTGGAGCTATGGTGCATAGCATTAGATGCGTAGGCTCGGCAGCATTGAATCTTGTCGCTGTTGCTGCTGGACAGCAGGATGCATACTGGGAAGGTGGATGTTGGGCTTGGGATGTTGCAGCTGGTTGGTGTATATTAAACGAAGCTGGAGGTATCATGGTTGGAGCGAATCCAGGTGATTGGGAGGCTACCATTGAGGGACGGAAATACCTTGCCATACGAGGAGCGCCGAGTGGCCAAAAAGATATCGTGGAGGAGATTTGGAAGATCATTGGAGATGATAAGTTAGAGTATGAGAGCTAGATCAGATTCAAAAGTAAGTATAAATGATAGACACCGATGAATTGATTTTGTCAGAGCAGTTGGGAGGGCCAGCCAGAAAGATTCTCTCATTTATGTGCTATCCTGAGTAGCTTGTCATCTGCAGGCTAAATGAGTTTGAGTTCAGCTCTAAATAATACCTGCTCTTCCAAATCCCAATTAATACCATGTAATAGATCCATAATGCCAACTCATCGAAACAGCTCAAAGCCTACTTTTCTCCACCCCTTTATCACGACGAAACTTAGCAATCCTACCTCAAAAATCAGCACCGCTCATCATTCAAAAGCGACATCAACTCTTTGCCCGAGGACTCACATCTCTTCACTCGCAACCTCAAACCTCACCTCCTTCGCGCCCGTCCACAACACCTCCTCACCGAGCGCTCTCAACTTCTCTCCTCCCTCCGTGATCGTCAAGAAGTGATTTCCAGCCAACACACCCATCTTACTCGCGAACATACAGCTGCCATAGCACAGCAGGAACTCCGTCTCGCTTATGCCTCCTGGGTACAGCAGCACCTCTCCAGGCGCCGGGTGCGCGGTGTGGTTCTCATAGGGAACCTTTGAGGCAAAATCCGTCTCGCCGAGGGGAATCCAGAGGGCTTCGCCCGACCAGCGCACGTGGATTGCTTTTTGAGTGTAGGGCAGGAGAGAGAGGAAGAATGAGACGGTCTTTGGGGCGAGGGGGGACAGAACGCCGAGGAATTGGTGGGATGGGGTTGTTATGAGTATTCTGGGGTATAGTAGTGTGGCCATGGTTTTGGTATGGTCTTCTGGGGTTTGTGTCGAATTTACTCTCCAGAAGTGATCTACTTTTGGAGAACTTGAGGCAATATAAATAAGAGGTGTAAGGAGAGCTAGTCTACGAAATTTTCGAAGTTTTGGAAAAGTCTAATCCCACTCTTGGCAACATTAGCCTTTTATGTTAAAAAGATATCCTGAAGAAGGCATTGCTTCCTGTCACGAAGTTATGACATCTTGTGCCTTTTTTTTATCTTTGATAGAGGCGTTTGGCTTTGAGCAATTCATCGTGTTGTTATTAGCAAGGATGATGTCTCAATTTGGCTAGTGCGGCGCCGCCACCAACAGACAGCATCTAGCATTGTCAAAGTCCACATCGCACTCGTTTGCGGCCACAGGATGGACATCATAGAACATCGTCACTTAAGGTAGCAATATTTGGATAGTTCCAAGCACGTGTCTGGGATAATCGGATCATGATGTCGTTACGAAGAGTTTGCAGAGCAATAAAGTCAGCTGTTACCAACAGAGAGCCAAGAGAGCAACCGAACAACCTTAATGCAACGATTCGAACCGATCCTACAAAAGTAGAGTATTACAAGATAGGATTCTTAGGGCTACCCGAAGATTCTCGCCCAAGCCAAATAGTGCAACGAGTACGTACACCAAAGCCCTCGCTAAAACCAGATGAGCCACACTAACAACAGGCACTTTATAAGTTCATCTACAACGACAACTTCATGGCACACGACCTAACTTACGATGGACTTTTCAGAAAGCAATTCGTGGTTGATGGCATCACCTCATGTCTCCAGGTTGAGGAATATCACGCTCGTTTGCCACATCCATACTCTATCCTGTGGAACCTAGCGTTGCGGGATGTGGATGGATGCATGTTTCTCTTTGATTGCACGTCTCGCACATCGTTTGACGAGGTGAAACAGTTCTATCAGCAGGTCTCGGAAGCCAGGGGCTGTGCTTCGTGGCCGCTGATTGTTGTTGGAGTTCATCTATATCTGACGAGAGAAAGGGAGGTGTCGACAGAAGAGGGGTTGGAGCTGGCGAGAGAGTTTGGGTGTGTGTTTCGTGAAGTATTGGTGACTGATGATTCTTCTGTGCGTGGATCATTCGATGAGATTGTGAGAGTTATACGAAGGTCCAAAACGCAGAGTGGACAAAGGTAAGAGCTCGCTCCCCAGAATGAGTGAGTAGCCGGAATTTTCCAGGGGCAGGAATTGCTAGACTTTTGAGACGCTCAGAAAATAAAGTGCTGGCAGTTCTCAGATATTTTGGATATTCTTGGATCAAATTCTACGGCACAGAAGCGGAATGGGTTTCTTTATTTGGTCAAAACTCAACCACCAAGAATGCCAATAGCATCAACGACGTAAATTTAAGTCATCGTGCATCACCAGTGGCTAAAATCACGACGACAGTTCCATGTCGCACCCCTCCTTCCCTTACGATTCAAACTTCGATGCCCATCGATTATCCTCGAGTCAAACCGAAGTCACCGAGGACATTCTCTCAGTAACAATCTAGCTGCCCAGGACCCACCCCATATCTAAGGCAGCTTATGCCTCGAAAAGAACTGAACGAGATGCTGGCTCGTAAAGTTAAACGACGCAGTATGATTCGGACTCCCCGTCAGATCCAACCCCACCGTCGAAGGCCACGCATGACCCAAGCCCTCCACCGTCAACGCCCTCACTTCCGCACCAGGACAATCCCACACCTCCTCCCACGTCTTCTCATGCACCTTCTCCACGCTCGGCACCGCCCACTCGCCCGCATACCGCCCTACGCACCCGTTTCGTTCCGCCCACTGCCGCCGCCAGAGCCTGACATCTGGTTCTGGTCCAAAGCTGCCCTCCTCAGGCGTGCGGCCGAAAAATGGCGTGACGACGTCTTCGACTCCATGCGCATGGAGAAGTGGAATTGGTCGAGAGGGTGTGCAATTATGGAAGGCGAAGACGCCTTGATAGAGCGCGGGCGAAACAGGCGCGAATGCAGCGATAAGGGCGGATGTCGAGGGGAGGCAGGCGAGAAGCGCGGTGAAGCCACCACCATTGGATTTACCGCATGCGTAGATCCGTGAAGCATCGATGGTGTAGCTTGCGGAGATTGTGGCGAGTATGTCGTGGACATAAGCGATCTTGTTGGTGTCGTGTTAGCCGAGATAACACCAACACTTCGCAGTCACCACATTTCTAAGATATGGTAGAACTCACATCATCAACGGTTTTGTTCTCGTATGGTGCGCCTTTCCAGATATGCGTCATGTTCCAATCGGTGTTATTCACGCCTTGTGCGTAGGCTGTGAGGAATGGCTTCCCTGCTATTCGCAGTGCTGGATCCGAGAGCTCGGTTACGCGCTGCTGCTTTTCGCTGAAGCCGCCAGCGCCGTGGAATGATAGCACGAGAGGATACGATTCTCCATGGTTGTATATTTCCGGCACATTGAGCAGGAATGTTCGCTCGGTTGGAAGGGTATATTTCACGTTTCCTGTCGCTCGGACAGATGAGAGGACTACTTGCGTTGCCTGTGCGAGGCTCGCGAGCAGTATGGTATAGCAAGTTGAAGACAACATTATTCAATCTGTTCGAGAATTCCCAATGACAGGCTTCGGAGGTTGTTAATTTAGTATTTGAGTTTCCACCGGATATCTATTTAGCTTTTGAGCTCGCATCAACAAGTGGGGTGAGCACGTGCTAGAGCTCAGAATCCACAAGTGGGGCTAATGCGCAAGCTTTATCTGACTCCTTGTTGGAGTTTTTCGAAATGGAAATTCTCTTTGTCGATCTTTGGTACGCATAGAAACATATCTAGAGGTGTTCTGTGTGAGAAGCTTAGAACCTGTGACGGCGGATTCTTGTTGAGTGGGCTGCCAAGCATCTCAAAATATTTGCCCTTCACAAAACACCCTTGTTAATTTTATGCTTCAATATATTCCTTTCAAAAATCTTACTTACCAGATCTTTGCTTTCCTTGCTCGTAAAGGCGTAGTGAAGGTTTCGGTCTTTCCAAATTCCTCCGAACTCCACAGTCTCTCGGACAAGTCCGCACGCTATGCTTTCTATTCCAGCAAATACCCAAGCTGCTTTGTGGCGAATGTATAAGCTTCGACCAAACTCTACTTTCGCTGACACCACAATATCGTTATCGCCATTCTGGGTGGACTTGTTGCCATTTGCAAGCGGGGTCTATCCACTTTCTCCTTAACCTCAAGATGTACTTAAGCGAAGTGCAGCTTCCTATCACATCTCCCACTTTCACACAACTCTCATTCTTGGTAGACTCTTCTTTTCATCTTGGCTTGTCTTGTCTTCCAAGACAGAAAAGCTTGTTAAGATGTCTTCTCCAAGTAGCCATGACATTGCTGTGGAAGACACGGTTCGCACTCATGCAGGATCGCCTGAAAAAGGAAGCTCCGACAAAGATATCATTGACGTGCAATCGTCGTCGGATCTAGAAGCTGACGAGAATGAGAAACTAATTTACAGGTTGGAGAAGACGGAATTGACTCCAGTGGAAGCATTTACGTGGAATGTGGATGGAGACCAATCGCCTTGTATGACTTTCTTTCATTTTTATGTTGAGATGTTGCTGACCTTATTCCTTAGTTCCAGAAGTTGCTTCATGTGTGAATAATACTGATGATCCAAGTATCCCTTGCAACAGTTTGTAAACTTTCCATTTTTTGTTTTACAGTCCGCTAACGTATGACAGCTGTACGCGCATGGATCCTCACTACCGTCTTCGTGATGCTATTTTCGGGAGCAAACCAATTTTTCAGTCTACGATACGTGAGTTTCTCTTGCTTCTCCTCCTCAAGCAACATGCATCATTTTTCCCTTCGAAACATCCTGCTCTAAATATACGCATCAAATAATACTAATTTGACCTAGCCTTCCCTCTCCATCGGATACGTTGTGGCACAACTGCTCGTTTTCCCAATCGGTCGCACATGGGAAAAACTACCGCGCTGGAGAGTCCCATTGGGAAAGCTGACCTTCGATATCAATCCTGGTCCGTTCTCAATCAAGGAACATGCGTTAATTGTCATTTGCGTCAATGTCAGTGCGAGTGCTGCTTATGCTGCAGGATCTATGGTTGCTATTATCAGTCCTGTGTACTGGAATCGTGATTTCGGCGCAGGATTTTGCTTTCTGTATCTCTTGACTACTCAAGCTCTTGGGTAGGCTTTCTCACTTGCACTTTCAATACCTTTTGCAATTCTTTTTCAAATTTAATCCGGGTCATTGTACTAACACACTTAGATTTGGTCTTGCTGGTCTCGCTCGTAGATGGCTTGTCTACCCCGCCGCACTCATTTGGCCAGCCGCTCTCCCCTCCACGGTTCTCTTTCGCGCTTTGCACGAGCCCGAGAATAAAGAGATTGCCAATGGGTGGAGCATCAGTCGGTATCGCTTCTTCAGCTACTTCACCATTTTCGCCTTTGTCATTTTCTGGTTTCCAGATTACATCTGGACCAGTCTAAGCACTTTCGCTTTCATCACTTGGATCTGGCCTCATAATCAGAAAGTGAATACCATTTTCGGAGTGAGTGAGCTAGATTTAGTTTGTTGTCTCATAGGCTGACTTGCAACTAGATGAGCTCTGGTCTAGGTCTGCTTCCTATAAGTCTTGATTGGACACAGATAAATTATGCTGGATCCCCACTCACAACGCCGTTCTATATCACTTGTAATGCATTTGGTGTAGTTGTTGTGTTCTTTCTTTTTCTTGCGCCTATTCTATATTACACCAACACTTGGCATAGTGCATAGTGCGTTTATTTATCATTCCCGTTTTCTCAAGATGCTAACTCGCTTAGCCTTCCTCTGTTGTCATCAGGCACATTCGACAACACCGGCGCATCTTACAACATCACCCGAGTCGTTGATGCGAATCTTAACTTCGTTCTTGAGAAATACGAAGCGTACTCACCGATGTACATCTCCATGTCATATTCTCTCTCATATGCACTCTCATTTGCAGCCGTCACAGCAATTGTCTTTCACACATATCTTTATAATGGCAAGGAGATCTTGGCTAAGTTCAGAAACTCTCGCCATGGAGGCGAGGATATCCATAAGCGACTGATGAGTTCTTACAAAGAAGTGCCAGATTGGTGGTACGCTGTTCTCACACTTGTTGTTCTTGGCTTGGGAATCTTCACTGTGAGATACTGGGATTCTGGTCTACCAGTTTGGGGTTTCATCGTCATCTGCTTCGGCATGGGAGTTCTCCTCATTGTCCCGGAGGGGATCCTGGAGGGAACCACAAATCAAAGAGTGTAAGTCTTTCCATTTCCACATTTCCACACCGAACGTCCAACTCACAACCAACCGACAGCTTCCTTAACATTATCACTGAGCTTATCGCCGGTTATGCTTTCCCTGGCAAACCAATTGCCAACATGATGGTGAAATGTTATGGTTACAACAGCGTCAAGCACGGCATGGATTTTGCACAAGATCTCAAGCTCGGCCAATATATGAAGATCCCACCCAGAGTCCTCTTTTTTGGACAGATCTATTCCACAGTCCTGGCATCCATGACTCAAGTCGGCGTGCTGCGCTGGATGATCGGCAACATCCCCGATCTCTGCAAGCCAGGCAACAAGCAGCGGTTCACCTGCAATGGCACCAAAGTGACGTACTCCGCCTCTCAAATTTGGGGCTCCATCGGCCCTGCACGCATGTTTCAGTCCGGGCAGGTGTATAGCGGGATTATGTATTTCTTCCTCATTGGCCCTGTTGTTACTATCCTCGTGTATATGCTGTATCGTCGGTATCCGAACACATGGGTGCGATACATCAACGTTCCTATCTTCTTCAACGCGGCAGGGAACATACCGCCTGCGAACACGACACAGTACTCGCTATGGTTCATCTTTGGGTTCTTGTTTAACTATTTGATTCGGAAGAGGGCCTTTGCTTGGTGGAAGAAGTATAATTATCTCCTGCAAGCGGCGATGGATACCGGGACTGCGTTAGCAACGATCATTATCTTCTTTGCGCTGAGTTATAATGGTATTGAATTTAATTGGTGGGGTAATACTGTTGGTGGAAATACAGCGGATTCAAAGTCAACGCCGTGGTTGAAAGTCAAGGCTGGTGAGTACTTCGGCAAAGGACCTGGGCATTTCTGAGCTTTCGTATTGCATGGTAGTTGTTGCAAAGGATAGATGGGACTCGATTTCTCAAGCGGGGTAGGGGTATTAGGTGGAAGAGCAGAAAATTATGATGATTTGTTAATATATCGTTATGTTAAAAAGTGAATTATGGTTAGCGATGGAGTTGACTCAAACATAACTTCCAACTAAAATCATCAATTATAGATCGAAAAAGTAATCGATCCACGTTTGCAATGCCAGCCGGCTGGATTTACCTGTCTTATTCACACTTTTGAGACACCAAGAAGCAGTGGAACTTGCAGGAGAAAGTCCAGTCCGCGACGTGCTAGGAGGCGACGTACTTCATCCATCTTCTATCCCTTACCGGTAGCATCTGCTAGGTGACCATTCGTCCTGTTAATAGTTTTATGGCCCCTTCAATATTCACCCACCCGTTGCTCCCTGCCATCTCGCTTAGAAAACATGTTGATCCTGAGAACGGCGATTTAAGTGCTTCAAAAACAACAATCTTATACAAAACATGTACGATATGCCAAATCTTGTTGGAAAGAAGGCATTGTGCTTTTTAAGATTCTGATTGGTAATGCATCGTCAAACAAGCCCAAGGTGATAACGCGATGGTAAATCTGTGAATGTCCTGATTTGATTCATATTTTGAGTCGAGAGTTGATTATGAGAATAGTGCTTTATTCTGGATAAAATAAATGAAACGTAGAAAAAACATAAAAGAAACAACGAGTGCAAACAATCTTAGTGTATAAATCTCACTCCTCACAAAACTCCAGGGATCTTTTTCCCCACACCCAAACACCTTCAAACTACCTGGCCGCATCTAGACTTCTGACTACTATATCCACTACCGCTTTACGACTTAATGCAAAGAGTTTGCGATCCAATAAACAACAACAAACATGAAATCCCTCACAAGTGTCGCTGCTATACTAGCAATGGGCTCTAAGGTCGTCTCCGCCATTGAAGGCAAAGCTACTTACTACAACCAGTACGGTGTTGCTGGCTCTTGTGGAGAATACCGCGATGTAGATTCCGCTCATAAGCTCTGACTCATATCAAACTCAACTTCTACCTTCTCTATGACTTTGAAGCTTGAGCTTCACATTTCCCGCACTGTTTCTTTTCCATGCACGACCATCCTCGCTAATCCACCCACCCCTGTCCCTCTATCAACGACAACATCCCTGACCACAACCACACATCTTCATTTCATATCCAAAAGTCGAGAGTTAATTTTTACTGCTACAGGATAGCGAGTTTCTTGTCGCTCTAGGATACGCTTGGGGACACAACAACCACTGCGGCAGTAACGCCCGCATCACCAACAACAACAACGATAAGACTATCTACGCCCGTGTCATCGATACCTGTCTAGGCTACGCTGAGGGAAACATCGATTTGAGCGTTGGGGCGGCTCATGAACTCAACAATGGAGATCTAGACAACCCTTTCTATGTTACCTGGTATGTCTGAACTCCGAAGTCTTAATTTGGAGCTGATGAATGATGTGCAGGGACTTCGCTTGAGTAGATATACTATTTGGATTGTTGGTTGTAGTTGAAAGTGGATTCGATGTTAGTATTTGAAGGTATGTTTGAGCTGAATGTTATCGGCTTCCTGATTTTTCGTTTGATATTAGCAGGATTCTCGGAATGGAGAGATTGCTTCGTCGTCTATTTGACGTTTTGAGTTTCATACGATGAGCTAATGCATCTTCACTACGTGAATGTGCTATGGCTGGCTGATGTTTGATTGTGGTACGCATATGCTATTAGAGCAGATCGCCTGAATCAACTAAAAGATCCGCACTCAAATGCTAATGATTGAAATCTGTCAAATAAAGATTCAAAAAAACCACAGTCTGCCAGTATCGCAAGTATGATCTTGAAGGCCTTCTTTGTGCGCAATTTTGTGCTAAGATGAACAAGAACGTGGATTTTTTACTTACTGCATCATCTACCGCGTCAATTTGCAAGATATATTTGATATAACATCTTGTATTTGGCTAAGCTATGTGACGACCAAAGAGCAATGCTATTGAAACCAGAAGCCACGCTATGCTGAGGAAATGCACAGAACGTAACTAAGATGCGAAATTATTAATATCTGAGTAACCTGACAATTAGACTTTGTTTTCAAATACGGGCGATCATTGTCATTAATCCGCGGTCAGACTTTCTAACGTAAAGAAAGGTAGGCGCATCTCACCAAAGGTGTATCGTGTTGTCATGTGACTTTCCTCGCTTCCATGTCACTCGAACTGCCCAAAATTTCGGTGCTTTCCACAATCAACACTTCAAATGATCGTCTCGACACAACTTACACAACATCAAGCATGTGTCGCATCGAAGAAGACACGCTCAAATCTATGATTCTTGAGAAGGCGCAGGCAATACCCGTGAAAATGCAACCATTCGAGCATGTGAGCACAACTGCAGAAGGAACTCTAAGCAACGAACCTCGATACGATGAAGAATCAGATGATCGACTCAGCTTGATGTGCTCAGGAACTACCAAAGCAGATGCAAGAGGCGCCACAATCGAAGACGAGCTAAATCCAGCAGAAGTCTATGATGATGACTTACTCCAGCAAATAGGCCAAGCTGGAATTGACAAGCTCACAGAAAGAATACAAGCAATACGAGAGAAACAAGTCAAGTTTACCATCTTCTCAAGACTTCCCAACGAAATACGATTCGCGATCTGGAAAGAGGTAGCACATCATTCACGACTGATCGAGCTTGCAAGCTTTGCAACGGATGATGGGGAGGACGAAGACGAGTTGTGTGACTGGGCAGACACACCATATGATTGGCGACCGATGATACATACAGGAACCCGTGTGGCTGCTTTTTCGCGCCAGCCGCCAGCAATCCTTGAAACCTGTCACGAAAGCCGCCAGGAAGGGAAAAAATTCTACCAAATGACAAACATGGGACGGGGGCTAGGAATCAATACATATAAAGGGTACACATACTACAATCCTCAATCCGACATCATTTATTTTGGTGCTAGTTCTTGCGTTGCAACCTTGCTGCACTTTTGTCTAAGTGGAGCAGAGATCCAAGATCGTCCTTGTCAGACTCGAAATCTGACTGACGTTGGCCAGCCCAATTCGTCATCTTGTATCACAAATCGCAGAATTGATACTCCTCGGGTTGCAATCTTGATAAAGTCTAAGGATAGAGAAGAATGGTGCTACGAACACTTAGTCGAAGGTGTGTGCTGTGGAAACGATTGGTGGACTCCTGAACAACACTACGGCCATATACGATATTCTGAATCTTACCTCGCGAAGATACTCCATGGACAAGATGCTACAGATACTAAAACGTTGGCCGACCTTGGCCTGCATTTTGATAAGTATTACAATCCATTTCCGAACTGCAACGGGCTGCCTGGCTGCCGAGGACTGGAGATGGTGTTTTGGGTGACAGAACCTGAGGCATGGGATATCCACCCTGATGTCATTGATGAATGTGTTGGACTGGAAGCCGTTGGTCAATATAGACCACCTACCGTGGATGCCCGAGCTCAATTGTTTGACATCGAATGTCGCTCTCAAACTATCATGAGTGAGATTTGTCAGCCAGGGATCCGCAGCAACGCATGGATTGGAGAGCGAATGCCATTTTTTCAGATCATGAGATTCTCCACACGCACAACATCTTCAAAGAAACATCAAGTCCTGGTCATGCGACTTGAAGATATAGAACCATACTATTGTTTATGTGTGCAAGAATTGACTTATTGCAAGCTTGCAATCTACCCTGGGACGTGGAGTGGAGCTGGAGACTATGCCATAGCACTTCATGGAAGTATGGAAGGAGTTGAAACTGCGCGATGCGTACTTGAGCACCTCGAAATCTCCTCATCAGGGGTGGAAAAGTTCGTTGCTAGGGATGTTGCTTTTCCAAAGTCCTGCGAGTCTTTGAGAGCATGGGGTAACCAGATATCTCTTACCCAGCATACGATAAAGAGCATCCGGAAGCCGCCATCTTGGAGCACAGCTTGATTTGATAAGCGACGAAATGATACGATGCAGTGTTGTGATACGATGCAGTGTTGTGATACGATGCAGTGTTGGAATATCTAAAGCAAAGCAGGCAATAACAAATGAGAAAGTGTGTATAATACAAATAATTCAGGATGGAATGAAACTTCATACCCTTATCTCCGCATACTGCTGTTTGATTCATTTCGTCAAGAACTCCGCCTCTTCAACGCGCAAATCCTAAACTCTGGCCTCTTCTCCTTTGCTACATTTCGCATAGCAGTCTCCCAAAACGCAGCAGGTTTCCTCCCAATCCACGACATTTGCTTATCCAATGACATCTCACTTTCCACAAGCATCCAATCTCCGCTCTCACCCACTTGATCCCTCACTTCCTTAACAAGCACCAAGCCTTCCAAGTTCTCCATGAATCCACTTCCCCTCAGCCCATCTGGCGCTCTACACACCAAACTCTCAGCAAAACAATTCTCATTCAGCGCCAGCCACCTCGCACCCCTATTTTCCTCCACATCCGAAGCTTGCAGGTCTGAAACAAGATAATGTACCAGCAGTGACGAGTACACATCGCCATACACAGTATCCAGCCTCGGGTTCACATACACCACCGTCCCACTTCCACTCTCACCTCTCTTCCTCACATCCTGGCCCCACAATCCCACGCCCACAAGCTCAAACACGAGCGTGTATACACTTAACGCAATCTCCCTGCTCTCGACGCACGCACTCAAGACGCCGGGGGCCTGTACAGAAGTCCGCCATTGCACGTCGCTACGCTGACCGGAGCCGAGACACCGCGTGTTGAATTCTACGCGCTTGAGGTAGCGGAGGTATTCTTGCTGTCCGAGCCGGTCTGGTCGCGGGATTTTGGCGTGGAAATCGAGGACTCGGGGGTGAGAGCTGGCATGATGCCAGATTTTGAGGCGAATCTCGGTGGGGAGGAGGGGGAATAAATGGAATGAGAGGGGCTGCATTTTAGTTTTGGACTTGGGAGGGAGTTTGAGATGGTGCTGGTTGGAAATGCAGTTGGAATGCGGTTGGAGGTGGAGATGGGGTTGAAGAAAGGATGACGTCGGGGGTGGGGAGGAGATCTTGGCGCTGGAAGCTGATACATGAGACAGTCTGAGCCAGAAGTTCAAAATGACTAAGCAGTTCTTGACGAGGAGGTAGAATTGAACACTTCTCAACTTTAGCACCATAACTGATTCAAAAGGCCCTTGTAACCTTGGTTCAACATCACTGATATCAGATTAGGTGAATCCACTTGGTTTTGGTTCATATCGTCATACTCTTGATTTCTTGGTTTCTGGACACTACGTAGCAACTACTTTGTATTCATCCCTCTCTTTTCGTTATACATATATCATTTATAGACTTCATTGGAATCAATCTAGTCCCTGATGTCATCATTAATAAAGCAAAGATGGTAAAATATTTCCAAGTTCAGCTGATATTTGAAGCTAATGACACCATCAGCGGCTATGACTTCACTGTGATCCAGTCCACTGTACAAACCTAGATTATAGCTATAATAGCCATACGACCATTTAGATAGCAACAAATCCAAGCTGGAAGTTGGGAAGATAGAACAGCTAGAGTATAATCCAACCTCTAGTCGTGTTTTCTGTAGATGAAAGACTGCAGCTTTCCTATTCTCGATTACAAAATAACTTCTGTCGATCAAAATCTTTAACCAAGCTGTCTAAAGCATGCTTGCTGACTGCATTTTTTATCCTTTACGTTCTTCACTTGACCAGTGGTCTCAAATTCCAGTCGTCTACCAAATTGTGACTACACTTCTGTTGACCTACCTACGTTGGTCTGCTTCAGCAGTTCTTTTTAGGCAACTCATTAAATACTCAGTCATAGCTCTTCCGACTATAAATCTTTGATGGTTAGCAGTGATATAGTAACTCTTTAGTTCGTTTCTCGTCTTATTGTCTTCAGGAATCACGTCTATAATGCGAATGGAGTTAAATGTCCAAATCTCATACACACGCACATTGCCAAACGTGAAGGTAAATTATGTCTTGGTAAGGTCCAGGTACATATCGAGTGGAAAAGGTAGAATAAAGCAGAACCATCAAGTACAATCACCAAACACATAGCAGCTAGTGTGAAATATCAACTATCTACTTAGATCCTTTGAAAGCAAGTAAGCAACGCAATATATATCACTTACTTACCATCAAAATATACCTCCGAGGCTCCTACTCCTGAAATATCTCACCAAAATCAACATCCTATCAAGACACATCACCATCATCAACCTGCAAAACATAAAAACTACCCACTAAACCTGCCCCAAACGCCACAGGTCCCCCATACCCCGTCCCAAACATCACCCTCGACCCCCTAACCGCCACCTCACCCTTCAGCAGTCCTTCAACCTTATAAGCTGAACCCAACGTAGACACACTCCCGCCAATCCCACCACCAACACCATCAACCACAACCCCCGTCTCCCTTCTCAGCGCCATGAGCGTTCCATTCCCACTACCGACTCCATCACCCTCTCCAGATCGACTAACAAGCACCAAATCACCCACTACGGTCGGCGCCCCCGTCGACTGCCCATACCCAGGCACAGCTCTCATCCACAGAACCGCTCCATCGCGCAGACTCGCCGCACCATGCGCACTATTGTTCACCTCGACTTTTCCTTCGGGAAGTAGCGTCCAATTCGCACCCAAGCGATTAATAGCCGTAAAGTAAACACGCCTATCGTCGACCGCTAAGCCCCAACTCAGTCCACCGGCCACACTGCCTGGACTCGTGGCCGTGGACCAAAACACCCGCCCCGACTGCGCGGAAATGGCGTAGAGATTCCCGTTTTTCTGTCCGATGACCACAGTGTCTTTGCCGAACGGCGTGTCCTTGGAGCCAGGCACGAAGGCGGGCGCCATGCCAAAGTCGCTGTCCGGGCCTGGGGTCTGGGGACACGAGTTTGGGTCCTGAGGGAAGACGCCGGGGATGCCGCACGCAAGGGTCCAGGCGTCAAGGGCGGGGAGTTGATGTACCCAGTTCACAATCCCAAGCTTGATGTCGATGGCCAGGACTGATTCCTGCCAGATGTCATCTGGGAGGCAGGGGTCACCGACGAGGCCGGTCGTGATGGCTGTTATGTTTGCGGTGGCGTCTTGGCAGTCGATTATGACTTGTGGGATAGAGTAGGAATTACCTGTCGCAATGAAGAGTTGCCCTCTGTTTTCATCAATCGAGGGCTGGCTTCCCCAAACGCCAGCACCGGACCAACCTGCTTTCGCTTGCGTGGCAGGTATCATGGGGATATCCCATACGATGGTGAACTTGGAGCTTGGGTGGTCAAACTTCAGAGCTACCATGTTCCCGATGAACGAGCAGCAGACGTAATCTGGACGTGAAGTAGCAGCTTCTTCGGAACTAGCGGTGCCGACAAAGAGCTTGTCATCGTAGAATGTAGGAGATTGAGTGATGATGGCAAGTGGGTGAGTATTGAGTTGTTTCTGTGCTAAGACTTTCCCCGTAATTCGATTAACTGCCACAATCAAGGCATGCGATTGAGTGCCAAAGTACAGAACATCACCATCAATCTGAGGACTAGTTCTTGAGATGGTGGCTGTCATCGCGAGCTGCAGTGCAGAAAGTGGAGCGAACTGGTGGATTAGTTCTGTGACATTGAGTTGCCAAACAATTTTGCACTTCTCGTAATCGAGGGCAACGAAGACGCCTGTCCAAGTGGGGTAGTAGACAATGTCACCTTTGGTGACAGGCGACGCGCTGACGGAGTGGCCTTGGATCTTGCAATGAAGGGCGAGAGTTGCGATGTTGAATGATGAGATCTGGTTATTCGACATGGCCCAGTTGTTGTTGAGGTAGTTGCCGCCCCAGCCTGTCCACTCCTTGGAAGTAGCTGAATCGCCTTCGACAGCATTGATAAAGTTATTCAAGGCATATATAAAGTATAAGAGCTTCATTTTGTCTCATTGCATTTCTATGACTGGGATGGAAATTAGAATTGGAATTGAAATTAAAAATGTGATGATGGGATATTAGGTTGAATAGCAAGACTTGTAGTCAATGTAACAAATCGAGGGCTCAAAACTCGCCAGAGTAAACATATAGAAAAGAAGGTAATCAAGAAAGTGGATCCGCTCCTTAAATCAATGGAAGCGACAAAAAATTGGACTCACGAGCTGATCAGTCTCGCCACATTATTCGACAATCCCACTACCTGACACAGCATACAAAACCTGGAAGCCGCATTACCTTTTTCCAACCCCGCAACTATATTTCTCATACCAAACTGTAATAGAGTATATTGTGTAACTAACATGCCTTGATCTACCGAGGAATCTGCATGAGATCTGTGAACGTTCCACGACATAATCCCAAGACGTAAGCATTGCATGTTGGTACTCGCGGTTGCATGGAGATCAGATTGTGAAGGGCATAATTGGAAAAACGAGATCTATCTAGACAGAAGGGTATGGTCATCGAGCTTGCTGTCAACTGATTGTTATACATTAAAGTAGAAGAGAAATCTTGAATCAAGATGGAAAGGAGAGATGCTGAAAGAAACCCTGAGTATAGCTTTGGTTTGTATTTGCAAGAATTAGTTTTCACTCACTTCAATTTCCGTTATCCACCATCCCACCATGAACCATCCCACCATGAACCGTGAAAGTAAGTCTTACCTATCGCCCACCTACAGTCAAAACATATTTCTATAGTTGTAGCTAAGGACAAAGCGAAAGACTAAGATATTTAGCGAGCCCCTATCCACACCACGACGACAATCGATTACTCAGAGACACCCCCATTCTTGAAATAACTTGGGTCAAATATGAAACATATAGTGCAAAGGGTAGGAAGTACTTCGCACTGCCGATGAGTGAGTACCAATCATCCAGAGACGACTTCTCACATCCGATTTCAAGATTTTGCACTTCTATTTCGCATATCCTGTCTCATCTCACCCAATTCAATCTACCCCCATTAACTCTACACCGTTCCAAAAACCCAACATCAGCTCCAATAAACGAGACCAGAAACATCACGACGACTAAAATAAAATTAAAAAAAACTGCCACAGCTCTTCCACCAAAGGGAGATGGAACGACAATCAAACCCGAGAGAGAAAAAAAGAGCACTGAATCAAACATCATAACTCCCTAAGTAAGAAAACCGAACCCACTGTCATCTCAGTCATCACACTCGGAAGCGTGAGCGGCAAGGCCTCCGAAATACCGAATTGGCATCGGATCTCCATCCGCCTCTCCCCACACCTTCTGATCAACTTGAAGGAAGATATGCATCTTGCCGAGCCTCTCTTATCGCATTTCATCAGTTGTAATCACTTCCCCATGATATGATATGATCGGCCAACCCCATCCACATGTATCTAACCCCACTATTGAGAGAACGAGCACTTGCTCAAATCCAGAATTATTACAATGGCCACTGTACTTAATACCTAGTTCATTCGCTCGAAATCATACTCTCTTAGAGCTGAGGAATCGCCGCTTGATACGAATCGTAGACTTCCTCAGGCTCGGTAGAATTGGAATGATCGAGCACCATGGCTTCCACGACCTCTTTTTCCCTCGAATCGATCCTCGATCTCAGCCGTAAGTCGAGTATCTCGTTAATGTCGCCAGCGACTGTTGGATTCATCGCACTTGTCCTCATCTGGGCATTATACGTAAGGATCTCCCCATGAACCCTCATCCGAATCTAATATTAACAACCACCCCAGAAATCAGCAACCCAAACCCAAGTCCCCTCCATCCCATCCATCCCCACGGCGCCATCCTCCCTTCCATTCGTCGGACACCTCCTCTCGCTCGGTGGTCGACTCTCGCAAAACGATTCTACAATCTACAGTCAATGGTCCACCGCCGTCAACTCACCCATTTTCCAGCTCCGCCTCGGCTCCGAGCGCGCCATCATCGCCAACACATTCGCAGTGATCAAAGATCTGTGGATCGGGCACTCGCAGGACTTGATCAACAAGCCACAGCAGCACGGATTCGCGGAGTTGCTGGAGTATGATTTAAGCGGCGCAAACATGACGGAGCCGATAAGGCGATGTCGTAAGGCTGCGATGCGCGCGTTGGGGAAGCCTCTTTGGGGAAGTTATTACCACTTGCTTGAGCCGAGTAGTGTGGTATTGACGAGGGAGTTGCTGGCAAGTGAGGGAAGACATGTTGATGTGTACTTGTATTTGAGGGGCATTGTGTTTGATCTCGTGATGTCGTTGACGTATGGGACTGTTTCGACAGGCGTGGATGATGCGTTTACGGATGGACTGATCGAGAGTATTAATACTATCTCAGCGTATCGTGCGTCGACGCAGAGGTTGAGGGATTATGTGCCGATTTTGAGGTTTCTGATTCCAAGTTTTGCGGCAGGGAACGAGGTTGCAGCTGCGGAGAAGAGGAGACAGAAGTATCTGGATGTGGTGTATGGGGCGCTGAAGGAGAGAATTGCAAAGGGCGAGAAGGTAGATTGTATTGTGAATGGCCTGGTGAAGGATAATTTGTCGGAGGGCGAGATTCATGGAACTTGTAAGGCGTTGTTGCAAGCTGCACCTGATTCGACAGCAAGCAGTGTTTATGTTGCAATTGGCTGGATGTCTTCTCCAGATGGACAAGAATTCCAGACTGAATTGTACGAGGCAATTCTGGCTGTTTATGGCGGGGATAGAGATCGGGCATGGGATATGGCATTTCGAGAAGAGAGCGTTGAGCTTTTGGTAAGTCTCTACAAAGAGACACTAAGGTTCTGGACAACTACCCCATTCGCAGTGCCGAGGACTACAGTGGCGGATATTGCATACATGGGCACTGTGATTCCAACCGGGACAACAATGATCATGAATGCTCAGCAAGCGAACCATGATATTGCATGGTATGGTGAAGATGCGATGGAATTCAAGCCAACAAGGTTCCTGAGCAATACCACTAGCTTACCACATTTAACGTTTGGAGCTGGAAGCAGAATTTGCCCTGCTGCGGCACTGAGCAATCGAATTATTTAGTAAGTTGGTTTGTTGATATCGTTATAATTGCCACGCTGATGTCTACAGTGCGTTACTCGCAAGAATCGTCCTGGCATTCAAGATCAAGGAATCATCAGACCCAGGCGCGAGGAAGCCAAATTCAGACATGCTTGGATTTTCTGCAGAATATCGGAGTCTAGTTGCACTCCCAGATCGATTTGATTGTTGTTTCGAGGCCCGTGATGAGAACTGGGTCAAGACGAAACTGGTGGTTTGAGGTGGGCAACAATGAATAAAACAGTCGATATTGTAAGCAGCTTCCTGAGAAGTCATGTACATTGGCTATGTTGCTGAGCAAGGAATCTTCCTGGATACCAAGCCTACTCTTGAACTCGAATTATAGTGAAGTTAATTCAGTCTATGCATGTTTTGCGTCGACCTGACGAGTGCCAAGTACACTTGCCTTATCTATCGACTCCTCCCATACAACAACACAAGCACTTTTCAGGTTCAAGATCAAAGGATCGCATAAACGCGGGCATTGCAATACTAACGAAATGGTTCAACGTTAGAGTTGCGAATTGCCAAGGAATAGGACCAAATGATCTTGACCCAAATTGGAAGTCATGATGACCTTCACACC
The DNA here is from genome assembly GCA_007644065.1 of Margaritispora aquatica. Lineage (NCBI taxonomy): Eukaryota > Fungi > Ascomycota > Leotiomycetes > Helotiales > Discinellaceae > Margaritispora > Margaritispora aquatica. The sequence continues at coordinate 1,690,734 of VJWN01000006.1, read as the reverse complement.
GACTGGACAAACATTTGCCTCTCCAAATATGTCTATTATAAACCAACAAGGTGCGTAGGAGCGCAAAAATGAAGCATGGTTGAAATGGCGTAGTTTTTGCACTAGATGGTGAAGTGTATGTCATCTGAAACAGACTGCCAAAGGGGTACAGAAAGAAAGGGTGCCCTGTCTACTTGTAGAATGGACAACATTGGTATTTACTTGGCTCGAGATAAGTTTGGTAGGCTTGTCGCAATGGGATCCTATGATTCGATGGGGAGAGGAGGCAATGGTTTTGATCCTTGAGTCTCAATTCCCACTGATTGTGGGCGTTGATCCTGCATGGCCACCAACACACTTTCAACATCCTCATCTTGAAACTCCTCCTCGTCCGCCACTTGAAGCAGCATCTCATACCGTTCGTTCTGCTCACCGTATGGTTCAAAATGGGCTTTGATGCGACGGAACATCCCAATGATTCCGTACACGGGTAATGCAAATAAAGCGAAAATCATAACAGCAACCAGAAAGCTTGCTTGTCGTACACCAAGCTTCTGGGAGAACATGCCAAACTTCTGGAGAAGAGCATGTCTTAATGATCCGATCTTTCCAAATTCATCAAATGCCTCCCGGTATATGTATCGATACCAAGGATACTCATCAATGTCCGCACATCGCCAAAACCATAGCGTGCATGGCTGCAGGTCCTCCGGCTTCACGAAGGTATTGTAAGGAAACCGATCTTGTAGCACCACATCTGTGATCTTGTAGTTTCTCTGCGAGATAGGCTTATCATATGGGTACTTCTGATACGGCTCAAGTTCTGCCAAGTCGATGCGAATGATACGCTGCTTGCCGTTTGTTAGCAGGGTATTGAATCCAGGAATACCAGCTCCCAGCAGATCGAATTCGAGTACCGGATCATAGACATTGTATCGTGAATCAGGATGTTCACCGGGATGTACCGCACGGGAGTAGTCGAGCTCGAAGGTGGGAGACTCTGCAAAGTCTGGCAGAACGCCATGTTCAAATTGGTTCAGAGTAATGCTCGTCTGGGGCGCTTGGTATATCGACGGCACCGAAGCATCTCTCAGGGGTAATATTGGTACATTGTTCAAGAGCAGCACCTTGCGATCCTGTAGAGTGAAGTTGAAGATAAACGCGGTGGGAGCTTTCTCTCCGATTCGTCTCTGTAGATCCTGTGGATTCCACAGGAGCAGATCAGGTGTATCGAGGCGTACCAGTACCTGAGTCTCCTCCTGCAGCCACTTCACGCCTCGATGGGTATCGGGAGCACGTTGTCGGTAAGCGTCGACGTGGGGGAGGAAGATGGGGGAAAGTAGTGAGGGGAGAAGAAGCAAATGGGTGATGCCGAAGGTGATAGCACGGAAAGTACTGGTCGTCATGGCGTTATTTGGTGGGTAATGGTGGAGGATGCAAGTTGATTTCTAGAGTATGACTGACATCTAGATGATAACTAGTTGGATAGGTGTAAGGTGATTAATCTTACGAGGGTGAGGTCTGGCACAGACACAGGACTAGGATCGAGGTCGTAGTTGATGGTGTTGGTGTTGATGTTGATGTTGATGTTCATCTGAAGGATTCCATATTCCATATTTCCAAAACTGGGTTGTGTATCATGTATCGCACATCGTGCATTGAGGTTCAAGATATCGGTCCCTTTATACAAGTCCGAGCTCGACTTCAAGGTATTTCAAGGTACCTTGAGGTAAGATAGCTCTATCCTGTAGCTCTCTAGCTCTAAATTCGACCTTTACCGGTTTCGTTCGGATAAAAATACATCCGGTCGCCAATATCGGCCCGGAGCGAGACCAGTCTTTCGGGACTGATAGCCGTGATACTTATCCGTTCCGGACCTTGTCATGCTTCTCTGCTCTTCAACTTTTGACCCTCAGTTGGGATAAAGGTATCTCCAATCATCAATACAGGACATTCTCGAATTCCATCTGCGAACCATACTTGTACCTCCGGACATATTCATGGTCATTCCCTGCAATACAATATTGCACATCCATACCATATTTCGTACCTTTCAATCCAATAAGAGGACTCGTTCCTACCACTACCACTACCACCACCATCACCACCACCGCCACCATCCCAACTTCCCTCTCTCGTCATACATCTCAAAGTCATGTCTCGCACTTCGGCACGTCCTCGCACTTTTTGCGACTTTTCTCCTCAACTTCTCCCGTCCGTCCCGTCCGCATGATATAAGGTCTAACATTTCTCTCAGTCTGAGACAGCTTACTTAATTCAACGCGCTATGCGACCGTGTCGTGGGGGATGGCGGGGTTTGTATTCCAAGAAGGAAAGGTAAGATGAGGTACCTCCGTACCTCACCACTCACTGGGACCAGGTCAATTGTCCACGTTTTGGTTATCGTACTGTACTGCTTCAACTTCAGTTGCACGAGCACGTTTCTGCCCCTCTTACAAGCTCTGTTATGAGCAACAGTAAGGTGGAAGTATTGGATGAATATTCGCTACCGACTACTATCTCGGGTTCCTGAGCGGGCGGGGCTGAACAGGATGCTATTCCTGTCGACCAGGACTGGGAATCTTCAACAATTACCATGGTGACCATGCATCAGACTCCAGAAGCGTACTCGCTTCCGTACCCAGCAAAACTACCCAGGAGACAGGACCTCCTTTCTGTCAATGTCATTCAAGTCGTTTCTCTTGATGCAATTCCAGTCCAGTGACTGTACGGAGGCATTATTGGCCGACCTCCCGATTGTGTCTGGAGAATGCATGTGCACCATTCTTATTTCGGCCAGGCAAGCCCCGTCAAGGTCAAGGGCTTCCAAATTCCCCCCAGGATTCATGCACAGAGGGTTGGGGTGAAGCGAGGACGCCTTATGCGGCTACTTCTCCAGCCCATCAGAAGCACGGGATGACCCACGTGTTGAAAGCTTCAACGTTGAACGGACCGACGAAAGTAACAGGCCAAGACCAACAAATGAACGAAAGTGCAAATTATCCAGCCTGTTCCAGCAGTTCTAGTGTATCCTATTCTTCCTTTCTTGGCTCTGGAATCACAGCCCATCGGTGCCATTGATGATTTGGTTATGAAAACTGTGAGCTGGAAAAACCCGCCTTGCAAAGCAATTAATTATGGGCAGCTTGTATCTTTTCTTGGATCTTCAAAGCATCACGTTCATGGTCAGGCCAGTTCCAGATAATTAGGGAATTTTTGAGCCCTGTCGAGCCCACATTGCACTCCCACACGCACGTTCTTTTGGGTCTTTTCCATCGTTCCCAGAGACATGGATGACGGATAGGAGGGGCAGGAAACCCCTCGTGGCCGATCCATCATCACTGACAGGTTCAGTGCAGCGACAAGTGGATACCGGTCTTTAGAGCTTGCCATGGCATCAAATATATCGTGAAATTCGAAGGCTCTGCTTGGCTACGTGAATGGCTTGGGATACATGCCGTTTGAACTCTTGGGGACTTCTTGGTACCAGCAGGACGGATAGCACTCGACTATCCTCTTTCACGCAATACACCAATAGAAGTCCAGACATCGACCTGCTTTCCTGTTGCTCTATTGCTTCACCCCACCAAAGACACGGCTGAGTGGGACCAAGTCGAGAAGAATTCTTTTTGGGGATCTCTCTCCGTCAAACATGAAGTTTGAGGTTATGATGAGAGTTCCCAAACAGTACGGAGTACTTTGTTTCTTCCATACTTGCGTTCAGTACACGGAAAAGATCGGATCCAAGCTTCACATCTAAACACGAAGCACTGACAGACTTCGTTCAGCCTTTTCTCAATACTGTTACAGAGGTGACGTTGATTTTGAGAACAGTATAAGGGAACCAGATCTGTCTGTGTACTTGAAGGATTTCAAAATTATTTGAAACCTCCAGCAGCTTGGAAAACCTACCTTAGTTCGCCCGTGCACGCCCACGACGCCACACCAAAATACTGATCAGGGGTCAGGCCTTGACGGTGACGGGATCTTGGGGGTGGGGTGTGTGGGTGGATAATGGAACTTTTGCAAGTCACTCTGTGCAGGTGGGTTCGGATTCTGGCAGCAAGCATTGTTTGTTAGTGCGTCTGGGCTGGGGGTTGTGGATTTCCATACATACCTAGCTATCCTCCGCTGTCCGACCTCTAATCAAATCTAATCAACGTCGACGTCAACCACCATCACATCACCTCACCAAACGCTGTCAAATTCCGTGCTGAACACCTTGAACTTTCATTGATAACATTATCCATTCAATTGCACGAATCGCTTCCTAAAAGAATCAAGACTGCATTGCATCACCAGAGGCATTTTAACCAGGTTGACTCAGCCGCTGTCAAACGTGGTACGAACAGCGGCATCAGAAGCTCTTTCATTTCACTTCACACCGCCAACCAGCAACAACTTCAAGAAGGCATCGCATCTCTCATATTACGCCAAGTATATCGCCAAAACCGTTAGAAACTACCATCGTGATACTTCGAGGTCATAATTCTCCTCACCTTTGACTACTCACCTAAACTGGCCGACTGTTATACTGTCACTCAGTGCCAGGCAGCACAGCTGCAATGGATCCCCTTCCAGAGCCAGCCGTACCATTAACATATCCACGCACTTATGGAGGGAATGCGGCGTTTCACAACTTCCATAACGACTATTCTCATATTCAAGATCCAAATTTAAGGAGGAGGCTGGCACTCTCAGAGGTATGTTTGGTCATGTAACCGAAGAGCTTCATCGCATCTTGAACATCAGGGCTGTAGCGACGAATGCTAATGATCTCTTTCTAGATTGATCAAGTTCCGTTTGGTTGGTAAGTCCTATCATTTCATCAATTCAGTAATAATTTAGCGTAAACCTTATAGGCTTGCCAAAACTTGATCTAGGACCCCACCTTCTAAGGCCTACCCCACCACAGCGAGCCAAGCTAACCAAGTACTCAGGTACCATGTAAGAGCAGTAGTGGTTGCAGGTATTGGTTTCTTCACAGATTCATACGATATCTTTGCAATCAATCTTATCACTTCAACTTTGGGGATGGTGTATTGGCAAGGACCGCCGATACCGAATTCAAACTACGGCGGAAACTATGGCATTCTACCTACAACCGTGAACTCGGCAATCAAAGCCTCGACATCAGGAGGCGCAGTACTTGGTCAGATGGGCTTTGGATGGTTGGCTGATGTTGTGGGCCGAAGGAAAATGTATGGTGTGGAGCTGGCGATTATCGTATTCTCGACACTGGCGCAAGCACTCTCTGCACCGAGCGGTGCTGTGACACTGACAGGTCTTTTGATCTTCTGGAGAGTAGTGATGGGTATAGGTATTGGAGGCGACTATCCTTTATCAGCAGTGATCACTTCTGAGTAAGTTGTCCCTCCTCTTGTCGTCGTGTAAAAGTTGCTTGGTGTTAAAACGTGGCGAGATGGCGGAAATTCGTCACAAGGAAGTTCAGTCTAACTCTAGACTCTAGGTTTGCTCCTACGCGATGGCGTGGTGCAATGATGGCAGCGGTTTTCTCGATGCAGGGTGCAGGACAATTAGGCGCTGCTATCGTCGCTTTGATCACTACCATATCTTTTAAAGAATCTTTCCTCAATAATACAACTGGTGCATATAGCTCATGCGGACCCGCCTGTCAACTCGCAGGCGACAAAGCATGGAGGATAGTTATTGGATTTGGTGCAGTTCCAGCATGCTTTGCTTTGTATTACCGCATCACCATTCCCGAAACGCCAAGATATACATTCGATGTCAAGCACGACATAGAGAAGGCACAAGCGGACATCAAGGCATACATGAACAACCAGAAAGATGGTGTGGTGGATCCTATCTCCCAGGAAAAGACGAAGCGGAAAATGGGCTCACATCTCTCATCGCCCAAGGCATCATGGCCCGATGTCTTCACCTACTTCTCGAAATGGGAAAACTTCAAGATCATCTTCGGCACGACGATGGCATGGTTTTTTTTGGACCTCGCCTTTTATGGTCTCAGCTTGAATAACGCTCAAGTTCTCAGTGCCATTGGTTATTCGGCGGGGAGTTCAATTTACGAAAATCTGCGGAACACGGCGATTGGAAACCTCATTTTGGTTTGTGCCGGATCCATGCCGGGATATTGGCTCTCGGTCGTAACAATCGATACCCTTGGCCGGAAACCCATTCAGATTGGCGGCTTCTTTTTTCTTACTGTCATATTCATTATTCTCGGCTTCGCCTACGATTCCCTATCCAAAGGAGCTCTCCTAGCACTTTACATTCTCGCCCAATTTTTCTTCAATTTTGGGCCAAATACTACGACATTCATTGTCCCGGGAGAATGCTTCCCTACTCGGTATCGTTCGACGGGACATGGACTGTCGGCTGCCATGGGAAAGAGTATGTACTTTATCTTAAGCTCCATTCCCAAATCTGCTTCCTTATTCTACCTCCTCCGAACCTGATAGAACACTAACAAGTCTGTAGTTGGAGCAATAATAGCTCAAGTTCTCTCGCAGTTTCTCCTAAACAAAGACAGCAAGCCCGGTTGCCATGGTGCTAAATGTTCGCCTTGGCTCAAGCATCTCATGCAAATCTTCTCTCTCTTCATGCTCTGCGGCTTCCTCGTTAGCTTCCTCGTCCCCGAAACTAAAGGCCGTACACTAGAAGAACTCTCTGGAGAAGCAAGCATAGACTCTCCCCGCATCCGGCCTAACAACAGCAACGGCGGACCTTCGTCATCAAGCGTCAACAACGGCAGCGGCTGGCGCGGATGGTGGGCGCGCAATAACCCCTTCAGCGGCGGTGCGCCAGCAGGATTTACATTCGTGAAGCGCACGAATCTCGGGCCCAGGAGTCCTGGCATCAGAGGCAAGCGCGAGAGAGTCGGTATCATGATGTCACCGGAGCTGATACCGAAGGCCAAGCGGAGAGGAGATCAAGGTAGTGGCAGCGAGGCGAGCGGAAGTACACGAAAACATGGGCATAGTCTCTCTATGGAGCGAAATGATGATCAAGATGATTTGTACCTGGCTGGTGCGGGAGGCGCATTACCGGGGTGGGGTGCTGGCTGGGGCGTCCAGCGAAATGGGATCGCCGGTGTGGGTATCAATGGAAGGGTGGAAAGCGTGATGCTGAATGATGTTGGGAAGTTATTGAAATGAATTACATGGGGTGGTGGTTCGGAGATGGGCATCTGAGTGCTTGGGTGGTCAAAATGATCTTTGGGGAAATGGATTGGAGTCGGAGTTTATTTTTCCTTGGGATTGCAGCGATTCAATGAGCGAATGAGCGAGGGATTGTTTTTTGGATGGAGCTAGGCGAATTATTTGGTATGCTCTGATTTTGGGTTTGTTCGGTTTTTACTGGTTTAGACGCACAGATTGCGTTGGAATTTTTTTTTTTTTCGATGCTGGGGTATTTTCGGAGGCCAGAGCAGTATGAGTGAGGGGAACGACGGGCATTAGTTGGCTAGGCGGGGAGGCGGCCCAACGTGTGACAATAAGAGGGAAGCTTTTGTTCCGTGTTTGTAAATATATTTCTCGCGGAGAGCGGAGAGGAGGTGGGGGAGGACGACAGGGGAATGGAATAGGGATGGGAAGGAAAGCGCGTATGAGGTTTTGGAGAGATAGGAGAGGACTGGTTTGGTTTGGTTTGGTTTGGTTTGGTTTGGTATTGATATCCCGGGACTGAATAGGTTCGCTGTGCGGTGAGAGAGCTGTGGGTAGCTTGGGGAGCTAGGTAGATAGATAGATAGTTTGTATTAATGAATAGTATGAACTGATGGAAAGGATGATGGAAAGGAGACTTTTGTTTATGAGTTCGAACCTTCGTGTTTGCTCTTGTGTGTGTGTGTGTGTGTGTGTGTGTGTGTGTGTGTGTGTATGTGTGTGTACGTGTGTTCGTGCCGCTTACTCTATTTCTTTTCAGCTCACACGACGTAGAATATCAACATTGCTCCAAGTACACATATCGTCCGTCATCAATAATCAGTACACAAAATGACAGCCATACAACAATCGAGAAGGCTTAGCAAGAAACTTTGGTGCGTCAAAACTACTGTCACTGTACTGCTCAATTTGCGATCTGCTCTGTCTTGTACATAATATATCATCGGCATATCTATTTTTAACCACCCTCCTTTGCGCTAACTCACATTTGATACACTGTTAAACATGCACATTACCCATAATACAGTTCATCACCTATCCAATCTAGCGGAGTCTGATCATTCCACAGCTGGGCAGCGGGATCATCGAGTGCAGTGTCAATGTTCACATTAGTGTCAGAGATTTGATGATTAGAGTTTTGTTGTTGCTGTTGCTGTTGCTGTTGCTGTTGCTGTTGCTGTTGCTGTTGCTGTTGCTGTTGCTGTAGTTCGGCATCCTCGAGAGCAGGGCCAAGCCTCCGACTGATGGTTTGCAAATCGTCTATTATCGACCTCAAATTCATCGAGGAAGGGCTATGTAGGCCATTAGCCTGAATTCTGTTTTCCAAACTGTCAATTGTCGCACGTATGTGGCGTATTTCTCCTTCTTGGCCAATGTCTGGGAAGAATTAGCGCACTCGAGTCCAACGGCATCCGTTGCAAAGTTGGGCTGCAAAACGGGAATGGATCCATGCAAGAGACCGGAGGGGCAATGGACTCACATGGAGACTTTGGTGGCTCCGAAAGCGGGAACAAAATGAAGCAGATTTTGAACCACCGAATCTCTTCTTTCGTCCATGGAGCCTCGGCTTTTGCACTTGAGTAAGCTGCATTAATTCTCTCCATCACAGCAGGATCTATCGGCTCTTCAGTGGATCGGTTCCAGCTCTGAAGACACATAATTTCGCGTTGGTGTCTTGTAAGTGCTTGTGTATTGGGAAATATCTCCAAGCAAACCAGACATTGAGGACGACCATGCTTTTCTGCGTAATGTTTGCTTTGAGAATTTAGCCATATTTCTTGATTAGAATGCATTATACACTTACATGAGATTTCTTATCTCGGTCCATCCCGTTCCAGAGCATGATTCATAAAACTTGCCTGCACCACCTATAGATGTGCGAGTACAGTATATATGGGGGAACATTTTATGGAATACACAAGAGTATCCGAGTCGCGCAAGTGGCTTGGCCTTGTTACAAGCAATTCTCACCCTAGCTTTTGATGGCGCTTTGTCTCCGAGGCCATCATCATTATCTTGTGGTGATCGACGACGCTTCGAAGGCTTTTTCGAGGGGGTGGCATGTTTCTGAGAAGCTTGAGTCGCAAATGACCCCTCTGTTCCAAGTGCAGGTGTACTGAAGGTTGGAGACTCATGATGTAGGATCCTTCGAACATCCGGAGGAATTTCTGGCTCTCCCCGAAAGGCTGCTAGGATGAGGTCACGGATACTGTCCGATTGTTCAGACCCATTGTCCGTGTCGTCCTCGTCCTCATCCTCGTCCTCATCCTCATCCTCATCCTCATCCTCATCCTCATCCTCATCCTCGTCCCCGTCCCCGTCCTCGTCCTCTTCCCTGGAACCGCTGAAATCGGTGTCGAATGCGTCTGGACTAGCCACACATTCTATGATAATGGGAACGACATGCGAGGGATTTACCTCATGTATATTTTGTCTCTGTCTTGAGCCCATCTTTTCTGAAGGGAGCAGCGTATCAATTGGAAAGGTTGAGGGACGGGAAATTAATCCCCAGCTAATCGTCGAACTCGAATCCAAGCCATCGTCGATCGAAAGCGAGGGACAACTACCGAGGGCAGCCGCTATCGAGTAACCTTCGCTACTCTGGCAAACACAACAGCAGGTTAGATCTTACATTCTTACATTCTCAAACAGGGTAGGGTAAGGTGAATTGCGCTAACCTTGAAGGAGGGTAGCTTCCCAGACGCCGAAGGGAAGATTAGATCTAAGTCGTACTTCCCATCGGGTATCCCCAGCCGGAGTTTGAACTCGGCATCATTCGATATATAGACGCCATCCATATCGAGGCCCATTTCCACATCTATACTGAGATTGGGGGACGGCATCCTTGACTGCTTGGCTTCGACCCAATTATCAAAGAGGTAGGGATGTAATCGAGGTGAGGAGGAGGTCCGTCCCACCAAGCTCCACACGCCAGACTGGACGGATGGCATGAAATCCTCGCAGAGTTTGTATTGAATTGAAATGTAAAGCCACCAGTAAATGTGTAGGGCTGTACAAAAAAGTCGTGCAAGACTATGCCATCGATCAAAGTTAGCTACCAGATCTAGACCATTATTTGGAAGATGGTAGGAACAGAGAGTCCTCACATTAATCACAAAGATTCGTAGCAGTCACTACGAAACAGAGTCAAGGTGCGGCGAGACCAGGAGCAGACCAACGACTGCGTTGAATCAAACTCTGGAGGTGCAGACGGTCCTTGAAGCAATAGGAAGCGAATTGCTGGATCGATTTGAGCGCTTTCAAAGAGGATGAGGATAGTGATAGCCAGGTTGATACTGACCGATTGTTGGTAGAAACAGCAGAAGAGGTAAAGGAGAAACCCATTGTGAGCGGCGATATAAGAAGATATAAGAAGATACTCGTAATGTTGCGCTGAAGACGAATTCTGCGCGCGCGCGCGGATTCGAGAAGAAGGCGGTCTGTTTATTGTGTTGGATTGTGTTTGAACGACCACAGGTTGTCGCCACCCCCACCAGCCACCAACCAGCGACTGGACAGCCACAGCATCATAAGGTACATGATCGTAATGGGAGAAAGAGAGACAACATCGATATGATGGGGCTGTCGCAAAGGCAAACTACCTTACCTTACGGGGTACCTTACCTTATGGTTCGTTCAAACAGTGCGACGATGCAACTATGCCGAGATGGATTGCAGATGAGTGAAATTGAAATTGAAATTGAAATTGAAAATTAAAATTGAATAGTACTTTAGAATGGCTTCTTCCCAACAAACATGCGCGCTCGCGCGAGTAGCTTGAACATTATTTTCGTCTCTGCGCTCATTTCTGTTTGTCTTTTTTTTTCTTTTTTTTTCTTTTTTTGCTTTCTTGCTTACCAGTCGAATTGCTTGAAGGAACAATCGGTCTTCCGAGCTGGAGCGCTTCATTGAGTCAAGAAGCAAAGCAAAGCAACGAATGCTCGAGTGGGCCTTTGACAGCTTCAATCGATGCTGCATATATACAGCAAACCTACCATCTCTTCTTCAGAATGCGTGCCCGCGCATCAATAATTCCAGCTCTATATATACAAGCTCCTGGGTGAAAACGACCAAAATCCAAGTATAATATATTCTGTCAATTGGAAGTATACTCATATTTCAGCCTAAGTTAGTCGTGCTTGCCAATTTGTCTGATTTGGCTATTTATCGAACATCTTAACAGATTGTGGCCTCCCTTCTATCAGAGAAAATGGTGATATTGTTTGATTTTCCGAGTGAAGTGTTGGTGATTCCGCGCTGCGTTTCCGGAGTCTGGAGAACCTTTCTCGGAAATGCCCCACGACCCGCCTCTTCCCCAGATTCCACAACATCTGAGAGAGAGTCGCAAACCGATTTCATTACAAGGAAAATACTTCCGCTTTTTCTCCCGCAGAACCACTTTCAATGTTCCATATCCGACTGCTGGGCACTTCTGCGCCTAGAGTACGTAACATGACTTAACGTTCTATCTTGACTTTATATATCGCCAATTCTCTTTAGAGAGTGCTACTCTAGTTGACTCAATCTCATTCCCTCTGACTGATCGCCTAATACTCTCACCATGGCACCTTCAGCTGTTGTTCTACATCCGTCCTTCACCGACACCACACTGTCACGGAAGGGCGAGTTCAAAAGCCGAAAGGCATTTATCAGCGCTGAGACTCATGCAGTGCAGCTGAGAACCCCTTTGACGATAGATGAGCTGATTCGCCAAAGGTCAGAAGAGACTGGGGACGAGGTCATCTTTTCATACCCTACTGCTGGAACGGACTATGTCGATTACACATACCGCCAATTGGACATATATGCATCACGTTTAGCTCAAAGATATAAATCGATAATTCCACAGAGACTCTCTTCCTCGGATCCGGAGAGAGTAGTCGGACTCTTGGGGCCCTCGAATTTCGAATACTTCATCAGTATTCTTGCGTTAACCAAATTGGGACATACGGTTTTGTTCCTGTCGACGCGTATATCGCCTGCAGCATACACTTCATTGCTTCAAGCTACAGGTGCAGAACATATTCTCATCCATAAATCTTTCCACTCAGTTCTGGACGAGGTGAGAAAGGACTTCCCTTTAATCCAAGTCCATGAAATCGAAAACAAAGAGACATATGACAGTCCAATTACAAATGACAATCATCAAACGCGATTTGATCAGCACCTCGATGCTGAAATCGAGTCAAAAAAGTTCTCGTGGATTATTCACTCAAGTGGATCGACTGGGCTGCCAAAACCGATTTATCAAACTCATCGGGCTGCCCTCACCAACTACGCCTCGAACCTGAATCTGAAGGGCTTCATCACCCTTCCACTTTATCATGCTCACGGCATTAGTAGCGTGTTCCGGGCAATTCAATCAAAAAGACAAATCTACCTTTACAATGCGACGTTACCACTTACCCAGAATCACCTGCTCAATATCATGCAACGGTACGATTTCCAGGTTCTTTACGGCGTTCCGTATGCACTCAAACTTCTTGGCGAATCGCGAGAAGGAATTCTCGCTTTAACTAAGCTGAAAGTGGTTATGTTTGGAGGTTCTGCGTGTCCAGATGCTTTAGGAGATCGCTTGGTTGAGAATGGGGTCAATCTGATCAGCCATTACGGAACGTAAGTTTATCTATTCGCATCTATTGATACATAATAACTCATTCATAACAGCACCGAAACTGGTCAGCTCATGACCTCGGTAAGAGGATCTGGCGACAAAGCTTGGGACTACGTCCGCGTTCCTCTAGCCTTCAAATCATTCATCAAATTCGAAGAAAGGGGTCCTGGTATTTTCGAACTTGTTGCCCTTGAAGGACTGCCTTCAAAAGTTGCATCAAACCGACCAGATGGCTCCTACGCTACCAAAGATCTATTCAGTCCACACTCGACGATCCCTGATGCCTGGAAATATGTCGCACGATTAGATGATACGATTGTACTCATAAATGGAGAGAAAGTAACCCCAATCGCCTTTGAACAATCAGTCAGAGACAGCAATCTCATCACCGAGGCAGTCATGTTTGGAAGCGGCAAATCACGAGTTGGTGTAATGATTATCCCCTCTGTAATTACAAAAGGCCTTTCCGCCCACGAGATCCAGGAATTGCTGCTTCCGGTCCTGGTAAAAGCCAACGAGTTGGTGCCAGCTTACGCTCAAGTGAGCCTGGAAATGGTGAAAATTCTTCCAACAGGCACCGAATATCCGCGAACAGACAAGGGAACCGTTATTCGAGCAGCATTTTATCGCGATTTTGAAAGGGAAATTGAAGACGTGTATGAGAATGCAGAGGTATCTTCCGGGGAGCTTTGCCTTTCTGAAGCTGAATTACGGGTGTACCTTCGAGCAGAGCTGGGAAAGATTGTGTCATCCTCAACCTCAGACATTTTGGGAGATGATACAGATTTCTTCTCAGTTGGGATTGACTCACTGCAAGCCATACGCCTCCGTAGTGTCTGCAGCAAGGACATTCAAACAGATGGAAAGAAATTAGCCTCCAATATTGTCTTCGACTTCCCATCCATCAAACTCTTGTCCCGGGAGCTATACCGGCTGCGCACTGGTGGAGTCTCAACAGCTGTTTCTACCACATCCCTGATGAGAGAGCTCATTTCAAAGTATTCAACATTCGAACCGCACTCACCTGTAGAGAACGATAAAGAAGGACAATACTTGGTTAGTTACATTACCCGAATATGGTGATTCTCTGTTTCTAACCCATACTACAGGTAGTGACAGGTGCTACGGGCTCTCTCGGGGCTCATATTGTATCACAGCTTATTGTTCGACCGGACGTACAGAAGGTGTACTGCCTCGTTCGCGCCAAATCCTTGACCCAAGCACACCTCCGAGTCGTTCAATCACTACGCGAGCGTGCAGTGTATCATCATTTGCCCCTTGCTGCTCGGAGGAAGGTGATTGCAATTTCAGCGGATTTCAGCCAGTCAAACCTTGGACTCGAGTCCGATGTTTACAATTCCATCGCTTCTGAGGTCACAGGACTCATACATTGTGCCTGGGCTGTCAACTTTAACCTGGCCCTCGGAAGCTTCGAAGCCGACTGTATTGCTGGTGCCCATAATCTGATCACACTATGCTTGAAAGCCAAGCGTCCACAGCCAGCAACCTTCAATTTCTGCTCATCGGTCAGTGCAGTTGCTGCCACCAAGGGAAGCTTTGTTCCCGAAGCACTTCCAGAAAGCCTGGACTACGCACAAAATATGGGATACGCTCAATCGAAACTCGTCACGGAGAACATCTGTGTGGAAACTGCAAAGTCCTACGGGATCAAAACCCGAGTCCTCAGAGTTGGACAAGTTGTTGCTGACACTATTCACGGAATTTGGAATTCAACTGAAGCAATACCATTGATGATGCAGGCTGGTTTGACAATAGGGGCGATCCCGAGATTGGACGAAACCCCATTATGGCTGCCAGTTGATGTGGTCGCATCGACGGTCTTAGACATATCGCTATCACCAGCTGAATCCGTCGTTCTGAATGTCGTCAACCACCATGGTTTCCACTGGACGAGAGATCTCCTACCAGCACTTCACAAAGCGGGACTGGAGTTCTCAGAACCCAGTCAACGAGAATGGATCGCACTTCTCCGTAACTCCAATCCAGACCCAGTTGCGAACCCCCCCATCAAGCTCGTCGAATTCTTCGCCAGCAAATACGACAACGACCTCCCAAGGAAGGGGCTCACATACGATACCTCATATGCATGCTTTCTCTCGCCATCACTGCGAGAAGCGGCAGTCCTCAACCAGGATCTTGTCAACAAGTTCGTTCAGAATTTCAAGGCTACATCTTGGACGACCTCGATACCATCATTTCGAACCAAAAGGCTCATCATAATTGCTGGTCCCTGCGGCTCCGGAAAGTCAACGGTTGCCACCGCTCTCTCCAAAAAACTGAATATCCCATGGATCGAGGGTGATGATTTGCACTCGGCAGAATCAATCGCCAAGATGTCCATGAGCACCCCGCTTTCAGACTCAGACCGGTGGCTCTGGCTCGAGACTCTCAAAGCCACCGCACTTCTTCAAATGGTTAAAGAAAAGAGAGACGAGATTATTATCACATGTTCTGCTCTGAAGAAAATCTACCGGGACCAATTACGACAAACTCGAGTTTTGGAAACCACGTTTGTGATGTTGCAAGGTACGCAGGATGTATTGAAGCAGAGGACAGCGGAAAGGGAGGGGCATTTCATGGTGAAGGAGATGGTAGATAGTCAATTGGGGAATTTGGAGGAGCCGGATACAGAGGAGACTGATGTTATACCGGTGGATGGGACCAGGGAGAAAGGCGAAGTGTTCGAGGAAGTGTTAAGATTAGTTGGAGATATCACTGCTTTATAAATTTTAGAAGCACACCCAATCAAGCCTATTCATTTTTGCAATAAGAACAAAAAACATTAAACATAAAGTATTGCTATGTTTTACTTCCTACTTGAACTATTTGTGGTCGAAACAAAATGAAAAATGATCACCAGGCAATTGAGAAAAGAGTGCTTAAGCCATGCCGTCAATTGCAATCTTACATACCTCATGTTGTTACCTTAACCACAAGCAGCTGAATTCGAAGACATCGGAAGAAAAGCCTACATTCAGGCAGATATCAAAATATAAAGTTAAAGAATAAGATGAAACCTAGACTGTACCCACAGGACCCAGGGTCTACAAGAGCAATTTTGCAACCTGACTCGGTTTGTTTCACCCATGACAAATTAATTTGTTGATGAGAATAGGAAACGAGAGTTCTCAGGAAACATACTCTTGGTGTCATCTCCCAATAAACCCTTCTATTGGTTTCTCGGGGTAGTGTTCTATTTCCGAGCGTCCTTACAACTCAGTTTGTGTTTCCGAGACGAGATGCTGATTTCCGAATACCCCATCTTCGCCTGAGACACCCACCACCCTCTCGTCCTGTGCAAGCACAGGCGCTCCTGCATCATGCTTCCGGAATCTTCTCGTTGAACCAATCTTGACTCCAAAAACAAGCTTTCTACCTCCGAGGTTGGGGTGCTCCAGATCTTCTCCAGGTTTTCTCCAGACTGTCCTCCCCCAGCTTGCCCTGGAGCCCTCCCCGCATCTCGGAAACACGTTCTCCTGACCATGGCTGCTCGTTGATGCAGTTGGATATTGCTGATGTATATATAATGGCATCGACGGCAGTACGTCTATACTCTTGAGCCATCATCCTCCGCTTCGTCTAAGATTCACTGCATTCACAAGAGCTCGAGTACTACATTCAAGACGTCAAAACCACTTGGGATATTTATTCCATCTCTTCATCATGGCAACTACGTACCCCGAAGAAAAGTCGAGCCAGTCGACGATTGAGAATATCCACGATGATCTGAAGGAGAATATTGTGGCTCCGTCTACCCTGCCTGTCTCGCTTCAACATCTCAGTCCCGAGGAACTAGCAGCCTTCAAGAAAAAGATGGTTAGAAAGATCGATATCAGGCTGATGCCCTTGCTGATCATACTCTTCCTATTGAAGTGAGCATCCAATCCACACTGTAGTCGTGAAAATATTCGTGCATCATAACTGACACACACCAGTATCTTGGATCGTAACAACTTCACCAACGCTCGTCTGGGAGGGCTGGAAAAAGACATCGGCTTGACTGATCATCAATATAATACCGCCCTGATGATCATGTACGTCGGATATCTGCTCTTTCAGTTTCCCAGTAACGTGATCCTATCGAGGTTCCCACGGCCCGGCATCTATCTGTCTGTCGCTGCTGTCTTGTGGGGTGGTGTATCCGCAAGCATGGCAGCTGCCAAGTCGTACTCCGCTGTTATGGTTATCCGATTCTTCCTTGGTTTCGTCGAAGCTCCTTTTTTGTAAGTCCACGGTCGGTTATTTCTTATGAATATGTAATTCTAACAGAAGCAGCCCAGGTGCTCTACTCATGTTGACCTCCTGGTATGTTCGATCGGAATTACCATTCAGGTGAGCAAATTAATTCACACTCTCCCTAACTTTGAAATCTAATGATTGTCAATAGAATTGCTATATTGTATGCTGGAAACACACTCTCGAACTGTTTTGGAGGTCTCATCGCCGCCGGTGTTCTAAGCGGTCTCGAGGGAGCTCACGGCATCCGTGGATGGCGTTGGTTGTTCATCATTGAAGGAGCAATGACCATCGGAATTGCAATGATTGCTTTCTTTATTCTTCCTAATTACCCACAAAGTAAGTCCCTCACCATCTCTGTACCGTCACCGCTAACCCTGAGTAGAGGCGAAATGGCTCACCGACGAACAGCGTGAGTATGCGATTTGGCGTATCGCTGATGAAGCTGCTGGAATGGAGGATGGTGAAGATGGACACTCTGTCTGGTGGGGAGCTCTTCAAGCGGTGAAGGACCCCAAGGTTTACATGTTGATTCTTCTTCAATTCTCGCTGTTGGTCGGAATGGCATATGTAAGCCAACTAACTATAACTTTCTTGCTCATTGTCCAATATTAACAATTTTCACAGACCTACTTCTTCCCTTCCATCGTCAGCACACTCGGTTACAACAAAATCACCACGCTCTTGCTTACTGCACCACCATATGCGCTGGCATTCTTCACCTCTCTTGGCAACTCGATTCACTCAGGAAAGACCAACGAGCGGGCATATCACATTGCCATTCCCCTTACCATCTCTATGCTTGGGAACATTCTTTGCATTACCCTCACCAGCACAGCTGGCCGTTACGCGGCTATGTTCCTCATGACTATGGGAGTCTACTCGGCCTTCAACGTCACCCTCTCATGGGTTTCGTCGACGATTCCTCGACCAAAGGTAACCCCCCACAATCTTCTCCTATCATCTCTCATCAGGCTAACATCCTTCTAGTCCAAGCGTGCGGCTGCCCTCGCGATGGTAAACTCGCTTGCAAACTGCACACATCTCTTCACCAGCTACCTCTACCCCAACTCCCAGAAACCACGCTACTTGACAGCGGGTATCACTCTCTCGCTCTTCTGCGGACTTTGCGCCGTCACAGCCTTGACACTCCGTTTCTGGCTGAGGTACGAGAACCGTAAGATGGACAAGAGAGAGGCGAACGGTACTGCCACGGACGAGGAAACCGTTGGCGGAATGAACAGAGGATTCAGATATCTTCTGTGATTCGCCGGAAGTGTGAAGGATTGGAAATGTGGGGTTCTCATGAGGAGTGGTTGGAGACTTTCCACAGAGTTTTGACGGGGGAGTGATTGTTGTATTGGAAATAGCTAGGTGTTGGCGAAATGGCTTGTGCACCTCGTATCAAACTCCTCCAAATAGAGAGCAAATGAGAGCTCTATCACGTCATTAAGAGATTAAGAATACAGAAATTAACCTGTCACTTTTGTAATTAGTTTGATCCGGTTCATTCGTGAGTTGCGCCGCTGGTGTTTCCTGAACTTCTCGTTGGGCTAGGAGGAGGACCTCAGTTTTCATCTTGTTATGCTAGACGCTTTTCAACAATGCAATGTATTGCTAGGCCACTGCTTTCCCCAGAAGGTAGTTCCTGCTGCAAGAAGTGGTAAACCTCCTAGAACCTATGGGCTACTAATGAAGGGTCACAAATCAGCATTGACAAGATCTGTTGTTTAACATCGAATCATGAAGTTGGATTGATCAAGCACCATCTCCTCCTTGTATCCTTTGGCCATGTTCCTCCACCAAAAGCCTCACGTGCTTATCCATTCGTAATTTCTGATCGACTGTTTTTTTTTTTTCATTTCGAATCCGTTCTCGGCTTCGAACGCGGTGTATGTAGAATGTTAAGTTGTTCTAATTCTCTTCCACAAAAGCTGACAGAGTGATACAAGCTCCTCACTGTTCATCTCTCGGAAAACGCAAGGATTAAACCGAACCTCCGTCGGGCCTGTGTTGCGGACTCTCTCATTTTTCCTTCTAAGCATTTCGCAGGTATCAATTTCAACTCCCCAAAGTTACGAGCGACATGATGATTTCCAGCTTCGAAATGACATTGCGTTCCTGATGAAGATAAGCTGCGTTGATCCCATGAGTACAGTTACTACAGAGCACTGAATGGGATAAAAATATCAGATGATGATAATGGAAATTTTCAGATGGTCCTATTATTGGTATATCTATACAGTGAATTTTGTCTTGTTCCCCTCGCCCGCATCCTTAGCCGCCTTCTTCACAGCATCTTCGCCAGCTTCATCAAAGATATCAAATCCCCAACCAGCAGGAAAGTTGAATCGCTTGTGCCGCTCCAAGGCATCTAGCTCCTTCAACTGCTCTTCCGGGATTATAAAGTCTTGGAAATTGCTCGCAATTCTCGATGCCGTGACTGATTTGGGCAGTACAACGTGATCTCGTTGGACACCCCAGCTCACCAGGACTTGTCCCGGGTCTTTCCCGAGCGTCTTCGCAACCTCATGGACCTTCGCGTCGTCAACTGTGCGAGGTTCGCCAGTTTGGTTGTTTCCTAATGGCGAATATGCTTCGAGTAGTATGCCTCTGTCTTTGCAGAACTTGGCCAGGTCTGGTTGCTGGAGGTATGGATGGATCTCGATCTGGTTGGCGGCAGGGATGACAGTAGCCGTGGCCAACAGGGATTCGAGTCGGCGGATATTGAAATTGGAGACGCCAATTGCGCGTACTTTTCCTGTCTTCAGCAAGTCCTCCATTGCCTTCCAGGTTACCGATGGGTCAACATCGTCCAACTCGAAAACGCCGTTCGAGTCGAGAGGGAAGAACTTGCTACCAGGTTTGAAGGCGCTGAAACGGCACAATTAATAGATATCCCAAAAACAAGATTGTTTGTAGTGCTTACCATGGCCAGTGCATCAGATACAAGTCAACGTAGTCCACACCCAAATCCGCCAGGGTTTTGTCCAGAGCAGTCTCGACGTATTCTGGTCTATGAGCGGTATTCCACAGCTTGCCCGTGATGAAGATATCTTCCCTCCTCACGCCACTGTTCTTTATGCCCAAGCCAACCTCATGCTCGTTGCGGTAGATGGCCGCACAGTCAATGTGTCGGTAACCTGATCTCAGCGCGATCTCGACGGCCTTCTCAACTTCGCGAGGCGCCGCCTGCCATGTTCCAAAGCCAACAGCTGGGATCTTGGCTGAGGTATTGAGGGTGAAGGTGCGATTCAAAGCCATGATGATGGAGATTTGGGGTGTATATATATTTGCATATATGGAAACGATTTCTGTTGAGGACTGGCTTGGTAGGTTCGAAGCTTCGCGCAGCCGAAGGGTACTTGTACTCTCTGCTCCATGTCGGCGACTGATGGGTCATCGATTAACATCTGCTCGATGAGGGTCGTGGAGCGGAGGAGTTGGTGGAGTTTGTTCGCCTCGTGGACGCGTTTCCGGCAGTACGCTGCATTTGCGAGGACCCCGCGTATTTCCCCACAGCTTGGCATGTACTCCACAAAGCATTTCCGACACCTTTCCTACCCTTTTCCTTTTCATAAACATAGAGCTTTCCGGTATTGTAGTGGTTTCCACATGTGCCTTTTCCATTTCCTTTCCTGTCTCCGTAAGCAACTATGTCTTCCTCACACTCGCATCCACTCACACCAGTGGGCTTGTCTCCCGGGACCGACGAGTCGAGAGAGCACAATAGACCCCCACAGGTAAAGAGGAAACGGCCGTCGTCGCTGAAGACAGACGAGCGCAAGAAGGTCTCGAGGGCATGTGATGCTTGTAAAGAGTTGGTGCCTTTGTACCATACCATAAGCATCTCAGCTCACTGATGTTTCAACTTCAGGAAGAAAGTGCGCTGTGCCGGCACACAACCATGCCCTCGCTGTATACGCCAGTCGCTCCAGTGCCTTTACAACAAAGTTCACAGGAGAGGAAGACCTCTGCCCCCTGAGCCAGGACTGCCTCTGAATGAGCAGGAGCAAGGCACTGTCGGCAGTGCCTCTCCAGACCAGCAACCACAGGAACCGCACCCACCTGTTACGGATCAAATTAATCTGGTGGAGCCATTGGAGTTGTCCCACGATCCCCGGAAGTCTTCCAGAAGTTCTCAAGATGCCGATGGTGCTCGCTTTGAAGGGGACTACATTGGCCCGACTTCTGGCATTGCATTCTTGCACCGAGCACAGAAAAGGTTCCAACAAGACTATGCTGCCATAATATCCAGGAGCTCGGAAAGCCATGTTCCCAATAAAGTCTCCGTGTGTTCGTTCGGCGATGGATGGACGCCAGATCACTCTCACTTGGAATTTGCACTTCCCAGCCACGTGCATGCAAAAAGTCTGCTCGATCGTTATTTTGACTTTGCGATGCCTACGTACCGCTTTGTACATCGACCTACGATCGAATTATGGCTTGTTTGTATGTATGACGCTGGAAAAAGTGGAGAGAAGGATCTTTCGAATGCAAAGAAGGCCATAGTTCTCTTGGTTATGGCAACCGCAAAACTCTACAACGAAAATGCAACGGATTTGCTTCCCGATGGCCAGAGCAAACAGTCAGAAGAAAGGTGGGCATGCGCTAGTTCACAATTGTTCTTGAGAGTTCAATGCTAATGACGAATATCTGTAGTGGCATGTTCTTTGCTGAAGCGGAAAGATTATTAAATAATGAAACTGGCCCAGTCAGAGTCGAATCGGTTCAAGCGAGACTAGCTCAATGCATACATCTACTAGCATCATCGAGGATCAATCGTGCCTGGTACATATTTGGGACCGCAACTCAAATGATATCCGCACTTGGACTCCATCGGAAGCCGTATGCTAATTCGGCGTTACCAATATCTGTTGATGCTGATGCCGATTGTCGGAAGACAGTTTTCTGGAGTGCATATACCCTAGACCGGTATTTGAGTGTCATTCTTGGTCGTCCCAGAATATTTCGGGACGAGGATATCGACCAAAATCTAACCGAGAAAACAAAAGATTCAAACTGGAATCCGAGCTTCACAGAGACAAGAGCAAGCCAGACTGTGTCAGACGGGCCAATTTACCATGCAAGGTATTTAACATCAAGATCACACCAAATATATTGGACCCGGGAGAGAAATTGCTAACGATATGTCCAGATTGGCACGAATACTGGGTGCTATTTCTAGTGACCTCTACCCCACAAGCCGTACCATTGATACTGAGTGGATGGAATCTGCAGAGCGGTGGACCTCAGAACTCAAGCGGTGGAAGGAATCCCTTCCAGCCTTTCTCGAGCCAACCAAAGTTGATCCTTCCATGCTGGTTCCTATATTTCAGCGCCAGAGTACTGTGCTAAGACTAGCCTATGCTCACGCCCTGATCCTCGCAAACCGACCAGCTTTACTCAGTAGCTTCGCAGACCTCAGTCGTTGGCAAGGAATTCCACGTGGGGAGCCAACGGGAAGCCTCAAAGAGTGCATTGACGCTGCGCTTGTTATCGTAACTACAGTAAACGGATTAATAGAGGCTGGACAAATGCGCAAGGCATTCTGGTTCACGCACTATATATCCTTCTGTGCTATCTCTGCACTCTACGTGTATACAATCCAGCAATGCCTGCCACAGCATACACCGGGGTTAGCAGATCCAAGGTCCGATTTGCCATCCACTCGATATTTCGAGGCCGCGAAAAAGTGTCAAGAACGAATTGAAAACACCACCACCATAACTTCTCCATTCAGGAGGTACAATATTATTCTCGATGAACTGAAGAAAGAGGTTATAAATCGTCTTAGGGTTGGAACCATTCCCACTAATACTACCAATCCAGAAAACTTCAGAAACTTAATTGCTCCCGCCACCAGGAACGAACAGCCTCATCGGATGATGGATTCCTCTGGAGGAACGCCCTCGACAACACCTACTAATACCATACTTCACCCACTCCAATTCAATCTGAACTCGGACGTGTCACTACAACAACTTCAGAATCAGCAGCACTTTTCCCAAATCAACGTCAACAGCCCGATAAACATGCAGCCTGTTTTTGAGCCCATGTCCTCCGCGCTAGAAGATCACACCATGGCGGACTTGGGGGTTTTCGGTTTGCAGGGCGAGCTCATGGGATGGTCTGAGTTTGACTCTTGTGTAAGTGCCCTAATTACCCCTTGTTATACGAATCTTGAGAGGGTACTGATTTTCATTGCAATCTAGGCAATAAATTGGCCTGAAGGACTTGATGTTTTTGATTCTGGAATATAATTGTTCGTGCCTGTTAGAATGAGTTGTGTTTGCGTCACATCTATGCTAAATACGTGATGAGACTCGTGGTTCATATATGGGCATGTGCGTATCCGAACAGCTTATGATTTCTAGGTAAATGTGTGGGAACTGCTCCCAGAGCGGTTTCGTGTAGCACATTAAGCTCAGCCAATTAAATATGTATTACAGGAGTTGAGAAGCTTTCGAGAATGTTATTCGCCTAAGTTGCCTCCTCCTCCTCCTCCTCCTCCTCCTTAGTAAAGTATAGATGCCCAAGACGCCCAAGATACCAGATGGCCACACCCGGAATGAGAAATGTAGTGCTAACTCGGTGGCCCTGGCTCCTAATTTCCAGCGACCAGGGGTGCCGCTTAGGGAACCCGAATCGCTTAGCACCTTAGCCTTTCTATACCTCCCTCAAATTTCATTTTAATATCGTCGTGTGATTACTTGCCTACACGGCCGATAAGAGGCTTTCAATAATATTCAAATCCTACCTTGTGGTATTTTAATTCCCTTATTCATTTCTCATTTTTCACCCTCACAAGTGTTAGTAATACGGTTCAAATATGAAATGAACGCCAATGTAACTATTGCACCAAACAAGGTTGGGAGCTACAGTATGGTGACCATAAATGTCCTAGCAGCTTGTTCATATCGCCAATACCATCATCCTATCATGAACCACACCCTCTTTCACCACACCCTTCCCCTTCGGCCTGAAGAGATCCACAAGAAAGTTATTCAGGCTGTTCCTATAGTCACCCTCGTATGGACTGGTGTTTGTGTGGCGCTACAAGCAAGTGTGCTCGTGAGTGCTCGTTTAGTAATTGTTGAAATCTCAGTTCTTTTCTGAACTTGATTAACGAAATGTTGAAGAACCGAAATGGAATTACTCAGGTCATTCGAACAATCAAATTATATTCAAGCCTGACAAGACTCCTTGAAAACACATCCGAGCATACTGCACGCGTCGTAGAACTGCGATTTTTATTAGCAGATCGGATCCTCGGCCTTTACAAAACGGTTCTAAAGTACAACATCGCTATTGTACATGAAATAAAACCCCACTCTGGCATATTGAATTTAGTGGTCCGTACCGGTTGCAGTTATACATAATCGCCGTCCTAGGGCCATTATCAATCTTCTTTGACCGTCTAATACGAAATGGATAATGATATGCTGTTCAGACTTGAAGTATATAGCTCTTCTTTAGAGCTATATATGGCCTTAGGAGGTAGTTGTATAGACATATGAGGTGGGGAGGCTTTTGTTAAAAGCTCTGGCCTACGCTTAGCTAGCCTATGTCCCGACCCTATGGGGTCAGTGTATTGGAACCCCTACATCATGCAGCCTGCTGACTCATCATCGCTCGATACTCCCCAATGAGAATGGCATTCTGCATCTCTTGGAATACGTATTCGAATTGATGGACGTGGAGGTGTGGAAGTCGATTATCAGGGGCTAACATGCACGACTATGGGCGAACCGAAGGGCAGACTGGCGGGCGACGTGGGGCTCTTTGGATAAAAGCACTCAGTGAGCGTTGGGGGGAGAGCCTCGAATATTAAGCGAGCAACAACTGCCTTCGAACACCTGACATCCCTCTCAGTTTCGCTCCATAGGTAAACAATCAGTAATGCCCACATTCTCCACAGATCAATTGAAACATTAAGGTTTAGGTATTCGAATGTTTCCATAACCTCTGTCTGTACACTATTTAGATAATGCTCTACCACTGAGTATCAGAAAGCCTTGCGAAATTGATATCACCAAACACGACGATAACAGTACGTGACACATTTCAAAGGACAGTGATCCTGAAATTGCGACTTCATGGAATCTGAATCGGATACATACTCTGGTAGCTGCAAGTATCGCACAAACTGCCTAGTGAGTATGGCTGAATCATAACATAGACCGTTCAGAAACGAGCCGTATCAGAACACTCAGCGAATTCAGTACACCCGAAGCCGAGATCGACTTTTGGGAAGAAGAGCTCGCAATCTTAGACGCACGTCAAGACGAAAGGAGACTCGAAGAATTATTGCAGACCAAATTAAGCCTTGCAAAAGCCTACTACGAAAATGGCGAAGACTTCGAAGCCGAGCATCTTCTCAGCGGCGTCAGAGACCGGATGCTGGAGGTTTGGGAGTGGGATCAGATATGGCCTCATCTATGCGTCAAAATGCTAGTGGACACTCTCGTTGCCAATCACAAATGGGACAGAGCTTTCGAGGTTCATCAAGCGGCGCATATGGCAACTGGCCAAGTACTTGGGAGTGAGCATCCATGGACTTTACAGTATCTGAACAACGAGGGCCACTTTTACGTCGAGAGGCAAGACTGGAGAAAGGCGGATGAATGTTTCCGGGCTGCTCTTTGCGCCAAAACGCACGTTTTTGGTTCTGGTCATTACAGCACCTTCAGTTCCGCTTACAATATTGATCTTGTTTCATACCTTCGGGGTGGATCCCTTCGTGAATTTGAAGGAATGCTGGTCTTGGGACTGGAGAGGTTCAGGAAAGTGTACGGAGATCGAGCCAAAGATACCAAGATTCTTGCAAGCCAGCTTGTCGCTGTCTACCTCATGACGGATCATAGGCAAGCTAGCCACCAGCTTTGTAGCGAATTAGGTCTGAATATCGAGACGGAACCTAGTGAAGAAACATTTGCCTTTGCTCGCCTAGATGATATGATTCCTGAGTACATTCGGCCGTCGATTGGTGTTGAAGACTACGAAAAAACCGCCGATGATCTTTTGGACGAGTTGGCAAAACTTCCCGGATTAGGTCGATTGGCTTTAGCAATGGTAAAGTGGACTCGAGAAAAGATCATGAAATGAACAGAGCTCGATGTCGCTGAGTTTGCAAGACTCCTGAATCTGTCGTCCAAGTACGTGAATTGGAATGATTTTGACGATCCTGCAACAATGTTCAGGATTGCAGCTAAAGTCGGCCACGAAGAGACAATTCAAATGTTCTTAACGGCAATGAGAAAGGAAAAGTCACTCGGACCTGAGGTTGCCTCCAATCTCATGATTGATGCCTTGCACCGTGCATCGTTTTACGGAAACGAGACGGTTGTCAGAGTCTTATTAGAAGAGGGCACGACGGTTGATGCTCTATGTGATGCCGGACAATCTGCTTTGCATATCGCAGCTCAGCAGAACCAGGCGAAGGTTGTTGAAACCCTTCTCGAGTTTGGGGCAAATCCTATCTTGCGAAATAGTTTGGGTCGCACACCCCTTGATGATGGACTTGGCGAGGTCAATCATCCCATCGTCAGACAGTTGATGTTGGCTCGTGGGGCTCTTGTTGTTAGCTCTAAGACGACGAACAAGCCTGCAACTAAACCTCGGAAGAGCAAGTGGGTATAAACCCGTAAGCCCACCAGCTTCCAGTCAACAACAGTGCATTTTTATAACAAAGTTTCTAAACATGGTCAAATTTATGAGGAGCACCGTGTGAAGAATGAACCAGTCGAAACACTAATAAGAAATGTCTGGCTGCGGCCCTTGTTACACGCTGCATTTGAAAGAGAGAAGAGTAGACATATGAGTCTACGATACAGATCAAATAGGAGTATATCAAGCGGTGGATATATGACAGCCACAGCAAGCCCATCCCGAGCCAGTACGCGAAGTACATCTCAAAGTAGGACACGTGAGGCGTCCGTGGAAGAAGTGACGGCTAGAGAATATGGATCAACCAAAAAGCGGCAATGTTATCATGTCCGATCCCCAAGCGCGAGTGATTCACGATCTAGGTCTCTCAGCAGAGGTAAACACACTAGGAAAAGCTCCCCATATCGTGCACGCAGCATATCAAACGAACGGTCAATGAAAACGGCCCCAGTTGCCATTAGCAACTGCACCGAGAATCAAAATCCTTTTGCAATTAATGGCCAAGAGACCGACTGTGACGCAAGAAAAGCGAAATCCAATTTCTCCCCGAGCAACCTAACCCTTACTGAGGGAGATTGGCTTGAGAGACAAGTGATGGGATGGAGGGGGGCATTGCCAGGCCAAGACTTCTATTTAATCCCTGATTCTTTGACAGACGAGCGTAAAGAATTAACCAAGGGGCGATATTCCTCATCCAGCTCTTCAATGGAACAGGTCGCGCAGTCGGGGGCGATCCAGATGGCAATCTGAGAGGGTGGACTCAACATTAACACCAAGAAATTATTCTAATTCAACACTTGATGCCAGCGTCAAGCTCGAGAAAGCAACAATAGATCTCCGTGATGGCCAAACTTCCGCTTTCGGGCACTTTATTGCAACAGAAATGAAAAAGTCTATTGAAATTTTTTTTCAAAAACTCAAGAATGGGAGGAATCTCAATCCCAAGCCGATCGCCAAACATGTCCACCGTCCAAACAATCCTGATCCGGGTGATTATCCAGTTTCTGACTTCAAATGGATACATCTCCCAGCTAATAACGTAAGAAGCTACCGTCCTAAAACCAAAAATTTATACTTAGCTAACCTCTTTCGGATGCAATGGGTCGAGGTACGCTACTAATTGACCGATTATTGATAACCCCTCTGACTGTTATGGCCTAGGATCTCATGGCAAATCTTCAGACTGAGCATAAAGACGGTGTACGACATCCTGATCTACTAAAGCCTGAGCTATGGCGGCGTCAACAAAACCAGTCTATGTCTTCTGCTGTCCACGGCCGCTTCATGAAGCCATCGTGCCGAGTTATTCCTACAGGTAGCTAGATATCGCTTACTGTTATACTTCACTCAACTGACTTATGGTATAACAGAAAGTG
The DNA here is from genome assembly GCA_007644065.1 of Margaritispora aquatica. Taxonomy (NCBI): domain Eukaryota; kingdom Fungi; phylum Ascomycota; class Leotiomycetes; order Helotiales; family Discinellaceae; genus Margaritispora; species Margaritispora aquatica. Next base: position 1,662,694 of record VJWN01000006.1, on the reverse strand, counting down.
GAAATGATTGCATGGTTTTATTGGTAAGTAAACTTAACTACCAGATATCCATAACGGACATATGTCTGATCGTTGCTTAGATGCCATATCTGCATTGGGAAACACAACGCGAGAAGAAAAGTCTTAACGAGCTTGTCGACACCTATTTTGACAAGGGTTGGCCAGGAAAACAACTATTTGAGGGCTCTGGACCAAAATGGAGGCGGCGAATGATGGAGTTTCTGCTGAGCGACAGCAAAAGCTATATTGACGAGAACTGGCAAGAAAGAAGAGAATATCGAAGGAGTTTGCAGCCTCACGAAAGGGCCGACAAGATTCTTTTGAAAGATTATATCAATAATGACTCTCCTTTGCATATACGTCGCACACTGGATCAGTTTCATTACCATATGAGAGACGATACAGCAGACCGAGATTCGGATCAGGTCATCTCCAGATACTTCAACAGACGGCACCCCCAGAAAATGACACCCATAATGATGGTTGATCAGCTGTGGCTATGGATTCTTGACGATGGTAAATAAAATCTCCCAATTATATATATAGAGGAAAGCATGCTTAACTCCAGCAGGGATCATCGTTACAAGCTTTCCCCAGCGCTCGGAGGGAAAGTTGAAGAAGACAGATACGAATGACTGTATCGACATGACTAATGTAATAGATCGCGTCATGGAACACATCGAATTGAGAAATCGGGAGCTTATAACGTCGGTGTATGATTTGGCAGAGCTTATCGTGGGTCGGTGCCTTGGACTAAACCACGATGAGATGGAATGGGAGCATAGACGGCATCCTTACCTAGAGATATTTGACTAATCGATAAACATGATTGTTAGTAGATTCTTCCTATTAGAAAACAATGCTAAATACAAAAGGCCGACCAAGAGACAAAATGCTTCAACGAATTTGCACACAATGACAGGAAATACGACACGTATGGTTTTTTGAAGCCAAAGGAAGCTCAAAAACAAGGTCAAGAAGTATTGGCATTAGGAAATGAGCATGGAGATATATTTGACATATCGCGAGAAATCAACCTGTTGCAGGAGGTCAAGGATATCAGAGACGAGTTGAACATTCTTAAGAATCTCACAAATCATCAGCAAAGAGTCCTAGATTTATTCTGTCCAGCAATTGAAGCTTCAAGAGACATGAACCGAAATCAGTCTCGAGGTCACATACCCAGTGTGGCAAAAGAAATGAATCGACAAGCTCGTCATATCAGGGAGTTGGATGAGGATGCAAAGCGACAATACAAAGCGGTAAGGTTTCTCCCAAAGCGCCATATTTTACCAGCTAACAATCAATTCAGCTGGAGAGCCTACTCGATCTCAAGCAAAAACAGGCCCATGTTTCTGAAGCCCGAAGCGCACGCATATCTGGTAACAGCATCACGGTATTCACAATTGTTACAATCATATTTCTACCAGCATCCTTCATGGCCACATTCTTCGACCTGCCAATCGCCCAATTTTCTAAAATTGATGACGCTTTCGACCTCGGCTACATTCTTAAATGTTTGAGTGAGACTAGCCGACTCTTTTCCTGTGCTCGAGACAAGCCGCTGACACCAAGTTACAGTTACTATTACAGTCGCCGTGGCGATTCCATTTATTATTCTCGCGCTCTATGTCAACCCAATCCTTCGCATCATAAAGACGTCAAGCGGAACACTGTCAAGGATTCACAAAGCAACATCTAGGCTCATATTCATCATCTTATGGATCATAAAAGTAGTGGGTAAACTTTCTCTCAAAATAATATGGTAGAAAGCCCATAATCCTCACGAACATACTCCGATACCAGGGATAATAAAGCGGATATTCAAGCTGCTATGTCTGATATTGCTCAATTGGAAGATTGCCGCATCAACACTTCTACGCTATAGACCAGCGAAGAAAGCAGCCGAGAGGGAGGGAAAGGAGTGGGGTAAGCGAAAGTCTGTGCTAAGTGAGATAATTGCGAGGAGGAAAAGCAGAATGCGAATAGAGCGGGCGAAGAAACGCGAAATGATTCTAATGAAGGTGCTCCTGGGAAACCATGGTGGCTCTGGTGGATGTATGGGGTCGATAGAGACGTTGTAAATGACAAGGTTCGGGAAGGTGGGACTGCTGCGAATGGGGCAGCGAGATACTAGAGCGAGAATACCTATCCCAAGCTGCCGATGTTTGCTGGTGATCTGTGGCAGAGGAGTTGGTTCTGCCTTTTTCGTTGATCAGTCCAATAAAGGTCGTGGCTTTGTATTTGTTTTCTTTACAACCGAGAAGGTTGCTGGTCAGGATTCATGAGTCCACTAAAATAATTTGACAAAATTTCCTATAATAGAATTGAAACCTCAGTCCACAGTGTAATTGTGTCATATCGGTTTGAAGTGCAGAATGGCGCTGGTGCTGTAGCATTGCGCTGCAGATCTTGAAGCGCTTGTTGGAGGTGTAGAGTATAGCCTCAGGGGATACTGAGCAATGGGATGAGTCAGCATGCACCATGAAGCAATGAAGCAATAGAACACATGGATCCGAAATAAAGTCGCAGAAAGTTCCTAATTAAATGCGATTCGAACTATACTATACAAACTTCAGGATGTTGGAAGTCAAAGCACTTATTATTTGGGCAAGAAAATCAAAAATTTCCAAGAATTGCTGTCTATAGAAAGCCAAAAGCCGATCACAATATCTTTCGCAATTAATGACATTATTCAGTTCTAATTTATATGATATGAATCAAAATTCAAGGGTCAGTGTATTTTGCTCTCAACTCACAGTCAGTCCGACATGAACGTTGAACACTCAAAAGAGGTTGCTATTTCCACCTTGAACTTGTCCTAAATAATGCACAGCATCTTCTCTAGATGAAGGCGAGGCTCTTTCGGCGAGTGTACACAAATAGTATCCAACACCGGAGGTGTAATGCTTCGAGAACGTCTGACACAATTGGGACGGGCTTGAGTGAGGCCAAAATTGCGAAGTGAATGACTTCTTTCTTTGGATAGGACGCTGACCACAACCTGCAAATTTAACTATATACTAGGCTTTAAATGAAATGTTACTGGCAATCATGTTGTGCTATTCTGAGGATTGAGCTAGGCACCTCAGTTAACACATCGTTACAAGAACATGTGGCTTGTAACTTTTGAGCCGCAACTATCTCGATTCGTCCTTGTGCATAACCGCACCCGTGTGAAACCAAAGATCTCAACGTCTCACCAGCCTATCCATACCTACCAATTGGGAAAGCGCATAAGAGCTCGCCGAAGTAACCTCTGATCTGACACAGATTCAATCAAAGAAGGATGTCTGTTCTTGAGGTGCCGGTTGACCACAGATTAAGGCCCATCATCCGCCAACTGATGAGGCTCAACAACACTTTCAGTAGTTCGAGCCTCTCCTCCAACCATAATGAAAGCCTTAGACAGCTATCTCAATCCATGCGCTCCCGGGGATGGTTGATATCGGAAAGCGAGGTCGATTTTGCTTGCTATCTCGCGGAGCCAGCAGTCCAAGGTGGCATTGTCATAGCATTAACGCAACCGGCCCAGAACCAAGTCTACGACATCCCAACTGACGATATTGTGGAGAACTGTAACACTCTGCTTGCATTGCGAGAGCTGGCAGTGTTCTTCAACTTACCCTTCCACAGGTTAAGCATCTTTGATGCATTTCCCTTCATCACCGAAAAGAAACTGGATCAGCAAGATATCGACCACTCCGAATCCCATACCACATTCCACAAGATGATATTAAATAAACGACCAGCAGTGATATTATCAGGTTGGAAATCCCCACCTTTTGGGGGTTTTATAACGAAGTCATTACAAAAACGAGCTATCGGAACAGTGTTCCCTTCGCCTACGATTCGCTATTGTGGGTTGACTTGTTCTATAGTCAATATGCCTCATCCAAGCTACTATATGAATTATAACCCTACTGAGACCTGTTTCCGCCAGTTACAAATTCTAGAGTTTGCCCAAGCTTGTGGGCGTCTGTGGGGGACGTGGCAAGAAGAAGCATGGATGGCTGAACTTCGGGGAAGATGTAAGGCTCGAGCCAAATTTCTCTTTGATAGTAAGTCTGACCAATACAACATATTTGATTGATTGTGTTAACAGAGGAGACCAACCTGATTCATCTGATGAAGCATTCCTCACTGAGCGTCTTACCCAAACCTTGAGTCGGCTGGGGCCTATACTTGCTGGGATGCGTTACAGCTTCTGTACCAAGCGTCAGATTGAAGACCATTTATCCAAAAACAATATCTTAGAGCTTTGTTCAGATGCCTCGCTAATCTTACGCCACATTGACGCTATTTTAAGCGATACGGAGGATGTTGAGTGTGCCGAAGGAATTATAGAGTTCATCTGCTCCTGGTACGACCGTCGATGGCCAGCGTTAAGCAAATGCGCATTATCTACCTCCGTCGGACTCCCAGGTTTATATGCTCATTCTTGCTTTGACCAGATTGCTGTCGTAGATTTGCCGCCCTTGGCACGGCAGATTGAATCTTGCCTACTGGATTTTGCCAAGAAAATGAATGTAACCTGGATACCTTATGAGGATGACAATCTCAAAGTAGATTTGGAAGCCCAATCTTCAGCCTTCTTTCACTTCGCAAAAGGCATTGAAGATGCGATGGACAATATTGTAGACAATATTCGCATCTGGCGAGATTCTGACGATGAGCTTGCTCATGCTGTAGAGGGCTTAAGTCTTTAAGAGTTGGTTGATTTCTCCTGAAGCGGCATTCGATGCTAGTCTCTTATGCGGAAGACGGGTTGAAAGGTGCCGGGAATCTACGGTCACCGGATGAAGGGCACTGCGGCTCCACAAACTAAGCCCAGGGAATTCACATGAAAAGGGGAGACGGAGCTTTCTGTTCAAGGAGAGTGGAGACGGACGTACCTTTCGCGGTGGTTCAAGGAAGAGGATAGGCAAGGAGGCAAGAAGATAAATTGGCTAAGCAAACTGTATGGGAGGCTAAGTAGTAGGGAGGAAGCGCTTCTTTTGAAATATATACTGTCCTAACTTTTCAAAATTGTTTACAACATCTCTACCCATAACTCGGTACTGTGCGTCCAACCAAGTTCCGTGCTCGTTCGAGTATCTCTCGTCTATACATTGCTCGAAAAGTTTGGTATTTTGAAGACGCTACTTATTATAACCTTGAACGTTTTTACTAGATCAACTGCCTTTACATCTCCTGGTATTAATATAGTAGTACTTGTTTCTTTAATCTTCGTCATTCTAGTAGAGACTACAACTTTTACTCGATAGTTAATCACTGCTAGTAGATAAGACTTCTCGTAGTGAAATAAATAAATAGACTTGGTATGTGAAGCCTAAAACCCTCTTCCTAGAATTGCCTATAATAGACAGCTAGGAGTAAGTATTTTAGGATCGCTTATAATTGGTAAAGCGATTGATTATCTCATAGACGTTTCAATTCTATACCGCCGGAGATCTTAACTGTCCAAATTAATAGAGCTCTATTTACTACCTTCTAAGTATAGATTGATGGAGACTTACCCTCAGCATCTCAACGTTAGAATACATCGTCCACTTTTCGCTTATTACTATATTTCTGGCATTTCCAAAATTTGTTTCGTTTCTATCAGGCTGATACAAAGAGGATGCTCGGCAAAAATATTTCGTTGGCCACTTTTGAAAGCCACTTCATTTTTATTGGCTATAGACTATCGGTATCTGATCATTATTTCCATTCGCAAGGCAACTACATCTCAATACTTGCATTCAGAGTAGAATTTGTCTTCTGTACCATTGCTATTTTTTGGCTCCCAAATGTCGTCAGAACAGTCAGCAGCTGCTGTGCATTTAGTCGTTTCTCAACTCACAGCCGAAGCTGCGGCCGAAGCCATCTACACAGAAGCACGCCGCAAACCCATCGGCCGGTTCATGCCCCAGAATGAGCATGGTATGTGGATGGTTGGGAGAGATGGAAATCCCGAAGATCCCATAATGTTTCGGCATTGGGCTCTGAAGATTCGGAATCGATATTTTGAGCTCGGACGAGTGCATGAGGACAACAGTGTCGTGTTCGAAGCGAACTCCATCGATGAGCCTGCAAGGTTGATACAGCAGATAAACATGATGGGTTACACTCATTATTCGGAGGATGAAATCTGCACTATGGGTGGGTTAGCGAGTTTCCAGCATTCTGCACGTAGGATGAAGGGCTTAGTACTAATAGTTTTGGGGTTAAATAGGTCAAGCAGTGGCCAGAGATCTCAAAACTTATAGCCTTCTCAGCAACAATTGCCAAACGCTGAGTTCCCGAATTTTGGTCAAAATCCTTTGTCAGGATAGATCGCACAATCACGACTTCTATTTCTTCGCGCCTGAGGTGATTAAAGCTGGAGTCTCAGACGCATACAAGGAAGATCTTCTGTATTTCACCATGATTCATTCAAATGCTTATATCGGATCGGCTTTTGCGACTTTGGCAGCTGTTTTCAGACTGCGTGTAATAGGTTGGATTGTTTTCCTTGGAATGGGATATTTTTTCATCAAGTGGATTGTCACCAAACCTTTCAAGACGCTACTTGGTTTGGTGGGGATTATGGCTGTGTATAATCGCATCATTTTGTATGGCCCGACTGGCTTTCGTACCTAGGATAAATTTTTCATCAACTTAAAGTAGCCGTAGCTAGCTATCAGTGGGAATAGACTATGATCAACAAGTATTTAATCTCAGAGCACGTTTTAGTCACACGGACAGTAAAGTATCGCTTACTTATCTAACTCTTGAAAGGGAGCAAACCCCTCCAAGCACATGATTGCTTTTTTGAGTTTGTTAAGTTTTATATTGCATTTTGAAATGTATGGTAGTAGAGGAACACCATCCCAAGCAGGTAAGTTACGAAAGCGAACCCTGCGAATGACCCCACCACAATAACAATCTAGTATCGTAAGCGCAATCTGAACGGTCTTCTCTTACATACCTACCTTGACATGGTCGTTTTCTAGCCCACCACCATTGTTTATAGCTTCTATTGCCCTGTCCCTTAACAACGCCACTACTCCACCAATGAACAATAGTATTGCAAAATTCAGCAGCATCACGGGCACCTGCCACACGATCATTTGGCTCCACCTCACCGTCCAAACTGTTGTTCCATCTGGCCTTTGACGCTCCCGCCCCAGTATTGCACGCAATCGCGGGAAACAGTCTTCGTAGCAGCCCAGCCTGTACAATGTCAAGCTCTGCTGTGTTGCGCTGCTGATGGCGGTCAGTCCCAGGATTAAGCTCGAGTACCACGCAGATTTTGTAATCCATGGTGCTGCCGGTGTAGCTGCATCTGTGGGCCAGGATATTGCACCGGTGACAATACTAGAAAGTATAGCACACTGGCTGGTGTTAGCTTCAATATGCAACAGTGAAGGATATATGGTAATGAATAGGTATAAATTACGGCAAAGCCGACGAAGGTCAGCTCGCTTATCTTCTGCTCTCTCCATGTTTTTGTGAGAGCATCCTTCTTCGCATCCGGGCTGTTCAGAAGGGAACTGAGCGGCCTGTGGTTTGCTCTCCAAGGTACAAAAATGACAAGCAAACTTGTGGTGATAAGGCTGAGCAGGAACTTTGAAGCGGCAGCAAGAGGGGCAAGACTAAGAACCATGATTAGCTACTTATTTTTGTGTTATATCGAGGATTCTGTCATACAGAAATCCAGTCTCGCTGAGACGAAGTGGTTGAACAGTATTATAGAATATACTGTGTTTGCTGCTGCCTCGTATTGCCTACCAATAGGAATGAATTGCGAGCCTAAGGCATCAAAGAACGCCCAATTGCAGAGCTGAAACTGAGTACACATTTGAACATCAGGTCGAAATGTTACAATTCTCGAGTATTTATTCTCGATCATCCCGTATAGAGGTTGCGGCTGTAGTGCGGTTCAGATGGCAGATATCAGCCCGTCGTGCCCGGCAAAAGGTGTCTGTGAGCGAGAGGTCCACATAGTGATGGTGCCAGTCAAAGACATCGGCCCCACTCGAAAAGCGTTTGTCCGAATTCTTATACAGTTGATGGGGCATGCTGCCGCCGCAGAATGGGTTATGCATTGGGCGATCTTTACGCAGGATACCTGCTTCGAACTGCAACGATTTCCAGAGCCGCCGTATACAAGGTTGAAGGCTTCTCGATGGGTTGAATCCAGGAACGCTGAGGTGCTTCATCGAATACAAATTGGTACTACACAGTGGAGCGATAAAGAGATTGAAGATGCTGGTAGGCGGTCGATGATGTATGAATACCCAATTTGCAAAATGCTGATGGTAGGCAGGCATGAAGTACTTTGCGAGCAAAAACCTTCTGCCATACAATGTATACCTCAATAACTGCCAAACCTTTGTCAACCAGCTGGCGGTCGATATATGCTCAGTTGGTATACCTAGGGATAAAATGATTGCAATTCCCATCCAGCATGTTATATCATATACTGCGGCTAGACTATACACCCTCTTCATAGTTCCATTAATGTGCCTCTGGTACCGCCTTCGTGGCGTTGATCATCGAAAAATCGCGGAGTTTGAGCAATTAAGCGCCTTTTTTGGCTATGCGTTGCTGCCCTCAACTATTTTGGAGCCGTTAATAACGTTTCCGATGATGTGTGCCCAACTACAAGTTCAGATAGGCAATTTGAAGGATCTTTCAACGCTCATGTGGTACCTCACGGTTGTATTTCTCTCTGTCAACCTCTTTGGTTATGTCGTGACGACTTTCTTGGTTAAGGTCCAAGCATCACAGCCCTCAATCAAGAGATACTCTGACGGAATATGGCGAATGCAGTATCGACCGAATAAACTATGGACAATGAATGCTGACGGCACGATGACATTTGAAGACTTGGCTCCCGAAATAGCCCCAGAAGAGTCCACGGACTTAACTGACGAGAATGGAAGGTTTCCAGGCTCAAAAGATCCCAGTCGTAGTTTGGTTATAGCCATATGGGGTATCTCGGGATTTGGGCTAACTGTGGCGTATTGGTCTTACCAACTGGTCAAGAGAATAGTGCGGACTATTTCAAAGAGTAGAGTGCAATACTTTTATCATCGATTGAGAAATACAAGAAAAATGAAATAAAACAATATGGTTAATAGTAGGGCAGGTATCGATGTTTGTCTCAAGTAGAAGTAGTAAATGATACCGTATCTACCCCTCCTTTCTCCACAAAACTAATGAGAACCTAGTATACTATAGCAAATAAATTTAGATGTAGACTAACAATACCAACGTATAAGCAAAATAATTTGGTATGATTTGGGCAAACTTAATATACTACGTAAAGCTCTGAGAACACTTCTAAAGAGGCATCTCAATTCTTAAATTCTTTTATACGTCGTTCTCGGCGTCAACCTCACGTCTAAAGATGTCTTTTCATACAATCCATACACTTACCAGATATTAGAATTCCATGTCATATGTTCGTTACAGGTATGATTCAACTTCTACGATGTCCAGTCTCTACTACCATTCATAAGTTTAAAATCGCAATTCCATAGCATTCTAGCAAGGATGAGTTTCATCTTAGCATATACGAGACTTTTGAAGTTAGTATTTCTGCAGCTGTTTCTAGTCTACCCTTTTTGGTACCCACTTTTGCCCAATACAATTTCTCAGCTCCGTTTAGCTGCTAAGGAGCTATGGCCTAGGAGGACATACAGAGTAGCCGACTCGCGATATCATAGCCATCTCTCCATCTTTGATGCTTTGGAACTTTGGAACTTTTTCATGCCAAGATAAGCTTGGTGTACAAACATCTCGCCAAAGCGACTTCAATAAATAAGCAAACGAATCGGAGCATTTTGGGTTGGAGCACCGCTGCGGGTGTCAATTCTAGTCTTGTAGACATCAATAACTGCGAAGTGAAGTAGATAAAAAGATAAGAATGTAAGGTTATTAACCTAGGTCTGTGGTTTGCCCCGCCGCCGCATTTGATATCCATAGAAGCTGCCTGCGCCCCTCCATTCAACCATCGTCCTTTCCTTCCTCCTTCTCAACCCACCTCGCACCATCGCACGGTCTCATTATGCGCTCACCAATCAACAAGCTAACCGGTCAAACAAAAAGAGTGAACTCCTTACGATTAAGAAACCTCGGATCTCGACAGCCTCCTTGATTCTGTCCATGAGTTTCTTAGAAATATGCTGTGCTTTCATCAACATCCTGTATATCGGCGGTGCGCAGCCGTGTGACTATGATTTCTTCATCAATCAGAGCTGGATTTATCTTCAATCGCACCCCATTCAAGAAATCACTGTCTAAGATGTGCTCTCGCTCTCTTCGTTTGTGTTCAAATACTGACACTATGTTAATGGCTGCTTGATCGAGAATTCCAGTGGTGTTTGGGTATAGATCAACCCGAACGAGACCGGGCTTTACAGCAATAATTAAGCGTCCTGGGTTCCTCCATGTCAAGTCAATCTTCACCGACGTGTAGTCATTTTGGTCATCACCTCCTTCTGCTAATCCTATTCGGTGTAGGATTTGCACGCTCATCCGCTTTTGTCGATTGTTGTAAATGGTGTACTTCGCGTTTGTGGTTCCGATATCTTGACCCCGGATCTGCATCTCCTCTTCGGCGTAGAGGTAACAATCGATGCTCATGTGGCAAAGGTTTGATTTGGCGAAGTATTTGAGGGTGTTATTCCCATTCTTTTTCTGTCCAACAATGGTGTGTCTAAAATCGCCCGGGCGTGTAGTTTGTAGAGCCTCAAGTTTCTGGAGGGGAAAGAGTGGTTCACTCGCGTCCACCAGTTGTAGTGGTAGATCAACTGGGTCGTCACCTGGCTCTAGCCCTCCTAGGTTGTCTTTCTTCCCTACTGGAGCTACCCCTCGAGATAGTAGTATCTTTCCAGGAAACTGGCCTGACATATATACGGGCAACTGAGCAAAATGGCCGTCAAGTCGGCGACCGGCATCGAGAGTTCGCCCGGCTCGATCTCCAAAAACGCTGAGATCATTCCCTTGACGGTCTAGAATGCTTTCTATGTAAAGGTCACCGCTCATAGCGATCACAGTCCCATCAATACTGCAGAGCATCTGCTCCCATGTTCCTGTACGAGGCATTCGATTCACCAACCCCCATGGAATGTAGTGTAGTTGAGAACCCGCATTAGAATTCCAGGATTGATACTCGAAATTGTCATTGACAAGATTGACCGTGATGGTCCCGACTCCGGGCCTCATTCCGGTCATAGGGTCCAGGACGTCAATTGCAATGTTGTTGTTGTCGACTCCTCGCCAACGATAGGGGTATACGCAATGAGCTTTATTGTCCTCTAAGCGGGTATCAAAAATTGTGAGTACAGGGCGACATCCACGGGCGTTCTCCTCTTGAGACAGCTTAAATACTTCCCTTGGGCTCAGTCTCGGAGGAGAAATGACCTGGTCGACCCACCACCACCAAGCAGCCGCGCCAGCTTGATATTGTTGCTTAGAATTCCAGCTCTGAATGACTTCACCCAGATCGCTGTACTGGCTAAGAAGGAAATTAAATGGACTGATAAACTTCCTCGCTAAAATAGCTTCCTGACACATGCCAAAGCAATTCCCGGTAAGAGCCATATCACGAATAGCCAGTTCGTAGAATGAGTCTCTGACTTCTTTGAGCGGTTGGACGGAGCGTGCGTCGGAGAGATCTACGAAGGCATTAGAGAAATCTGACTCCGTGAGAGGCCGTGTGGCCACATTAGACAACGCCCAGAACTTATCAATCTCTTCTGGGATATTGGGACCAGGTATTGGTCTTAGTTCTACGGAAACATTGACAATATGGTCTGGTAGGGAGCCAGAGTCGAACTTCAAATTTGGTTTAGCAAAGCCCCATCCATTGTTCGCATCCAATGTGAACTTGAATACCCCGAGAGTATCATCATTGTCACCTGTGTCAGCATCCATGATGGTAACACTTATGACGACCGTATCTGCAATGTCTTTAATCACAATTTGGGATGAAAATGCGGTGTTGATTCTAGAAAAGGAATTTTCCCATCCAAAATGCCTTCGTTCTGTGGGGAGTTTGATCGAGGGTAAAGCAGTCTCTGCGCCTGTGGCTCCTGTGATATAACGGATAGATGTATTTGCGTAGGGTTTGTTGTCGCTCGCCCCCTGTTTCGTCGTGTTCACTTGTTGCAGTATCAGCGAGAATGGGAGAATGAGTTTCGTCACTCCGATTGCATCTGTCCAGATAATGTTACTGTCGAACATTTGAGCCTTTGCAGTAAAAACCCCGACTTGGCTTTGATCTGTTTTTGGAAATCCAAGCACGTTAGGCCCGCCTATTGAATCATAGAATTGCCGAATTGGTTCGAAGACTGCATGAACACCAGTTGACGGGGTGGAATATACAGTGCAGAACTCGAATTCTGACATCTTGTCCCACCCGGTGCTAGTTTCTTTCACGAAGACGTCCTTTTCATCTACGACAGGAAATCCCCAAGCATCAGGATCATATTTGCTCAATATGTCACCTTGCACAGCATGGGCACTAACACCGTTCGCTTTGAAAAAGAATCTGGCGTTTTGCATCTCTTGCGATATGCCTCCATGAATCGTTTGGGGCTGGTCAACAGGAAATCCCCATACTCTTCGACCTCCAGAACTTTGATAATCGAGGTAGAGTTGGCCGTACATGAAAGTCGTGTGTGCTTTAAGGGGTTGGTATATAACTCCATTAGAGAATATTGCGATTTGATTCTTCTCGTCATCTTGAACTTGGTCGCAGATTAGATGTCCAAGGGCGTTTCTTTGATCATCGTCTAAGTATTTTCGGTAGAACTCTAACACGTCTCCAGACAATATATAGGCTGAAGAGGCGTTCGAATGATACATGACCATAAAATTACTACCAAAATCTTGAGTCCATGCAAAGGTGCGATGATCAAACTCAGGAGGTGAGGTCGGGAAAATGACAAGACCTGTATTGGCGACTTTTGTGGTAATGTACCATTCTGTGGTCAATCGAGCCTGGTCAGTGAGACTCTCTAACTGTGGTTGAAACCCCTGAACTTCCAAGAAAAGCCCAGCAATTAAACCAAAAAAGCCTCCCCCATCTTCCGAATGTCCTTCTGCTCCAATGAACAAGTCGGCTGGCCGCGACGTCAAATGTTCACGCCTGGCAGACTTTCCAAAGCCATGGACGCCAATGACAGTTCCATCCAAGAGCACAAACAATGTGTCATGATCGTAGATCAGATCGGCATGATACCACTGCTCAGGTACAAGACCCTGAGTTTTCTCTGCAAGTGTTGATCGGATTCCCGATTCACCTCCAAGGCGAATGGTTCCACGTTCACCCACGAGACGTAGGATAATGGGCTGTTCTCCTAATCTTAGCGCAAAGAGAACCTGACTCCCTTCAAATTCTCGAGGACACTGAAATACAACGCTGAAGCGAAATCGATCCCACGTAGGGAGTGCATTGTCGAGATCGGTAAGACGCACCACCCCTGGGTCGCCATTTAGCTGGATTGCATCCGAAAAGTCGAGATCAATGTCTGGTAGATATCCTGGTCCGCCCCCAGGTCTGTGAGTAGCTGAGAAAAACTGAATGAGATACGATCCATTAGAGGTCGTAACATTGGTTCCGTTGAAGTAGTAGTCGAGTACAGTAAGAACCATTTTGAGCAGATGAGATAGGTCTAATCTTCACAGCTGCTGGATGTTTTGTTTTATCTTGTAGAGGCTGTCGAGTTGTCAGATATATGGTTGATCTTGGTACGAAAGGTGAATTTGGTGATTTCAGGAGAGATGCAGAGTGAGAGCGCAAGGAGATAATGAGAGGTATAAATGTGCGACCACATTGAATCACAGAGACATAAGCAAAATCCCATCCCATGCCTGGATGAACAGAACGAATGGTTTGGAAAGCTGTATCATTGGTAGCCTTGGAAGAAAGCTGAAGTCTACACCACTCGCCAACAATTCGCCAAGCCAATTGGAGACAGGAAAATTGCAACAGTTGACCAATCTTGTGCCAGAACCTCAGAGAACCAGACATTGTGCTACCACTTGGCATTCATGTCAACGCCGAGCTGAAGTGAGTGTGGAAGAAAGTCCAAAGACGATACGCAGACACACTGCGTGTATTTTTGCATAAGCCTAGTCCGACAAACTTAGCAATGGCTTGCAGGAGCATATACAGTTTCATTAAATGTAAGAAATGATTGGATTAGATTTTTATAATGTCTTTTATATTATTGTCAGAGATTAATGAGATATATAGTTGTTAAGCTGATTTTGGAATATCCGGACTCATTATACCTTTTGGGGTTGTCAGCGCAATAGATAGGCTTGGCAGCCGTCGTGTCTTATAGCTGTACTGTCGTCAAAATAAACAATATCTCCGAAAAGCCTGAGGGTACTTTTATCAGAAATCCGGTGTCTTTACAGGCTGGTAAATATACAACTCAACTCATTAGCTGACTTATAAGCTACGCCAAGAAGCCTATTAGGTTAAGATTTAACTTATAACAGTACATGAATGTAGTTTAATCTTGCTAGTAACCTCGCTTTTAAACCCGAAGGTTATTTTTTTTTATACTTTTCCAAATTTCATTTGGAGTTAATATAATCTTCTCTAGTAGCTAAACTTGTTAGTTTTGTACCTTAATTTTATACCTTTGTAAAATACTCTATTAGCAAGCTTGTAAAATTAGTTAGTGAGTTAGCAAAAAAAGCCAATTCATATCAGTAAATAAACCAAAAAGAACTTTTGCGAATAGCTAACTTACTTGTTTATTAGCTATTTTAGAGAATAACAAGACTTATTAATTTTTCTATCAGTATATAGCACTTTGATCCTGAATATTGTAAAAAGTCTTTCTTCACTGTAACATGAGCATAAAGTATATATAGTATAAGTAGATATTGTACTGTCGTCAAAATAAACCACACTAATTTCTACCAGACATCACTTTCCGTTGAATATAAAAACGAATCACTACAAATTCACCATGGCTAGAACTATAGATAAATGGAACTCCTCTGTTCAGCATTTGAGTTTCAACGCACGACATTAAATAGTCATTTTTCTTTGTCGCGACTCGGCTATTTAACACGCCAATTGGAATCTTGCAGCCCATGCGCTAGTCAGTATATTAAGAAGATAGATAGATGAATTGCTCTCTCGACTCCTGAATAGGCGAGTCTCGCTTCTTGACAGCTAGACTGTCTAGAATACCACTATAATGGTGTCTCTATCGCTAGTCTGAAATATGATACCATGAGTAGATGTTGACTTCCAAGTCGCCATCTATCACCAACTCCAATCAAAGTCCCAAGCCCCAAGTCTTCTCTCAAAATCTAGTTCTCGTCCAGGCTCTATTCCAATCCCTCAACCTCGGCCTCACCACCACCGTTACTAGCATCACCAGCACACTCAATACGCAACCACTCCTCCAACTCCGCATCCCAGAACTGCTTGCACTCCTTGCGCCAATGTCCAAATTCCCCGCAGAAATTGCACAAATTGTGGCACTCAGCCCAGATATGACCCACGCCACAGAAAGCGCAACGATCCTCGGCCATATCTCCTCGAACCAACTTAGTGCTGCGTTTCAAAGCACTTAGTTCGCCCGCAACCTTTACCCTCTTGTTCGCCCGCAACTTGATGAACCCCACCGTTGGCTCAGCCCACTCCACTGCCACGCCGTCTTCATCCACAACCCTAAGCTCCCTGAGCGAAGCCATACTCCTCACCCCACCCTGGCCCTCTAACAGCGACAACATCGCCTCAGCCGTAGTCTCCGGTCTCTTATTCTTTACACTACTACCCCAAGAAAAACACTTATCAAACTCGGCTTTGTGGCGCTGATACACCTCATCCTCCCTAACCAGGATCTCCATGCTCTCGAGGCCATGACACAAGCTCCGCAAAATCGGGACGTACACCTTCATGCTCGTGACCAAGTCCTCATCGCACCAGCTATTAGAGTAGGAACCGCAAGTGCTGCTATCACAGTCCCTGTGTAGGCGCGCTGTGCCAGTGAAGCGGATGTACTTGAGGTGGTGGGCGTTGCGTGGCGAGATGGCGTGCAGGAAGCGCAGTAGGTGGGAGTAATAGATTGAGCCTGGGAGGTGCGTGATTGGGACTGGTAGAGTAGAGTGCAGGATTTGGATGAGATGTGGAATGAGAAGGTCATTGGGGAAGGGTAGGTGGGCATTAGGGCCGTGGGTGTGGTATTCTTCCTCGGCGTACATATCAAACTCGTCGTGATGTTGATAGCCGTGGACATTCCCGTAGATAATTCCATTATCAGGATCAAAGCGAGGACTCCGAATCAGCGTCACCGGGCTCCTCTTCCCATGAACATTGACCATTGGGAACGCAAAGGCATTCTTCGCATATAGGGTTTCTGTCTGGGTGTCGTGGATACGCTTGCAGACTCGCAAGCACGTAGCATCAATGACAGCCACGCGGAAGCGGTTGTATTCCACAAATTCTCCGAATCCGTCTTGACGAGTGATTGGAAGGAGTGTGAGGTATTGTTCGACGTGCTGGTGGTGCTCGTAGCCAAAGTTGGGATTCTCGGGGGCGGACTTGGACTTGATAATGCAGTCAGGGCGAGGCTTCCAGAGAGTGCACCAGTTGGTGGTTGTTGGGCGGGGCAGGATGATGCTTGAGGAGGTAACGACGAGGATATGGTTGAATATGAGGTTTTGGATTTCTGTGTTGGTGCCGAGTTAGCGTTCGTCTAGCTTGTTTTATTCGCGGTGGTGAAGCCAGATGTTAATGGTAAGAAGAACTAAGGAACTAATGAACTAACCTTGCGGGAATTTGAAGAAATGACGCACATGGTCAACAGGGAGGTTCCATCCTGGCTCACTGCAATGCTTGACCATCTCCTGTTGCCACAATGGCTTTGGCGTATCGATGTCTCTGAGGGTGGGTTCCTTGGTGTAGAAGAGGAATTTCCTGGTTTCGTAGAGTACTTCTTTCATGCGGTTTCTTCCGGTAAAGCTCGAGTGTTTACTGAACTTATAGTCGATGTCTAGAGATAACAGATGGGATATCAGCGATTGATAGGTAGCAAGAAAATAGACAGATGGATAGTGAGTTGTGTATATGCAACGGAAATCAATGTTCAAAGGTGAGGTTACCAAAGTCTAGCGAGCTAGGTTCTCCCAAAACAAGGTAGAGAGACTCTGTGAGCTCGGCGCACCGCAGTGTAGCACGCCCCAAAGAAGCGAGCGCAAACGAGAGAAAAAGAGAGGAAGTACACAAACTGACCTTTAACAACGACACACCTCTGGCCCCTCTTATCATACCAAAAGAAAGGCTCTTCGCAGCTCACCTCACGACAGTATCTAACCATCGCGACATCTTCCTCCTCCTCCACAAAATGCTGGCGCGCTGTTATCTTCATCTCGCGGATCTGGATGGAGGTGAATCGATAACGATCAACTGGCGGAGGGCAGTTGCGGTTGCGGACCATAGTTGGAGATTGTTCTGATGTGCACTTGTGTTGTGGAGTTGGTGAGAGTATATTGGGGTTAGAGTTGAAGTTGGAGTTGGAAAAGATTGCTAGGAGATTTGGTTTGTTTGTGGAGGTTGGAGGGAGAGATGGAGTTAAAATACCGTTGTGATTAAGGTTGTGAAATGGCGATTGAATTTGGCATTGTGGAAAGAGAATTGTTGGGTGGTGGGTAGGAGTTCCGTTTATTCACAATGTGAAATGTTGTGGGAGTGTAAATTCACTTTGGCTTCACTGTCAAATGATATATAACAATATTAGTTTTATCGGGAACTTGTTTTCTATTGTGCTGGTTACATATTAACGAGATACAACGATGCCTCGGCCTTGTATATAAGCGAGACTCGCTTATTAAGGAGGTGTGGTGGAGCTACCACTCTAGCCAAACACCCAACCTTAACATTCACCCTGATCGGCTTTCAAGCTATGTAAAAATACACTGGTGGGTGTTATTATATGTGAACTGTCTTATGGCATCTGTATATCTGTAATAGTAAAGAAGTGGACTATAGATAAGGTATCTTAGGGAAACTATGGCAGGATATTCTAATCATCTTATAAGATAGAACAAAGCAAACCCAAACATCCAGAATAGATCATTAGGCTTAGTCATTCAATCAAGTATAGCCAATGGTCAAAACACAAAATCCTAGAAGACACAGCATCTGAATATCACATACACAAGCAATTCAGTATCAAACATCAGTATCAAACATCAGTCATCACTCAAGACGAGACCACATGTCACCAGCGCAGCGAACACAGTTCAACTTGACCATTTTCAAATTCCCCACCCTAAAAAATCATAAATACAAGAACGACGCGAAGCGAATGACTACAGATCTACCCATCAATCTATAACACATAACACAACCAGCTTTTCTTTCCTTCCACGCCCAGATCATATGATTGATCCACTGTCCATCTGTCCATCAGACCCTCGTGCGTCCATCCTACAAGCAGATCTCTGTGTAACCTGTGCTTACATACTTATCCAAGTATGCCATCCAAATCCCCCCCAAGATAGTAAATGACAGTAAACGCCTCCCATCTCCCCTGTCCTGACTTCCCAAACAAGGAGCAGGTGCAGGTGGCTTGCTCCATCGCTAAGCGAATGTCCCTGACATGCATGCTTGCAGAACCCCCAAACCCAAACCAACTCCAACTCCAAAATCGAGGAAACATAGTAGAGAATGTTACACCCTGCACCATCACGTCTCTCTCACCCACTTACGGCCCTCAACAGCACCCTGGTGTTACTGTTGATAGTACTCTCACATACGCTCAGGACTGCTCCTTCCCTCCATCAAATCCACCATCTCCAAAACCCTCGAATTCTTCTTGCGAATTGGACTTGACCTCCCACTTCCTGTCCCTGACGTTGGCGTCTTATAACCTCCACTCTCCATCCCAAATCGCGACTCCGTAGTCCTGACAGGCGTCCTGACAGGCGTCAAGACGGGCAACTTCTCACGCTGCAAGACCTTCGGCTCTTCTCTTATCTTCGGTTCTTCCATCACAGTCGTAGCCGGAGTGACTGAGGGAGAAGGGACAACACCCAAATCCCTCTCCTCAATATCAACTCCCATAAGCTCATTATCTCGTTTCTGCTCCTCCTGCTCCTCCTCCTCCTGTTCGACAGTAGGAGGAACAGCAAAAACACCTCCCTGCAATCCTCTCCCCACACCATGACCAGATCCCTTCTTACTCCTCAAACTGCTCCCCGCACTCCTGCTTCCCAAACTCTCCATATCATGATTCACCACTCGCAACTTCTCCTTGGGTACTGTAAACATAACTTGCACGACGCGATTCTGAACCGCCTTCTCGATATCCCAGTCCTCGTCATCATCTGGCCCGTCACCAGCATAACCTCGGCCCAGTCCACTGCCTTCGCTGCCCCGGAAGCCAGGCGCACTCAAGTCTCCGCCAGTGAATGTGCTCGATCGAGCCCCAGCAGAGTTGTCCGTGGAGAAGATGTCCTCGCTGTCGTCCCAGTCGCTTCTGCCTTGCTTCCTACGCCACAATGTAGCGCCTGCAGATACAGTCCTTCGAGGTGGTGATCCGGATCCTGCTGGTGTCGTTTCAACACGCGTGGGACTTCCATCTCTCCCTGCTCCTACTCCTACTGACATGCGTTCCGTATTGCTAGAGCCAGAAGACCCAGAGACATGGTCCTCGCCCACGAACACTCTCTTTAGACTGCCCAACCATCCCGACTGTCCTTTCCTCCTCCCAAGCATAATCGCACTGGGTTTGCTCTTTGATGGACTTCCAGGAACTTCTCTTTCCATCTCGATCTCGGGATTGTAACCATATTCTCTGTTGGGACTATATCGCTCAGGACTGACACTTCCACTTCCACTATTCCTTGCATCCCCAGGTCGTGGTAATAGACTTTCTCCTTCGGTTTGTAAGGCGGCAAAGGATGTTCGTGCCGTATTGAAAGACTTAGTCGAATCACTCCCACCACTCCTAGGAGGGATGTAGCTCCTTGGTCCAGTTTCCTCGAACACTGGCGACATCACTGTACTTGTTCCCACCGTTGAACTTGGCGCAGACGTGAAAGGATTGAGATTGATTCCCGTGATGAATCCCCTGAGTGAATTAGCCCTCTGAGAACTACTTCCCGATCGAGATAGACCACTCGTCGTGACACTCCTCTCACTGAGATTGCTCTCCGTACGACCACTATCTCCCTCCTCCCCACTCACAGAGGCAACAGAAGTACCAGGAACAAGCTGGGCTCGCCGCGTAGGCGAAATACGACCGGTGTGAGAATTGATCCGTGTTTGAGAATGCAGCAAAAGATCAGCAGCCGCCCAATCCGTGACCCATTCTTGGATCTCCCGTTCACGAGATATGGCAGGACTTTCGGGTTCCAATGCGCTGTTGTTTGTGCGTACTGTATCGTTGCGACGAAGACCAGAACCGGAAGCGGAAGCATAGCCACTAGGTCCTGGTGCGTCCTTGAACGGATCCGAGTACCGATTTGAAGGCTCACCAAAAGCAACGCCCACCTCATCGGATTCTTCGCCTATAGCGCTCCCTTCTTCATCTGCCTCGTAAATGGGATGAATAGCTCCTGCTGTGCCCAAGCTATTCGCTCGACCGTGATTCCCAGAATTATTGAAATCAAATGCAGTTTGTTGGTACGTGCCCCTCGCTTGACGAGAGTGCAGTGGTTTGCGCTGTATGGGTTTTGGTGGAGGTGGGACGGAATCGAGGCCATGGTCTGCATTGCGCTGAAGATTTGTATATCCTGCCACAGCACTGTCCGGATATTGTCCCCCATTCCAACCGCGATTAGACCATGGGAAAACTCCACTTACTGACTGGCTCATCTGTCGATTAGGAGTATGATAGAATGATCCATCAGCCAGATCACCCACAATTTTCTCCCTGTTGCGCTCGTTGCGATTTCTAATACGTCGGCTATAGAAGCAGCAGAATATGATGGCGATTATCACAGCTAGGAGACCTAATCCAATTCCTAGCCCGAGGCCAAGTTTCGTTGCTCGTGAATTAGCTGCAGCTGCTGACGCGCGAGCAGTGGCTTGTTGAGCGAGGAAGGCGATGTAGGAAGGATTAGTATAGTTGGGCACCCAGCTCATGCTTGTGGCGTTGAAGAAGAGGGCTTGTGTACCGGTTGAGATAGCTCGTTTCGTTTTACCTGACGTAGATATGTTATAGCCTCCGAGAATCATCATCACGTTTCCTGGTAGCATGGTGGCACCATGCCCGAACATGCCGCTGCCACTTGGTTGATGTGATGGGACAACCCATTTCCAACCTCCTGTCCCACCGTATCCATTTCCAAGCTGCAGAATTGCAAGCTGGGGATCAGCCGCTGTGTTGACATCTCCTACCCAGCCCCCATAAACGATAATGCTCTGTCCATCATCACTCAGCACAGCTGAGTGACCCGATCGACTGTCGATGCTAGTGACCGTGCTCTTGATCGCCAGCTCCGTGTTCGTGTTGGTCGAAGCAGGCGAGTCCACATTGACAAAGCTCCAGCCTTCCTCGGGCAAGGACCAGACTGCGACTTGGCTCATATTAATAAAAGCATTCTGCGTATGTCCACCCACCATCACAAAGCTCTGCTCTTGCGTTTGCACGCCCGAGGCGTTGGAATATGACGGCGCCAAGGCAGTGAGGGAGAATCCTGCTTCTGCAACCGGCGGGCCTCTGCTAACCGCTGTGTCTAGAGTATATGATGTCTTCGCCGTAGGAGCCGTAGGTGCAAGTCTTAACATGCTACCAGAATACGAAGCTTCAGCTTGCCATTCTTGCGCTGTTGCATTTGCTCCCGAGACTGGACACATGCCTCCAAACATATATATTTTCGTTTGCGAGGCATTTGCTTGGACTATGCTCGAGAACGTCAATCCTTTGCCCAGAAAATTCGCCCCAGGAAGGGAGGCAGCAGTGATGCTGCTCCCCGTATCTGTGAGCTGCTGTGCCCATGTCCCAGTTCCATTGAAACTTGTATTTGATGGTGTAAAACGCCATAGTGAGGAAGCCGCGGAAGTGTTGCAAGTGCCAGTATAGACTGTTATCTCCCCGTTTGCAGATATCACAGGAGTGAATGCTGTGCTGTCATCGCTTGCAAATGGCAATTCCTCCGTGATGTTGTTAAGCCCTAGTACCGAAGGAGAGAGATTGGCAGATATGTTGAAGGACACTAAGTGCTTGTTTGGGCCAGATGGAAGAAAGGCATATGCGATGTTCTTGGGACTCGTGGAGAAACGAGGCCGCAGGATGGTGGATGGATTATATGGAAGAGATTGAGCTTCGATCGTTGTACTGAAGACGGATAGTATTGCTGTCCAGCAGAGGACTGTGACGTGGTCCCTCATCATGGCCGGTCGGTTGATGTTATGCTGTGCGATATAGATACAACGACTCTTCGTTTCTTCTTCTCACAATTCCATTATCCAGACCCTCAATCCCATGCGGTTGTTTCGTTTGTCTGCTATCGTCCAATATCTTCGAGCTCAAGGTCCCTCCAAGTCGAGTTGAGTCCAGTCCGTCACAGAGCTATAGTATCAACAGCAATATCGTTGAACAAGCCAGGGTAGAAAGGGAATAAAGACCGTCAAAGAGACCCTCGAGATAGATCTGAAACCTAGTAAACAATGTTCAGCGCAAGCCATAGATCTAGGCTCTACCAATCATGGTTTGAAGACCCCTCCAGTTGTCGTGTTAAGCAGGGTGGGTGGAAAAGCCCAGTGTTGATCTTGCATCGCGTTTGCGTTGCCATGGTGATGGCACCACTTTCGTGGAGGATTGCTTTTCCATGTGAGATCTTACATGGATGGAATTGTTGGAACCTGAGGAGTGAAAAGATAACGAAGGATTCAACTGAAACTTGTTCAATGAAGACTTCCTGAGATGAAGGTGAAGAGAGGAAGAAACTGTTGCTCTATGCTGTGTATCTGTTTGAATCTGGATGATGAAGGTGGAAGATACTTACCTTACTGTAGATGCATGAATCCGAGCGAAGGAGCTTAGGTACCCATCCCATGTAATGCAAGGCAGCAAACGGCCGAGGCCCGGAATTCGGATCGGAGATATTTCGAGTGCACGGCCGAAAGTGTGGGGTGCTCCTCTCCTGGTTCTCAGCTTCAAGTTCTCAGCTCTCAGCTCTTAACTCTTAGCTCTTAGAATCTGGGGATTATCATGACGATGAACATGTACATGAACAAAATATCAACAATAATAATTGTGTTATTAGAAGAAAGCATGAAAACTCTACCTATCGTGTAGCTAGCTATTCACTTTAAGCTCACTGTTGTTTATTCTCTGGTAAACATATAGTCCAATATAACACTTCACAATACCTCTTTGTACAATACACCTTCTCTCTCTTTCCATCCTCCTATTTACCCTTCCCACAGCCCACTTATCATCTCCAATCCGTCGATGGACTGTCCTCCCAGAAACTCTCTCCATCTCCTCACTTCTCGCCAAAAACTTTCACTGAAACATCCTGCTCATTATCGCTACCACGGACCCCTTTCCCCTCTCACTACAAGCACACATCACTCACCAATGGACCATCACAGCCGGCGTGCCATCCAAACTCCTGCTCGACTTTGAAGCTAAGAATAAAACCCTACTGCATCCAGAGACAACACCATACTAGCGCTAACAGGCTCCCTTGATCGCCCGAAGCTGAACGCCAACCCGGTGCAAGCATTACAGCTCACGCCTAAGTTATGCTCCTAGATCGAAACGTACAGCACCCAAGACCCCAAACTTCCCGTCTTAATGTTCAACCTACTGTTCTTCACTTCAGGGAAAAAAAGTGTGCATTTGCTACGACATCAAGTTCGCACGCTCCACGGGCTCCAAGCGCGTCGGGATCGCTAAGATGGTGGGGACGGTCGTGCATGCCGCCGTCGCTTCGGGAGGGAGAGGGAAGTCGAGCAATTTCGGACGGTGAAGCAACACCAGGCACTGATGTTGCGGAAGACGGCGGAGGGCGGTCGGACGAGGTCGTGCTGGCGCATTATCCGAGTGTGGTGCATTTCGCGGATATGTTTGCCAGTGCGGAGTCTCAGGCTGTGAATCGTAAATGACAGGTAGGCAGTTTGAGGGATACATTTAGTTTGTGTGCGATGGTGGTTGATGTTGAGGCTGAGATGGAACGTGTAAAGAAGGACAAGGGCAGAGTACTTTGGTCAAAGTTGTGAATTGTGGTGGAGTGGTGTACCCTATGTATGTGAAAGGGGTGCTGGTGAGCGAGGAGATGATGGAAGCGGTTGATATACAACCATCCTCGCCGATTCTTCACTTCTCATATCAGAGATACCAAATGAATCCATCGACATCGCACGCAGTCGGGTACAATATAACGAGATTCATCTTTCAACGGAGAAATCCAAGGATATTTTTGTTTCTGGTTATAAACTGCCCAAAAGAGACTCTAGTCAAGTCTAATACGTTTATTTTGTACTCTGAAGTCTCAAAAGAGATCCTGATGAAATACCCAACCAAAATGTCTAGCCAAAATACAAATTTCTCGCGGAATTCCGCAACATTAAACATTGGCTTTAAAATGCCCACAAAAGTCGACTATTCCTCCTCACCAGCCCTCAATTCATCCGAGAGAAACCTACACTTCCCCACAATAGCCCCCGCCATATCCGCAATCGAATTCTCGCTCAGAATCTCAAAAACACTCACATCGACCCCCATCTCCCTGAAGATCCAATTCCTCGTCCCAACCGCGACGAGGGAATCAACCCCATATGCATTCGCCGGCTTGCGCGTATCCAAGTCACCGGGTAGCATGTTCATGGCTTTTGCCAGCAGCGTCACGAGGCCTTCGAGAACAATAGAGGCGGCTTCCGAGAGGGATGTTGCGTTGGAAAGGAGCTCTTGCATGGAGATTTTATCGGATGATGACGATTTGGGTATGGTGTCGAGCGTTTGCATAATTGCCATGCGAGCCTCGGCGTACCAGTATGGATCCTCCAGGCCGTTTTGTTGAACGAGACCGCCGGTTCCGGTACCCGTTATGACTTGTGCCGGCGTACGATCATGGTCTTCAGTGTATCCTGTCATCGCAGCCGACACGAGAATGTGGAAGTCCTATATTTGTCAGCACGCTACACCATAGCTGTGATAGTACCGTACCTTTTCACGAATTCCGAAAAATCCTGATGCACGAAGCATCTCCAGAGTTGCTTCGTCCTCTGCTACCATCTATATCAAGTCAGCAAGACACTTGGTATTGAGAGAGTGACAACATACCCCGACTCCAAGAATGGGTCCAAGATCAAGTGACACTGCAGCCATGCCTTTGTTTCGTCGATAATGAGCCAAAGCATCCTGAAATCCATTGCCTGAATTGTAATTCGCCTGTCCACGTGCACCGATTGCTCCGGCAGAAGATGAGAGGAAGACGAAGAAATCCATATCTTCTGGAAGTGTTTCGTGGAGATTCCAGCTACCTTGCATCTTGGGCCGTGTTGCTGTCACCCAATCATCATAAGTCATATTCTCAAAGATAGCGTCCTGGAAATGTTAGCCACTTCTCGAAAAATTAGTTCCAGTCGTCATACCCGAATCACCGCAGCACCTTGAATTACCCCTCTGATTTTTGGTAGCTCTGAAGCACATTTTTGAACCGTTTCGACCAGCTGTGTCCTGTCGCAAATATCACAAGCGTATGCTCGAGCATCAACTCCTTGACGCCTTAGATCAGCAAGAAACTTGATGTGATCATCAGACACGCCACCGGATCTTGAAATAAATGCCAGATATTTTGCACCATGCTCAACAAGCAAGCCAGCAAGACTTCTACCAAGCCCACCAAGTCCCCCGACAAGAATATAAGTCGCGTTGGAATTCAACACAAGAGGATGTGCTTCGTGAGGAATGGCTGGTACCAAGTCTTCTGGGTTGAACTTCAGTATAACCTTTCCGTAAGTGCGCGCTTGTGCCTCCTTGAAAGCATCCAAGATTTGGGAGACTGGTTGAATATACAATGGCCTGGCCTCCCGGATGGTTTTATCATGAACCATCGCGAAAGCAGATTGTAGGAGGCGGGAGACAAGAGGAAGATTCTTCTTGAACATGTGCTCAATATCGACTGTTGAATAGGAAACATTGCGGAGAGGTGGCACGCTTTCCAACGCGCCTACACTCGCCACAGCATTACTACGAATATCTACAAATCTCCCGACTGTTCCCAATATTTAGCATAGAATTTCAAGGCTTAGCTAAGAGGAAATACTCACATTCACTGATGCAACTCCAAACCTGATCTAGAGTTTGGGGGCCAAAGTTGTTCAAAATCAAATCAACCCCTTCATCGTGGGTTAGACGGCGAATTGCCTTGCCAAAATATGCTGATCCATAATCAAACAAATGGTCATCCGTGATTCCGTATGTCAGAGAGAGATGCTTTCTCTCTTTTATGCCACCAATTGTGGCAAAGATTCTGGCCCCAATGTGGTTCGCGATTTGGATCGCAGCTTGTCCAAACCCACTTGTACCGGGATGTATCAATATCGACTCACCCGCTTGCAGTCTACCTACTGTCACGACCGAGTAGTAGGCTGCTATCAAGTCGCTTGGAAGCGAAGCTGCAATCTCAAATGACATGGTGTCTGGAATTTGTTGAACAGTCGACTCGTTGCTGCGAACAAATGTTTTAAAAGCTCCCTGGACAATAGTAGTCACTCTGGCACCAACTTGGAATTTGGTTATTGATGAACCCACAGACGTAACAATACCGGAAACATCGCTGCCAAATGTATCGCTAGATGTTTGACCTAGCGCGGTCTGCACATCGTGGGAAGAGACACTGGCTGCTTCGACCCGTATCTCGACCTCATGAGAGCCCAGCGGTAGCAGCGGCTCAGAATCATCTCCAAAACAGATCGAGTCCAGATTACCGACAGTCCCAACTTTCAATTGCAGCGGTTTGTTTAACTGAAAGAATGGCTGCGCGCGAGGTAAACGCTGCGTGTTACCTCTCTCAATCTTCGCACTCAATGGCTGCTGTAAAATTGCCCTCGGAATAAGGAGCTTGTCATCGCGGACCGCGTATTCCATTTCTATGGAAGTTGCAGTTGAATTGAACGATTCAATAAGTGCTGCCATGATCGCTGCCCCGGTACCATCGGCTGTGATATCTCTCGTGGTGTCCAAGTCCAGTGTAAACAGTGATTTCTTGGGATCTTCAGATCGAATCGTCCTAAACAGAGTTGCAATCGGACTCGTGAAAGGTATTTCCGAATGGATGTGACCACCCTTAGTTATCCACAGACATCCTTTTGAGAGCGAAATCATTGAGCGGAAGGCGTCGAAATCATCGTTCGACCAATTGAAAACCAACGGAGCATCAATTTCGAGGAGAGCTACACAAATCTTCCCTGCAAACTTTTCAGGCGAACCCAGTAGCTGTGTGGACGTCGCACTGGTGCCAATTAGCTGAAGTGCTCCAGTTATCCTCCCCGAAAGTGTCTGGATTTCTGGAGAAGGCACATCTGGTAAAATCAAGAGAACCTCGCGAGACCGTAAGACAGTAAGTGGATTGGTTGGTTCTACAATTACGGCGAGACCGTTGGCAGAATCATCAGTACTGCTTGCAAAACTTGCCTCCAGGTCAAACATTGTTGATTTTATTTGTTCAATGATGCGATATGTAGAAACACCGGACTCAGATCCATCTCCGCCCATCTTGTCTCTCGGTGGCTGAAGAAGCAGGAATCGTCCCTTGGATTTAAGCAGCGTCTTCAGTGCGTGTAGAGACGTTGTATCGAACGCAGAGGATATGATCAGGTCGAAGGCGCGTGGCCTGAAGCCTTGGGTGTCAAGATCATCTTGTAGTTTTAACGTCTTCGGTTGGACATATGCGGACCACTTATCGGTCTCGACTTGCAGATCCTCCATTGTTGCAAGTGTCTCGCTTGCAAAGACATATCTTGTCAATCGCGGGGTCAGGCCAGAAACATTTAGTACTTCTAATACAGAGCTAACCACCGGCTCGTGCTGGCCCCCAATCTCCAAGATGCTGAGATCAGGGTTCTTGAATGACAATAACGCAAGCCACTCTGACAAATCACTGACATTTGTAGTATCCACAGTCTCCTTCCAGGTGAGTTCCGCGCACAGTTTGTGGTGATTTGGTAGAAATCCACTCTCTGCAAAGTTCTCGGGCGTGGTAGATATAGCAGTAAAATGGAGATCCTTGACAACAAGCAGTGGTTTCCTCCAAGAATTTTCAGACATGACAATATTCCCAGTGGCATCACGAAGTCCACGTCTAGAAGCACTTGAGTAACCCTTAAGCTCCTTCCCAGCACCTCGGGGGAAGTCAGCCGAAATAAATAGATTTTCAAGGTAAGAGGGAACCATAGGCTCGTTTCCAGCCACGAAGACGGTTTGGAACATAGCGTCCAAAGTGGCTGGATGTATCAAGTGAGGAAACTCGAACTTTGCCGGCATTGTAGATTTGGTGTCAGGTATTCGGATAGTAGTGCAGCTCTGATTGTCCTTCTTGCTAACCGATGTTATATTCTGGAACTTAGGCCCATACTTCATTCCAATACTTTCAAGGGTTTCGTAGAGTTGTCTTGCCGAAAGTGTCTCTGTGCAGTTCTTTTGGGATTCCACATACGCAAGTTTGTACTCTCGAATTGAGGCAAGCTTGGCATCTGTGTCAGGCTTGTTGGTTGACTTGTAATGGATAGTCAATAGCCCATCACAGTTCTTTATCCAGGCTGCACCAAGGATTTTTGAGTATTCAGAGAACTCGAACTTTGTGGAATCGGTGTCGCTGCTTGCGTGATTTGACTCATGGATTTTGAAAGTTATCCCAGTCTCGAGACCGTGAGCTGTGTTGGGAATGATCATGGCTTTACTGATGTTCATCTTGGAAATTTCATAACCTTCGACTGTACGACCTTCCTCATGAACTTGTTGGGCTGCTTCAAGCACCATTGAGATCATACCAGCTGCGGGGTATATGATTGTGTTTTGTACTTGGTGGTCGATCACCCAAGGATTTTCAGAGACTCTGATGAATCCGCGCCATCGAGGCTCAAAAATGGTCGACTCTGCAGTTGGTGCGCCAACGAGATCTTGACGACCCCACTTCCTAAACCTATGAGAGGAACACAGATGGGACTCATGCCAGTATGTTTTTGTATCTAAAATCGTGGTTAAAGCGAATTCAAACTCGATGCGACATTGAGATTGACTTACGGTTCCAAGGATATGAGGGGAGATCAGTAAGCACTCGAGCCTTTGAGGCTATGGTACTGTAACAATTAGCAACACCTCAATCTCATGAATGATCACGACTTACCCAGAGTTGACTTTTGCCAGATCGATTGGACTTCCTAGAGAGTAGAGGCTTCCGGCAGCCTCCAGGGATGTCGCAATGGCATCTTTATTTCGGTATAGCATCGAGATGTAACTCGGCCTCGATTTCGGCTTGCCCTCAGCATCAAGAATCTGTTTTAGTGGTGCCTGTAATACCGCATGCGGGCCAATCTCTAGCAAGACATCTACTTTGATAGCCCTTGACCGCAGGAGCGATTGGGTAGCCTTTGAAAACCTAACTGGCGATACCAAGTTTCTCGCCCAGTAAGAAGGTCCAAGTTCGGCAGCCGTAATGGATTCTCCTGTTACAGACGAAAACATTCTTTTACCAGGCAATACTCTCTGCGTCTGAACGTCTCTAATAGACTCTAGATATTTATCCTCAATAATTTTCATATGGAAGGAATGATATGCGGTCTCAACCTTGAGAATCCGAGTAAAGACCCCCTCTCGAGATAGGATGTCTTGAAGCTCCAGAATAGCCGACTCATCTCCAGAGACAGTAACATTCTCAGGACTGTTGATACATGCAACTATTACAGTTCCCTGTTTCAGTGTTCCAATGAAAGTCTCAGCTGTTTCTTGCGATGACGCGACAACCATCATCCGACCCTTGGTATTCGGAGAGAGGGATTTGATCGCACTCGTCCAACGACCTCGATGAAACGCCAATTTCCATGCATCAGATCGAGATATTGCACCAAAGGCATAGGCTGCCGCGATTTCTCCAGATGAGTGTCCAACGACAGCAAACGGTTGGACAGCCCAGTGCTTCAGTAAATCTACCAAAGCAACTTGAAGAGCAGTACAGAGAGGCTGGCTGATATGTGGTAGATTAACGATTGAGTCTTTCTCATCTTTCAAAAGTTCTGATATTAGTACCCATTCGCTGCCTATCGAATGCAAGTAAACCTCGGCTTCTTCGAGACTTTCTCGAAATACTTGATACTGTACCAGTTCTCGACCCATCGCGAACCATTGCGCCCCCTGTCCACTGAAAACAAACGCTACGTTTGGTGCTTCAGAAGATCGATACGGCTTGGACAGGTCATTCAGAAGCTGGCTTGCAAGCTTTTCTGGAGATTTAGATACCACAAAAGCTTTCCAAGGAAGACGACTCCGTCGACTCGCTAATGTATAGGCAAGGTCCGATACAAGTTGCTCAGCTTCAACCCCAGAACCCAAGATGTTTTCTCTTTCTGCCAAGAAATTGGAATATGCTGAGGAAAGTCGTCCCACACCATCTTGCTCGTGTGAAGAGAGGACAAAAAGTTTCGCAGTCGCTGAAGTAGGTCCGTTGTCAATATCCGAAGGTGAAGCACTTACTGCAACGGCAGAATCGATCGTTGCCGGGGATTGTGATTGAGAAACGTCGATGGAATTATGATTACCAATAATATTCCGGTCTGCGAGATAATGCAAGGCATCGTCTAATATGATATGGGCGTTGGTTCCACCGAATCCAAAACAGTTGATACTGGCCCGTCGAAGTCCGTCCATTGGCCATGGTATCACGCTTTTTGGGATCTACGCGGGTGAGTAAGTATATGTTGTTCAGAAGAAAGAAGGAACAGAGAAGAGAGAAGAGAGAAGCGTCTTACCCTTATTCTCCACGCGTCCAAGTCAATTCTTGGATTGACATTCTCAAAATACAAATTAGGTGGTATCAGCCCCTTTTCTAGCATCAGAACTCCTTTTACAAGCCCGGCTATCCCAGCACACCCTTCAAGATGTCCTATATTTGTCTTAACAGAGCCAACAAATATGGGCTCCATTGGATCTCTAGTCTCGGCGAAAGTCTCTGAAATAGCACCCAACTCAGTAGGGTCGCCCGCCTGGGTTCCTGTTCCGTGGGCTTCAAAGTATGCCGTCTGATTATACCCTAGCTTTGCAGCTTTGTATACGGCTTTGATATTCATCGCTTGAGCTTCCTTGCTGGGCATCGTTATACCTGGGGTTCGCCCATCCTGGTTCACTCCCGATCCTCTGATCACTGCGCGAATGGTATCGTTGTCTCTCAGTGCATCTGCAAGCGGCTTTAATACAACTGCCCCAATACCCTCCCCGCGACCATAGCCATTGGCCCGTTCATCAAACGCAAAACATTTCCCGTCGGGGCTGAGAAAGTTTAGAGCCGTCATAGGCAGCATTGTACTTGGCGTTAAAATAAGGCCAGCTCCCATCGCAATCGCCTAGAATTTGGTAGCATATCTACATCATTCACTCAATCAAAATTGGCACATACCATTGTTGATTCTCCTGTTCTTAAACTTTGACAGGCAAGATGGATGCCAACCAGACTGGCGGAACAGCCTGTATCAAGTGTCATGCTGGGGCCATGAAGATCATAGAACCAGGAAACTCTATTTGACATAATTGCTATGCCGTTTCCAGTCGCCGCGTATTGCGGCGAGTCATCGGGATCTCTCAAACATATCTGTTCGTAATCTAGCGACATTAGAAACAGTGTTGGTATAGTAGAAACACTAACCTTTTACAAATGAACCACAGTAGACTGCCGTTTGTGATCCGGGAAGTGTTTCCATTGGTATGCCAGCTACGGGAATGTCATTACCTATACATTGCTTCAGGTGACCAGAATATTAATACCATTTTCAAACGCCTCATAAGAAACTTCAAGTAGGATTCGTTGTTGTGGGTCCATGGCAGCCGCCTCATGGGCTGTTGTGGAGAAGAACTGTACGGAGGGTAGGAGTCAGTGGATGAACTTTCTTGTCTATGGATGTCAGGTAAGTTACTGGTGCATCCCATGCTGCGACATCATCACGCAGAAAATGACCGCCCTTGAAACATATCTGTAGTATCACGATTAGAACAAAACGTCAATAGTTCCCTGACTGACAATATACCGAGCCTTGTCGATCACCACTGGGGTGATAGAACCCGTCAACATTTATGCGGTCTTGAGGAATTTCGGACCACGCATTACGTCCATTGACGAGCATATCCCAAAGGTGATCTGGGGAGGTGGCATCGCCTGGAAACCGACATCCCATCCCAATCACGGCTATTGGAACACAGCCATCCTCTTCAATCTTCTCCATCTTGCAAGAAGCTATGAGAGCTATGTGAAAATAAAAATTGCGTGAGGGGTATATATGGATTGTGTTGAAGGAAATAGACCAGAGGTCAAGCGAGACTTATCAGACTCGCACTGCAACTGAACTAGGTGACAGCGGAATGGTCTTTATGTATGGTCAGACACAGTTCCAGGTACCTTGACGCCACTACACAGACTCCTCCAATGACTATTACTCCTTGTTTACGAGCATAGCGCGATCCATCTGAACGGGAACCGGATAAATCAAGCACCTTGTCCTTGTCTCTTTCGC
The DNA here is from genome assembly GCA_007644065.1 of Margaritispora aquatica. NCBI lineage: Eukaryota > Fungi > Ascomycota > Leotiomycetes > Helotiales > Discinellaceae > Margaritispora > Margaritispora aquatica. The sequence goes on along the minus strand of VJWN01000006.1, from coordinate 1,630,008 downwards.
TTCTCCCAATAGAACCCAGCATCCAAGCTCATAGTGCTTAGTAAGATGGATGGAAATACCTGCAAACCCCAGAACTCGCATCAACCTCTCTCCACTATCTCCACTCCCATATAGTACTGTACCTGTATTATGCCTACCTCATGCATGGTACCAATCACCACCGCCCGATAAAACGCGGTTCCAAGACGGCCGGTATCCTTTTGGACGTCGCTGGATGCAGCTCGGGTCCTTCTCGTGGCACAACTATACATACAGTCAGAGACCTACCTGGTAGCAAGTGGAATGAGTTCTGCCACACTGCTTATATGGTGTAGCAACCTACCTACCTGAATTCCCAGTCTTTTTCTCACTTGTGCCAGAAGTCAGTCCTCGTTCCAAACCTCGTTATTTCGATCAAAACAATGCGAGTTGCAGTCATTGGAGGTGGTTCTTCGGGACTTGTCACCCTCAAATACCTCATCACCGCTCACAAATCCCATTCCATTGAACCCATTGAAGCAATCTTGTTCGAAACAAGGGATTCAATCGCCGGCTCATTTCGACATCGCGTGTACGAGGATGCTGAGGTAAACGGCTCTGCTTCTCATTGAACAAAATCATTTCCTGAACTCGCCTTCAATCAGCGACAGAAATCTCTTCATTATGAATCTCTTCGCTATGAATGAGAATCTAACATGCTCCAGCTTGTCTCCTCCAAGTACCTGACCGCTTTCAGTGACTTCCGCCATTCAACCGATGATCCTGACTTTCTTTCAACTACCAGCTTCTGCTCTTATCTGGATGCATATGCTACTCACTTCAAGCTTTGGCCTCACATCAAACTCTCGACAAAAGTAGAGACTGTGAGGCGGCGAAAGGGTTCTGGACATGTGGTCACCTTCTTATGTGACGGGAAAATGAAAGAGTGGGAGTGCGACGCAGTCGCGATATGCTCAGGACTACATATCGATCCATATATCCCAGCTATACCAGGAATAGAGCACATTCCCCGAGTATTTCATTCTGCTGAATTCAAACTGAGAAAGGATTTTGGAGTCGATAAGCATGTCATGATACTTGGGGCCGGAGAAACCGCTATGGATCTTGGGTATCTGGCCGTAACATCGCCAACAAAAACCGTCACGATATGTCACCGTGATGGATTTTATTACGCTCCGAAGGTATGCCCCCCTCGAGCCTGATTTCTTCATCTCGCTAATAGTTTAGATTGTACCTGTCCCCATCACGTTTCGAACTTTTAACAAATCGCCTGCTGCGCAACGGAATATCCCTACAGACACCTCTCACATGAGTTTGTTTGACACTGCCTATGTTCATCGTCAGTTTTGCTCTGTCTTAACATCTGTTTACTGACGAGATAGCATCTGAAGCATGTATAGTAGAACTGACTTATTGAGCAGCTGTGCTTCAACTAAGTCCATGGATGTGGAACTACTATGACTTCTGGTCTGTCAAATTTGGAGTACACCTTATTTCTGGAACCTGGCATGGACTCGATCAATGGGTGGGAGGAATTTCTGATGAGCGTTATCATGCTTCAGCCAGTACGTCAGTCCAACTCATTAAGGCGGAGCAAGACTAACATTGATTGCAGTATTTCCTAGCAAATCTGGTCAAGCCATCCCTTACATCTCTGCACAGTATCGGAAGCACTCATTCTTAGATCGAATGAGAGCTACTATCTGCAATATTCCAATTAAGGATACAGGAGATAGGAAGATCGAGCTAGCTCCCTGGCCTGCATCTATATCCTCAAAAGGTATTGTCACATTCGTCGAATCTAATCGCCCAGAAGCCGAAACCATGCGAAGAATCACTTGCAAACCAGATATTGTCATCTTTGCCACCGGATACTCTCAGAGATTCTCATTCATTGACTCTAGTTATGGGACTCCACTGGAGGCTGATAGACGCGGCATCTGGAAGACTGGAGATGAAACCGTCGGATTCATCGGCTTCGTAAGGCCTGCCATCGGAGCTATTCCTCCTCTGTCAGAGCTGCAAGCTCAGCTGTGGATCCTCTCTCTTCTAGATCTCCTGCCTAGCCAGCAGCCACGAGATATCGATTACAAGCTTTACATCAAGCCCGGACGACGAGAATACGAGAAGTATGGTGTTGATCATGAGTCATATGCATACCAACTCGCGCTCGATATGGGCTCTGCAGCTTCTTTCACAGAGATACTCGGGTTTGGGCTCAAAACAACACTCACGTGGGCCTTTGGATCCAACTTTAACACCAAATTTAGGCTCGTGGGGCCTTGGAAGTGGGATGGCGCCAACGAGATAATGAGAACGGAGCTGTGGGATGTCGTGAAACAGAGTGGTGGTTGGGTCTGTAGGTTATATTCTGTCATTGAGATGCCCGAGTCTACACTAACGCACAAGCAGACATCATGATTTACAGCATCATTCCGCTCTTTATCTTTGGGTTTACAAGTCTGGTTTTGTGGCTCGTTTTCTCGACGCTTGATTTTGTCAAGTCCCTCGGCAAGGCTTTCAAGACGAATCAATCAAGCACGAAAAGTATCACAAAGAAATGTACCTGAACGCTAGCCATTTTCTCCCTAACCAAACGACCAATTCCCACCAACCCAGCTAGCTATCATCGCACTCGGTATTATTTTCCCGTATCCGACATGAGGTAGGGCTGCCCTCGCATGTCCACACGGCGGTGTCGCATTAATTTCTGATATTGACTATCTCCTCACTCTTGGTCACACAGCACTACATGCCCGTTTCCCAGATGCCATTTAATGCATACGGATTCCAAAACCCCGTCGTGAAAATGTGTGATCTAGCCATCTCTATCCCGTCTAATTTGCCATTGCCATAGCCATTAGTCCCCTTAAACTCCAATACTCCGAGTCGATCCCGGACTAAAACAATCTAGATCTATCCCTAATCGAAGCTATCTTGCATTTAAATTCAAATCCCACCAAAAAAATTTGAAATATCCCCACGTATTGCTCATTTCCTCTTGAACTTCAAAAATCCCCCTACTGTGCAGGCAGATTCCGCTCCAATCGGCATCCCTTCGGCCCCAATCTAGTCAGATATAGAGAGGAGAGAAATATATATATCTCAGCTGCTTCATCAGTTCACTCAAATTGCTTAAAAGCCTGCATCTATACCACGCCTACCCAAGAGTGACAATGTTGAGGACCATGGTTTAAAGCTCTACATAATGTGCTTTTACTTGCCGTGGTCTGTGGAGTAGCTATATCTTTTCGACATGTGTGGTGCCTGTACTGATGGATTCGAAGTATCGGAGTCATCCATGGGCTAACAGACAGCCATTTGTCTCACTACATATCCATCAAATCTTTCACCTATGCTATTCTCATTGTGGGCAGTCCTCAGCAGGGCGTTGACTCCACAAGCATCGCCACATTTCCCTTGAATGCCGGGTCAGTCTGTGTCCACACGAACTCGAAATCCTACAAGATATTAAAAATACATTCGGATTAGTTACAGCAACAACACTCTAAGTATCTCTTCATCAGCATAGATTTCGTCACCAAATGCGTCTATGAACTAAGAAAACTCTTATCAAAGCTAGTCATTACTAGCTGGTATATGGTCCCTAAATTCATAGGATTGACGGCTGCTTACGAAATATAGACTATCCCAAAGAGCTTGGCTGCTCTTCCTGGTGCAGTAAACCAAGAAGCCTTTTGAATGAATCGGGACCACACGTCACTGGTCAAGTTGGCTCATGACCAGGACGAAGACTGTCTATGTATCTCAGAAACGCTGGAGAGCCTACCTAGTCGAGGAAGCACCAGTCAAGATTTCAGACGTCTAGTGTCGCGCGCGCGCGCGCGAGAGAGAGAGAGAGAGAGCGATCATAATCAAGTGTTCCTAGAACGTACGCGCAATGAATGGGTTTCCGTGCGATTAATGAATACTCATGTAGAAACCGACACCTACAATACCAACCTCCATTCTCTGTCCCATATTCTTAGGATCCAACTTTGTCATTCGCAGAGCTCTAAAAGAAGAGTTTCTAACCTTGCTTAACGGATCGAGGCAGCACAAACGACACGACACGCCTTCTTCAGTCGCGGTGGCACAGGGTAGATGAAGTCTGTTCAAAAGTCTGGGACAAATAAATGATCCCTTGGGAGTAAAAACTGCGCTGGTAATAGAAATGAGCTATCGCCTCAAGAAGTTATGTACCTCAATCGTAGTCTTCTGGTTCAACGCTATGGATCGCACTCGGTTTGTAAGATTACAAGGCTTTGCCCGTATCACAGAAGGAAGAGCTGCAAACTCCCCAACGAGATGATCCCGACCATAACACCTTGCTGTTTTTTCGTGGCAAATTCGTGAAATAGGCCCAGCATTGTTACTAATCCTTGATGGCGCTGATGATGTTACCTTCTTTCCTTCGGAGCAAAGTTCAGATGAGGAAATACTTCTTGAATTTCTCCCACCCACAGAGCACGCAGGGGAGCATTCTTGTAACCTGTAACAATACAGAGCAAGTAAGGTTGCAGCAGTCGTTCTTTACGACAGCGACAACATTATCGTGCAAGTCCCAGCAATGTTGTCTCCAGACGAGGTGCTGAGTTTTGTGTAAAAGTGGCCGAGGCGTGAAGTCAAGGCAGATGGAGTTGTCGACGAGTTTCTCCGAGAGCTGGATTGGATGTCCTCCCTCAGAGCGAGGTGATCACCCAAGCCACGGCTTTTACCTTATGGTTCGCAATTCGATCCCAACAGAAGAATATCCGACGCTGTTCAAGAACGAGTCAGAGCAAAGACAACGGCTTCAAGCGCCATATACAATATGCGAAGGGACAGGCAAGGACCAAACTCCGTCATCCCAAGTGGGATAACTCTCGCGTAACCAGAATTGAACGCGAGAGAGCCCAAAAGCTGCCAACGCAGTGTCGCTTATAAGGGCCATTGATTACCAGGCAATGCCTCAATCTCTACCTAATAGATGAAGAGTGTTCAGTACTAACCACTCAATTCCACGAAAGCCACTGGGGCACTAAAACCATTCTCTCTCCCCGTCAGAGTGGTCGATATGTCAGTCACTCAGCTCATCAGCGAGAAGAATTCATAGCTAAGTAGCTGATATCATTAAGAATTTTCGCTCAGCTACTAATAGCGGCTTATAAGCTCGCTGGCAGCGGGAGTATAGTAGTATCTCTAGTTATTATAAACTGTATTATTATATAAAAGTATTAAATCAATGTATAAAATTCATAACCATTTGTACTTTACGTGACGAAAGTATAATTATAGAATAGAATTTTAAAACTCGAGCTTTTAAAGTATAAACTTACTTCAAAACTAACTTCAAAAACAATAAAAATCAGGCCTCAAGCTTATAAGCTAGCCTATCAGCGGAGGAAATCTACGCTGACTTACTGTTATAAATTAAATCTCAAGCTAATAGGCTTCCTGGCGTAGCTTATAAGCTCGCTGATTAGCTAGCTGGCATATTGACCACTCTGCTCCTCGTACCATATGAGGATAATACAACAACGCACGACGTGCATCGCCTAGTTCATATCCATATCGCCCTACAAACTTGGCTCGGAGCCCGCAACGCACCAGCTAGAGCAATAGCAGCAGACTGCTTTGTCACGCTGCTTGCACGTTTGCTCTCCCAGCGCGGAAATCGAACCGTGGCGGCTTATCTTTCCCCACGTCGGGGCAGCTTTGCGAGACCAAGCCAACGACGCCCGCGATATCACTATTTAACGAACCCCCTTGATTTTATCCACGACGATGGGATTCTAGATCGACAAAGGTACTACAAAAGCTCCCGACCCCGCGTCGAGGAATCCTGGATGGACTGTGTATGAACAAACCATTTCTAGGCCTAGTTCCTGAAAGCGAAGATACATTCATTGGTTGGTTGTACACCAACAACTTAGCAATTTGCATTAACACTTCACCCCAACTTCTCAAGGAATGAGAGGAATCCAAGCAGCTGTATCATCAAGCCCTTAAGTTGAGAAGAGAAGAGAGAGAGAGAGAGAAATTTACATGCACGCATGGATGGAAGGCTGGAAGGAAGGAATCCGGAGTCTGTCGACATTTACTTGTCAGTGGTTTACTCATGACCTCCGAAATGAAATCAAGAAAAACACATGAAAGATGCTGGGTTGGATCCATTCATGATGTCCGCGGGGGAAAAAAAAACCTGCTAGGTGCGTAAGGAACATCGTCCTACCATCGAAATCATCATCGCTATATCATCGCTGTGTATAACACCAAAGACCAGAACGGAGAAAAGAGAGAGAGAGAGAGAGTTTGAAACCACCAAGCTACCATCATCATGTCTTTCGGCCGAGAATACCCAGAAACCGTTTCCCGCCTCGATAATAGGGGTGACACGCTATTGAATAAGAGCAAACATGAACCCCCCCCACCCCCCGAGAAATCATACAAAGAAGTGAAAGAGAAGCTCAGGGAGAGACTCTTCGGGGTGGAGGACCCTGATAGACTCATTACTTAAAGGGAAAGGGACAGGGAAAGGGAAAGGGAAAAGGAAAGGTAGAGTTAGTGGGAGAGCTACCTAGGGGAGAAAGAGGAAGAGGAAGAGGAAGAGGAAGAGACATTATTGAAGTTCCAAGACTACGCTTACACTTAAATTGGATTTTTCCTCTTGATTAAATCGATCGATGCTTAACCATTTAATATTGTATCTGGGCGTGAAGAAATAATAACCAAGAAGGAAACCATCACAATTGCTTTGGGGATATTTGGAGTCTCATTGGTCTGTCTGTTTGTCTGTCTATGTCCATTACTCACTATACGCTTTGGTTTACTTTGTATTTCTTACTCTATTGTGCTCAGCTCATGATATAGTTCTCCATCACCACATGCCCTATTCATTAATCGCATCTTGCACCTGCTTCGGCTTTTGCTTGAGCTTGAGCTTAAGCTTGCACTATTGCTTGAGTTTATGCATAAGCATGTGCCTGAGTTTGAATCCGAGATCATGAGTGTCATGATCTAAATTAAACTTGATGAAGAGTGAACGTGACGATGCCAAGCGAGGATAATAAGCGAGCATTCCAGTACCTTATTGGCGAGAATAGCGAGGGACATCAGATGAATACCTCCCTACCTACCTAATTACCCAGCATTTTCAAACTCTTACTCACAACTCACAAGATGTGACGCGTGTATCGATTGCGTATTCATATCATCAATTGAGAGCCGCTTTAGAATTATTTTCAGGGTGAAAAGTGAAAAGTGCCATGGCGTTGATTGAGTTTCCACTGAGGAAAGATGCAGATGATCGCAACGCCGACATGTCAGCCTTACCTTGATGGTACTGCAGCTGCAATCCTTTATGCACATTGCGCGATATACTTTACGTAAACCGTCTACCACGTATGTTAGTAGAAAAACAATCACTTCGTTGCTGCAGATAGTGTGCTGTCAAAATATTCAGCTCGTTGCTTTTCGAACGATGCTGCTTTCTTTGCTTTCTTGTCTTGACTTGATGTAGAGGTGCATATGTTCCCTGCCTGCCATCTTAGGTTTTGGCCGTTGTCGTGCGCTGTAAAGTGGACTGTTGCCATCTCGACGAAGCGCAAGCTGTCAAGCCCACAAATGGTGGTTTGTCCGAGCAACGATTTGCTGTGACTTGAAAGCTTTTCGTGGCAATGAGACTGTGTCATGCTTTGAAGCGCAGAGATTTACTCGCCGGGTAAAATTCGAGACTTCTGTTCTGAGAGGAAGGTTTCTGCGACCCGGCTTTCCCTTCCCTCAAGCACTCTCATGTCTATCTCAGACCCCACAGACTGACAACAATCAATGCCCATCATACTCACAGCATGCATGCATGTAGCATTTGAAGACATATCGAACAACACAGTACCCACTTCTCAGCAGTGTATCTAAGTCTCCCTCGCGCTCTCACCGATTAGTTTCGCACGATGATCGAGATAACAGTCCAAGCAAAACACCCATGTCTCTGATCTATCATCATGGCGTTGTGATATGATCACTCAAACCACGCGCCCTGACCAAGCGGTGAACATGGCGGTATGCTGACTGACTGACTGACTGAACTGACTGTCTTTCGTAGTCGAGACTTCGTGGTGGGATATTTCCGTGGGAAAACTGAGCTATCAGCTTTTGATCTCGAATTCTGTCTCTCTGAGTGATCAAAACGCAGTGGTAGGATAGCACTTCGACATTTCAATGTCTCTTAACGAAGGTTGAAGTTCGAAAGAGAAGTGGGTAGGCTTAATATAGCCTCAAAGTAAAAAATCCAACGACAAGAGCGGACAAAAAAAAGACTATCTGATCACCAAAAAGCCCCGTGAGACAAAGATAGACTTTGCATGATGCCGATAGGATGAAAAGCAAATCCTGACTCGCTTCTTCACGACATCAGCTGAAGAACGAAGCCCCAAAAAATCATGAGGTCGGACCTCAATATTCAATCATGCCAAACATCAGATGAACCGATTGGTTTTGATCCAAAGCCCCTCAAAATAGTAGCAATAATCACCTCACATCACGTGTGAGACCAACCAGAGCTCTATGGCTGGTTCAGAGGTTCAGAGGGAGTTATTTCCGTGCAAGACTACTGCAGGTACCGAGCGCACTCGCCAGAGCCAACACGAGCGATACGAGATTTTTGATGATAAGAGAAAGAAACCCTTCGCAACTCCGGTGGATCGGAGTATCAACAACTTCATTCTTGAAGCTGGATGAAACTAGGGTGAGATGAAGATGGAGATGGATATGTGAAAGAGAGAGCGGACGAAGATGGGATTTTCGAAAAGGTTAGGAAGGTCAGGAATGTGTTTGGGGGCTCGGGTGGCGTCAGGGGGAAAGAGCTGTATCCTTGGCCGGAGTCAAGAGTGCCGATGCCGACGCTATGCCAATTCCAATATTTTGCAGGGCAGGGGCTCTTGGTATGGATGACCAGGGGAGCGAACCGGTTTCTTGAAATTGGACATTGGAGTTTGGAGATATCGATATCGATCAATATTTAACCGAATCCCGGATAATATGGAGAATGAATTATACTGTAAGGTTGATTGATTGTTGATGGTTAATTTGTAGTGTCTGTGTGAGAATGAGAAGGAATGAGAGATAGATTGATTAAAATAAATAAAATAAAATAAAAGATATTTTCTATTTTCAATTCAATTCTCTTGTCTTTTTTTTATTTATTTATTTTTTCGATTTGGACCTTTTCATAATGACTGGATGCATGCGTACATATATCTCATGTCTAAGACTTGATGACTGGATGACTGGATGACTGGATGACTGGATGACTGGATGACTGGATGAGCAAAAGCAGAAGCAGAAGCAGAAGCAGAGACCATTGGTTTGTAACTCGGATACTTTCCTTTCCTTTCTTTCCTTTCACCTTTCGCCTTTTCGTTGAAGCTTTTTGGAAATCTCGGTCTCCCGCATCAGGAATGCAGGACCGCCGCTTCAACCCAACTTTCGCGCTCCTCTCCAGGGGTCAAAGATGCATAAATCTACCAGGGTTAATGCCGGCGATCCAACAGGTGTTTGGGACATAAACTTGTATTTTGAACATTTGAACATGGCGAATCTGCTGGATTGAGAGATAAGACCGTCGAGAGGGACATCGTGAGTTTAATCTACCTACTATAGACCTAAGCATGTCGTCGTCGTGGTCGTCCGTTGCATATGCATACCTTAGCAGCATGCGATGAAGTAATAAAGTGATGAATGAAGCTCGTTGTCGCTCACATGTTTGCCCCGCACTCACTCGCTCGCTCACTCACTCATTCGCTTTTCTCAGTCATGCCATCATGCCATGCCGCCAACAACAACAACAACATTACTCAGGGATGTTGGACTATCGCAATCTCATGGCAGTCATGACTCCGATTTTCCTCTGATGATCTGTATTTGCTACGATGAGACAATGAGGTACCTGGATTGGATGAGATAATGATGATGATGATGAGGAGGAGAGACATGACAACGTGGTTTGGTGAATATGTTTGTCAGAGAGTTGAAAAAAAAAAACCCCCCCCCCTCATATAATTTTAGAATGATTGATAATTGAATAATTGATAATGGACGACGGCGGGTGAACGTTTCAACTTCAGCTCTTCTTGTTGCTCTCAATCTCCCTCCTTCCCTCCCTTCTATTTGGGAGCGGGACGCGATGGTGGATCTCCCATGCTTCTCATGACGAGTGATCGACCAGCAGTGATCCACACCGTCCACAGCAGTCCACAGTTCCACTGCATTTATCCCATGGGTAAGGTGGATGTGGTTTAGTCGCTCGCTTAGGTCATGGAGGCGCGAAGGAACGTGTGGTGGCGGTTTCATTGGGAAAGGGTCCGCGATTCTTATCGATTGGAAGATGTGATGAAAATGAACAAGAATAAGAACAAGATGAAGATGCAGATAGATTGGTGAAAAGAATGGAAAGTTGGCGTGTTATGACATTTGGCTAAAATGAGATGAGATGGAGATGAGATTGGATAAGGCACAGTAGGTGTACAGTAAATATGGAAATGTTGCGGATATACGAACATACGATTGATACGGAGAGTGTTCTGCAGTAAAGATGGAGCTAAAGAGAAACAAGCTTTGAAAGCACCCACCTCATACGATATTCACTGCATGCGGTCTTCTCCATAATTATTGTGATGATCACGAATAGAATGGGTGGAAATTATTGATGTGTAAGTGTTCACTCCGAGTAGTCTATAGTAAGAACATCAGAGATAAGATCCATAACAAATCAAGCGAGGCTCTTCGGTGATAACAATAGCAGCCAGAACAAAACATACCTTGATCAATTGTTTTCATGCATTGCTCATTCTTTAGCAAAGTAAAGAAAATCTAGAATCGCCCTCCCACCAGGTTCAAAGTTTCAATGATCTGAGATCTGGTATTTGTTTTTCCAGTTGCAGAGAGATTGTCAGGGGTTTTGCAGTAGCGTCAGTGTGCGATGCATTAGCGAACGAAGGACAAGGAAGTTGGAAGTGGAAGTGGAAGTGGAAGTGGATTAGATTGCAGAACCTTGGAAGAAGAGCTTGGGATGGGCTTGGTTCCGAGAAGTATGAAGAGTACCTCCGTATGTATGAGAGAGTGAGAGGAGTAGGAGTGTGAGCGTTGCTGTTGTCCTGTGTGTGAGTGTGAGTGTGAGTGCGTGTACTGTACTCACTCAGTATGTGCATGTTGCTGGGATGGTTGGGAAGGAGGAAGGAAGGAGGGAAGGAAGAAACCCTGTCAATCAAAAATGGTCGCTGCTTTTTCCCCGACAGGCCTGTCTGTCCCTTCCTTGGCCTTTCTATTTCCCCATCCATCCATTTTTTGAATTCCTCGCTTTTGGGTCTGTCTGTCTGGCTGTCTGGCTGTCTGGCTGTCTTATGTTTTTTTTCTATGAGGTGAGGTGAGGTGAGGTGAGGTGTCTCCATCCATCCATCACCTCTCTTTTTTTTTTCCTCTTTTCGTGTGTGCAACTGCCACTACCACTGCCACTGCCAATCCACAATCGTTAAAGTCACTCTTTCCTGCTTCTATTCGGTATTTACCTTCTTACCTTCCCCTCCTCGTGCGTTCGTTCACTAACCCCAATTCGGGTCCAAAGCTCTCTTTCTTTCTCCCAGCCTTGGCCGAGCAGGACAAGACAAGACAGGACAGGACAGGGCAAGGCAGTTCAAACCGAAACTAAACTGAGCAGCTAGCTATCTATTGTCTTTCTCTTTCAAAATCAAACTTTCATCTTCAAAAACTTATCTACCATACACAACTACCACTACTACCACCACTACCACCAACCCACCACCACACCTCGTCCTGTCCACCAAACACCCAACTCACAATTCTTCGTGATCTAATTTTTAATCACCCAAGTGTACAAAGTATTCACCGATAATTCCAGGGTGGCCCACTCACGACTCAGCTTCAATTTATACTAGTCCAAGCACCGGTCCAGTCTCTCTCGCACATCATCTGAGGGTTTGACACTCAACGGCTCGAAGTACACTTGTCCAAGTTGGTACAAGATCACAGCGGGAACTGCAAAGGTCGACAGGCGGTAATATTAAGAGTAATCATACGGTGCTCGACAGAAACTCGTGGGAACTACGGACGAAACTGTCGAGTAGGAAATTCGAGGGTTGTCAATCCACCCTTTCAACCATCAACCCACCAACCTACCATCACATCACTCACACTCGCTGTCGACACGACAACATCAGCTCGACCACCACGATTCCGCAACAGGCCATCTCCTCGAGAAACGCAGATTCACCTTGTCATGGCCGTGACTGCCAATTGACTGGCCACTTTCTTTGATTCAATGGGATATCGGCTTTGATATTTACATCATTGGCGTCGTTTGTATTCGTGGATACAATCTTCTTTCGCCTCGAAACACCACAACACTTCAAAGAAAGATCGATCTGCTCGCCGCAGAGAACGAAACTCGAAATTTAATTCAACATGCCTTCCTCAACGTCATGGCCATGCCGGTTGGCGCTCGCGGTGCTCTGCTTCGTCGCAATTCTCCCTTGGAAGTCTGCCGCAGCAGTTACGTATTGCTCGAGTATCAATACATCTACCAGCCAGAGAAGTATGTCACATCTCAAAAGTGTGGAACGCCTGCTGATTATGTGCCAGATGCTAGCATGTTCCAATCCAATGGCCTATGTTCAGACTTCTGCAGAGCAGACTACGCTTTCGCAATTGTCCAATACCAAGGCTGCTGGTGTTCCAACTACGCTCCATCTACAGGTGCTGCTTCCTTAGGATGTATCACCCCTTGCCCCGGATATCCGTCCGAGATATGTGGTGGAGGTGATACGGATCCAGTGGCATATGCCTATATCGGTTTGATTAATGCTGTGTCTGGTACCAGAGGTCCATCGTCGACTTCTACAACGCCCATACAACAGGTTAGTACTTATTTCTCCATTACAAATTCTGTCTCTCTTCCCAGGATGGCTTAGCATGCTATTGCTTGCCTTTCGACGGCATTCAAATTGACATGTCGGTAACAGACTACGTTGGTGCAAACGTTCGTTGCAACGACTAAATATGTTTCCATTCCTGTTGCTGTAACACCTGATGAGGTTAGTACGGAAATCCCCCAGGTGTATGACGTCTTCCCATTTATCGACATCAGCATTATCTCCTTGTTTGCCTTTCGACGGCATTCAGATTGACGATGCAATGATAGATAACGGTGATGCAAACCACTGTTGAAACCGGGACTGTCCACGTTCCCGTATCCGTATCCGTATCCGTATCCATACATGAATACCATACCGTAACGGTAACCCCAGTACTACCCACGAGATCAACATTTTTTGTATGATGGTTTACTCGACGGACATATAGCGCAATTTATTGATTTGATATATCTTACAAAGCTAACTTGCTTGTGTAGTCTCCAGCCAAATCATCGTCTACCACTCGTCAAACGACGAGCACCACAAATGATCCTACATCCACGTGGACACCAACCCCAACCGTCTCCCTCCAAACCTTGCCCGGCGAAACCAGAACCATTACCGTCACTCCATCTTCTCCTCCGAATGCGTCGTCCACCGCGAGTCCGGTACAATCTGGTAGCCGCAGTAGTGGTGGGCTTTCTACGGGAGCTGCTGTTGGACTCACCATTGGTCTGGTAGCATTGGTGGCTATCATCGGCTCGATAATCTACTTTTGTTTGCAAAGAAGAAAGAAGGAGAAAAACGCGCAGTACGATGATGTTGGTGGGGGTCATGGTCAAGGGAGCGGCGAAGAGACCAGAACAAACACTGGGTCCGGAACAGCAGTGGTACCCTCGAGAACCATGAGTGAGAGTTCCCGATATGTCCTTACCACAGATGGTCGACGAGTTGTCGAAGGTTGGGAGAATGAGAAGGAACCCAACTCGAGGCGAAGTCGCTTGATAGCTGTTGATCCTCGTTTGGATCCATATGCTAGCCCATACCAACGTGCTGCAGATGACGAGAGACGAAACAGCATCAACACCATCAAGGATCATGAGGATTACTCCAGGCGACTGAGAGATGGATTGGGTAACATACATGGCCGACCACTCCGAACAGTTAACCCAGATCCAGAGGTTTCCTCGTAGTCTTTGGATTTTTTTTATCTTTTTTTACGAACACGACGTTATGACACTTTCCTTTGTTATCAGCATATAGGTTTTTAACATCTTCCCGGAATTTCGGTTGATGCTGGAGTTTATGGGAAGGGGCCCTGGAAACCTCCACAATGGAAGACAGTGGATAATGGACATAGCAAAGGAGCATAGAAATGGGTGGAAAGTTTGAACGTGTTCGAAGGTTCTCGTATTGTATTATAAGTAGATGGACATTTTTGCGCGCACACATCCGGAGATTGAACTGGTTGGATGCTGGGAGAGGAAGATACCCATGACTGCTGCTTTCATGTTAGACGGATGGACGGAGTGGGGGTGGAAATTGTATCCAGCAAGGAAAAGTCTCGTCGATGTACATATATCTGAAGGTGGAGGTTGAGATGAGCAGAGCATGAACCTCTGAAGGGAAGAGAGAGGTACTTGCTACAGCGATATTTCAGATGGAGAAATGAATTCCATCGCAAGCGCAGTTATGGTCTTTGTTCTTGGTGATGGAGAGTGAGCTTAGTATTGAGTTTTGAGTCGTCTGATTTGTGAGCTTATTGTGGCTGGATGTGTAACCGACGGAAAGTTCTGAGGATATGAAAAGATATTTACTAGTGAGTTTAGAAGAGAAAATAAGCTTATCTATATGCCTATCTGCCAGTTATCTTTTGATACTGATATTGATATTGATATTGTCGCTAGACTTGTTGTCGCTGTTGTTCTTGTCGTTCGTGCTGTCGCTCTTCCTCTTGCTCTTATATATACGCCTAGGACTCCTGCCTGGAACGGGAATCCATCTACGCACGCAAGCGAGCAAGTGAGCGAGAGGACAGGCAAGCACGCAGGCAAGCAAGCGAGGTCTTTCTGCATGGCGGAAGGGGGGAGGGGTTCTTGATACTGAGTTCACTGTTAGATGTGTCTTGTTCTGTTCTGGCTGTTGATTCGGCTTCGACGTGGCTTGGCTTGGCTTGGCTGGGGTTGGCTGGGGTTGGCTGGGGTTGGCTGGGGCTGGCTTGCTGCTAGCTAGCTTTGGGTTGTATAGTGTGCTAGCAGTTGTTGTCAATTCCTACCTAGCTGGATGGATGGATGGATAGGTAGATGGAGTTTGTTTGTTCTGTCTGTTCGGTGTAAGTACGTATGGTGCCTCTCAATCAGAGCATAAGTAAACACATGTAGTGAGGTATGCATTCATATTTCGCAATTCTGTGTGCAAGAGGATATGGTGTGGGGCACATGTACAGTAACCGTCAACTGCTAATTAAGCGAAAGTGTATAAACGCGAAAATCGCGAATCCTAGCCACTATTATTCTTTTTTAATATTGTAAAAATACTATCTTAACGAAGAGCTTTACGCTCTATAACTAGGAATTAAATTAATAGAAAGTATCTTACTCTATATTAACGCGGTAGAGTAATAGAAAGGTTCGAAAAGGGTATTAAATAAACTAATATCGTAAAGGAGCTATTTTTATACCCCGCGACCGTTCGATATACTATTTACTAATAATTAGTTTACTACGACGGCCTCGAAGTAGCGAAAGCCCCGCGGGGGAAATTATATACTAATCGCGATAAATAAATCCTTTTACGATACGTTCGTTTAAATCTAAAGAATATATACCTATAGGTTATTATAGCGTATAGGCTCCGATATTAGACCTCTACCGTTAAAACTATTCTTAAAAAGTACGGTATTACTAATTAGCGTATAAAACGCCGTCCGTTATTAACGGAAGCTTACGTAGCTACTAGACTTACCTAGTACCTCGCGTATAGGTACTAGAACTAGGAGGACTAGAGTATAGTCGTATAGAGTAACGAGTATTTAGTAGAGCGGAGACGGGAAAAACGACAAGAATAGGTCTTTCGAATACTAGTATAGAAATAGGATCGGGATAAGGTCTAAATATATAGTATAAATAAGAATATAAAGGTTATAGTCTAGGGATCTTTCTAAAACTACGGGAGAAATAACCTTTATATTATAGACCGTAATTTCGAGTCTAAAAAGTATAGATATTTAGCTAACTTATACCTCGAAATTCTCGACGTAGAGATAGTACTAGCTTTCGATAAAATAAAGCCCGATTATATATTTATATAAGACAATATACCTATATACTATATATATAAGGTCCGCGAATAGTTTCGTCTTAGAGGTATTCCTTGCCTTTTAAACTAGCCTATATACTCGCTAGACCTTAATCCTATTAAGTACGTCTAGTAGTACCTTAAAATATAGGTCTACGAGATATTTCCTAACGTTATAGCCGAAAAAAGCGAGTTAGAAGCCGTAAAAGCGAGGCTAGAGAGCTATTTATAGGCTATATAGAATATACTAGATTAGTTACTTTTCGACAATTTATATAAGAGTATATATAGTAGAATAGAGGCCTATATCGCGGCGGACGGGTGGTATACAAAATACTAGAGGGTCTACGGTATTATAGTATATTTTTATATATATATATATATTATACGGACGAATTAGAGCTTTTAAATGATTCTATTTTTATATTTTTAAACTTGTTAGTTAATTTAATATTAATAAAAGTATATATTTCGAAAAAATCGGAATTTTCGTGTTCTTCGCTTCGTTTAATAGCAGTTGACTAGTACTGTACACAGGTTTGGGGCGTCCTACCTATTGGGTGGAATTGTTCACGGGTACGGCCACGGGTATGTTCGAATGGACCTTGGACCTTCCGGAGTTTTTACTAATGCGCGGAGAGAGAGTATGAGAGCCGAGGGCTTTTATGCTGCCTTCTTCGACGGGATGGAGAGCTGGGCTATGGGAGGAGAGCGGGTTGGTGAGGTGAAGTGAGAGGAGAGGGATTTGTGTTAGGTAAGTGGAATTGAAGGTTTTAACTCGACTCACTTTTGGAGGTGCTGATCCTCGCTCGGCCCTGTTGATGATGTTGATTTAGAGCTTGGCGAGGTTCTTGGGGCTTTCTAAGTAGATAGAAGAGCAGACTAGAGGTGGGGTTTTAGCTGTAGATGCAATAAATGGCGATATTGTTGAACTCAAGGTGGTGAGGTAACTCTTTATTTTATTTTATATTTTATGGATTTGTGAGCTTGAGCTTGATTGAGTTGTGTTTTCGAACGCGCGTGGAGACGTGTTTGTAGATAGTGCTTTGCCGTGTTTGAAAACCGTTACGATGCTTTGCGAGATAGGGGATGAGTAGTACAAGAGTGTGCTGCTCTTGCTGTCGCTCTTTCCTCACATCTTCTTATCATCTGAGCACTTTCGCTCTCAAGCTCCTGACTTTATTGCCATTTTTCTCTCCTCCATTTCCTCCTAGGAGCACGAGTTCTATCTCAGATACAGTTGAGAACTATGTTCATTATATAAGTGTGACCAAGGAGGGGGGGGGGGTTCAGTAATTGGCATGAGACCCAGAAACGGATAAGAAAGCAGTGGTCAGCCAATAACCGGCAATGATCCCAGCACAACGGTCTGTGTTTCGATGGCTGAGTCGTGTGGTAGGAAGGAAGGAGAGGGTGTTTTAATACTTCTTGCGCTCGAAATTGCCTTGTGAATATCATGATTGAGGGGAACTTCAGTGAGTGTTGACATGAATCAAACCTGAATTGGGAACCCCACCTCGCTTAATATTGCAGCCAAAAATAAGGAAGTGATCAACTGAAATGAAACTTGCTTAGCACTTCGCTCTCTTGCACTTTGGTGTTCTTCTCTCAAGCTGGTTTTGTAAAGACATGGCATTAATCTCACTCTCAATCTCAATCTCAATCTCAACTAGTTTGACAGCTTCAGCAAAGGAGTAAATGAGCGAACGAGCAAACGAGCGGCTTAGTGGACTAGTATGTAACTCACCTCAACTAACTCGCCATCAAATATCACGCAACAAAAATTCGAAGGCAGTCTTGGAACATAGGTACTGGGCGGTGTGCGAGTGCGAGTACGTGTGTGTCTATACAGCGATGAGTTGTAGAATCCTGAATTTGACCTAGCCTCTCAGGAAGTTGAAGTGGAGATACAGGTGAATGTGTGGTGTTCGCGAAGTGTCTTCAGGTTGGAAATTGAGATGAAATTGAAATTAGAGATTTGTTATTGTGTAGAGGATGACAGTAGACCATGCAAGTGCTGTCAAGTCCAGGGTTTCAATTACTATTGTTATCAATTTATCGTCGCTTTCATTCTCATACTTTTTTGTATCTATCCATACAAACGATTAGTTCGTACGAAAGCATTCATATCAATACTATGGCAATCAGGCTTAGAGCAGGAAATGTCTTTCTTATTTTGCCAATCCATAATCGAGTAGGTGTGAAGTTCATACCACGGAGATTTCAGATCCTGTTCTGTACGACTTTATGATTGCGTTGATGCTGGTTGTTCAAAATGAAAGAGATGAACAGACTATATAGACTATGGTTCAAGATGTTAAGAGATCTAATCTCAAACTCAAAGTATTGCTGCATTTAATCTATTCTAAAACCCGAGGCATTACTTCAACCTCAACCTCAACTAACCTGGGAATCTCCCTCTGCTAACCGAGTTTTCACTCTAGCAGCCCCAAAAGCTATATAAAAAGATTTACTTGGTATTGAAACTAATAGCAATAACTGTGCTTTCCTTTCTTTGGCTATCGACGGCGTGGGAGCGTTCACTCTTCCAATAGTATCACGATATAATGTTGCAGGCTGAAGCCTTATAGAGTATCCCAACGTCAAGTATGGAAGCCTATCTGACAGACCAAGCGAAATTTAATCTCTCTCAGCGTCAAACCAACGAAAATCATATCCCTACTTTATTCTCAATCTCCAACGCGATACCTGTTGTCAAGCTTCATCCGCACTGGCAAATTATCCACCACACCTAACATTCTCGAGCAGAAGTGAAGTTGAAACTCAAGCTCAAGCTTAGTCCACGACATCATAAATCCAGTTCTAAACCCTGTAAGCATCGAACGAGTCCTTCAAAAATACAAAACAAATAACCCAACTCCCACCATCCAAGAATATCGAGCTAACCAGATCGTAAAATGTACACATTCAATCAAAAGAAAAGGATATAGTACTCAAATCCCACCAAGTTAACATGTGAAACCCCCTTGCTTTCTTGTTAGACGTTTATTTTATGAAATTCCAACCGTTTAGAATTGTGCTAATTACCCTCTAATACACAAATTAACTCTAACTGATACAAAATACATATTTCAGAAACTCATTCGTTGACGGGAAAGAATTTGAGAAATGTGATTTCTTCTCGATTCCCAGGTAAATTATAATATACAACATAGTATACAACATAGCACTTGACGAAACCCAGTCAGATACAATAAACTCTTAAAGTTGTCTCGAGATGAGCCCTCGCTGCGCTCCCTCGCCATCCCCGAATCCACCTCTCTTGATCCCTAATCGACCTTCAAAGCCTAAGCACACCCACAAATCCTCTTGAACGAAGCCGTGCTGGCCGTATCAAAACATGAAAGACCCGGATCGATGTCACGTGTCATATCAGTACCAGCACAATCTAGCGCAGAATAATAATGAATTTTGCAAGAAGCAGTCAGACTATCACCCGAGCAAAGACTTCCCGCCGTAAAAAGCTCCATGGTGTATGAACTGGTGTTTGTGAGCATGTTCACACAAACGCCTTCGGTGATGGTTACGTCAGGTATACTGGTGAATAGCATACAACCCGTGCCGAGGGAGGGCGTTATTACGACTGAAGCAGGAGATCCCATGGAAGCTGCTGCGGGGGTGGTTGTGCTGGCGACGGCGGAGGTGGAAAATGTGGTCGCGGCAGTAGATAAAGAACAACTTAGGTAAACAGTAACGCTAAGCAGGGAGGCGTGTTAGTTGGTGATACTTTGCGAGATTTTTATTTGTGAAAATATAACTGAATCACTTACGTTGCTGCACTAGCTACTTGTGTAACGGTTGTAAGTGAAACAGACACCGATGCCATGGTAGTGATATAGGTGGTTACCACGGAGACTGAGATAGAGACTGGGCAGTCCGTCGAGCTTGGAACCACAGTCGCAGTTGAAGTCGTAGTTGTTGTGGGAGCTACTGTAGTAGTGGCGCCAATACAGCTACAGACTGAAGATATACTAGACAAAGCATATACATCTCCGTTCTTTTTCATCACGCAACTGAAGTCCCCAAGGTTGGAGTTGGGGCTGCGACAAACGAGGAGCAAAAAGAGCTAGCTACGTCAATGGATTTGTTGACACATCTTTCTAGGTTATTGCTGTTCTTCTTACAAATAGCAAGTGCGGGCTGCAATTGAGTGAGGGCCACGAAAACAGAAGCAAGGACTGAGGTCTTCATCTTAGCGAAGAAGTGTTGTGTAGAGAGAAGAAAATGAGAATGGGGATGAGGATGGGGAGAGGGAACGATAATGGAAGGCACATCATTTCTCTTGTATACTACCTTCTTTTACACTTCTCAACTCTATCTCCCATCTCTTGACTGTAACGGTAATAGCCTAGGGTTCAGATATCAGACGTTGGAGAAAGCCAATACAGTCAAGACTTAATAAGCAAAGAGAATTGATTCCCCATTAGGTCATTCTGTACTAGAATGATGCAGTGACGTCTTAGCTCAACGAGCCGCATATCTGAATTAAGGCGAAATTGACGTGATGCATAGGTAGGGAATTGCCCATCCCACAAATATGAAGTTCAGAGCCTCAGAGAGCGCCTTGACAACACATCACGCCTTGTAGACTAGGGTTCAAATTGCGATATCTGAACCCAAAAATCAGGATTTGGAGTTGGGGAAAAGCCCACGGGGGCGTGGAGCCGTAAGCTGATGGTATATCTCTCAAGTCGATGTTCAAAAACAAATAAAAAAGTTTCACTTGCCCCTTGTGGCCTTCTCTTTTCATACAGCCCAATCCCGATGAGGTTGAGTAATCAAAGCCTGGAATTTATGAAAAGTTATTTGTATGCCAAATTTCGATGGTTGAGAACCTTTTCATATAAGTCCGTTCGGTTCAGAAATATACCTTATTCTCACTCGCCTAAGCAATCACTGAATTATTGTACAGCATCCCCTTGAACAAAACTCTCCCCCAGGATAATAATTCCTAAACTCGCCCAGAAGCGATCGCTACAATTCCCTGTCATATGTAGATTCTTTTCTTCCTCCAATATCAATCGAAGCTCACTACCCACATCCACAGCGCATCTAGATAGAGTCCAGGCCAGTCGCCATCACTGATATATTACCCTGTGCAACGTAGACAGTTTTTATAAGTGTCTCATAATTTAATTATGAAAAGTATTACAAAGTGCACTATCGCTGTCTCGTAGAGTTCCCAAAATGGATGCGACGAGGATGAAAGAATTGGGCTAGAGACTGTAACAATTATTGTCTACAAGTTCCGTAGGGTCATCTGGCCACCCTCAGAGTGAGTCGTCCTTAGTGTAGATAATGATCTTAGCAAGCACAACTGCGTTCTCAGGATCAGCAGTTGAGATGGTAAGCGCTGAACAAAGAGCAAGAACCGAGCAACAACGAAAGAAGAGCGAAAAAGAAGCCTAGCTCTTCCGACTGATTTGTAAGAACAATATTCGAGTTTTCTCATCGTTTTACAGTTGTGAGTATGGATTGTAATTGAGAAAGAGTAACAAGAACGGGAGGAATCATTAAAGCTTTTATCTTGGTAGGAAAATGTGACAAAAGAAAATAAAAAATGAGTATAGGGGTAAGGGAATGACAGGGAAAGGCGTATTTTGTGTATTCTTTTTATCTATGTGGATTCTCGCCCCCTTTCCTTCACAATAATCTCTGGGATAAACCGAGCTATATATCCGAGCAGAGGTTATTACAATGAACAGCAAGTCTGAGATTTAAACGATAAAGCAACCTCCTGGCAAACGGTAAAACCTTTCTAGGATCAAGAATATAGACCTCGATCTCAGATGGTAGTCATCGTATATACTAAAGGCTAAATGAACGTGAATCAGTTAATATATTCGCGAATACACTAATTATTTGATAAGTACTAGTATATTTACAAACTATCTAATATATCCGTAAAAGAAGTAGGTTATCTATAAATTACTGGGAATTATTTGTAAACTAAAAGTTGTCCTAGGAGGATCGGAATATATATAGAAAGGAAAGCGAAACGGTAAAGAAGTTGACGAAAAGTAAGGAAGTAGGCGAGCATTCTAAGAATCAGTATATATATGTAGAAGATAAACTAGCAGCTGCTCGGCACGAGTACGAATAATCTCACTTCCCAATTGTCACTTCAATTTATACTATTTTAGATTCCTCTGAAGCGTTGAGCAAGTGTTTAGGCTGCATCCAACTCGCCAACTCTAGCATCACCATCTAAGCTCCCGTTCTACTGAGCCTATGACACTGTCCAGACGTGCACGAGCTTGCTGCGATCAGTCTAGCTGCTAGCAAGTTAAGCGAGCTAGAACCCGAAAGCTGCGAGCCGCGAGCCAGGACGAGGATTCTGGTTTTAGTAGCAGGTTCATCAGGGTGGGGAAACAAGCAAGTAGATAAGGTAGGCAGTGAGATTGGCAGATAAACAAGGATAGGTGAAATAAATAGATACCCACGAACTTACTAAACAGGGACATAGGTCGTATATAACAACGATAACGACAGACAACAACAGTATCATCGCCATCGGA
The DNA here is from genome assembly GCA_007644065.1 of Margaritispora aquatica. Taxonomy (NCBI): domain Eukaryota; kingdom Fungi; phylum Ascomycota; class Leotiomycetes; order Helotiales; family Discinellaceae; genus Margaritispora; species Margaritispora aquatica. Next base: position 1,607,288 of record VJWN01000006.1, on the reverse strand, counting down.
TTCTCTCCTCAATCTGAATCCCAGATCCCATATCCCAAATCATAAGACCGCAAGCTCACTCAACACAGGAACAAGCCAGATACCAGACACCAAACAAATCGATTCATTCTTATTCATACTCTTACTCTCGTAATCCATTCACGACCTAGAAAAGGCCAAACAAATCTCCCAATCTTCCAACCTTGTTCTCAATATCTTTCATAGCGACATCATATATACACACATACACGCCCCTTTATATACGCCACGGTCCAAAGAATATTGGCATACGAAGGTATGTCTTTTTAACTTGGCCACGATGCACCACAACTCACAGCTTCGCCTTGATGGTCCGCTTGCCAAATTTATCCTTCAGCAAGCGTCGTAAGATCTTGCCGCTTGCACTTTTGGGTATTTCGTCCTATGGAGGGAGAAAGAAAGTTAGCTCAAGTCTCGTACTTGGCAAATCAACATCTCAAATTCACGGAAATATTCTCCGGAAAAAAGATAAAAATAAGACAAAGGCAGGGTAAGAAAAAGGAAATAAAAACTTACAACCCACTCCACGCCACCCCTCAATCGCTTATGCCCCGCGACCCGTTCCGCCAACCACTTGACAATAAGCTCCTCATTCTCCCTATTCCCCTCCACGCCCCTCTTAGGAACTACACACGCCATGGGGACCTCGGTTGCCTGAGTCTCATCGCGAATGCCAATCACAGCGACATCATCCACGAACTCATGACTGGCCAGAACACCCTCCAGCTCCGCCGGCGCGACCTGGAACCCCTTGTACTTGATGAGCTCCTTCACTCGGTCCGTGATGTACATGTTCCCGTCTGCGTCCTCGTAGCCGATGTCGCCGGTCTTGAAGAAGCCATCGGGGGTTATGGACGAGGTGGTCGCGGATGGGTTATTCAAGTATCCGATGAAGATGTTGGGGCCCGAGATCCAAAGCTCGCCTTCGGTGCCAGTGGGCACTTCAGTGCCAGATGGGGACATAAATCTGATTGTTTGGTTGGGGAGGGGTGGACCGTTGGAACCGAGGGCGTGGTCCCATTTTTTCTGGTGAGGTCAACTTTCGTTCTCTACCAAAGCAAATGGAGAACCACAAACCTGAATATGAGTAACAGGACTCGTCTCGCTTAATCCATACGCTTGCTTCACTTCTGTGTTGATCCGTTTCTTAACCGCATAAATCAGCTCCTTAGACAGAGGCGCGGCACCACACGTAATCATCCTCAAAGACGAAAGGTCGAAGTCCTCAACTAGCGAGATTTTGGCGAGATGTAGCACAACCGGAGGTGCGACGTATGTATAGGTGATTTTGTGGTTTTGTATGATACTGAGGAATCTCTCCAGGTCGAAGGAAGACATCACGACTGTATGGATACCAGCGAATGCTGGTAAGTGGACCAAGCATTGTAGGCCTGGTTGTTGTTAGTGATTTTGTGGTCGTTGAGACGGAGAACTTGCCGTAGATGTGATAATAAGGGAGGACACTTAGGACTTTGTCGTTTTTCCAGTGTAGAATGGTTCCTTCTGAGCTGTTTACCATGTAGAGGTTACTGACTACATTGAGATGGCTCAACATGACACCTTTTGGCTATGTCACTGTCAGCATAAATTTTCAAAAACTTAACGGTATCAACAATCGAACAATAACCGTTCCCCAGGGAAACTTCCTCAGTTCGATTGAGAAAACATGAATTCAAGCAAAGACATACCAATCCTGTCGTCCCACTCGAATACACCAAAAATGCCAAATCCTTCTCACAATCCATCTTCACTCTCTCCCCCTTCACAGCCTCATCCAGCAAACTCTCCACCTCCTCAACACCCTTCGCTGCCTCACCAAGTACCAGGACTCTCTCCCTCTCAATACCCACCTGCCTCGTCGCCTCCAGCGCAACACCTAACAGATTGCTCTGCGTAATCAGTGCCTTCGCCCCGGAGTCTTTAAGATGATGCACCAGCTCGCGAACCGTGTACGCCGGGTTCGCGGGACTCACGACCCCGCCTGCCCAATGCGTGCCCCATGTCACGAACGGTGTATCGATGTGGTTCTGCGCGAAGAGGGCGAGCACGTCGCCTTTCTTGAAGGACCACTTTGAGCGCAGACCAGAGCCGAACCGTGAGGCGTGCGATCGAATCGAGGTGAATGTGTGGGAGCGTGAGGTGAGCGGATCTTCGTATATTACTGGAGATGGGGTGTTAGTTGATGGTGTGATGGTTGCGGGAGAGGGGTAGGAGGCATACTTTGCGAGTCGGGGAAAGGTTTGTCTTTGCGCTCGAATAGGGCGGTCCATAAATCTACCTTGGGTATGTCGATTCGAGGGACTTGTCGTGGCATTGTGTCTCGTTATTAGTCAAAGCACAATACCTTTCTTTTCTTTTTGTTGCACTTTGTTCCTATTCGAGGCCAATCCAAACCAAACCAATCTGATCCGAGTCCGTCCACAAGGCAATCCAGACTTGCTCAATCGTCCTCGGTACTTGAAGCTGCAATGGACGAATAACCGGGCCGTGACGATCCCAATGCACCAACACCGATCAACGAAAGAAACAACAAACAAACGTTACACAGAAGAAGCCAAACGAGAAACCTGATCAAGCAGGATACTTATCTAATGCAGCTCCCGTTCAGCATACAGTACGTCCGTACCTAAGTACGCTACGTACCCCGACACCCTTACCTGGTAGGTACTTTTTTGATCCAGACTGCAGACCGCCAGCATTACAATAGCTTACGATAGCACCAGGATCGACACGATACCTTGCCTACTTGATCACTCGATCATCGGTTCCCCATTAAACCGCGCCTCTGTTTGGCTTCCTCCGTGTGAAGAGATGCGGTAGAACGGATGCGGACCCGGCAAGAACTCAAATAACCTCAACCATCAAGTCCCTCCCATCTCATCTTCCTAGCCCGTACCGGTAAATCAAGGACATCAGTTCGGTTTGCAACCGCGGAGACGTGGAGTAAAAGGCAAATCATCGGGCGGAGTTCAATCGCTGTTTTGTCATTTGGTTTGATCAAACAGGAGGCGGAGGCAGACAGCAGAGCGAGGTAAAGAATTCCAGATTGCGGGGTATCGGGTATATGTCCGTGAGTTCTGGCTCTTCCTCCCACCTCTCCACCACCTTTCCACTATGCCGGATATATTCCGGACTGGGGGAGGGGGAGGGGAGGGGAGGGAGGGGGGGCTAGACCAGGCCAGAACCAGGTGCGAGTCAGGTTGGCACGGGACTGCGTATAATGTGACTCTCTCTACCTATGATTGTTCGCATCAGTTCCAGAGGACGTCCAAAACGAAGGGACGTGGAGGCGCCATTGACGTGAGCAAAAGCAAAGTCAAACAAAGCCAAACAAAAGAAAGTAAACAAAACAAAAGAAAGAACGAAATTCACATATCTCAAAATACACATCCATCCATCCCTTACTCTCCTCCCTTTACCTACCCTACACCGCCAGCCATCGACGTCAAGTTTAAATCGTTACTCAGACCGGCATTCACCTCCCTCAGACCCGACAAATACCATAGGTCCCTTGAGTCTCGGGGAGGCCGAAAGAAAAGGAAAGGGAAAAGGATAAGGAAGATACGAGACAAGGCAAGACAAAGAGACAGCAGAAGTGACACGAGGAATATCAGCAACGAGAGACACCGAGATTTGACGTTTGGGCCAAGCATGCGGCACTGCAGTCATTGTGCATAGTACATTCTGCAAAGGCACATTCCGCAGGTAGGTGTCAGTGAGTGAGATTGAGAGTGAGATTGGGACTGAGATTACCTTTCCGATGTTGAACCTTGCTCTACTTTACCTTGCAAAAGGACAAATAAGATAAGAAAGCTAAATGTGAACGACTCGCGAGGGGGCCTTTGTCACGAGAGTGACAAAATAAGTGTCACTGTCAAATTATTCCCGGCTAAAACCTATATCATTCAGAAGATCTTTCAATTCCTTTCAGACAGATAAATTTGTTGCTTTTGTTCCTTTCGTATCTATATCTTTGTCATTGTTGCTGTCGAGCTATCAAAGATATAAAGTCTGATATTCTCCACCCCCTCGGTTAAAGAAACCATACTTTCGCAGTGCCACTTACATTGTCACCTACCCACAGGCAAAAAGGAAATATGAACGACTCGCGAGATGGACATTACCTACTCATACCTTACTCAGCGCGTTATTAACTTGTTGCTGCAAATAACATCTGTGCATCTCTCACCTATCTGCAATACACCAGCATTTTCAACCTTCGTTAAAAATTCAACGAACAACTCGATTTCCCTACGATGATTAGTATATGATTATACTCTGATTGGCTTCGAGGATATATCTCATGCCAGAAGCTTCTAGGTCCGATAGTGTTGTTACAATCATATATAAGTGGTGGTGGTAAAGCTGGACTTGGTTGACTTTTCGCCTATTTTAGCACTTGTGCGGATGTTGTATCAAATAAAGAGACAACATACTGAGCACTGGTGTTCAGTGTTTGACTTTTGCTTCAATCATTCATTGGCACTGCTGAGCAGGAGAGCGAAATCTCATTGCCGTAAAGAACAAGACATTGGGATTACATAGAAGAGTATACGGTAGATGAGGGGGCAATGGGTATGCAGAGTACCAGGACAAAGGTATATATATGTTCATTAATATATAGCACTATCAAACCAAACGCTGGGTATATGAATCGCATCGCTTTCACCAGCAAGCTTGCTTGTTTGCCTTCAAACCAAGTCCATCCACAAAAATCTCCTCTTTCTCCCTCATTCATACCAGGCCATCTCATTTGATAGCCCTGACCCAAGCCTATCATGAACACTCGTCAAAATCCCACCGAGCACAATCCTAGCCGTAGTTGCGTTCAACCAAACGTCGTGTATTTCCAGATGCGAAGGAATTAAAACTCAATGTCATAACGCAGCGTATCATTCATTCCAATATCAGACCAAGCAATGCCATGCCATACGCCAATGCTAAATCCATAAATACCCCAAAACGATGCTGTGAAGCCAGAATGCATCCCAGGACCAAGAAAAAGAGAGACGGGATAGCCAGAAAATACACTTCACAATCACTCATTGACGACCTCAAGCGTCTGATCCGGTCTCACCGTCTCAGGCCATTCAACCGGAGGCAAAGGCGCGAATTTGATAATCTTCCCGTCCTCCAATTTCTTCCTCTCCACATGCTCAACAACCGTCCATCTGCGCGCGAGTCTCTGGCGTCTCTCTCGGAACACAGCGACGAATTTCTCTTCCTCCGCTCCAAACGTATCTTCCAAGGCGATGAGTTCCTCGGCCTGCTTCTTGGCCAATTTCTCGATCTCCTCCTCTTGACGAAAAAGTAGCTGCTCCATTTGTTTGGCCTGCTTGTCACGCATGACATTGATCTTGCTCTGATGTAAACGCTCCATATCATCGCGCAAGTTGTACTGCTGCCCTAATTCCCTCAAATCGCGTTCGGTTACCACTCTGGCCGGGTTGTTACCACTGGCACCGCGACCAATGCCATCACAATATGCTTCCATGTGCCGTAATCTGATTTGAACACTCCTCTCGGCTTGCTTAAGACTCGCCCTTAGCTCCATCTCGGCTGCCACTTGTCGATCGTCGAGATGAGCTGCTGTTCGAAGATGTCGTTCCTTCATCTTTGCTTGGAGCTCATCGTATCTCTCAAGAATGTCGATTTTGCATTGCCCGTGCCGTGTCCACATCAACCACTTCATCTTCCGCTCAAAAGAACAGAATCGATCTCTTTCGTTGATCTGTCGAGCTCGTAACGAGTTAAGTACTGGATTATTAGCAGTCCTTTTTTCGGCTTCTAACCTTTCCAGAGCTTCTAGTTTTTCTGCTTCGGCCTTTGCTGCATTCGCCGCCTCTTCCTCGGCAACTCTTGCCTCCTCTTCCAAACGTCGCCTTTCCAATTCCTCCTCACCACTGCAATAGTTTGGACAACCAACTGCAGGATCCCATACGGCCCCGCATATATAGCAAAATTGAGCTTTGCAGCGACATGTGATGTGACTACAGCCTTGTGACAATTCAACCAAAGTCCTGCATTTGTAGCACCGTCGCCAGCCAGATTTCTCTCCCATTTTCAGCACCGCATCTAATTCATAATCTGCAGGACAGTCCTGCCCAATGGCATGGGCAGCTCGTTTGCAAGTCGAACACGCTCTAGTGCGACACTTGCGACATACGACCTCAAAAGGATGCTTCGGGTCAATCTTCTTCCTTTTTGGGATGAATTCGCCACAGGCAGGATTGGGACAGAAAATGCGCATTTCCCATGGTGTGCTGAATTGCTGTACGCCTTTCATGAAAATATGCTGATCTTCCTTGCTGAGTACAGACTTGATGATGGATCCAGGTATTGGCTGTGAGCAACACTTTGGTGGCATTTTCGATTCATCGGTACTAGCTTGCGTGAAGAGAACATAGAGGCATGTATCGCAATAATTGTGGCCGCAAGGGAGGGTTTGTAATTGCCTGCTCGTCTTGAAGCTATCTCGGCAGCATATACAAGAACTTTAGAGTCAGCACAGTACATCAGCTAGTGATCGTGGTACGTACTTCAGGTCCTCCGTTGAAGGCTTATTTCGGCGCAGCTTGAACTTTGTCCTCAACCCATTCTTGATACTTGTGTATGATTTTCTCGTGGACACTGAGAAGAGCGATGGAGATGGTTCATAAGGTATGGGGGGCGGTGCATTTGTTGACTTTCTAGCATCATGCGTCGATTGTCGAGCCAAGTATTTCTCATATTCTGTGAATGACAAACTCCTCCTCGAGATCGGCCGTTTCTGAGGCTGTGTTGGATGTGCTGTGAGCGGGTTCACGATGTGTTCGAAAGAGGATCTGGATGTTATGCCAGTCGAAGTACTTCCATCCGACCCAGATGAGGCTGTCCTAGCATGACGAGTCGTAGCTGTATCCGCGGACTCGGAAAGAGACTGTTGTATATCTCGTTCAAAGGGATTTGTCAGTGGAGGGAGTTCGACCACTATTCCCAGATTTTCGGCCTGTTGCACAAGAGCTTCGTCGAACAGCGCTTCCGTTTGACCGCGAACGAATTGTAGCACCTCGATAACATATTCCTCGTCGCTGTACTCCATGGGAGGTGCACTGTCCGTCCTCTGTGCCTCCGAGGCAGATCGGTTTCGTGTTACTGTAACTGCTCCCATCATGAGTCTATAATGTCGCGCAACGGCGGAGACTTCGTGACGTCGACATCCGAACGGGGGAATGGATGGGATAAATGTCGTTGGCAGTCGGGTTCTAGATATGGATATAGTATAGGTATGGGTATGGAAATGGATATTCGGTATCGCTCAGTATCAGTTGGCGGGGCTGGATGATCAGCGGATAAGCATAAGCACAAGCACACGCACAAGCATTATATGCCGAGAGCGAGAGCGAGGATGAACAATCCTGAGTATAAGTATAACAATGGAAAATGAACGACTGAATGATGGAAGAATGCGACACAGGAGAAGAAGATTGAAGACAGGAGAAGGCGACTTTTTTTTTTCAGACGGACAGAAGACGGATAGGGAATCTGGCGAATCTGGCGCTTACATTGTTGAATAATAATAATACCTCACCTTTACTTTACGTTACAAGTAGCGGCAGGTAAATGGATTGACCACCAGGCGGCCCAGGGTGGAGGGTGGAAGTTGACTTGTCAGTTCCAGGTTTAGGGTAAGAGGCAAACAAACACCTAGCGTCATCTCTACATACCACGGCGATTGAGTTAGTGTCAGGTTAGGAAGACCTAAGATGATCAAGGATGACCTGGGCAGGCAGCTAGGAAAGATTTGAGCGGAAGTTTGGATCTTTAGGGGGTGTTCATTTTCATGCACTAATATAGATAAACACTTACCCACGTCCAGCCAAGATCAGATCCATCCCCCTTCGGAATCTCACCAAAAGACGATCCAGAGATCCAGAGATCCAGAGATACTAGATACCTATAGCTTCAGCTTCAGCTTATTGTAATTGCTCTTTAATAATATCATCGGGTCACAACATATATCGACTCCTCCTCCTCCACTTCATGCAACAACGGTAACTGTTGACAAACATTTGAATTCTGTTTAGCATTCCGTCTCTTCTCACTCTCTTGTCACTTCTCTGATGTCCATTTAAGGTTGTGATTGATGGCGATCCCCAAGCTCTAGGAGATTTAAAGGAAATTAACTCCACATTCGTTCAGAGTGCTGCCACCAACTGATACACAGTATTACGGAGGATTGTCTGACCACACAAAGCCACATCAAGCCCTCGACTCGGCTAATGCTAAACCAGATCTAGGGTACTTCCATCACACTTATCTTTCGTGCTCTTTTCCTAACATAGATTAGAATAGACGCCGTTCATAATTTGGTATACAACTTTGGCGAACTCTCCGTCCAGCTGATCGCCAGGGGACAGGTTCGGATTTGAATTCTTTTCTGTCCTTCAGCTCTTCCATCAAAGTTCTGGCTAAGAACGTAGCTGAGCATCTCCCTCCTCTTTATCTTTCAGGGAATAGAAAAACAAAAAAACGGCACCATTATATTGCGGATATCAAAAGTCTGCTTGTACCTCCAAATGCATGACCCGAGTTCCTCTCTAGTCTTTCGATCTAAAGCTATCTATCATCGGCCAACCGCTACCCTGGAAGACCCAGAACAGATTTACCCTTTTTTTCGTCCACCAGAGCTCTAGAAGTCTTCCCTTTCCCATCTCATCGTCCGTGAGTCGACAGGCTCCGGGGGACGATGGGACACGGAAGGGTTTCGGGAAGGATAGATAGACACTCGGATGCGTTCGAGGACGCAAGAGAGCTGCATCTGTTCGCTCAGCTAGCATTGGGATGAAAGTATTTTGTCAATTCCATATGACTTCTACACTGCCTACCGGTAGGCACCGATTTGCTTCTTTCGAGGCAAAGTCTGAATTGAGGTGTCGGGACGTCCAAACGTGCATGATTCTTCCTCGGGAATTCTACCGATGTTCTCGCGACTTTCGATGCGTTTACGAACGTGCCCGAGCGATTGTTGCCTTTAGACGACAATGCCATTGTGGTGACATGCCTAGACATGTGGATTGATGCGTTTCTGTTTCGTTTGATGTGATGGATGGGTTTGTTTGGAAAAGATTTTTATTATTATTTAATTTGCTTGCTGCAAGGTCCCGATTAACCCGCAATGAACACCCACGTTGATCCATTTCGTGCGATTGCGATGTCTCGACGACGAGGTGGACGGATTCTACTCCCGTGAAAACCAAGCCAAGGCTTTTGTTTGAGTTACATGTGAGTTTCCCATGTAGATAATACACAATAGTCGAGTGCCCAATGCCCTTCTTGGCACATATTGGGACAAGTGCCAAGAAGTTTTGTCGTTCATTAAGTTTTCATGTTTGTGCGGTTGACAAAGACAGCTCTCACCAGCCTGGAGACAATCACTCGCTCGCATGTTTGCTGACTCGTGAAGATAACCAAGTTGCCGTTCTATCGCATTCATGTTAAACAAATTCCTCTTCGACCTCAATTTCTCATGTGCTTCTTTTTTCGGTATCCAATTTGCAAGAAGAAACTGATATATCATCACTCGAAACAAATTACAATAATATTCATTGTGACTCGGTATTGAAAGAAATGAACATGTTCAAAGACAGCCAAATCCCTCGCTTACTATTCTTCGAAAATAACGACAATCTAACCTCAACATCAAAGACACAGTACAAAAGCTCACAGACAACTCCACCCTCTCAATCCATCATCTAATTAAACAGAACGTTGAGCCTCGCCCTATGGTATGTGGCAACAATAACTTAGTTAAATATTGGCTGGTTTGCCAATCAGCTCTTGTATCATGATGTTAGCCATAATAGCAGACTAGGCGTTTTCCTTCGAGCTGGGTGATGGAAAGTGAAAGTATAGGTAATTAAAGAGCTAATCCCAAGCTACTATCACTAGTATCATCACTGTCAACTCGGCTTGATCTCACAGCTCATTTAATCTCTAAGCTGTGAAGTCCAAATGATGAACATCTCCACGACCCACTCAACTTCTTACTTCAACTAAACCTCACGAGACCCAATAGCAATATCGAGTGCATATCCAGTCTTTTATTGGCTTTCTGCAACCGAAGCACACAAGGGCATATTCTCCTTGTCAAGCTTTGCAACGAAGGTGTTTGTGGACTTGCGTTCTGGAATGAGTGTTTTTATATACTGTTTGTGTGGGCAAGAAAATGAAATTCTTAGAATTCAGCTCCATGAATGGATTCTATTATTGTTGAGATGAGAAGGTGGTGTGTTCTGAATTTTTAGATATAAGAGTTGAGTGACGGATGCGTGATTTACTTGCGTCTGTAATCTAAGAGTTGTGTTGAGTTCCAAGGCGCACTCACCTTCTTTATCTCTATCTACTCATTTTTATGCATATATACAAAGTTTTTTTGGGGGAGGGGGGGGTTATAGCTATAATACAACCCACTACACGCCTCTCAATCCACTTCGTGCTCAATCCTACAAGGGTTGTGTTTATAAATGCTCGGGCAAATATTGTTTGTAGAAAGGTAATCGACAAAACTTTCACGCCCATAAGAATCAGCTAATGTAGATGTTTCGTTGTGAAGATCCTTTGGTAGGCTAGCGTACGTCGTTGTAGTTCTTAGTAGATAAGTATTCTAGGGATCGTTCTTCATTTTCCACAAATTATCTTACTCAGCAGGCTTAGTCGATGGACAGTAGTTTCTTTGCTGTCATTGTATTGCTGTTAGTTGTTTTATGGCACTGTTATCGTTGCCAAGTAACACAAGCTCGTGTTGTATATTCACTCCCTTTTTCTAATCTCTAGTCGTGAAGATAAAGTGCTGCAAAAGTCTATCCAGCACTCATAAGAATGGAACAGTAGACAATTCATCGATGAGTCTAAACAATACTTCCAACTATCCTCACATGTGGCTGTTGAATATCTAGACTTTCCGCAAGATGAGAGTCCAAACATGCATAGGATGGTATCAATTTATAGAGACCAGAAAGCTATCAAATCGAGCAAAATGGTATAAATTCAAGTTTATTTGCTTTGTCAATTTTAGTTCATTGATTCAAAATCAGACTTTCATGTTTCCGCTCACGGGTTTAAGAGGCTTGAAATACCGTATAGATTTTCTACCGGCTACTAGTTTTCAAACACTTGACTTTGCTTCTAGACAAGCAAACGACGAGTGTAAGTTACCAAAGCACTTGATTTCTAGAAAATATTCTTCCTGTTTTGTATAAAGTGAACGTTCCAATGTGCACACAGTAATTTGCATGGTTAAATTGTCAAAGGTAACTTGTTGTCAATTCGATTTTCGAATATTTGGCTGTCTATGGCCTATTGACAATAAGATCTCCTTAACACATCGCATATTATATAAATTCAATCCCGAGGAAAGAGGAGGCACGTCAACGTGAAGTGCGAACTACTATACAATGAGCATTTCAATGTGTAATTTAGCTCACTATTGCTCTACTCCAAACCATCACACGCCTCATATTGTTCCGCGCATTCTTTGCTTGATGAAAAGATCTAGTCATGAGATATTTATATCTGGCCAGGGACTCTATAATCATGAAATAGCGAAAGCTTCCATTTTTAAGGGGTCGATGACGATCCTGATAAATTGCAACAAGTGTGCTTTTCGAGATATCCGAAAATACTGGTCTCAATGATTAATACATATTCCGTAGGATATCCACTAAAACATAATCAACTTTGTTTGAAAAATCCAAGCACCACTATCTCTGATCTTCTCACAGCTGGTTTTATCATTTCACCAAAAATAAATCATTCTTGAAATCAATATCGTTATGTTCTGTCATGCTTAATTCAGACTTTTACCACATTGTTGTCAGTCACCATAAGTCTCAGGACCAATTGTCACATAGTTTCTTGCAAGACCAATAACTCCAGATATACCAAACCACCACATCGTATCTAGAGTTCTGTCTAACTAGAGATGAAGAAGGCGTCACTCCCGGAGTTTCGGAAATGAACTAGTGATCAAATCCATGGAGATTGGACTGTCTACGGAGGAGATGTTGCTTTTAGACTTCGAGTCTGGTATTGAAGAACTAAAACTTGAAGTATAACGAAGTCTAAGTCTCTTGACGTAGAGAAGCCTGGTTTGATGTATTGCTGGGTTGGATATCAGCAGCACATTCAAAGTCTTTGTTGTTTAAACAGGAGGGAACTTTGAGGCATTGTTGTTTAACCATCAGGAAACATAATCTCTTATTGTATATTGATTCTTTGAGAGGAGAGAATCTTGACTGGTATACAATTGGAACTATGTGTACGATGAAAGCAATAATGACATAAACACTCGAGCAGACGGTAAATATCCTACAAAAATCTACACAGGAGCATCTTCGGTCAAGCAGGAGAGGTCGAATCACAATAACTGCAATCTGTAAGTTGATTCCCACCTACGAAAATTAGTGAAGTGAACACTAGTTGATTGATGCGAGAAAACTAACTTAATTCATGAATCACTGGCAATACCTGTTATATTTAGGATGATATAATAAAATTGCCCAAGTGGCCGAGTCACCACATCTCTGCCAAAAGCTATATAAAGACCCATCTTGGAGCTGGCTATACTTTCTATTCCAGAACAACACATACACACACACAGTTTCACCATTCTACCCCGCAACTACCATTCAAATACAGAACAAACTACTCAATTCCAGTTCCATATCCACTTCTCACACCACACCAAGCCAACCGCAACCGCATAAACCCAACCCACCCAGATAAGATGTGCTTCCTCTGGATCGGCAGCTGCAGTCGCTGCGGTGCCGTGACCGATTGGAATGAGTGGGTGAACACGCCCTGTGCGCAAGCAGACATCACAACCATTCCTCCACGCGCCGGCAAGTTTTGCGTGGCGTACAAATCGGCTTATAGGACTGACCCGCAGACTGATAATGGGTGCATGAGATGTATTCGTCGCGGCTAGCTGGCTTCGGCATTGGTATCGTCATGGGGGTGCTCATGTGTGGGTGAAGAACATAGAAGGAGGGGAGCGTGATATGTTGATGAATCTGGACAATAGGAGAAGTCTGAGGGCCTTGGATGATGGATGCGGTCCGCTGGACGGACGGGATCGTGAATTTTGAACTTGTCCAATATAACCATAAAATCAAAGACAACATCAATCCTGCTTCTCTACTTTCTATGATCAAATTAATCTTATGGATACGAACTCTTGTCTACCACTCGTGAGGGAACTGCAATAATGTGTAATGCAAGCTTGGTAGAAAGCTTCAGGCGCGGAAATCGAATGTTTCGCTTATAGCACCAGATATATTGGCAGCATTTCACCTCTGGAGTCTTACCAATTGATCTGATGGATGAAGCAGACTAGGAATGAGCAAAGGAAATTTTTACCTAACTTTATTTTGGTCCTTCAAGTAATTCTTTCTTGTAGGAGCCTTCGGTTTGAGCAGAAAAGCGTTTTGTCTACCTTGATGTTTTTGCTCATGACTCATTGGAGCAGTGAAGAAGCCGAGCATAGTATGCAATTACCAATCTCGGAGATGGAAGTTATCTTGAAAGGTGCAGAGGAGAAGCTGTCGGTTGAATGCATGGTCCTGACTTGAGCCTTGCTACCTGCTCACCTCTGGACAAAATGATTGCCCTACATGAGAATAAACGAGGTGTGGAAAGTCTTATATTAAGCCAATTCCTATTCTCACGATCGTGCCCTCGACTTTTTTATGTGCGCCGTATGCATCTGCTGCACAGCAGGAATAATCAGACTCTCAATCTCCATCTCGGGCTCTCCCTCTGGCAGATCGTTCGGATCCAGCGGCTTCTCCCCAATCTCCCCTCCACTTGCTGACACGCCCACCATATCCTCAATACCCGAGATGGTCTTCTTCCTTCTGTGTCTTGGAACGCGAATCCACTGGTCTGCTTGTCCCGGGGCCACGAAGACTACTTCCCACTTCCGCGTCGACAGCAGGTTACCGATAACCAAGTGGTGCTGGTACCGCGTCAGGGAGTACTGGGCTTTATGGACGAGGATCTCCGGGTCGGTTTCTAACTTGAAAGAGACGATCATGCCTTCGGGCGCCCAGCCATCCACTAGGTTCTTGAGGAACTTCGGTACGGGATCTAAATCCACAATGAGCCTTTTGCTTCGCGGTACAGCTGGCGATGAGTCGAAGTTATCGAATGTCTCCTCTTCTTCTTCTTCTGCTTTCTTCTCTGCGTCGATAGTGGCCTGTCTGTCCGCCGCGTTTGTAGACTGAATCTTGTGTTCCACCATTCGTTCTGGAGGCACGAAGAAATCTGATACTGCTGCTGCTAGATACAGCACACCTGTTGGTCCCAACGGTCGCATAAGTTGAGCAATAGCGCGTAGCACAAACAGATAATCGTTGATAGTTGTAAATGGTAATGTGAGTAGCAAATTCTTGTCTTTCGCCGAGTTGTATTTTCGAAGGACTTTCACCATCTTCTCGCGATATTCCTCGTTGGCTACCACACTTCCATCTGCTCCTTCGTGCAAGAAATCCAAGAAACAATCTGTCGCATGGCTGTAATGCCGTGAATATGGCAACAGACTAAATTGTCTGTGGAGAAATATTACCGCATATCCAGCCTCCAAAAAATACTCTGCAGAAGTAGCTCCTCGGGTGCCTGCACTAAAATTATCAATGAAGCGAACAGTTTGTCTTTCCAATGGCACCGTCGTCCCTCCAGAGGTCACCAGTGCCACCCGCCTGCCCGCAGCTGCATGGAAATTGATGAAATCTTCTGCCAGCTGGGTGTGCTTGTCGAGAGCTGCTGGAGCTGGATTTTCGGTGAAATAGTCCCTCTCCGCGATATCGGCGATGCTCTGCCGCTGCAGCTCTGGCTTCAAGCTAGACGTTGACATTGTGTCCTCGGAAGATGACGACCAGGAGAATATCGAAGACGTGGGAGATGAAGGCCTCGACTCAGGAAGGTTAAAGGACAGAGTGAAGGCAGAGCTTGATGGCGGGGTATCAGGCTTGTGGGAACAGATAGATGTGGGATGATGTCGGTCGCAATATGTTGGAAAGATCTGCGAACAACACGAATTAGCCATGACAAGATTCTGGATGGGTTTGAGAATGACGAACACGACATACTTAGACTCTACCTTACCTTTTACCTTTTTTGAAATTTTGAGCTCTGTCGTCTTGCCTCGGTCGAGGGGAAGGTGAGGATCCTCGGCACCGTAAACTGATGGTGGGAAAGGGCGCAAAAGTTTTTGCGATCGCGACCAGAGAGCCACAGTGGTTGGCTCAATTGGAATGATGATTAAGTGCCCACAGATTTCAGTGGCATACTCAAAGTTGAGCTGGTGGACGGTCAGGGCAATTTATCACCAACGCTGTTTTTGTCCTGGTCGTCGGTGATGTTGTATTTTGGTTGTGTTTTGGTTGTGTTGGGTTCTGTTGGGTTGTGTTAGCAAACATTTCATGTTGCTTGCTTGCTTGCTTGCTTGCTTGCTTGCTTGCTTGTTGATTGTCTCACCCCACCCATTCCCAGCCAGCACCGAGTCCCCAGCTCCCGGTTGTGAGGAAGTTCTCCATGATACAGCACAGAAGTACAGGGGCTAGATTGGTGATTGGGTGTAATGAACCTTCTGCGTGAGGAGAAAATTTATCCAATCTATGGTTGTATCGATGTTGAAATTTACCTCGTTTTTGGCTCAGCTGCCTCGACCGGCTCAACCGGTTGGATCCTCTGGCTTGTGTTGTTATATGTACTGGACCATGATTTTTGAAGAGTACCTAGGTGGTACATACATACACTCCAGAGTTCTGCTCGGTGGCGGAAAAAACATTTCAAATCATGGAACACCAGACCACCACTATCGCAGCATCACGCATGTTCGGGTCTGGAGATCTGATAATAAGCTCGATCTTCTTCCCCATACGAAGGACCTAGCCCATGCCTACCTGGGTCGTGCATATCAGTATATGTCGGGCAGGACAACAGGAACATGAGGGGTGTGTTCTCACGCCATAGGTATGCGGCAGTATGACGAGAGAAGGTCATAAAGAAGGATATGTCCTCCAATATACAGAGGACATGGACTTTGCATCGAATATCAAATGCACGGCAGATGTTCTGGGCCACTCTCACTGGCTCACTGGGTGGTGAAGATGCGTGCTGATGATTTGATTTCCAATGTCGAGAGTCGCCATTGGACCGGTGGTATGTCCGTCGAAATCGCTGCCAACATGGGTTCTGCACATTATTATGGAGTCCAGCATGCCCTTTTCAACGAATAGGTAGATGCTATTGGTGGTCGGATCATTTCTCTCGGTCCAGAAGAAAAAGAGCTTGATCCTAGCTGGGACCTGAATTTTTGTGGAAAGCGACAGGTCGGATAATGATAATTCCAAAAGACATGACGATATTCCGTAACTCACTTTGTCGTTGTGTCGTTTTGCCATAATTCCTATACTGCCACCCCACTGTCACCCACAAGAAACGCTTCCCTTCTCGCTCTCACCTTTTGGACCACAAGACCAGAGCTTTTGAAGGTCTCCGGTGGTGGATGCAGGATGATGATGGTGAAGAAGGCACAATACAGTACAATGGGAAATATTTCGAAAAAGCCGATCATCTTCGATTCATCTTTGATTCATCTTTCATCCATCTAGAGATATGCAATTGCATTAGAGGTTCCAAGGGCCATCCGGAATCGGGCTTGCATTGCAATGCTTTTTTATCGCTACCTGTGTCGACGGATGCAAAATCCGTAGCGGATCGCATCACTTTCGCCAAACAAACTGACATCAAATTGCATTTATTATTGTGGCAATGTTCGTTCCAAACCGTTCTTTCTTCTTCCTCCAAAATCCCCCCAACTCTGGGGGCTCAACTATTTCGCCTCGTGATCTACAATTCAAATTCCATTCTCGTGCAAAGACATCAAAGTGGAATGACTTCTAGGTCATAGAAAGATCCCAAATTATTCAGCCTACTGGACATAGAACCAAACCATTAGAAGCACACTTACCACCTTGATGATCAGATCACTGAACCTCGTCGCCGCCATTAGCGATCGGGATTAAAATGCTACGCCAGTCACTTGACATGAATTGCAAGGCAAATTCGCGTATTGAGCCAGCAAGGCAAGCTGGATTTCCCAACACACAGTATCCAGCGTTAAAGCCATCAACTTTGTCACTTGATTACGATACCTTAGTATCTACCTTACTTTATAAAAGGCTACAGCCGGCGGCTAAGGCATCCCCTTTCTATCTGGTAGACGCCGGTGTAAGGTCACATTCTCGCCTACCTATTTCGATCACTACCACCACTCCAGTACTACCCAGATTTCATGTCTAGGCAAGGAAGACGCGGTCGAGGAAAGCGACCAAGAGAAGAACCACTTACCTCTAGTCTCGAGAGACAGGATCATTCTCCCATCAGCTATCAAGCACCCTCAAGCCTGGGTACATTGGCTGCTCCGCAGGGAAGTAATAGGACGACTACGAACTCTAGCTCCAGCCGCCATCATGGCTTAGCTCACGATATGGCCGGCGAAGCACCAAGACAGAAGATCGCTATTCCGGCTCTCAAATCATTCAGTGGCCACGAATCTCAGAGGCAGTTCAAGAAGGGAAGAACACCACACGCTTGTGATCACTGCCGCAAAGCAAAGTCAGGTTGCAGTGGAGAACAACCATGCATACGATGTAAAACTGCACAAGTTTCTTGTGTGTATGGTGATGGAAAGCGAGACAAGGAGCGGAAGTACAGCATAGGAATTACGTCCCCATCAAGAATGAAGCTGACACAGACAGACGCTTGACCAAACTCAGCAAGGATGCCACAATCCTGAATCAACACAATGCAGATATCTGTGATGCCCTCCGGAGGATTCGACTTGACATGGCCATGCCACAGGATCAGATGAGAATCGCGATTGACCGAGTGCTAGCAATGGTATTGTTGTCTCTACGAACACAGAGTCTATCGCTCACTTTGCCCAGAAACCCCCAGATCTTTCAGGCAACGATGTCCCCGCTCTACTGTCTCGTCAAACATCACCAAAGGCCGATGGCAGCAGCAGCGAAGAGGATGCCGAAGATGAATTGGAATCACTGGTTTCTCAGGATATCATTGACGTTGGAGGCAGAGCAACAATCAGCAATCAGAGCTCCTCATCGGTTGCTTGGGCAGCTCGGCAACATAGAGGTCAGGATATACCGCATTATGCACCAAGTCCACAAGATTTTGGCAGAACCATGACCTTGGTCTCTTATCACACTGAGGATTCTGATTTGGATTTCTTTGATGCAAGCGACGTCCAGATTTTTGACTGGCCAGATCCAGCTACCGCAGATACACTTGTCCACTCGTACTTCGAAAATATACATCCATCAGCTCCACTTCTTGACAGAATAGGGTTTATGGATAGGTATCATACCTTTCCAAGAGGATCTAATAACCTTTCCCAAGAAGATTTGGTATTTCTCGGAACTCTCAACATGGTATTTGCCACTAGCTCAGTCTTTTCCAATCTTACCAAGAGCGGACTCAATCACCATAACGATCACCTCCACTACCTTGCGAGGGCAAAAATGCTTTGTCTGGATGGCGGCCTCCTATACGAGAACGCGAGGATCTCAACCACATGCGCTCTAGGTCTTTTGTGTTTGTATTTCATTGCAACATGTAAGCTTAACAGGTATAAACCCAACACAGCCACTGCCGGACACAATTCACTAACTTGATAGAGCATTCACATTTTGCGCCCTAGCGATTCGACATGCCGTAAGACTCGATTTGCATCTTCGAAGTGAGGAAGATGAGACCAAACAGTACTACAAAGAGCATCTTGTGCAGCTTTGGTGGTCATTGTATTCCTTGGAGTGTTCACTAAATGGATTGACGGGTCGACCCAGCTGTATTTCTGATCGCGATATCAGTGCACCGTTACCCAAAAGCATAGTTCCTGAAAGCTTGTATACACACGATATGTTCGAGGGAATCGAAAATGTCCTTGGATCGGGTTCGCATACTCCGCATAGCCCGCATCAATCTAGAGGTAGGATGCTACCTACATATACGACTAGCATATTACTGTCATCAAACACTAACTGCTTTATCAAGGAAAATCCAGAGAAAATTTGCATATGGGCCATACAGGTTCCAGTACGAATGTGTCCTTGCCAGACTATCTCACCAACTCCTCCACCTGTTTCATGTATCGCATCCAACTTTGCATTATCTCCCACGACATAGCCACCCAGTTGTATTGTGCTGCCACCACAAGTACAACATGGCCAGATATACAGGATATTATTGGACGTATCGACCAAAGTCTTCTGAGCTGGCGTTCGACACTTCCGCCAGATTTCAACATCGATTTCAATATGTGGACTGAGCCTAATTGGAATGATCCAAATGTGCTATCTGGAATGGGCTTGGCAATGGAGATATGCTACTCTAGGATTGTGTTATTCCGCCCATGTCTGTGCCGATTTGATGGGAGGATAAGATACTTGACACAAAGAATCATGGATTTTGACCAAGGAGCAGTCGAAATTTGTCTAAAGTCTGCAAGAGAGATGATAACCTTGTTTAGTGCACCAGCACGTAGTGTCCAGACTCTTTATGCAATTACTCCTTGGTGGAATATTCTTCACTATCTTTGCGAGGCTCTTTCGGTGCTCTTACTTGAGACCGCGTTCCAGTCACAACATGCTCCCGACCAAGCAGTACATACATTGGAAGATGCCAAAAAAGGGATACGCTGGCTCAGCATGATGGCAGAGCAATCGATTTCAGCGCGAAAAGCCTGGGAGATATATGATCGATTGATTCGTCACGTCGCACCGATGGTTAGCTGGTCAATGTTTGACTTACCTGCTGTGGCACCAATTCCTCCCGGATATCGAACAGCAACATCAAATCATCCCCAAGCCACAAACCATGACCAATACCAACACAACATCCCAGAACACACAGCCTGGCGGCATGAACAACATAGCTTCGCCAGCTTCGATCAAAATTTCACAGCAGGCTTTACGAACATGCCGCAAGCACGCATGGTGCCCAATCCTTTGGATCATAGAACTGCGCTTAAACATTTTGAGACGATGGTCCGGCTTCATGGCCAGTATGATGATCCGTGGCAGCACATGTTTGAATTTTCGAGAGATGTACAGGAGATTGGCATGGTGGGCCAACAGCAACAGCATGGCATGGGCGAATCATCGGGATCACAGATGCAGATGCAAATTCCTTTGCCTTTGCCATTCGATCCGAGGTTGGGACACTTTGACACAATGGCAGATATACACGGGAATTTTAACTGAGAGAGGAGAGAAATTTTCGAGATATGAATGGGCAGGAAGTGGTGACAAATTTCTACGGTATGACGACTGTTGAAGGAAATGTCGTGTTCTCTACAACGGATAGGAGAAAAGCATCCGGATGCAAGCTTTTAGGTTTGGTATATAAAAGTTTGTGGAGAAGGAGGATAGAAAGTGCTCAGCGAGCGATGAACGAGCTAGGTAACTGACATGACGAAGTTCAGGGTGTGCGTCTGAAGCAGGAGGTGTGGGTTGGATAGCATTGGCGCCGATCTTGGTGTTAGCTTGGAGTTTAATATATTTAGGTAGAACATTCCAAAATACTTTATTTGGATGAGTCAGATGGCTAGCTGGTATGTTGATTATAGAGTGAAACAATTCCCCCTCCTCCAATGGAAAACTACTAGACCGACCGATTCATTTAGTGGGAGAGACCGGGAATATAAGGCAATGAGTTGTTACTTTGTTTGTCTGAACAACGGCGAACTTGGCTAACCGAAGTTCGAGCTTGATCGTCCACCTGGGGCCGAGAGGAGCCGAGAGGAGCCGAGAGAATGCCGGTGGGGGCAGCCGAGACGACACGACAAGCGACGGGGTGCTTTCTTCGTGATGAGTAAAAGGATGGATTGAGTGAATTGGGCGAGTAAATGGTTTGGGAAGTGAATGACACCCTTTTCACAGTGCGAGGTCCAAAAGAAAAGAATTGGGATTACGAATTCGTACTCAAAGGCTACGACTAGCCTCATTTCAAGATTCTGGTTTTAGTGACGTTGGCTTGAATTGAGTTGCTTGAGTAGGCTTGTAGATTGGTAGGTAGGTAGGTTGGTTGGTAGGGAGCTAAGGGAGCAAAGGGAGCTAGGAACTTTGGGTACCTTGGGTATCGTAAGTGTCATGAGTGTAATAGGTGTAGGGATGGATGGGTATGCGTAGCGTGGATATGCGTGGCGTGGTGTGGTCTGACGAGGTGAGGTGAGGTGAGGTGAGGTGAGGTGAGGTGAGGTGAGGTGAGGTGAGAATGGATGAGGTGATATAAGAATGGAAGGCAAGGGATGGGATGGCGGGAAGAGAGGAGGGAAGAGGGCAAGAAAGGAGCTCCTACTGCTGCTGGTTGTGCTGCTGGTTGTGGTGTGGTGGTAGTGGTAGTAGTACGAAGTGATTGAACTTATCATGCCATGAATGGTAGATGGAAGGACAAATAAATACCTGGATGGATTTCATGTGCGACTCTGCCCCGCCACACCGAGGCAGCAGACGTGCAACAAAGTCCTACATGGTGATCGATTGAATCGAAGTCAGATCACACCAAATCAGATCAAATCACATCAGATGTTGGAAACGGAGAATACAGGTACGGTATAGTTTTTATATCGCTTTCTTTTCTTTTCTTCTGCTTCTGTTCTATTGTGTAGCTGTAGCATGCATGCGTGGTCTATTCTACAAGGTAGGTAGCTTTGAACACCAAAAAGAATCCGAATCTTGTACACTTTTTTGCCCCTTTCAAACGCGATTCCGGTCCAGACATACCACCCATCCAGCCGAGCCGAGCCAAGCCAAACCAGACCGGAGTATGCAACCAGCGATAATGCAGGAACGCAATGCGAAAAATCATACACTTCTTCCATCTCTACTCCAAATTTTCATTCATCCCTCGAGCAGCCTCCTTCCTTTAACATCAAACACCTACTGGCTCCCCTCTGCAATCCTCCACGCCTTTAATGGCAAGGCCTGCAGCTTCAATGCAGCAGGTTTGATATAACCCCAGAACGTCACAACGCCCAAGATTACACATACAATGTTCATGACATAGTAACCATCGCGCTCGATGTCACAGTGGCCACCACCCTGAATGCAGCGGTCTTTCTCGGCGCCGGCAGCACAGCTAAATGCCGCTGTCACGAGGGGCCCTCTTAGTTTCGAGTCGAGCACATAGGAAGCGGAGGGTGGAATGCACGTTGCGGACGTGAAGCCGTCGACGAGCTTCAGGACGAAGAAACGCGGGAAGGTGCCACCTAGGTTGGAGACGCTGGGTAAGGTCAGATAAATGTAAGTGTGTTAAAGGGAAACTGTGAGGGAAAACGTACGTAGCGAGGAGGGTCATATATGTCCCTCCAATAACTGGATCTGCAATACGGGCGTGGAAGGCGGACACAGCAACGAACATCACAGTCGAAGTGAAAGTCGAGAAGATGTGCTCGGCAATGACGACTAGGAGATACCATGTATCTACCCCCTTGGATGGGAAGATCATGACTGTGATTTGAGCAAGGACGGCTGCAATAAGACGCCCCACAAAGCCCCAGCACCAGAGACGCATGGGGGTATATGTTGTCGACCATTTGCCTGCATAATAACCGAGGCCGATTTCGAATGGGAAATCAATCAGGACAGTGAGGGCCAGATCTTCCTGGCTGAATCCCTTGTCAATCAGTTTCAGATTTGTGACTGCGTCGTTGGCTTGGAAGCCAATTTTGGCGATTAAATGGATTATGATTATCGTTTGTACGTTCTTGAGCTTCAGAACTCCCCACATTACTTTGTACACGTCCCAGATTCCGTCTTCGTTCTTGGTCTTCTCTTCTTTTTTCAAGAATGCTAGACCAATGGTGACAATTATGTATGCCCATCCCCAGAAAGTCAGATATCCTCCCAGTGTCATCACACCGTAGTCGAGAGGAGTCGAGCGAAAGTACTTGTTGGCGAAATCTGGAGAGTTGAATGCCAAAAACACGGTATAGGACATGAACTGGCCAGCAGTCAAGCCAACTGTTTGTGCGGTAGATGCGTATGATATGTTCCCAGGTGTCAAAAGGGTCAATGCCCATCCATCCACGGCAATATCTTGGGTTGCGCATGTAAAAACCAGGAAGAACCACCATCCTGTGAAGCCCCAGATTCCAGCACCATCATTTGCACCTGCTGTAATCATCATCTCCTTCACCCTCCCACCAAGCCAGATCATACCCACTCCAGAAAATAACTGAATAGGAAGAATCCAACTCTTCCTTCTGCCGATCTTGGGGCTCCAGCATGCGTCCACTAGAGGACTCCATAGTAACTTCAACGAATATGGGTAAGAAGCCAAAGTAAACACACCCAGCGCACTGTACGACATATATGGCTTCAGTAAAAAGGGTACTGATCCCATTGCCAAACCCATTGGCACACCCTGCAGGAAATATAGTAAAACCAGCAGTCCAAAATTCCTCTGGTCTGACCTTGGCAACTGCATAAAGCCATGGTTGTTTAACGTTGGCGTCCTTGGTACATGGTCATCTAAAGAGAAAGATTCACGCGACATTAAGTTCGCAGTGACAGTAGGTGAATCAATCGAGGCATTCTTCCGCCGAAATTCAACATTGTTGTTCATCTTGCCGTTGGCAGAGCTCCCGTTCTCCTTGTTGGCCACAGAACCTTTTGGCTCTTGGGAGTGCTGGCGTCGAGACCTGGCCCCCATAGAATAGAGCTGATCTTGATCTTCTCCCTCGTCCTGGTCCTGGTCCTCAAAGTCCTCGCTCAACAATGCCTTTGTGTCTGGTTGATCTTTCTCTGCGGATGTGTTTCGCGAATGCCGCTTGTTGTACAATCTAGATGTGGATGCAGAAGTGGACAAATCGTCTAGCTCTTGCGCGTATGGAAATTGGGAATCGTGGTGTAATGGCAGACGTGAAGCATCTGGGGAATGAAGAGAATTCGAAGGGAGTGTGTCGCCCAGTGGGATAGGCATCCAAGTGGTTGTTGATCTGGAGCTTTAGAAGCCTCGCTGGCCTCTAAAGTTCCACGGCAGGTGGGTTTGAGTGAAAGTCTCGAGCCAGACCCCGTATTGTCCGGCCGTCGTGCCGCGGGATCGCCAGGCACAAAACACACAAGAAGAGAGGCAAGCGAACGTGTCCTTTGAGAATCAAGAGTTGGAAGAAAGAGAGAGAGAATAAATACGTATTGTGTATATAGTGTATGTATGTATATGGTAAGAAATGGAAGATCAAATCGAGAGAATACTCGTGTTACATTGCGTTACAGTAAAGGTAGATCGATCTGCGACCAGACACATTTACATTTGCGAACTTGAGACACTTATTATCCACCTTTCCAGCTGAAATCCTTATCGGGGCGCCTCCTTTTGAGCAAATTCCAAGCATACATCCGCCCAATTCCCCCTCCTTGTTTCGCATCGGCACGTGGTGATAAGAGACGCGTCATCCAGTTGCTTTATTGTGCATCACGAAATCATCGCATCCGGATATCAATAGCATCACCAATTTTTGATATCCCCATCCTATCCTATTCTGTCCTTTGTCTGTCCCAACACCCTTATGTCTATATTAACTAGTGAGGCCGATGGGCTGGATACGGAAGCGATTGAACTGAACAATGAAATCGAATCATTAGAGGAGCAGAGTGAATATTCCCCTCCACCCCCCATCCAGAACCAACAGCTACCTAACGATCATAGTCACTTCCCTCAAAGCACAAAGAAATCTCCAAGTAGCTACGATCCTTTCCTCGCGCGCGTCAAAATCAACACTAGATCGTCTGCGCACACGAACTGCGCAAAAATCGCAAAAATCAAAATCAGACATCCCGAGCGACGCGAATCCCCTCATCTCAGCCTCTCTGGCGCAATTATCACACAACCAAGAGAATCTCTACCGTTTATGCGCGGGCATAACAACTTTCAAGATCCTTGATCCGGACCCAAACGCCGTAGATGATGGCCATGTGCTGGGAATGCGCTTCGATGTCTCGGCGGCAGGCAAGTTTGTTCATCCTTACTATGTGATGCTCAATAAGCCATGGCCAGGTTCGCAGCTTTTACGCGTCCATCGACATACGTTACCGCCATATATACCACTCGAGGCATTAGTGGAACGATATCTGCCGAATGGAAAAGGTAGCGTCGCGATGGGCACGACAAAAGACGTGGGTGCAAAGAAGCAGGATCTGAAGCGATTTGCAAGAGAACTTCGGCACCATATTGTCAGCCACCATAATCGGGTGTCGATTGTCAAGTCTTTGCGCAAGGAATTCAGACTCGGAGAGAAAGAGTCGAGGAAAGGCAAGGGGAGGGAAAAGGTCATTGAGGATATCAGTGCTGTTGATGCAGAGGTTAAGCAGCTGAGGATTGAGTGGGTTGATGGTAGGTCTGGACGGGTTGCGATTGATGACAAAGGGAGAGTGGTTCAGTGTGTGATTACTGGTGAAGAAGGTCGGGATACAGAAAATGAGGTTAGGGTCATGAGAGGGGATATGGCTGGTATAGGGGAGAGGTTGAGGGAAGGTATTTATTGAATTGTCTTGGAAGCATCGGTTGGGCTTTTGCTATATTTTTGCTTTGTTTGGAGTATTGGAGTCACGGCTAGGACGGATGATGGAAGATACCCAAAATGAAGGTTTTTGTGCTGGCCCTGCGTTTCTCTTTCTGATGGCTCTGGAAACAAGTGCATGACCTCTCACCTAGGCAACATATTGAGAAAATGTCTCGTCTAAGCTTTGCGTCTGATTTTCCTCCCAGAATTACTAGACATTCTCAAACTAGATCCATCAACTTGACAGTTGGACTTCTTCCAATGGCGAAAAGTAGGTATTCGATCGCATCAACAGGCCAGCAACAGAGCTAAGCGAATTCCAACACTGTTCTCGTTCACATAAATTCTATAGAATCACTCTCTACCAGTTCTCATTCCACACATCCAAGGACATCAAAGAACGCAAATTGAGCCACCACAACCACTGTCCTCTTCACAGCCCTCACTCTATTTCCGCACACCCAACACTCGAGTATCATGCACGATAAACATACCCCGACTTGGATTTCGGAGCAGGCAGCCTAGTATAGGTTTAAGCTGACAAATAGGTAGTATCTGGAAGTGTGTTATCGATCTGTCGATCCTTGAATTGGATGCGTTGTAGAAGTGCTGCTTAGTCTGTTACTCTTCAACGACCTAAATCGACTTCTCACCAGGGCCCGACGGAAACAAGTAGACAGGTGGCCGAGGACAGAAAGCCGAACAATACAACAGTCTGCGATAGGGGATCTATTCTACTCCAAGAACGACTAATCAAACATACCCGTCTTGCGGCAAACACAAGTAGAGAGGAAAAGAAGGACATCAAAACAAAACCAACAATTCACCAACCCACCAGCTACCCCTCAAGCGACCCCATCCCCCACCGTGCCTCGATCGAACAACCCTCACGCCCACTACTTCCCCTCCCGTCTCTTTATCTATCTCCCATCTAAACCCCAGAAGGCGCAGGCGGTTCAACCGCAACAAACGTGCAACTCTTGCCCACACCATTCGAGATCTACACAGCCAGTTCATCAGCCCAGTCCACAGATTCTTCTCTCTTATTCTCATCACCATCACTAAAAATCACAGACACAAGACACGCTGCACGAGACAAGAGACACGAGACAAGAGACAGAGCTAGGTGTGAAATGTGAGATCTTACCTTCTTACAACACGCCTCATCGCGAAAGCGGAACGCGTTGCAGCTATACCGATTTCGACCGTCTTTCGTGATGGCTTTTTCGCCTATTTGGCGGTGGTGTTTGGTTAGCGAAGTTGGTTTATTAGATCATTGACATTATGGATAGTAACGAGAGATGAGGGCTGAAGGGTAAAAGCGAAGATTAAGAAGTATGCTATTTGAAGCATGAAGCGGAGTCGACTTGAACGAAGCGAAGGGGGGGGGGGACGGGGGAGGAGAAGGTACGAACAATCGAACTTGTTCTTAATGAAAACGCAACATCCTCCGATTTCCTTCGTGGGACAGTAATATCCTGAGACCGAGAGGGCGGTGGTGAAGAGGATGAGGAGGGAGGTGAGGTGCATTTTTGTGGTTGTGTGGGGTGGGTGTTTGGATTGTTGTGGTGGATGTTTGGAGATACTTGGGTGGTGTTGCGGTTGGTGAGGGTCAGATTCGAACGTGAGGAGTTGATTGATTGATTGATAAAACCCTCAGATGAGAATATTGAATGAGTTTCGGACTAAAGAGCTAAGAACGTCTCTTTATCTTCATCTTTGCGTTGAAGTTGATGGTAGAGCACCTGCACGACCTCGATGGCGTGGACACAACGATTGTGTATTTATACACTTGGTGCAAGTTTGTGCGCGTTGGTACGAACGTACCATCCCATGGCATACCTTCTACAACTCGCCAGAGAGGGCAAAGTCTGCTATTTTGGATAATCGAGGTTGACATGTCTCGTGCACGCAATGTAATCTTGCAGCGGGTGTCACGTTTGATTCGATATATCGATTCGACTTGTGTCAAGGATATCAGAATTGCATGATAAGGCGTTGTAGTTGATACTTAGTACATGTATTTTGAGCTCTTCCCATCAGGCAATCATCATAGCATGCAAATTCTAAAATTGAATTCCCACAATTTATCTTTTCGTACACTTCGCCAATTTCCCACCACTAACCACTCTGCTCACCCTTCAACAAATCGATAACCTTCTGACTATGCGCTCCCTCGCCAACCTCATTGTCAAGTTGCCAATCCAAGGCCGTCTCCTTTCCCTCTGAATCTTTGATACTTCTATCCGCACCCCTCCCCAACAAATACCTCACACCACCCTCCCACCCCGAGCCCGCAGCCTTATGCAACGGGGTCCCAAACGCCCTCGCGCCCAACTCCTCCCCGAGATCCTCCCGTAAATCTTGCCACTGCTTCCTACTCTCCGAATCGGTTGAGTACTCAATCGCATTGATGTCGAGCTTCACGGTATCGAGCAGGTAATCCAGCATCGCCGTTCTCTTGGCATCAGGAAGGGTGCTTCGACTGCCAGCGACGCAGTGCAAGGGATTGCTGAGCGCCAAGGTCGCGCCGTTGTCGAGGAGCAGCTGGAAGATGGAGGTACTGCACGTGGTGGCTGCGAAGTCGAGGGGGTGCCGGAGGACGCTCTGGTCTTTGCGGTACCAGCGGAGGAGGCGAGGTGTTATGGTCGCGTAGTGCAAGACGTTTATACCTGCTCCTTTGGAAAGAAGGGAGATGATCTCATCTTTGTCTGAGACGAGGATCGCGCGGCTGCGTGGGTGTTAGTGGTGTGCAGTGAGAAGGCTTGGGGGAGGTTTACATGAGAGGCGTGTTTCGTAGAGGGTCATCATAGTTGATGTCCGATTTATCGAAAATCTCATCCCCACTCTCAGAGAAGTCGTCCTCTTCGAATTCTTCATCCTCGACATCTTCATCCTCATCCTCCTGCTCCTCCTCTACTTCTTCCTCCTCAGACTCGTGGTCATTGGGTGGCGACATGATATGTTGAGCGTTGTGAAGCTGTGATTGTGAAAGACAATACGCTCTTATCTTCTTATTTTCAGTACGCGCACTTCAAAAAACGGTGGCGATGAGGTTTCCTCACCTCGACTGCCTTGATTTCATCATAGATCGAATCGATCTCGTGACACAAGGTTCGCCAATTCTCATCAGGTGGTGAGCACCTGACTTGCTTGACGCAAAACACGAAAAGAGCTCCTAAAACAACCGAGAAGTCGTGTAACTTCATTTGAGTAATCTTGGTTTTGCGTTTTTGCTGCTGATGAGCTACTTGAGGTTCTTCATATCTCGACGGTTATTTAGCAGAGCTGTTGACTTCTGATGATATGGATCGTCAGATCGGGGTTATCCGTCGTGGCGCTCAGCCCTAAGAGAACGAGTGGTCCAGCCTCCTGCGATATGCAGTGAGCTTACCAGCTTCAGCCAGCCTCCTTGCATCCCAGCGTTGCAATGATATGATGGTTTCCGCCATTTGGTAAGCGTTTTTCTTGTTATCATGAGGTTGGCGAGTTGTTATTGGATGTGTTTAGCCTTGGACGTGAAGGTTGATGCTTTCCCCGCATACTGGATGCAAGCGAGAGCATTCAGCTAAGCCGCAATTTCTTGGTTGCTTGGGCTACATGGGCTAGGTTTTCAGTTCGAAAGCCATGTCAGCTTTAGATGGTACTTTGACAGCTCGAGAGGCAGTCAAAGAGACTGTTGTAAAACCAGGAGGTTCTCTTCGAAGTTCTCAAACCAGTCTTAATTACATAGCTGAATATCATCTCTCATCGTGGGCCGAGCCTGAAGATGGCAGTACTCAAATTTAGTCACAGCTTGATATGGCTCCTCCTGAGCTTGACTACGGTATTGTCTCCGATTTCAAGTCATCCGCTTGAAGATCCGTAAGAAGAGTTCTCATCTCCAGTCACAAACATTGCTAAGAACTCACCAGACAGCAAGTGACACTTGTGTCGAGTCTTCCAGACTTCAACTCTTCAGCCTCTGATGGAAACTTCCATGCTTCAGTAGCTTTAGCTGTGGTAACCACACCGGCTCAAATTGAAGCTCATTGTGATCTCATCACTGCCGATGCTGCCACTATCAACTTTTGCCCAAGCGAGAGCTTTCCAACATCTGTATGGCAACCTTTTGGCGCAGACTTTGCCATTGGCACACCGAATGATGCATTTCTCGTCGGATGCACGGTTCTAGTGGCATTCACAACCCGTAAGACCATTTCATATAGCTATGTCCACATCAATGCGTGCTCGGTTTTTTGGCTTGTGAATAGCCATTCTATGCGGGATCTCTTGGAACCTCGACTAAAAGCTCATAGACGGTGTACATATTGCCCATTACTGGGAAGTCCCAGGATTCACTACATCCTTTAAAACTCATGTCATAAATTTCATGGCGAAAGGGAAGAAATTGTATCAAGAAAGTCGAGGACGAGGAAAGCGACGCAAGACCCTTGGTCCTTATCCAGCTCTTCTCACAGAAGCGAATCTCATCAACAATGCTATCGTCCATATCCTCACGACCGCAGCCAATGCACACGAAAACACCCCGAATTACAGAGCCAAGATAAAGACGATTCGAGCCGCCATCGTAGGGCCTCAAACGACCGCTGGCGGACCAACCGTCCCCAATTCCGGTATATTCAAGGATGCACACATCAAGGAGGTAAGTTTTCAATCTTCGTGCGAAGAAACTAGGGTGGTAAGCTAACGGAAGCTTGAGGCTTATTACCATACTCCAGATGGAACTGGCGCACAGTACATACTCGAGTTTAGCCAGTCGGAGAGAAGACTTCGAGCGATGATGAGTGGTCATAATCCTAGGATTCTCTTCGATAAGTTGGTGGATGTTGCGTGGGATGTTACCGTTGATGGGCCGCAAACAGCATGGTCGAATCTTCCCTAAAAGGAAAAAATTCTGGGATAGCTTTTGTTGGTCTTGTAGCCAAGTTTAGTGGTTGTGTTTGATATTCAAATACCTGAGCAGCTTGCATGTTTTTTCTTGTTTTCTTCGGCATACAAATCAGCTATTTCTACACATTTTTAGTGCGTCTCCTTTTGATGAGCACATTCTGAATTGCCATCCACTTTAAGTGCTTTGCTATGTATTTTCTTGTAGGTCGAAATAGCCTCTGGCGAACGAAGGCAGACAAAATAGAAGCATTTAGAGGTGGCTAAGGAAGACCCATAACGAAGTTTGATTGGTCGTTAATTGATTGTTAATTGATTGTTAATTGATTTCTAAAGTTGCGAAGTGCAACAAGAAAATGCACACACCTTGACTATTCGTCATGTGATCCATCCCCTCATATTTCCATGTTGTTTCTTGAATTTGAAGCCAATACAACTTTTATCACTAAGAATATTACATCCTGAAATTGGGTTGCGCAAGTCTAATTTCTGTCCTTCCTGGCAGCTTATTATATTCCTGGATTTGCTAGCTTTGTGAATTGTTCCAACTGAATCAATAGCAGCAAGCAACTGTATGACTTGCCTCCAATCCTACTCTAACACAGGTCGTAGTTGCCGGAATCACCTCTGAGAGGAGCAAATGGTTATAGAACGTTGCAAAATCCTTGTCCCTATGCTCGCGAGCCTAAATTTCGTTGATTTCGAGAAATTTCAAGCCTAGTGGCGACATCAAAACTTTACCTCATTTCCCAACATCTAATCTTCATAAGCAGAGCATGTCAATCTCGATCCATGCAAGAACATGCGAAATATAGAATCTGATGTCCAACAGCTAGCATGCAAGCTTTCCTCGAATAAAGAAGAGTCGTCGGTCAAAAGTGCTCGTCGGAAGATTTCGGGGACTTTCGCCTGCCCTAAAGTGAAAGATTTTCAACTGTTTACATCATCACTTCCATCGCATCAACATATAAGGGATCGCCATGATGCCGTATCCTACAGTTTAGATCGCATGTAGAATCAACGCATACATCAATACAATGCATCCATCAAAATCTCTCAAGAAATTCTGGCACGCCGTCTCATCCGGCTGGGTCCTCGAGTACCCCGAAGCGAACAGCAGCGACGGACCAAAAGATTTCTTCGATAGGAGCAATGTGGGTGTAACGGAGGGCCAGATTTTGAGGGAACGAATTGGGAGAGTTGATAGACACCATAAGACACCGAGGGAGTCGAGGGAGGACGCGATATTTCGGTGGAGAGAGGAGATGTTGGCTGCTGGAGATAGGCGATGATTTAGGTATGCTTGGGGTGATGAGAGGCAGTAGCCACAATGAAAGTTTTTCTAAACGATGGAACGTAAGTTCTGTATCACGGACTTTCGCAAGGTTTAACGCTGAATGTACATTAGACTATCTATACCAGCATGGAGGCTGCCAGAAGCATAGTATGAGTTTTCAATGTTTACACAGTCAGATTTCAAGGTCTAAAAGGTATGATCACATTTGAAGATACAAGCTCTTGGTAAAAAGACTTGCTCAGCAGCGGAAATAGGTGGATTGAATGCAAAGTCACCACTCCCCATCTGAGGTGTGAACAAATTGGAGAGGTGGGCAATATATAATGAGAGTAATTTTCACAGTCACGGTTGGAAAGGCCTATTCGTAAAACTCCTGGGGGACTCTCAGATCGCTGTGCAGATTCCTCAACCGTTCATTTTATTCTGTCATGTCATGAATTACTGTTTGCAACAAACAGGACCTGATGCTCGAATGAATTAAATGCTGACCTGACCCTCTTAATGTTTGACAAACTCATCGCTCTTTCCAGTACTCCTCACTATATCCCTAAATAGTAGAGTCTACCATCACTGACGTCCCATCAAAGACTCAGTGACGATCAAGTAGACATCCCAACGTGGAAGTCTTCCTTTATCAACCGTTAAACCCTAACACAGAAAACCACAAACAAATGATGACTCAATCCTCAATCCTCAACCTTCTTCTTGAACAAATTTGCAACAAGCAACGTAAAGCTTGGACTTGGTTCTTCCACGCGAAGCTCTTCTCTCTCGACAACCGACTCAACCATTTCCATCAGACCATCCGTGAGCGAAGCCAAGACTGGAACACCAGCTTCAAAGGTAATTGGCAGAAATCCATACACACGACATCTCCCCCGTAGCTCGTTTGTGAAGGACTTTAAAGATCTCAACTCCTGAAGCAGTGGAGCTGCGCCTTGCAAGATGATGGACGCAACTAGATTTTGTGCTGCAAGTCTGACGCGAGTCCTTTCCAACGAGCCTTGCGTCTGAGGAGGCAAATCACAGATTGAAATAAGCTCCTCTTCGGCGTTATTAATTGAAACTTCTTGACCACCACTAGGCATAGTTGAAATCAAGAGGAGATCTTGAACCACAAGATCAATCCGACTATTGAACACCTTTAGTTTCTCAGCAACGTACTTCAGAATCATCTTTTGATCTTCTCGACGCCGAGCAAAACAATCCCGTGCGTATTTCCTTTCTTCTTTATCCATTCTCTGTTGGCATTTTTGAACTCCCTCCACGTTCCAGCCTTTGCTGTCCCAGGCGTTTATGGCGTATTCCAAGCACTTGGTGATCTTAGCCAAGATATCTCTGTTACTGTCGAATGTCTTCGCCAATAGCCAGAGGGCGCGTTTCTGGCATTTCTCTCTGATTTCAATACACTCCTTCTTTTTCTCCCACTCGAGAGGATTGACGACGGAGCGATCTGTCAATGGGAAAGGCACAACAATCTGTTCTATAGAAAATGGATGAACTTCAGGATCAAATCCACCCATCAGCTGACTTGCGTTCAGGACAAAACTCTTGGTTGCCTCGACATATGCCTGGATTTTGCGAACCGTTTCTCTGATAAGTTCAGTTTCATCTAGGACGTCTTGCATGCCGCTCTGAATCTGTCCAGGAGCCGCATCATTGTCAGGCCGGGATTTCTTGGGTGGAGAGCCGCTTGCAATCTGCTGGTTTCCTTGAACCACCGCCGGGCTGTTGGTGATGTCGTATGCAGTGCTCATATCAGACGCGGGACGTTTGGGTGGTGATTGACTGTCCGGGAGAAGGGCTCGACTCCAGGTTGATGCAGGATTTTTTCTCTCCTTGATAGGAGTCTGACTGCTAGGGACGACGGGATTCTGCTTTCGCTTGACCGGAGTTTCGTTGGAAATGCTGTTAAGCTGCGCTTGCTCGCTGAGAGGAGAGTGGCTACTAGTGCTGACCTGGTTCTGCTCCTTGGGAGTATTGCAACCTGCGAGTTCTTTCTCACCAGTGGCATCCCTGCTTGGCTGAGGAGGGACTCGAGTCATCTTGATGTATTGAAGCGGTAGAAGCCAGTTACGATCTAACATGAAGCTTTTTTTAGTCCCTCGAAATACTAGATCTGCGCAACATCTGCGGAAACAATTTATAATTCAAGCTCTTACCTGCGAGGGGGGATGCTTCTTGGGTGGGGAAGAAGTAGGTATGCCCCGAAGGCACCTGTTTCCAATCTGCTATTGCGCTGCAGAGATCTGAATTGTGCAGACGAGAAACTTCGATCTGGAGGTTGTTGAGGTGCTGCGGTGATGAAGTGGTAAGAAGTAGAAGCTTTCATTTTGACCTTAGAAAAGAGGTGGAGTCAAGCTCGCTAAGCGAGCAATGCTGAATTCGACAATGAAACCACATTAGTGGGCCGATTTTGGTAGAAAAGTTTGCGCAAAGATGAACGACTAATTTGATAGAGATCTCAGCTAAGAAGATGAACTCAGGTTGTTGTAACTTCACGAATGTCTTCCCGCAATTAATGTACATTCGGCGTAGCCCATCCTAGCGCACAACTTTGGTACACAGTTCCTGTGAATCAACTGCCTCGCCTTGCATTATTGCATGAATTATTTATACTTTAGCAGTGGCACAGATGTGAACCATATGAAAAGCTGGGCGGATTGATCAGAAAAATGGCCCACGCGATGTGATAATAACAAGCTTCTAGTGATCTGAACGATGCATGGCTCTCTTTTACCGCTCTACAGTATCACTGGATGCCCTGAGTTTGAATATCGTCACAAGTCACTAGAAAACGTGCCGGCTGGGGCTGCTGGGAATAGCGAGTATTTAATTGCAGTACATGACCTAATGGGTCGCTAGTAACAGATTTTGCATTTTGCAACCATAGTCCTGTTCACTTGGGAATATTCTTAGAATTATAATTATTAATAAATATCACTCTCATAGAGTTTCTGTATTTTGCTGATTAATAGCTATAACTGCTCTCTTCCGAAGAAATGATCAATGGCTTTCATTTTTGCTCATATGCGACTTTCTTTGATTAGCGAAATGCCAAGCAATGAGCTGCTGGAGGCTTTAGAATGTGAACTTGTCCACTTAGAAATTGTAGAAGACAGTTTCACCATGGGTTTTCACCCTGCCAAAATCTCTAGTAGATTCGCTATTCTCTCTCAATAAGTTCCTGCTCAAAAGACATCTTGAGCGACTTCGCCAGCTTCTCCCGTCTGACAGCTACAGCCTTCCTCTCATTCCTCTCAACAAACCATCTCGCCGCATCGTCACCCCATGAAAGCTCTCTACCCGTCTCGTCAACAACGACAAGCTCAACCAGCGACTCAATGTCTCGGAATTCATTCTTGAGCAAGGGTAATATAGCACGTCTTGCATGCTCGTTCTCTACGGAGATCACACCTGAAGGTTGTACAGCTTCAACTCTGCCATTTTGAACCTCGATGACGACACGTTCGAGTCCAGTGCAGAATTTCGCCATGAACTTAGCGTAGAGTCGGAGATGCTTCGTAAAGTCCTGATATGAGAACCCTACCATGAAGACGCCAAAGCCGGAATGGCCGCGAAACGTCAAAGTCTTAAGTAACTTAGCGTTGCGTGGCCCAATTGTGTGGAGGAATCGCAAGAAAGTCTCATGATACACCCAGCCAACAAGATTGATTAAAGGCACAGTTTGCTCTACATCTTGTAGACCACGTGCAATTTCAGTGTTGTATTCGCTCTCAACTCCCGAGCTTGGTATGACTGCGGGGGCATCGTAGATTCTCCAAAATGGCTCTGATCCGGAGATATCAGGAACAAGCTGAAGGTTGGTGGAATCAGTAGCAAGGCTCGTTCTGTAGCTATTTTTGAGGAAGATGAGGTTGTTAGAATACAGCTGCGCATTGCCTGTGTTGTGGAATAGTTTGCAAGTACGAAGACATCCTGCGTCGATGACTGGTAACATGACCTGGTGAAGAATTACATACGAGCCTTGGTCGTCGTAGCTGGTTGTGCATCGAGTGGTAACACTTGTGCTAATGTCTTTGTTCATGGCAAATCTGTTGACTTCATCCCAGTACCTTGGATCATTCACTGAGAAGAACCCAGATTTCACCTTGTAGTGAGGCCATGTGAATTGAAAGATATTGTCACTGTTGACGGTGAGAACATCGGGAGCAAGTTGCCTGTGTGTAGGATCAAGCACAACTTCCTTAAGTATCATTGCGAGAATTTCTGTACCAAAAATTTTACTAGATTAGCACTGGATCTCGGCTGTTACGCTAGTTAATATCTTACCTTGTGGAAAATTGAGCAAGTGTCTTGGATGACTTGTATTCAGGTTCCAACTTCTCTCACTTGGATGAGCTAATGTTAAAGCAACACCAGGCTCCTTGTTGTCCAAATCAATAGCGTATAAAGACTGCTTTCCATCCTTGCGAATAAGGAACTCCAAATTATCAGGTATTGAGAACCTCAAAGGGCCGTAGAGTACTGGCGCCTCTCTTTGTTGAGAAGTATGTTGAAGAGTGAAACACTCATAACCACCACCCTTCCCGCCCATATCCATCCGTAACACTTTGGACTGCTTCTCTTCGGTTTTGATTCGGATTCCTACTCTCCTCTCGAGCTTCGTGGTACCGCGGAAGATGCATCTTCTCCCATCTTCGTCTAGGAAGAACACGCCTGCGATTCGTTGTGTTTCGATCATGCGGTGGAATGCATGCTCCTGATTCATTCCAGGAAACTGTAATATGGCCTTGTAGTGGAGATAACGTAGAGATTTCCTGCTGAGGAAGGATGACTGGTTTAGAGGCTGGTTTCGAGGAGGAGTCAACATCTTGATTGTGTACCACGGATATGATGTGTGTTGTAAGTAATGTGTAATTAGCCGAGATGCTCAAAGTTCGCTACTTCATGCTCCATTGACGAGATTTGTGATTGATTCCGCGAAAGTGAAGTGTCGTTGAGGAACAAGGAGAGGTGGGAGATCTCGAAGTTTTGTTCGCAACAGTGATTGAGCAAGAACAAGCTGATGCAGGTGCAGCAACGTAGTATAATAAAAATCCAGACATTCAAACCGAAGTAAGTGCAAAATCCATAACAGTAAATGAAATAAGAAAAATCAAATTATACAAATGCTACCTTATTCGACATTAAATTTGATAATCAAAAGGTTGGGTCCTTGTTTCCTTACAGCGGGTTGGAAGAAGGCCACACTTGGCTTCAAATCTTCATAGGTACTATGCCGTGTAGTTGCTATTTGAAACTAGTTGAGAGAATAGTACAAAAAATCTCAAGAAATAGAACAATATTGAGTCAATTACATGGACATGTGGGGTTGATTTATTCGAACGTAAGTCCTTGACTCCATATGGGTGGACCGACCTAGATGTATTACCTCTCGAGTCATAGTTTAGACACACTTTCTGCCCATGATTGCATGTCCAGATCCCAAATTGCACTTGATCCCACCAACGCCTCGCTAAATCTCAGCAGACAAAACAAGACAATTTATTAGTAGTCATCACGTCCATCATCTCCGTCGTCATCATCACCGTCTCCGCCTGAAAAGTACTGTTCGGCATTGTAGTCATCGCCCAAGTCCTCGTCCGCAAATTCATCGTCGACTAAGACTTCACATCAGCCAATTTCAAGGGTGCAGAATTCAATCACAACGTACCTTCCTCTGGGGGAGCTTCGCCTTCTCCATCTTCACCTTCTTCTGCGTCTTCGAATGATTGCAGTCGCTGGAGCATGGCTTCGGTTCTATCGTTGGGATCCAGGCGTGCCCTCTTCGAAGTTATACCATTGAGTGTCTTTCGAGCCCCCAAGTCATTTTTATTTTCGAATGAAGACCATAATTCCTCGGGGAATAGCTCCTTGACTGAAAACAATTAGTATCTTCGCCGTCTGCTATCCTGAAGTTGGACACCCACTGAAAGGTCGATCTGAAAGCTTGGGCAATGCGTTCTGCTTTGGTGCATATCTCATCGAATATGTTTCCACTCCATTGAAAGGATCCATGTCTGCTTGTCTGTTACTGCCATACTGGCGATTGATCTGGTCTTCACTGAAAGTCTTCGCAGGCGCATCTGGATCTCGTTTGGTAGGCTGCGTAAAGAGAGGTCCACGATGGATCTGTGTCTGAAGTTCCCTGTAGTATCTTACTTGTCGTTCCTCGCGATCGCTGAGAGGAGCTGGTCGCTTCAGATTGGGATGAAGCTAGACAACATCAGTATAGTATCTAATAGGAAACTGTAGGCAATTACAGGAAATAGATCACTGGGCTTAGATTCCAATTTGATTGTCGCATCGTGCTCCCATGTTGCTCCTTTCAACTGTCCTGGAGCAAACCCACCTCTCCCTCGACCACGTCCAGCCATATTTCGATAGAGTCGCAAACGCGATTGCTTGGGGATTCTGAATGTGGCGGTTGTCGCAGACTGAAGAATTAGAGAGCTCAAGATTTTCTATATTCTCGCCAGTATGCAAACAGTAGTCGGATCCTATAAGCCGTTAGAAATGACTGTGGTTGTGACTCTTGTCCATCAAAAATTTAAATCTCGAGGAACTTTGACGATGCATGAGGCGGGCGGACTTTGTCGGCAGAAAGCACCCCTCTACCAGAAGTGGCTAGCTCAGGCCTCTTCGGCCTCATCAGCCTCCCCTCCTCTAAATCATAGTATGCAGGTTGGACCTTGTAGTGCCCATTTCCAGCAGAAAAATCCTTCCTTTCACCTTCAGCAAATATGGACGAAATACCAATAGCAGGCTTGGACGCGTTAGAGGATCATCTTCGGAAACTTGTTCAGGATCCGGAGATACCATTGAACGCAAAGCTATTCGATGAAGTTGAACTTCAACTCACCGGTAAGCAAGCATGAGTATTAGAAGCATATGAGAGTTTTTGATGGATCGATGATGGTCCATTACCTTCTCTTATAGTTACAAAGATCCCTTGGAAATAGAGTAACTCCATTTTGTATTTTTTGGGGGATTCATTCTTCGTCATGTTTCTCTAATCCCATACGAGAAATTCAGAAGTACTAACACTTTCCAGAGACTAATATCCCACCACTAATCCCAAAGTTACTACCTCATCTTACTCAAATACTCCTCAGCTACCAACAAGATCCGTCTATTCTCGCAAGTCTCACCATCAAGCTTCTGAAGCCGGTCTCATTCACTCAAGCACTTACATTAGCATCCGAGGATGCTCTCATACAAGCCCTGCAGTCACCTGCTCCGGCAGCCATCATCTTGGCAATCACTGTGATTGAGAAAGCAGCTCGGAGTCCAGGTGATACTGTAAGTAGTTTGCACTTAGTCACGAAGAAACCTCCCATACTAATATACATAGGCGATCCTGTCAATCATGAAGGGTCTGATTAAAGCATTTATCCAAGCATGGCTGAGCACACCACAAGTCGAGGTTGGTGAAAAGGCTACAAAAGCCTTGGGGGATCTCCTGGAAGTGGATTGCGATCGCAGATCTTCAGCCGAGCTCGAATTGACGATGAAGGGCCTTCAGATTTCTTCCAGGATGCCACCTGGCCAAGGACTTTTATGGAGAAGAATCTTTCAAGATCGCGAGATTTACGAATCAATCTTCGCTTTATGTAGTCCAAAGACTATTGGCTCTATTCAGCTTGAAGAACGTCAAAGATCGCTCGCACAAGCTAGACTTCTTCGAGTGCTTCCACGGCTTGCAACACTTGACTTCAAAAGCGTAACTCGCTCACACTTTCCCGCCATCGAAAAGGCTTTTGGTGTGCAACAGCCCGGGCTTCTCTACTTCGCATCAGTGGCCATGATCGATAAGGAAGAAGATATGCTGATGCATATCACCTTGATTGACTTCTTCGCAGAACTCCTAGAGATGATGAGTGTAACAGAACTGGCGGAGCCGACGATGAATTATCTAGGCGCATTGATGAAAAAGACTGCAGGCGAGGATCCAACACTGTACAAGTCCTTGGAAGCTATGGCAAATAATCCCGAGACTGAACCTGAGCTGGTTGACCTATTAGTCAAGCTTAATGACTATGCATAGACGACTTGGTCTCAGAAGAAAATATGATACCCATGATACAGTCTTATAACTTCCTTGATATATGTGCGATCATCATGAATATCTCTCGAATCATCAGATGTTTTTCCACCTTGTTCCTTTTGCATTGCGTCTTCCAACTTTAAAATGAGTACTGTGGGTGAATCATTAGACACACCCTTAACACCGAAAGCGGTTTCTCTAGTTGAAGTAGCAGCTAGGGAAATTTCTTTTAGTTTTATATATGGTTGTGCGCAGTCTTGACTTTTAATCTGACGGCTTCCACTCGAGTGTGGTAGCGGCTTTTCCTTCGAGTGAGTGGAAAGTTGTCTCCGATTATATCAAAATCGGTAGCTGATTGGAGTGGCAAGAATCGCCAATCCAAGCCATCAAGTCATCCTCTGGAGAACGTGTTCGGGTTACGTGAAGTAGGGCATTGCTACAAGATTTCGTATATTCTCATGCGTCATCCTGTGCAGGTATCCTGTCTCTGACAATACGCAACAAGCTCAAAGCGCTGCTGCTAAGTTGCAGATTAAAAGCAGAGATGTATAAATATCGAGGAACCGGGCTAAATCTTCTGATATTTGGTCTGGGCTGCAACATAAATCTGAAAGCTGCTTGTCCTTTCCAACATTATGTTATACGACTCAAGCTATGGACACCTAGGTGAACATTTGAAATGAACGAAATTGTCAAGTGACAGTGGTAGCTGAGCCTGTCAACCCCTCTAATGCTTAACTATGGCAAGTGTAATTTCATGCCCCGAGTCCAAGCTAAAAGACATGGCTCGGTCAGCAGGCTACCCGATGGCATAATCTATTCGCCTCAGAATGGTTTGGGCACTCAATCCTTGTTAGTCGTAGGCTTAGACTGTAAGTTTCCTTTCGCTTTCTGTCTACTGATATATTCTTCAGCATCATCTTCTGGCGTTGCTCTCGGTGTTTCTGACGAATTTTAAATCTTTAGCTTTGGTAGCCTTTTGGTGCTCGCTTCACCGAGCCAAGATTTAATATCAAGAACAGCTCAAGTGCTTTCCCATTTTCCACAACTGCGTAAAGGAAATTGAGGGATTACATACTCAGTAAGCAATATTGATGAGAAGAATGCGGACATGAAACGTCAGATCAACTGTTGCTTGCAAGTCACCGGCAAGATTTGCAACTGAAAGGAATCCAGCAGCAGTATTCTTGTTGCCAACGTTTCTCGACACTATCGAGCTCCATATGACTGGAGAGCCTGTGAAAAATGAGGAAAGGGTATTTTATGGGCCACTTCCAAATAGAACCTGTTCGAAATTGATTTGGATTGTGAAGGAAAACAATGTAAATGATGCTCAGCAGCCCAAGACTACGGGAGCGAGATTGAGGTGAATCTAATATGGCATCTGCTAATAACAAAGCTGCATAAATTCATAATAGGTATTGACAAGGCTTTAGGTAGGAACTACAAAGACAGCTTGGACGTGTTCGTACACATCAGGGCCTGCAACCCTACGGAAGCAGGTTCGTCATATATTATGACCAAAATCACCATAAGCAATAGCGATCTCGTTATAAAACATAGTGAATCGGTTTCGAATATAACGAAGGTTTATAAGTGAATTTTTACTTCGTTATAACTAATAGTAAGAATCACTATACTACTAGTCTTATAATATATCTCACTATACTTTATAACGACTTTCGTTATATAGATCTATATACACAGACATCGTATCCGGATCCTTCGTATAATATAAAACAGACCGTGCCCCGATATTTTACCACCCTCTTACCGCAAATACCTTATTCCCTTAATTTCCCTCATTCCCCTCATTCTTCTTCTTCATTCTCCTTCTTCATTCTCCTTCGAATTCGTTCTCTTACAGACAGTAGATCCATAGGTAGGCTAGGAGCAGATCCAGCAGATCCAAAGGTAGGTCGGTAGTAGACCTAGAGGCAGTATATAGATTCGTAGTGTAGGGTTTTAAATATATAGTAAGATTCATTATTTTTTATAGTGAGAGCCGTTATAAATAGAATCGTTATAAAAATCCGAAAAGTAGCTGTAAAATAAGTCGAAGTTCGTTATAATTAATAGTAAAGGTCGTTATAACCTTTAAGAATTCGCGTTATTTATTATAACGATTAATATAACGGACTTCACTATTAATTATAACGGAGTTGCTTCCGTAGGGTAAAAGTCGAATTGAGGCCGCCAAGAACTCCTCTGAATAAGCGAGAGCATAGTTGTTCCTAAGTCTAGACATTTTCTCGATGCTAAATTCTAGAACAATTATCACCTCCCGAGAACAATTCGTTAAGGAGAGAAGTTATATTTGCAGTTAGAATGTCCTATTCTGGGTCATCGGTGTTTAGATCGTAGGGTTTGATCTCCGGATATCCTAGGTGAGGACCACAAAACCTCTTAAGTTTAGATCAGGAAATATTTGGTAGAGTGCACTCGCTGACTATCTGATCCATAAAGACCTGATGGTGGCGCGCTCGTGTAGTCATGTGAGTTCGAAGCCATTGATCAATTAATCTAACGCGCTATACTCAGATTGGAGAATTCGCGTTTTGGGGGGTTGATAGTCGTTTAACCGTCACTTTTCTGTCCGATCATCTCTCATCTGTTGATAGATCTGATCTCGAAACATCTGCGCGCATGCAATTTGAACGAAGTTACAATGACGAAGTCAGAGGACTCAGACAATCCTAGCGGAGCAAATATGCTAGCTACCCAAAATCTGCAGTCGAGCTTCCACGAGAACGAATCTGTAGATAGTCTCGCATCTGTACAAGTTGCCAATTCCGCGTACAGCAAGGCATCTTCAAAGTTTAAAAGAAAGACGGATGCGCTAAGCACTAATGACGAAAATAGTCGTAAGTACGAAACATTCAGAGAGTAGCTAGAGCTGCGGACACCACACTCGAAACTACTTGCTAACACAACCTTGGCAATTTAGGACTTTC
Organism: Margaritispora aquatica; assembly: GCA_007644065.1. Classification (NCBI taxonomy): domain Eukaryota; kingdom Fungi; phylum Ascomycota; class Leotiomycetes; order Helotiales; family Discinellaceae; genus Margaritispora; species Margaritispora aquatica. Next base: position 1,564,455 of record VJWN01000006.1, on the reverse strand, counting down.
GAATAAGAACAGATTTGATTCTACTAGAGATTCGAATGTCGGGATGGAAGTAAGTCAACTACTGTCAGTTAGAGGTCACGTGCTTTTATGCATAATATTCGGTTATTTTGATTCTCTTCTTAATCTTACTATATTCTTTATAATATAAGAGTATTCCTTATAAAGTGTTAATCTATCTATATATATAAAGCTCTCTACTATAGTAGATACTCTTTAGACTTTTTAATCCTATCTATTTTACCTACTACTTCTTTATATAATTTATCTTCTATTATCTATTAGTTATAATCCCGGTTTATATTATAACTATTTATAGATACAGAATATACAGCGATTATTACTATTAAGAAGGTTATAGAACGTTTAAAAATATATTATTTTTAGCTATATTTAAGCGAAAATCTAGATAGAAATAGTTTTCGAGAGTAGTATTCTCTCGTTAACTTACTATATTAGTACTAATATCTATAATCCTTAAGGATTTAAAAGATTAGTTAAAGTAGATCGAGATAATTAGAACCTCTATCTTTAAGTATAATATCTAGAAATACTATAACCTTAAAGTTAAAAAGATTTTAATATTAATTAAATTAAAAAGACTAACTCTAAACGATATATTATCTATAGTAATACCTCCTAATATAAATATAAGTATATAACCTTCTCTAAGAGTATATATATTACTTAATAAAAAAAAAGGATTATTTATATATATTACTAAAGGATTACTAAAGAGATATTAAGCTCTTCGATAAATAGTTAGAAGTACTAGTAGACTTATATATAAAAATCTAAGTATTAGTATATACTAATATAATATATTATACTTTTAATATTAATATAGTATATTAGATACTATATACTTTATAAGTAAGATTCGTACCTACACTTAAAGAAAAAGAATAAAAGCTAATCTCTAATTAGTAGAAGCTTTCGAAACTAACTAAGAGTTAAAATATTAATATATAGCTTAATAAATAAAAAACTATATATAATAATTACGTAGTAATAACGTTTCTAAATATAATAAGAGATAAGCCTTACTACGATTTCCTTAATATAGTATAGTTAATTAACGTATCTTAGTATAACTTATAATAATATAAGATTACTAATAGTAACGAAATTTTATTTAAAGAATTACTCTCTAGTCTAAGAAGATATAAGAGAACTACTTATATAATTAATACTAGAGATTAGTATAAAGCTTTTAGTATATTAATATTAGAAGAAACTAACTAATTAAAGTATATACCTCTAATTTTTAAAAGAAAAAACATAAAGAATAAAGTACTTATATATATATATAAACAAAAGTATTAGTACTCTAAGTACTTCTATATTTACAAATCTCTATAACCTATAAGCTAGAAGGTAAATAAAGTAGTAATAAAAGTATTTGTTAATAAAGCTACTAGTAATAATATCTTTAAAAAGTAACTCGAAAATTTAAGATTAAAAAAGGTATAATAAACATTAAACAATAATACTAATATTAATAAAATATTAGTTTTAAAAAGTAAAAAGATACTATTTACCTTTATAATCTTACGAAAAACAGCTTCTAATTAGCTAAACTCGTAAAATAAAGCCTCTAATTAACCGAAAATAGACAAGAATATTATATTTAATACTAGAGGGAATATAGTTACTTATATACTCTAAGATAGTATTATACTAGATTTAGACTTAATAACGTATATATATAACGATTAAAGTAGATTTATTAAATTTTAAAAAGTAAAAATAAATAAAGTATTATTTATAAAAGATATAGTAATTCTTATATTAGATATAGGAAAAATCTAGTACGTTCTAGAATATAAAAGTATACTAAATAGTTGAATTATTTATCTTTCGGAAGTACTATATATCTCTATATTCTATACAAATATTACGAGCTTATAAAAGTTTATAGATTAAAGGGTTTACTAGAATATATCTATAATAAAATTAATATATAATAGTATTAAATTTAACTAAACACTAATAAAACACGGCTAGTTCTACTTAGAATACTAGCTATTTAAGACAGCTTCGAGTTTCTATATATCTAATATAGTAAGATACTCTATATTTAAAGCACACTTATTACGTAAGCTAAAACTATCTAAGAAAACTATACTTAATAAATAGTATAGTATAATAGATTATCTATATAATAAAGCTATATTATATCTAGAAACATTATATAAAAAGGTTATAATAAAAATAAAGAAACTCTCGGAAAGGAAGTATAAGTAATACTATAAGACTAATTTATAATAGATTATTAGTAAAAGATAGAAAACATAATCTTTTATACTTTATTTTAAGGTCTATTAGAATCTTATCTATATCTAACTAACTAAAGGACTTACTAAATACCTTATATATTTTTACTATCTATTAATATATATATATTATATATATATATTTATTAAAAAGGATAAAAGAATACTAATTCTTATAGTATAAAGCTTTATTAGATACGTCGAAATATACTAGAAATAGAAAGTTAGAATCTTTTATAAGAATAAGAAGTTAGGATATAGACTAGTATATAGAGCTTTTATCGTAAATAAAGGAATTAAAGAGTATATCTCGGCGTTTAATATATATAGCTAGAATAGAGGTACTAAAAGAAGCAGAAAGATATTTATTAATAGAGCTAATAACCTTTTAAACTAAGGGAATCTACTTATAGGTTAGTTAATAGAAGCCTATAAGACTATAGATTATCTCTTAAATTAGTTATTTATACGTTAACTTAACTAAGAAACTCTATTAAAAGTATTATAAAAATACTATAGATTAATTAACTATAAACCTAACTTAGTATATCTTGTCAAGTATAGAAGTAAAGCTTATATATATATTAAGAATTATTTTAAGTTTAAGAAACTAGTACTAAGAGTACACGTAGGTTACCTAGTAGACTATAATTCTACTAATATCTTTTATATCTAGCTACTAGAGAAACGAGAAGTAATATTAATAAGAGATATAGTATTTAATATAATATAGAGATAAAAGAAAAATAAAGCCTTTAAGGTAATTCTTACTTAAGTTCTAGATATTATTAAGATAATAGAACTAGAGGTTAGTTAATTAAAGGCTAAAGATCTTAAGGATTACGAACTTTTATTAAAGGAAATAAGTAATATAATACGAGTTAATATCTCTAGTAACGATATACTAATAATTAAAAAAGTTAACTTAGAATTAAAGTAAAAAACTAAAGGATTAATAATACCTAAAAAAACGTCTAAAGTAGAAAAACTTACTTATAAGCCCTATTAAAAATATAATAAAATCAAAAATCTATACTTAAATATATTAAATAATTAACTATAATACTTATAGAATAATCTATAAAATATAAAAACGTATAATTAGATATAATAGAATAAAAGATCTAATTTATTTATAGAGAATCTAATATTATCTTTAAGAACTAGATAAGTAAACGCTTAAGTAGTTAATAAATAAAACATTATCTAAAAGAAACGTATATAAAAATAAATAATATTTATAGTTATATATAGTTAACTTAGTAGCTTAGTTACTTTTTATATAGAAATAGTAGATACTATAGTATATAACTAATAAAAGATATATAAAAGAGATCTACTATCTATACTATAAAGCTAGAAAGAATTAAACTAGTATCCTTATATAATAAGCTTTCTTATAGTAATAAAGAAAGAATATATAGACCTAAAGGCTCTTAATATATAAAGTAAAATCAAGAAGTTAGAAAAAATAAGGAATATTAAAGCTCTTCCTATAATATAAGTCTTTATATACAAGTATAATAGTAATAGGTACCTAGAAAAGCTTAAGGTATACCTATATATTAGAGAAGATCTTTATATCTAAACCGATAAAGACATTTATATAGCTATACTCTCTATAAAAGTATTTAGATACTTTATAATAATTACTACGTTCTTTAACCTTAATATTAAGTAGCTAGACGCTATTAATATATTTAGTAACGTATTTATCGATAAGACTATTTATATTTTATACGCTAAAGGTTTTATAGATAAAAAAGGAATAATAAAGGAATTCGAATTACTACTTAATAGAGTACTATATAGACTTCTAAGATCACTATTACTATAGTTTAAGATACTATATAAAGAGATAAAAAAGCTAGGTTTTAAGCCTATACTAAAGTACGTATATCTATTTATTAGTAAGTATTTTATCATATTTTTCTATATCGATAATATAACGATTCTATACTACTTATCTAATAAGGAATACTATATTATATTTAGAACTACTATTATAAATATCTTTAAGATATAAGATTTTAATAATCTTAAGTAGTTTCTAGGTATATAAATATTAAAAAATAGAGATTAACGTAAAATCTAGTTATATTAAGATATATATATCGATAAAGTTATTATAAATTTTAAGGTTATATCTATATTAAAATATAATAAAACGTTACTTACTATAAAGAAATTAGTACTATACTAAGGTACTATAACTAGATTCTAGGTATATAACTATTAGTATAAAATAGGTTCGATAACCTACCTTATAAACTACTACTAACCTAATCTTATATATACTATATAAAAGCTTATATCGTTTTTATAAAATCTATCTAAAGAATATATAGATATAACGTTATATATTATTAACTATATACTAGGTACAAAGTTCTTTACGCTAGAACTTAACGCTATTAACGATAATAAGAATACTTACTCTTTTAAATTATTATTAGATATATTATTTATAGATTACTCTAATTAGAAGAGTACTAAAGGAAGGCTTATTAAGCTCTTTTATAGTACTATTAACTAGTAAATAGTTAAACAAAACTTAGTAAGTACGTTAACTATAAAGGTTAAGCTAATATCGATATTATATCTTATTTTATAGTTATTATAGTAGTTAAGGTTCCTAGATAATATTAGACTAGAACTCTAGTAGAAACTACTAGTTCTATATAATAATAAGTAGACGATATAGCTTTTTCTAAAAGAAATACTAAAGCTTATTATAAAACTTAAATATATCGATATCTATAATTACTAGCTAAAATAAGAGCTAGGTAAAGGTAACTTCGACTTATAATAGAAGGAGACTAATAATATACTAGCTAATAGATTTACTAAAGTACTTTTAGTATAGAATTACACTAGGTTTCTTAAGTATTTAAAAATAGTTAACGTTAAAAAACTCGTAAAAGCTTATAATAAAAACTCTTAATAATTCGATATATTTTAATTTTAAATTCGCTACGTTAAATTTTTCGTATTTTTCGAAGATTTCTAAGCTTATAATTAGTAGACACGCTCCTTTGTATATTTTTCTTATTTTTCATTAGTTATCCTTTACTACTTTTAGTCTAAAGGGGTGTATTAGTTAGAGTTCACGTACTTTTATATATAATATTTAGTTATTTTAATTTTTTTCTTAATCTTACTATATTCCTTATAATATAAGAGTATTCCTTATAAAGTACTAATCTATCTATATATATAGAGCTTTCTACTACGGTAGATACTCTTTAGACTCTTTAATCCTATCTATTTCACCTACTACTTCCTTACGTAATTCACCCCCTATTATCCATCAACTACCGTCTATAGGTAAGTCAACGATCAATGCGTTAAACAACCTAGCCTATGCCATCTCAGCTTCTTGCATATTTTGAGCAGCTATCTCCTGCTTGGGACTTCAATGGCAGCCCTGCTTAGCCGGGACTCGACAGGGCTGCAATGGGTTACATTGAGTTTGGTCAGATGACCACTGGGGGTATATAAACCCACCTAAGTAGCGCGAATGCAAACAATGAGATTGGATGAAATGATTTCGTGACACCCTAAATTTCGACAAGGTAGTACAGGTGTAATGGCAGCCCCAGTTCAGATCGAATGAACTAGTCAGTAGGTTTACTCAAAGAAATGACTCGAGCGTGTTTGACTATTCCAGGGACACGTAAGAAGATCTCCTACTGAAATCAAGTCGTCCCATCGGGTATTTACGCCCATCCGTTATGGCCGAACTTTACAGTGGAGCGTTGAAGATCCTAACAAAACAGGGTCTACACTTGAAACCTTTTTTAGAGGATTCTTTTTGATTGAAATCGAGAATTCCACCAAAAGTCTTCTAAAATTTGACATATTTGTCCTGAATACAAGTAATCCAATACTTCATGGCCGACTGAAAGCATTGCGAGCTTCAACTCCCGAACTCGATTACAAGACGGATAAAACAACGAATTCGCAGATGCTATTTATAACAGACTCCGGCGTTAAATGAAAGGACTTGATGCATACTATCTCCAGCACCTATATCAAAATTTGGGGTTTTTAACAAGTTACATTCAATTCCTAAGCAGCTTTGTCTTGCTCGAAGGTCACTACTCAAAGTTAATCACCGTGTGGAGCACTTCAGTGTTTTATTAGCAACGAAAACGACAGGCCGGAATCTTCTGTACCTCATATTTTGTTGAATCAAATGCTTGAGAGCCATGGTGGTTTTGAGGTGAACATAGTGCAAGAGAAAGCGAGAAGAAGACGAAAATGTTGCATTTTGCCTGAAGTTGTGTCCCTTTTGTGGATCCGACAGTTCGCCTGTTCGGCCAATAGATGCTTGCACCGTGCGGTGCTGGTCCTGCAACAGATTTGAGAACATGAAGTGACAGAACACCTCCACAGACCTTTGATATTTAGTTGAAGAGATAAAAAGAAATTTCACATATGCGGTCAAGTTTAGTGAATTAGACGAAATGCTCTTGTAAGACTGCAAAGTTAACTTGGATAAAGGCTCCTGGTGGATGATGTCGACCAGATACCTACATGAATCTATTGTTCAAGGCGGAACAACTTGCTCGTCTGTTCAGCGCAGAGGAATGTGGTTTTGTAGAAAAGCAGTAACTGCCAGCGCACACGTGTAATTTTTTTTTTTAGAAAGAAAAAAAGGATGAAGAAATCATGATTGTCAGACAGCTCTTTGCTCAACTCGGAGAATGAACCATTCATACCAGAATCTAAACACCAAAACAGTTCGATATACCAGGTAGGAAATAACATTCTGCTCATTAGTTGCCAAAATCGCTGGAAGTAACACTTAATTATGTACCCAAATATCACTATACCAGTACGAAGATCATGTCCATCACATTACCATGGCAGCTGTAGCGGCGTAGGCAAGTCCGATCCCATCGTCACATCTGCCGTTCCAATGTCCCCTGTTAAAGTCAGCAAACACCCTGCATGTAGATTTGAAAACTTACTTGGTCCTCTGGGTGCCCAATACTGCCCACTCTTACTCATATCTAACCCTTCCGCCCACTCAATCAGGGTCTTTGCTGCCTCATCAGGCGTCACTGCCCCTCCATCGTCCCAGTACTTATCAAACCCCACGCCAGCTGTCATCTGTGTCCTCATGAATCCAGGATGCAGGATACTAATAACAACACCATTGTCCTTCAAATCTAGACTCAGCAGCTTCCCAACCATATTCAAAGCCGACTTGCTAGCATGGTGTGCGTAGTTGCCTCCACCTTCTTTCTCGTGGCGCAGACCGATGGAGCCAGACTCAGACGAAATGAGTAGGACTTTGGAGCCAGACTGCAAACGTTTTGCCCGGAACAAGGAATGCACTATGAAGGGAGGTGAAATCGCCGATGTTGCTGGGTTGCGTTAGCCAACTTTGTTGTGCTGGGCGTCCAAGGGAACAACGCACTGTACATTTTGACTTCCTCATCCCATTTTGGTCCGTCGGTAAAGTTCTCCGTTGCAAAATATCCAGCTGTTATGATCTACATTGCATTAGATCTGCGAACACGATCGAAGAGCATTTGCGCATACGACAATGTCGATGGCCTTGACACCACCAGCCGTCATCCCACCTCCACCTCCCAGCGTACCAAGCTGGTTCACCAACCTGGCTCCACAGCCGCTATCTGAAACATCGATATGTGGAATCCATACAATCTTCTCATTCAGGCCCTTAGGTGCTGTAGCAGATCTAGTGGTACCGAAGACAGTGGTGTCTTGCTGAGAAGCATATGCGTTTGCGAGCGAGGCCCCAAGACCACGAGTGGCGCCAACAACAAGTACAGTGGGCATTTGAACAAGATTAAGAGGTTTGAAAGGTCATCAATAAAACAACATTTATCTTTAAGAGAACAAGCTGGGAGATACTAGAGTGATGATGTGGAAAGGATGAGGTAATCGTGCAGGTATACTGAGGTGGGTCAAATAGTGGGGTGAGGTCCATGGCGGGGTTGCGTACAAGATAGGGGCTCGTTTAATCTTGACATTAGGGTTCTCGTTTATTTGAGCAGATACGTACTGAGATACAACCTCATATCATAGGGTAAAAGAAGGAAGAAGGGAATACCCTCGATTGCTCATTTTAGCCTGCTGAATTATTTGAGAGAAACTAGGCTCAAGCTACCAGGTTCAATATGCAACAATAATGCAGTCGACATCTCTCCCAACCAGAGCTTGCTCTTGTCACATCCAAATGACTTCGTCAATCCTCTACTACACATGAGATATGTTTGTCTAATGACCTTGCCAAAGATGAGCAAAATCTAAATTCTCTCCTTGAGAAAGGAGAGAACTGCGGCAACAGCATAAAATCTGATTTGAGACGTGACTGATTTGTTTTCGGTAAACTGTGCTTCAAACAACAGCAGCTACAAAGAGAAGTCTAACATTGAAAGGGGTTTCATTTTCTAAGAATTGAGGTAAAGGTGCAAGTATCTTGTCATCAGAGGCTGAACCTACACTATAGGGAGTGAAAAGAAAGATACAGTACAATAAAAGGTTTTCACAAGAAAGGCTTTGAGAACAGGGCGCAAATGTTTGAATCATACCCAACAGTAAGATCATCAGAAGTAGCTGAGGTTTCAGCCGATGGAAAGGCTTGAGTTTCAGCCCGAGTTGAAGGATTGCGGATCAAAGGATGTGCATTGGCAAAGGAGCTGCCGGACTTGTTGCCATCAAAGCAATTGCTCAACTATTTTGACTTTCAGCATTGTTTCAATAATCTTCAGCATATTGTTTTAAGGAAAGTCACATTGCTGACCTACAGTAGATAATGTTCTTACCAACTACCATTCAGCTTCATACAGATTCTGCTACAGTCTTTGTGATGAGACAGGTACACACAATATTGCAAACCCAGGACAAGGAGATTATCTCTTGGTGCGGATTATTCATGACAATGACGCATGATTCCTTGCTTTGAATGAAATATGAGTATATCCCTTTAATATCATTAAGACCCTGAATGTTGTGATTATAGACATCATCAAAAATATAGAAGTATTCAGATTCACTCCCAACACACACTAAAGAAAGACTCTCCATTTTGGCATGCCACATCATGGTCTAACGGCTAGAGTTCCAAATAGATGGTGGCTGCAGGCGAAACGGACAAGTTGGAGCAATCGGAGCTGCGGCATTAGTGCGAATCCTCAATAGCCGTGCCTGTCATACTTGTACGAGAGTTCTCCCTGATCATCCACCACCTACCAATCAACGAGCAGAGCTCACAGCTATTGTGCTCACGTTGCAGAAGGCTTCAGAGTTATGCGTGGCACTTGATTCACATACAGCCTTGGAACTCACAATATCTTCTGACTCGCAATATGCTGTCAACTGCATGAATATATGGCAGTATCGCTGGAGAGAAAATGGCTGAATAAATGCTAGAGGAAGGCCTGTGGTAAACCAGGATCTTATTCGAGAGGCTTCCAGCCTGGATGAACAACTGTCAAACCTTGGGACGATGGAGTTTCTATGGATTCCTAGAGAAGACAACGTATTGGCAGATAGATTGTGCAATATAGCGATGGATGAGGTTGAAACTTAAAAGGAGATCGAAGATGAAGAAAAGAGAACGACTTGGAGGATCAAGAGGGGTACGAAGCGTCGCACAATTTGTCAAATTATCACCTCCCTTGAGGATTTGAGCGTAACCTTGTGGGTCATTCTGTAGCAAATGTTAGCAGATAATAACTCGAGATGAAAAGCAAGTATTTAACATGATAAACACCTGATGTAAAGAACAAATGCATACTTTGACTCTTGAACAACCGGAATCTGGCATGGAAGATCCGAGGACTTTGGCTGTAGCTCGTTTTACAGAGAGCAAAGAATCTCAACAAAGCTTTGTATTGAATTCGAATCATTGACGTCAGGATCTTCTGATTGATGGCTCAGTTTGAATTGATCTGAAACCTAAAAGTCACGCAAAGTTGAACTAATAATCTCTTTCAAAAAAACAGATTTAGAAAAATGACGCACTTGACATACTCAACATTTCAACCACTCAAGTCAAATGACCACCAACTCATCACATCTTTGCCAGTAAATTCTCATACCTGTGACTTTTTCTAGATAAGTTAGCATGATTACTCTTGTTAGGCTAGGAAAGATACGAACAATGTAATGCCGATTTTTGGACACTTCAATTGCCTCAACAGTAGAATTTGCCTGCTTTTCAGAATTCACGGCAGCAGCCATGGCATGCTATGTCTAATTCACATGCGCAGCTTATATACTACTAATCTCCGTCTTGGGTTTTGTATCGATACTAGCGCGATTTAAATCATTCTGGACGCTATACAAAGCTTGCAAAAGCGGCTCTAACATCTTCATACGCTTGTGGTCCTTAAAGATTCTAAGGAGGTTTTTGGTGTTGATTGCAAGGCAGATAACGGTACTCAAATGCAAGCGGTTTCGATGCACAACAGCATTTCTAGCCTTGATTTGATGTTCTTTGACTTGTTGGAGGCTTGTTTGAGAACTATTGGCCACTGCAACCTGAAGGACAAATCCTACGAAAATATTAGTGCTGTAATTATGCTTCGTGTTGAAAGGAGATGATTAAGAATCGTGAGCATGAACTGTATTGCAGTTTTTTTTTGATATATTTCAGGGATAATAAGAGCAGTAGAAAACTTCCATCACTCCATCCATTGCCAACCGACGGTCACCTCAACCGACATACCACATTTATAATCAATATTGAGCAAAGGGATTTTTTCCTCCAACCAGAGGTGGGAAAACCACCAACAGGATTCCTCCTGTTACGATTATATGATAGGCATTAGAATCCCACACGCAATTCATATTGCGTTGTCCATAAGTATTCAAATTCCCATAGCTAAAACTGACGTAGCATTCGTTCCCAACGGGCAAGCGATAGCTGTGTATGTAGGAAGTCTGGAGCCACCAAAGCCAAAGAAGCGAGAGCGCCGGCACGGCTGGAAAGCGAGCTAACTCTGCAGCAGTGTGTATGTCGCATTTCGATTTTTCAATTAGTGGAATATACTCTCATACCAATCTTTAAGGCGTAACTTTACTTCGCGAGGGTAGTGGGGAGGTGGGATTGCTTTCTCATCCATCTATTTGAGATCTAAATATGTGGTGTATGCTATCATGATGTGTTAATGTTGATGCTTGATAGAGCAACAATCTGATTGAATCTAAAATGTTGTACACGAGACAAAGGAGAATTTTCAGATTAGACCATATTCAAACTTAAGAAAAATTAAAGAACTGCCCATTAGCGAAACAACTGATTCCCGTAGAGAACACTCGCAATGGAACGATCAAAAGACCCTCCATCCCTCCAATCCCAAGCAGCAGCATTTCTGGCTTTCATCCTCCTCACTAGACTTCCAGATCTGCCCGAGCGTAGCTAACCCAAATGCTGATGCTCATGCTCATGCGCATTGCCATTCTCATGATGGAGCGTAGTCCCACCACTTCGAGTTGAAAAAGTGCGACGAGTAATTGTCCTGCCCTCACCATGACTAGCAGAAGAAGCATGGTAGTGCGAGGCAGCACTCTCCTCGAAGCGCTCCAGTTCACGACACTTCTCTTCGTACTTGGCGATGTGCTCGTCTCGCTCTCTGTCAGCGGTGTTGCGACCGGCGATGGCGCGTTCTTTTTGATCGCGGGCTTCGCGAAGAAGGGTGCGAAGACTTTCGATCTCAAACTCGAGCTCGTTGTTGCCGCCTTCGTAGGTGGTCATTTCTTCGGTCATCTCTTCGTGCTCGGCGCGAGTCTTTTCGAGGTCACAACGAATGTGGTCACGGGACTCGGTAATGGAGCGGATCTCAGCTTGGAAGATGACAATCTTCTCTTTGAGCTCATGGATCTCAATTTGTAGGCCACTGTGCTTGTGGCGAGCATCGTCTCGTTCAATGATGATGGACTTGATGCGGTCTGTCAAGTTGGATATCTCGGAGCGAAGTTCTAAGAGAGTAGAGTCTTGTCTACGAAGCGACTCTTCGAGGACGATGGTTCGGCGATGACTGTCGTGAGCTTTGCGCTCAGCTGAGCTAAGACTATCCTTGATCTCATCGCGCTCGATAGTTACGAGCCGATGTTGTTCACGAGTACGCTCGACGAGTTCAGTGACCTCGCTCCTCTCCAGCTCCACTGCACGAAGGCTGTCTTTCACAGAGAGAAGTTCTCGTTTGAGGTGCTCGTACTTCAGCGACAGCTCGGAGTTGCGATCCTCAGACTCGCTGAAGCTGACAAGAGTTGTTTTGTGCTCGCGACGAATGTGTTCAATCGTAGAAGTGAGCTCATCACGTTCCAGCTCAACACTTCGCACAGTTTCTTTGACCTTTGTGAATTCGCGATGAAGTCTGTCGGATTTCTCCGTAGCTTCGATAATTTCTTTTGAAGACTCTTCAATTCTTAGCCTAGACTTTCTTATGTCTTCCTTGAGGCGATCGACCTCGAGGAGGCGTTCTCCATTCTCCAGATCAGACATCTTCAGGCGATCTGTGAGGGACAAGACCTCTCTGTGTGATGCCTCATACTTAGTTGTGATGTCGGTGATGCGGCTGGTAATCTCAGTACGTTCACGAACAACCTTGTGAAGTTCTCTTTGCAATCTATCAGCCTCGTCTCTGGCGCTGAGTCGTTCGCTCTCGGAAGTGGCGAGTGCGAGAGTGAGAGTTTCATGCTCAGATCTGATTCGTCCAAGATCTACTGATCGTCAGTAGATACAATATGATGCAGAATTGCCGTTACTTTGGGCGTGAAACTTCCGAAATGATCGCTAGTGATAAACATGTTTGAATCTGGAAGACATACCGTTGTGATGACGAGTAACTATCTCTCGAGCTTCAATGAGCTCACGACGAACATGTCCAAGCTCATGGTCACGATCAGCAACCTTCTTCTTCTCCGCAGAGAGTCCAGCAATAGCAACAGAAATGTCAAAAAGGAGTTTCTCGATCTTCTTTTTGCCTACGCTGGTTTCCTCGCTATATCGATGGCGATCAGTCTCTCGGCGTTCGAGCTCCGATGTAACTTCAGTGACCTGTTCAAGCAGATCTTGTCTCTCTTCTGCCCAGGATTCGCGTTCAGCAATGAGCTTAGCCCAGACCTCTTTCAGCGATGAAGCTTCTCGGGAGGCACTGGCCATGAGTTCCATCAATGCGAAGAACTTGCTCCTATTGCTAACGGTTAGCCATGTCCAGTTACTCGTAAAACATTTTCCTTTTGGACTGATTGACAGCTAATTTAAGGCTTCCATTTCCATGCCTGTGTGCGTGGAATGGGGTTGGAAGTCGTAGAGATTGGAAAAAGTACTTACTCTGCCGAGGCAGTAAGCTCAGTTGACATCTTGCTTCGATGAGCTTCTAGGAATGAGCCGGATCGACGAACTGATCTGCTGAACTGGCGACTGGTGGACCTCCCTCCCGTGACTGAACGAGAGTCCGAGAACTCGAGGTGTTTGTGACCATGGCCATGGCTTTGGACAGCACCTGTTGATCCTGCATCAAAGAAGTCGCGAGCTTCAAGTTTCATTTGTGCGAGCCTCTCAGCAGTCAATGCAGGACCGTGGGTGTCTTCCATATTTGCGTTGGTTTTCAGATATATATTGAGGAATAGGGGGCGAATCAAGTGGCACAATAACCCATGAAATAGACTGACAGTAAAGAGTCTGAAGAGCTTACTTACGGTAGCAGATAGCTTTATATAAAACTGATTGATTACTGATAACGCTTTGATAGTAGATGAATGTATCGATTATCAATGAAGCTAGCGAAGTTAAATGCGAGTCAGACTGTTAGATGATCCTCAAGCGACATATTTGAACAAGCTTGATTGCGAAGTAGGTAGACGAATGAAATCGAGGAATGTGGCGGCTCGTGAGAAACCGAGACATGATAAGAATAGTCCATCACAGCTCTTCAACCTTGATGCAGGCAGCCCCATCCATGACGACACATCCAACTCCAATTTTTTAGCTTGGAAATAAGTTCCATGCAAGAAGTACATACAATTAATGGCGCTGAGACAAGGTGACAGATTCGACAGTGTTATTGGAATTGAACTCCAAAATCTCAAGCACTAACTTTGTAACTAAGGAAAAATGCCTGTGGATCGGTCAATCAAATATCTCAACAAGAGGCCACCAAGATGCAGCCTTGAGCATCATCATCTCTTCGCTATTCAATCTGTTAGCCGAGAACGTGAGCTAACAGATCGAGAAGATCTGCTTGCATTAAAGCCGCAATGGACCAAGCCGCAAACGCGTGGAGCAGTATACATGCTATGCTCACTTCCACTAGGAGCATTTGGATGTCGACCATACTTCATTCCGTACCAAAGGCGGAAGATCTTCCAATGCTTTCGGTATCCCAAGCATATTCCCCACCATTTTCTCAACTTAGAATTGCTAAAATCTCAACTCACATGGTTGAGCTAGTATAAATATTCTTTTTCAAGCATTTTGACCTACCTTATGCTTTCTTGTTAGTTGGAGATCACGTGATACATGCATGCTATTCAGTTTTTGCATTAGTCTCCTTAATCTTACTGTATTCCATATTATTTATGCTATTATATGAGATCACAGGTTGTAGGCACTGATCTAGGTGTTTATATGGAGCTTTTACTGCTGTACAAGTTCTTTAGACTTTTTAATCCTATCTTTTTCACCTACTCTGTGCCGCGTGATTCACCCCCTTTTCATCCCTTATTACTCTATGCGTCGACCATAGAACGTAGCAAGATTGATTGAAGTCGTAGTTAACCTAAGATTATACAATGTTGTGTTTCTAAACTGAAGTGTACACATAAAGAAGTATAGCTTTTATCTCACTAGTAAGGCTGATGCCGAAGCACTAAGTCTGGTGGCGGGTCCAAGCACTGGCACCTCCGCAATGTGGCTGCTGAATGAGCACTCGTATAGTCAAGCCATACGGAGGTACTCATTATGGTATAAACGTACGTTCATGACGAGTTCAGATCTCGATCTAAATCCTGGGAGCTGCCCTAGGAGGCAGTTTAAAATGGGGGCTTGATAGACTAGCTTATACCAAGCACAAGGCTTGTTGGAATGTTGGCACCCGTATCTCTGTAGCCGGAACTTCAAGTTGTACCCCGCGAGACTGTTTCAGCCATTGACGTTTGCCAAGGTATCCGCATTGCTCAGAATTGATTTACTTTTTTCTCTGACGATCTCTTTCCCATCAGACCGAAGTATGCAACTCGAGTTGAATGAACCGAGGACAAGTACCTCGGTATCCTAATACAGAAACATCATGGCCCGATTCAACCGGATGCTTTCACAAGAGATATACCACAACAAGATAGGTAGACACAAGCTTGGTTCAGCTTTGCGAATCGAGGGTAACGCATTAGCGGCATTTGTTAGCCATAACTATATTATCATAGAAGAAGTGGACATCTAGAAGAGCTGAATAGTTGTAGCTGGCTTTGGTGCAGGTTGTTCTCGGATTTGACTTCGGGCGCTTTAGCGAGCCTTTCTCTTCTGATATTTTACTCATAATCAACGGCTTAATAATGGTCTACTTAGATTTGTAAAGATGTTTTTGTATTTTTGTATTCTAAATCCTTGCCTTCTACCCTAAACGACAGATAGAGGTTACTACAATACTTAAGCTAACTTTGTCGTATACTTAGGCAATTTGGATCGTGCTTAGGTATAATACGGTATGCTTAGAAATTTTTACTCTCAGCTTAGGTCAAAGCGATACCTACTTACGTCTAGATATTAATATAGAATTAGCGAGAAAAAAAAGTTTAGTCTGACTTATATAGTAGTTACAATAAGTTTAGACGTCTTGAAATTTCTCAACTACATAGAGCCAGTCTTTAGTTAATTCGAATTTTTAGATCGAAACTTACGGTGGCCTTTCGTCTCTGTTTCTTCGTAAGCTTTGGTTGTGGCGCCTTCTCGGGTTCGTCCATCTCAGATCTTTCCTCTCCTGACACTTTCCTGACAAGGTTAGACTAAATATTCGTGAGGATTATCAAGAACAGGAATGGAAACTTACTATCACACCATTCGTCTTCAGACTCTTGGATTACGGGTTCCTTCTCAACGCAAGTATTCTCTCCATCCTCACTATAGTTGTCGGAGATCTCATCCATCTATCGGTCTCCCCATCAATGTTCTTTTCTTTGTTCTTGTCGAAAACTTCTTCCCACTTCCTCTTCAAATTTGTCTCTTCGTGGTCCTGGCCTGGAGAGTTCACGAGATTGGTAGAAGGGGAGCTGTGCAGCAGCAGAGCACTCTTGTCCGTAAGATTACCAGTTTCAGCCTGCAGCGAGACAGAGGAGGCGTGGTCTGCGGGATTTGCGTCTGCGCTCTCAATTGTTCCAAGAGCAACGGATGGCTGTGTCTTCTGCTGCAGCAGCACGTTAGCTGGGGCTGCATCTTCTCTGATTAGCACACCTTGGGAAGAGCACTTACGAAAAACAAAACAGCTGGCTAGATTTGAAGCTCATACTTGCAGTTGGTATAAAATGGGCGTGGGGGAAGACCAGGAATCAAAGGTGCGCGGTCCATCTTTGGCTGGAGGATTGGGAATAGAAGCAGACTTTTCAGTCGATGGGATCTTGCTTGTGTTTGGCTCCAGCATTGTGATGATAGTAGGTACAGACACAGATGTTTTTGGTTGCGCGCGATCGCGTCAGAAATTCTTGTCACGAGAAACGTTTAACCGAAGTTTAATAAAGTTAGGAGGAAGCTGCTGCAATCAGGGCCAAATTAAGCGAGATCTGGGAATAAATTACTACACTTTCAATACGGCCTAAAGAAAAGACGAAGCCTAAAGATAATTTCTTGGAGATCTCTCAAAATTGCGTCCTCTTTTAAGCATCTGTTCTTGTATGTTTCATAGCAGTGGCGGTTAACAAGCACAGATCAACGACTTTGCAGCCGAATGCTCATTGGATACTCGTATACTATCACCATCAGAATATGCACAGGGGGTATGAAAATACTCCTATAACACCTTCAAGTATGCCAAATGCGATCATTTATAATCTTACAAGTATTCGCCATCATGTTCGTACTTAGCAGTTGTCTCGTCAATAGAGTTCTTGTCACCAACCTCACTGTCTGCTAATGAGTTTGAGTTTTCTTCTGGAGATATATCCATCTCGCACTCTCTGCAATCTTTCTTTTCATCCTCTTCTCTCTTTCGCTTCAACTTGTGACCATGCTCTTTGGAAGTTCTCATTGCTGTTGGAGAGTCAATATTTTGGCGAGCTGCAGAAAATGTTAGCAAGGGAGGCAGAAAGGAATGATTACCAGCACTGGGGCTGCGAATGTGTAACTCTTGGACGGGGGGTTGATTTCATACCTCGGGTCGAATTGTGTGCAGACAACACGATCTTTGGAGCTGGATACAGGTCTCATCTCGGCTGTGGCATTGTTAACAGATTGCAATCTATAATCGGACAAGATAGAGCAGCAAGCCGTATACGAAGACTTCTATTACACTCTAGCTTTGCTGAATAGGTTTCTAATCTTTGTATTTCGAGATCTGGTTTGGCTTGATCTAAAAGAAGCTGTGCCGAAGAGGAAAGGCTAGGCTATGTTAAGCGAGGTCTGCGAGTGCATTGCTATGTGTTCAACACGACCCAAACGCAAAACCCGAGAATGATCCCTTTAAGGTGGCTTAGACTCTCATTAACCCTTCTGGTAATTTTCTCTTGTTTTCAAGGTATTTCTATTGTATAATTCAGCTGGGTGGTGGCTGGCTACGACCAACGATTTTGTGAACAAATTCTTGGTGGAAACACGCCTGAGAAAACATATATGGTGCGGTATAAGAATAACAGAATCCGAGAAGACTAAGCGCAGATTCAAGAGTTTTTTGTGGGTTTCTAACCCATACCGATATGACTTGTGCGAAAACGACTCAAGCGAAGAAGAAGTGAATTTTGGTAATCACCCGACCGCCTGCCATTCATATTTCAAACAAAATAGCGAAATCTCGACTACCCCACCCCAAAAACGTAATGGTATAATATAAGCATGCTAGCTGATTTTCAATAGTTATTTTTATCTCCCCCTCTTACCCTTCCTACCCTTCCCCCCCAATTCCGCCCAATTCCCCCAACCCCACAAAACGAAATAAGCTTCAGCGAAGATAATGAACGGCCTATAAGTCGAAGCAACCGGGCAACAAGACATCCGCTGGTTTGCAACCCGGCTCGCATAATAGTTTCATTACCCTCAGTAGTTGCTTCGAGATATGATTCCTTCAGCCTCGAGGGCCGCGGATGATCGTCCTGTTGGTCGCTGCCTACTTGTAAGTCTCCCTTTCCTTGTTATATATATTAATTAGATCTAGTTTTCAATCAAATACTACATATTATCAAATATTTTTTTTTCCCCAACTTCTTTACAAAAATCGACTTCAACAAATGCAAGCTAGTTTCGCATTGACAAATTGTCGAGTCCATCAGAACAAGATATACAAAGCTGTACAAACACACACTTCTTCTGTAGGTATTTCTGCAGATAGAAAGTTAAAAACAGTGCTGAAAACATATTTCCAGACGATACAAGAAGACTCATTATATGAAACTCGTTACATTTATTTTACAGGTGCTAATCAACAATTCCTCGAAGCTCTAACAGTCTTTCTGATCGTTCTTTTGCCCTATGATACTATGCAACATATACATAACCACACCAAAAACACCAGCAATTACTTCACACAAAGAATGGTTGCTATGCAAAGTTAGCGACTCGGACAACAATGGAACCGTATGCAACTGCACTCACCACATATGGCACATAGGGCGCTGAGACATATGGCTCAATGGTAACCCGCGCCTCCCCGTCGTCGCTCCGCTTATCCTTGAGCTCCACCCAAGCCTTCTTAACACCAGAGACTTCATCCGTTGTGACTTCTCTCGTCGTCTAAGGATCAGAAGGGCCTCTCTCCAGCTCATCACGGAGGTCTCGCAGAGCTTGCCAAACGGGAGTGAGGAAGCCCACGCGCTTCTGGTCTTGGAAAGACTCCATCAAGCGAATGGAGTTGAGGAGCATGAAGATGAGAGTACTCAATGGAAGACGGTGTCGATGGAAAATGATGTTGCAGGAGATTATTTGCTTGCTCATCAGTCCGTGCAGACTGTGGGAGGGTATCTGCTTGATCGAAGTGGCAGGAACCCACTCTGTGATAAGTTAGTATCGCTCGCATCTTCCAATTCAGTGTAAAGCTTACTGAAACGAGTGCATCTCCAGAACAATCCTATCGCAACTACGAATTCACAAGTATAATCAATGCCCAAAGTGTGGATTTTTGACTTTAGGTATCGGTGTGAGAATTCCCAACAGCCATCCTCAACACAGAAAATTACTTGAGTCATCAGATCAAATGCGAATTCCGCGTTCGGCAATCCGTTGTTGGAGGCACCATTGAGTTCAAATACGCGAATTGCTTCGGCAAGATACTCGGCAGATGTTTTTCTTGACACTTCTTCCTCCTCATTATCTGATGCTTCCTTGTCAGTCTTGGATTTTTCGATGGTGCGGGATGTGTATTGGTTTGATCTTCGTCTATTATCGTGTCTACTGTTGCGGCGAATTCTCTTGGTTGTATCATGTTGCTTCATTAGTGTGGCCAATAAGTTAGTTAGTCAGCTAATCAGCGAAGTAGATATATAGCTTACTTATTAATATGATTAAGAATCTTCGTTAATTTACTTATAATAACTTATAAACTCGCTATTAGCGAAGCTATATATCTAATTATACTATATTTTATATAGTTAATATTTTAATAATACCTTACTACTATTAGTTTTTTAGTACTTTCTAATACTATAGTATATTTTATAATAAACGAAAGTTTTTTAATATAGTAATCTTAACGTAAAAAAAGAATACTTGTTTATATTTAACGTTTATAATAAGTATAGAAAGGTAGTCGAAAATTATTTTTATAAGCTTAAGCTAGTATATTTCTTTTAATTTCTAGTATTTAAAAACTAGAATATAACTAATTAAAAGCTTTTCAAGATAGAAATAGAGTTAATCTCTCTAATCTAATAGTATAGGTACTACTTATATAGTACTATAAGAAGCTTTTTTATTAAATTCCTAGTCTAAAAACGAAAGCTTTAATTATAGTATAATTATAGAAACGACTTAAGCTTTACTTTAAATAAATCTTCTATAGTCTTTTTCTTAAAAAGAATATAACGTAGACTTTTTAGTTTAGATATACTTTTTTACTATATCTATTTATTTTTCTTTAAAATATACTTATTTCTACTAAGGATATAGTATAATAGTACTTAGCTATATAATCAAGTTATTTATTTTTAAATACTATTTATTTATTATATTCTACGTATATATAATTAAATTTTAAATACTTATATAGTAATTAAAAACGCTTACCTTTAACTTAGTTTTAAGCTTTTTAAAATAATTAAAGATAATATTAAATATAGAAAGTACTTTTTATAATATATTATATAATAATCTAGATATATTTTTTTATAGATCTATATTATCTTTTAGACCCTTTATTAAATAGAATAAAAAATTAAGTTAATCTTTAATAATCTATAATATATTCTAATTATTATCTATAAAAAGATTATTTATAATTACTTCGATATTAAGATTATTTATAAAATTTTAAAGAAAGTACTAATACTTATTAATCGCGATTTAAAGCTTTAATACTCTACGAATTATAGAATAAAATATATTCTATCTAATACTTCTATTAAGAACGAGCTACTAGATCTTACTTTTTATAACGTCTTCGTTAAGAGATTCTAATAAACGAAATATATCTAATTATTTTCTAGATACTATAATATATATAACTATATTATATAACTTTTTTAAAATACTCTATTTTCTCTATAATTTTCTACGATTAGGAGTACCTACCTTTTTATATTTAATACTAAATAACGCTTTATTTTAGCTAAAGAGATATATACTTATAATAAGATTAATAATATAACTTATATAATAAAACCGTTTTAATATAAAATTAAAACTTATAGTATAGCTAAGCTTTATAAGAGTAGTATTATTATTAGATATATTATTAAAAACGAAGTAACTAAGATTATTTATAGTAATACTAAAACGTTTAAGTAAAAAAAGAATAACTATATATTAATCTAATATAATTAATAAAATAAATTAAACTATAAAAGTACTTTTATTTACTTTTAATTTACTATAATCTAGAAGGTTAGAGAGGCTAATTAATTAAATAACGTTTTTATAGTACTTATTAATAAAATATACTATTATTTTAACTATACTAATCTTTTTTCTTTTTAACCTTTATTTATTAAATAATATAAAGATTTTTAATTTTATAACTCTAATCTCCTCGATAATCTATAGTTTAAAATACTTAAATATCTTATAGACCTAAGTACTAATAATAGTATATAAAGTTAAAAGAGCTTTAGATATATCGATATTAACGATTTTAAAGAGACGTAGTAACTATAATAAAGATACTTTCCTTTACTTAATATTATTATAAATTATTTATTCTAAAAAAGTATACTTATATTTAAGTTATTAGAATAGAATAATACGTTTATAATCGTTATTTATAACTCTAGAAGTTTATATAAAAATACTTTCGTAAAGTACTCTTTAAATATCTTTATTTTAGTTAAAGTAGTATATATTAAAAAAGTACTTTTTAATGTTTTAAAGAGTCTTTATATTAAAGTATTATCTTTTACCTTTTAAAAACGTAGTATTATAATAACTTAATTAAGTTTAAAGTTAGTATCTCTACGTAAATATCGGTTTTAAAGCTTTTATATATCTTATAAGCTTAGACTATAGTATCTTTACGTATATTATTATTAAAGGTATATCTAAGGTACTATACTTACGATATCCTAGGATTTTTCGTCGTATTAATAAGTATATACTTTATAAAAAAACGCTTCTAAATTAGTAATCTATCGTTATATAACGGTTCTCTAGTTATAAATAATAAATAAGTTAAAAGTAGTATTTTTTTTAGTATCTTAAAAAAGTTATAATTATTATTTTATATTAGTTTAACTCTTTTATACGTATTCTAAATAAGTTTATTTTAGGCCTTAGTACTTATAAGGCGACTAAACACGTTAAAGAAAGTTTTAAATAATAATATAAATAACGTAAAAGAGATTTTACGATTAGTATTTAATTTAAGAATAATAATCTCGTTATTAGAAACTATAGTATATAAAAAGTAAGACTAGTAAAAGAGTAAATAATTATAATATAAAGATAAATATTATATCTAGCTAAAAGATAAAGATAAAATAAAGTAATAGAATTAAAAATTAAACTAATAATAAAGCTTTATTTCGATTATATAACGAATATTTAAAAATACTAGATCTATATACTTCCTTAAAAATATTAATTTATAACTTCGAAATCTTTAAAATTAATAGCTCTAGCTTATAAGTTAATATATTAACGTAAGAAAACTACATTAACTTACTAATATAAATTAAATCTTAAGCTAATAGGCTTCTTGGCGTAGCTTATAGGCTCGCTAATTAGCTGGCTTGCTTACTAGCCACTCTGTGCTTCATGCTGTTAGAGCGATATCCTGTGCCATTTTCAGATTAAACAACTTACTTGGTGATCATTTACTTCTTCTACCTCGTCTCTGGTGTGCTCATTTCGATCTTGTCTTACATTATTTTCATTACCTGCTCAAAATTGTCAGCGTCTGTTGATTTCTACTTGAATATATGGCTCGGCATAACATACCTTCGCTGTCAGACCATTCGCTCTTGGTAGAATAACTTGAGTCGTTATCATAGCTCGCATGCTCCAAGCCTTGGCTCTGACTGTCTGCGCGCTTCCTCTTGCCTGTCTCGTTACTTTGGCTAGCAAGACTGTTCCGCAGTGCTGAAGCCTTTTCACGCGCTGCGCTATCCTTTGTGATTTCCGAGAAAACGCGGCGGACCGAGTTCAAGAGACCAGGTTCTAAGGCCGATGGTCGTCGCGAGGCGTCCATTCCAGCAATATTCGCAATGGAGGGTTGCTTGATTTCACATGGAGGCATGGGCTTAGCATCCGGAGGGCTTGGAATCTTGTGCTTCCGCGATTTGGTTGCCTTGGTACTGGCCTGGGCCGAACTGGACATCATACGCGTCAAGGGGGCTCCAGATCTGCGTGTTGGTGGCAGATTGGTGTTTGCTGGCCGTGGTGGTAGACTTGTATCGGGCGGGAGGCTCATCTTGCCTAGGTTTTTGGACTGCACAAATTGGATGACAGAAAAAGAAGATAGGGAAGAACAGTCTGAACGAGTGAAATAATCTGCGTTAAATTCCGCAGATTGTGAAATGTGTTTGGAGTTTCGGGTTCTTGACCAAAACCTATGGGAAGGCTGCTGGTACCGACAAAGTCGGATTAAGCGAGGCCTGAAGGCTACCCACCACGACGAACGCTAATGAATGTGTCAAAAGATGAAAAGTGCGCGAAATAAATATTATTCTACTCGACAAAGTTGCAACAGTACCAAAAATTTGAAAAACTCAAGGAAATTTACAGTTATTTCAGCACTTGCTTTCTCATTCTCACATCCTGTTCTCCTTTATACATCTAACAGACGAAAAGAACGACTACTCATCGAAGAGCTGAAATACTGATAGCAGCATGGAACTCTGTGTGCCTTCAAACTTGACTTCGATCGTTCTCCTACAGCTATATCATTGTGGGTGTCGAGCCCATTATCTGACAAGGCTACCTGATGAGAGATCTAGCCCAGCTGTTAGCTTGATATCAACAAGCCTTTGATTTTGTTCCGGAGCATAACGCTTGTCGCGCTCTCTATTGTCATGGAAAACTCAGTTCTCGACTGAGCTTTCCAAACTACTTTCACTAGATGCGCTTTCCAATCTTTCTGTAATGTGACACCTGCCTCGAAGCTACAGAGACTACATACAAAATATCTCAAAATCAGAAGTCCACCGATTTGAGCAGAAGACAAAACATACATGTTGACCTTTGATCGTCCACAAACGAGGAAGATTTAGACTTTGAATAGTTGATCTTTAGCTGAGCTGAAATAAATAACTGACTGCTACTTGACAAGCCAACAGAAGCAAGAGCGCAACGGAGCAGAAACGCGAAATCCAGAAATAAACCCAGCAAAACCTACAACAGGGCCCTCACAACTTGTCACGGATTTGATCCAAACTTCAAACACGGCTTCATTCCTGAGGGATCTAAGAAATTACTATCTTGCCTTCATAGTATAATATTCGCTTAGGAAAACTTGAGGTGAGAGGATACTTGGCTTGGTCTGCCATGTGATTGACGTCGTACATATTCTCCCCTTGTTATATAAAACAGATATGTTACCTTCCAGCTGCGGTGAGCTTATTTGCTGTTCGTGCAGCCTTTATGTCAACAGCTCTTCTTGTTGGGCATGGATGTCGTAGAAGGATGGAACAGACGGATTGTAATTTATACCGTTAGAGTTTGCTTGAAGCACTTGCATACTTCTTCAAGTCCTTGACTTCTTCTCTGATTGCCAGCTCTCCCATGATCTCTTCACTCCCGCCACCTATGTATTCACAGTCAGAGGCCAGAAAATAAACAACAAGCCGTGGATAACTTACCGACTGCCAAAACCCTCACATCTCTTGAAATAGCCTCAATTCTACGATCATGTCAGCAACAAGAATCTAACACACCACAAACAAGAAAAACAAACCTTCCTCCCTTACCACCCCTCGCATATCCCAACCCACCCATGACCTGCTGCGCCTCTCTAACGCACTTCTCCAAACACCTCGTGCTCACCACCTTCAACATAGCAGTCATGCCACCAATTCTCACATTCATTTTCTCATCTCCCTCCCCTTTTTCACGACTCAGCTGAATTAGCCAAGTCAGCTGTTCCAGGAACGCCTGCGCAGGCTCGATCATTCTTCCCATTTTGATGAACTTGGCGCGAATAATTGCATTCTCAATCAATTTCACCCCAAACGTCTCACGCACACACGCATGCCTCCACGCATCCTCGCAACACACGCGCGACAAGCGGATAGCAGACACAGCGATGGCGTGGCGCTCCGCGTTAAAGTTCGACATGATGACTTCGAAGCCGCGGTTCTCTTTGTGTATCAAGTTCTCAACGGGGACAAGGATGTCATCGAAGGTGATGAATGTGCTTCCTGAGGCACCTACACCCGAGTTGTGCATTGCTCGTGTCGTGACGCCGGTGGTCTTGAGGGGGATGATGAGGAGGGATATTCCTGCTGCTCCTGGGCCACCAGTGCGTACAGCTGCTGTGACGTAGTCCGCCCAGATACCGTTGGTAATCCATTTCTTGGAGCCGTTCACGAGGTAGTGGTCTCCTTGGCGTATGGCTGTCGTTTTGATGTTGGCGACATCAGAGCCGGCTTATGCTTGTCAGTAAGAATTCATGTTTTAAATTGAAGAAGACTTACCGTCGGGCTCGGTAATGCCTAGACAGAATCGGATGCTTCCGTTTGCTACCCCAGGCAGGTATTTCTCCTTCTGAGCTTTGGTGCCGAAGTTGACGATTGGAGGAACACCGATACCATTTCCACCACCGAGTCCCCAGAGGACACCGGTGTATGCCTTCGTCTGTTAGTTGAGTCCTCTCCGTGAAGCTTTCCAGGAAATCACCATTCGTGATAACTCATCATTAGTGATGAGCGAGTGCCATGCATCCCATTCCGACCCAGGAATATCTCCCGGCAATCTCACATTCTTCAACCCCGAACTCAGCGCAAGATACCCAAGCTCGGCGTGTCGTTGAAAAGCCTTTTCTTACATCAGCTCAACTTCATTTCAATTGTCATGATTGGGTCACGTGCAGCATCTGGAACTCTCCCGGCCGACTCCCACTCAAAGGCATGAGGCAGAAGCTCATTGTCGACATATTCTCGCACGGCGGCTCTTAGCTTGCGATGTGAGTCTGTGTAGTGAGGTGATACATTTCTCGAGTACCAGAGAGGCTCTGCATAGGGGGTTGGACAGCCGAAGGGAGGATATGTGGCACTTTTGTCAGTATTTGAAGGCGAGAGTGAGGGGGTTGAACCAGGACTAGACATTTCGAGTGCGATTGAGCTCAAGTTTTTAAGAATGAGAGTTTCCTAGGGAGACTTTGATGACATTGTAAGATTATTACAAGAAGGTCTTTGCTGATGCTTATTGCATTGCATGCTGATGATCATGCTGTGCACGATCGGCAGCTTGAGCTGGACCTCGGCACGTTCTCAGCCCCAGGATTTCAATATGCCACTTCGGGACATTTTGCTAACAGTCCAAAAGAGGACCATGAATACATGAAGTATGCTGCAGAAGTTTGTCTAACGTTTTGTGTGAAGACCACACGAAGCGTTTATCGTCCCAAAAGCTTACGATTCATGCACACGGCTGTTTTACCTAGTTTTCCCACATGGAAACCCACCATTTTCCGGAGCTGTAACCGGATAAGGAGGATTATATCCAGAGCAAATCTCACACAGACAGTACTTTGATCAAAACATCCTGATCATCATGAACATCATTTCTCTCATACAATGTTTATCTGGCAATCAATCAACATAGAGGGAATTTCCTGATTCAAAGTTCTGTTATAAGCCCACATTCCATCTCTTCCCCCCTCCCTTTCTCTCTTTCTCCCTGTCTTTCTCTCTTTCTCCCTGTCTTTCTTTCTCCATTCCTTTCTTTCTGTTCTCTCTTTTTTTCATCGCCAGGTGTCGTTTATCTCTGATATAAGACTTACTTCGACTTCAGGGTAATATCCTTCGTTTACTTACCTAGGTACTTATATCACACATCCAAACCGTCCGCTCCTCTTACTCAAATTGCTCTAGTGCATCTCTTTATACCATCGCTAGTTCCATTTCTAGCCTACCCACTCATTCAAGCATTCTTTTTTCCTCCGCGATAACAAGATGGTCTATAAAATCGTCCTTCAAGTCGACGGCGGCTGCCGTCACAACGGCGCACCCAATGCCATCGGCGCCGCCGCCTGTGTGCGAACCTGGAAATTTGGAAGAGGGAACACTAAGAAATACATCAACGACCTCCCCCTTGACCCGCCGCCCACCAGCTCGCGCGCCGAGCTCACCGCCGTGATCATAGCCCTGGAGTGCGCCCGAATCCAGCAGCAGAAGCTGCGTCCCGAAACCAAACTCCGCGTCACGATCATGGCGGATTCAACGTACGCGATCCTGTGCGCGACGGAGAGTCATAAATGGGCTGCGGATGGGTGGAGGCTGCGCTCGGGGAAAAGGGCGAAAAACATTGATTTGGTTGCGATGATTTTGCTGCTGGAGAACGAGTTGCTGGATACTGGGGGAAGCGTGAGATTTGTCCATGTGCCAAGGGAGGAGAATGTGCTGGCGGATAAGTTGTGTAATTTAGCGATGGACAGACAGGAAGGTTTGGTGGGGAGGTTTTGAGGATTTCGAGATTGAGTGTAAGAACTTGCTGGGTCGTGACATATTCGCACCTTGCTCAAACTTGGAGACTCTCTTGCGAATAACTTTCAATTCCACCATCAACATCAACCAAAGCCTGCATGGTGTTCTATATTATTCCACGAATAACAACGCGGTGAGATCAATAGAAGACTGGCAGACTCGCTATCACTGGACATCACAGATACCCACCGACATTGCTTGTGGCCGAACATCAGACTCTAAGGACTGCAAGCAACAGGAAGGCCGGTATTGCCTTTCATATCGATGTGAGAATCAAGCATCGAGCAGTAACTTGTGTCAGCTCGCGAAAGGAGTTGTTCGGGATGGAGCGTGGTATGGATGAAGAAAGACAATAATGGCTGTGAGATATCTACCCTACCTTACTCACGACAGACATGCCAGCTCGAGCCACCACTAGAGATCAGATGTACATAGCAAGACACCCAATTCATTCGATTCCTTGCTAATTATAACTAATCCGACGGTAAAAATACTGGACATCTACATTATTCATTCCAAAGACAACCAGAATTCACGTAAATCGAAAAGATCGGGCAAGAAGAGCTGCACCGTTAAAATTGCGCGATTTTCGAAAATTACTGGAGATTGTTGAAATGGTGAGTAGGGTAAGTGCTTCATTGAATTTACCTAGCTTCGTACTAACTACCCCTCGCACAACTGTATATCAAGCACCCAGGGAATTGCCTACTCAACAAGCTCTCGCATGATTTTTTCTGCTTAAACCACTCTCTTTTACTTCAAGGGTCACTTTACAGGACACGTGGATGTGGATGCGTTGCTACAATATCCTTTTACCTGCGATCACTAGATATTTCTCAACCCCATCGCGTTCACATTTCGATCCTAACAATATTTAGTTACCTACTTACCTTGCCTATCTATCTATCTACCTTACCTAGCGTGCCACCCGGTCTTTTCTCGGAAATGATGGCTGGACTACACTGCTCAGCACTTCGCATAGGACATTGGAACTGTAACACAACAGCTCATTTCCCCAGGTCTCCAATGCTAAGGCGACCCAGAAACAAGCACACTTGGCCGACCAATGGCGCGACTTGGCGGCAAGCTTGCTTACCACCTTGTGGTATTCAGCCATTGGCATTCTCGGGAGATCGAGATCGTCAAAACAAAGCTGCAAAAGGCATCGGTAATGTTCTCTCTCCTGTGACGAACGACCAATACCCGACCTTGCGAGCTTCCCTTTCGTCACTATTCAACCTTATTACCAGAAAAGAGTTAGAAACCAACACCTCTCTTCTCGCCAACCGCACTTGAGATGTACTCTCCTCTGTTGTCCTAATGTAGCGGAATATCTCGCTCGAAGACGGGTTTAAATCAAGTCAAGAAGTCCCATTTTTCAATTTTAAATCCAATCAAATTCACAAGAAATCTCTCCTAAAGTCTTCCCCTTTTTCAATCCCCAAATCCATCCATCCATCCCTTCTTATGTTCCCTCTTCCGTCCTATGTACAAAGCCTACCTACCTGTCCTTCCGTCCTTCAATGCCATGCGCACCCGCAGATTACATTACAGTTAATCACGTCCCCCTACAACAACCCCTCCAGTCACCTGTTTTGGATCTCGTATACCATCCTCCTTCACCACCTCCTCGCCCTCACCAGAAATCCACCCATATTTCCTCCCCACAAGCGAGCCTCCCCCGTCTCCAAATCCCCCCACAATCAACGATACAACTCTCACAGCTTACAAGAAAGCAGCGAGCACCAATCCGAACGCAGCGACCAACCCACCGACCTGCTTACCGGCAGCAGCGCCAGTAACAGGGATAAAAGTCTGGGTGGCATTCTTTGCTGGTGCGGTTGGGACAGCAGTGCCATAGGACTTGGTCACGACAGTGGTAGTGGGAGCAGGGCACTTCTCGCCACCTGGGCACACGTATGGGCCGCCAGTGCTGGAGGATCCGGAGCCAGATGGAGATGGGACGGCAGTGACGGTGATGACGCTGATGTAGGTGGTTGGGACGCAGGTGGAGTAGGCGATGGTGCTGAGGGTGACGGTGGCTGGTGGAGGAGCTGGGATGGTCGAGTCAGTCTTGACTGGAGGGGGAGCAGGCACGCCTGAGTTGGTCTTCACTGGAGGTGGGACGGAAGAGTCGGTCTTGACTGGTGGAGATGGTGGGTATGGCATGGTAGAGTCAGTCTTGGCTGGTGGAGGAGGAGCGGGCTTGGTCTCAGCCACAGGGCAGACTGTGGTCGAGGTGATGATGGTGGAAGTCTTGGAGCCGATAGGGCAGTTGGTCACGGTTGGTGGGCAGGCCGTGATGGTGTACTCCTTTGTGATCTTCACAGTGGAGGTTGTGCTATTTTGTTGTTAGCTTGTGTTCATTTATTCATTTATTGATCGATCCAACTTTACAGCCGAAATATTGATATCTCTGCTTGAGGACGTGTACTTGGAAATTGAAACGAGAAGAGAATACGTACTAAGGAGTAATAGTGCTAGACGAAGCCGAAGAAGTCGAAGAGGCAGATAAGGTCTTGGTCTCAGTGACTGGGCAGATAGTGGTGTACAGAGAGATGATATCCGTGGTGACAGAGCCCATCTTGTCTGGGCAATCAGTGACGGTAGGAGCACATGAGGTGACAGTATAGACTGAAGTGGTATACACAGTTGAGGTGGTGTAGTCTGCTGCACTGACGGTAGCAGCACCGAGAGCGAGAGAAGCGATGATTGAGGCCTTCATTTTGGATGAGTGGTAGGTAAGAAGCTGTAGATTTGGAGATGAAGGATTGAGAGAAAAAAGATTGAATTATTCTGTAAAGAATGTAAGTGTATCGAAGATACAGTAAAGAGTGTAGTGAAGGAGATGCTTGTGGGAAAGAGAAGTCATCAGCAGCTTGTTGAGTCTCTATATACTTTCCTGTGATTGCACTTGCAACTGGATCAGGGGAAATGTGTGGAGGACGGGTCACATCACATAAGGTTAAGTCACAAACGCGGTCACACAGTGATGGTTTAGGAATCATGAGTTTGCTAAGGGAAATGAAAATTTGATCCACATATCGTATTGACTCGCTGCAGGACCTCAGGGGCACATCCGTGGCGTTCGCTTAACAGTGATCAGCATCGAATGAAGCTTAGTATAACGCCCCATCAACACGAAAGCGCTTTTGACTGGCTCCTCCATTTCTGCGCCTGTGAACTTGCGGGGAGACTGTAAATTTCCCCTGACGCCGGTCCATGATCCACTGCATGGGATTTGCCCAGCACTCAACGCTAACCGACATTTGACACCTCGTTCCTGGATTTCAACAACGCCATCAACAGCCCATTATTCTCGACGTTAGTTTGCCAAGTATGTAATTTGGGAAGAAGCTCGTAACAGTCCAGAATCGAGATGAATGGTCGGTTTCGTGGAAGGCGAAATCCAAATAAGCCAATTGAAAGACCTAATTGGTGATGGAATCCTATGCAGAGAAGATGTGAAAGAATTCAAAGAGACAGCTGTTGGTGGCTTGATAATTATGTGGTGTCAACATTTCTTTGATGATGTCCGAGGACGAAAGCTCAACGCTAGGACGTTCAAGAACTTAGGGGAAGCATAATCCGGAAAGCCCCTCAATTGCTTGCAACCCCTTTGTTCATGATCGTACACAAGTTGAGTCAAAGTCGCAAGACATTTCTCAAACGCTATGGTTCTTGATAATAAGCTTGATCCGAATAGGCTTTTTCGGGGCGGCTTTGCGATACTTGACAGCCCTTGAGATCAAGCAGTCTCCATAGGCTTGTATGGCATCCAGATCTCCCACCTCAACACCTCGATATTGTAAATCCTTTGATCTCCAGCATTCTCTTTGGCCAACTTTCAGGTATGTGTGCGTTTCGCCAATTGTCTCCGTCTTCAAAATTGGATCGAGGGACATTCCTTGCGACCAGTAGCTATCAATAACGGATTCTTCAATACGGGTTCGCTTTCGGGAATCAACTGCCATAGCCTACAGACGTCAGTTGCTATACTTCGTTGCATTAAGTCGTATGATGAGCAGGCTGATTCTGATTCGTATAGCGTATGCCTTATGCAAAGCGTACAAGGCAGCCAAGGTAACCTCGACTAGCCTATGATTGAGAAATGAAATGAAGCTTACTTGAATAAAGGCCTCTGTTGTACCAACAAATTCTGGCTCAACCGCTGCCCAGTAGATCGCATTTTGGACTGCAGCCTGGTGCTCGTTCGCCTCGCGCTTTCTCTTTCTTGGTGATTCTTGTTGGAGTTGTTCACGAGTCTTCTGCTCGCTGGTGACTAGAGCAGCACGACGTCGCTTTGGTGTGAGCATTGGCTTATATGCGTTTCCAAGGTAGAGATTGTCAACCCATCGCTCAGCTCTGCTTAACATAACCGGCATGATAGCAAGTTGGCCTTGAAATCGATCCGTGAAACAAAGTCCTTCTGGAAGACCAGCAGTTGTCTTGGAGACCTGTCTGATTTGTCTGGGGACTATTGGAGCCATGGCGAATGGCGAATTATTGAGCAGACTGGAGATCACGACCATGTATTACGGACCAAATTCTGTACTGCTATGGGATTTCCGATGGATTCCGTCGTCCTAGTAATTCTTTGCGGGTGTTGAATTTGGTAGTCGACTGCTGATTAGGCGTTAGAAAGTAACTCAAGCTGTGAAAGGAGTGGAAGAAGTTGCAGATCCAGAGGTAACTAGTGCTTTCCGAACTCACGGCTTTTTCAAATACTTTTGCTTGCAACAATGCGACAATGCAAAGGCTAGAAGAGTGATTTCTTACTCTTTATCATGCGTCGAATTTGAGAAGCAAAGAGCGAAGTGTGAAGTGGGAGAAACTCGAAACACAAGAACTATGGCGAGAATTGTTTGCGGTCGCGTTGTGGTGCGCGGGTAGGTGTATTTCTACTTTTTCTAGTTTTCTTAATGTTTGCTTGTCAAATTCTTCACACTGTTGTTGTTGGT
Source organism: Margaritispora aquatica (assembly GCA_007644065.1). Classification (NCBI taxonomy): domain Eukaryota; kingdom Fungi; phylum Ascomycota; class Leotiomycetes; order Helotiales; family Discinellaceae; genus Margaritispora; species Margaritispora aquatica. Next base: position 1,531,748 of record VJWN01000006.1, on the reverse strand, counting down.
ATTGTCGTTGTCGCTATTGTTTGGGTTTCGTATTGTGCTGTGTCGAAGTTAGCTCGGCCTCTTCAGTGCGAAAAGGTGAATATTCCACCTTCCAGCGCTAAATCTGCTTCTATCTATTCTCAGAAGCTATTCAATTCCGCCTGTAGGTATTCCGAGTTTTGTTTAGCTGCTCAAGAATCTGGGGTGAAGGTCTGCGACAAGGTCGCGAGACACTATAAGTCCTGATTGAAATCTGATGGCTTGCGTCAGGACACTGCAAGACGATGACGGTAGATATTCCAGGAGACATTCAGTGAGGTAGCTCCTTGCTATTCTCCCTCCTTCGAACAATTATGGTGCTCTCTGCGACTTGGCTAATTGTTTCATGGAAGTGTGACTCCTGACGTCCCCGAAAGTGCCAAAGTGCTAAGCCTAAGTCAACTCTTCGCAATGTACGCAGAAGGCAAGAAAGAGCCCTGCGGAAGGAGTACTTGCTCCAGGCCCTCTATTGAACCAGATCACGCCAATGATGTTTCGGCTCCAGAATTCCATTGTTAGAGTATATCTTGCAGTCTAGTGTATTCCAGTTGTATAGTTTATATGCTTGAGGTTTGGATATTTAGAGCCCGGACGTCGTCATTGGCGATATTTGGTTTTTTTTCTCATTTAGGAGGAGCTCAGGACATCTGCCCCACTAGATACAAGACTAAATTTACTTTAGAGGTTTTAGAACGAGCTACTTATGATAAGACATGGCACTTGCCATTTCGCTGCGTAAATCTAAGTTTAGAAGACCCAGTGAGGAGATAAGTCGGTAGTTCTCGCCTCTACTATTTTCTAGTTTTTATTAGTTGCTTGTAGTGTGTAGCATTTCGCTCCCTCCTCACTCACATTCTGAGTAAGAAAATGTGTCCACAATCCGCAGGATGATAATAATTAAATCTTTTTCCTTAAACTACACAAAAAAAAGATGAACTAAGTATCCTTCAAATGTACATATCTCTCAATAACTTGAATTCACTGGTTGCTCAAGCTTTGAAATTAATAAATTATTCTAATCATATGCCAACATATGCTGACTCTGCAACAGGCGATACTAGCTATGTCTTCCAAGATATACCGTCTTGGATTGCCAATGCTTTATGGCTGCAACGAGTTTCGATTCACATTTGTTGCTGCGCTATCGAAAACTGCCTTGACTGACAATAGTCTACTGCATATGGTCAGGTACGTGAAAATGATGCGTGACTGGCGCAATTGGTTGCTCCTCGGTCACAGACAGAGAGGGGGTGTTTCAGAGGTGGTAGGCTCCGTCAGACGTAACGATATGGTTCGAAATGTCACCATTGATGATAAAGCTCCAGGTCTCATCGAGTATTTGGGCTACAGGATCAAATTTTGGACCTTGAAGCGTGGGACCTGTTTCACTGGACGCCCACACGCGCGCTGTACCGCCGATGTGCAGGAGCATGAGTGGAACTTAAAGCTCTCGTACGATGAGATATATGATTCGTTACCATGGGAGGAGAAGTTTTATGCACGCTCGTCATGGAGAAAGAACCCCTACGCGCATGATTCCCAACCATGTCCGAAAATCCTCATGGCGTCTTTTCTCAAAGAAACTGTAATTCTTGGTATAGGTGCATGGGGAACGGAAGGGAATTGCCATATGTCTCGAAATCGGCCGAGAGAGATCCCCCACCCTATCACCAACCAAATCGTGATCTTGTTTGATCTGATGGGCTATCAGCAAGAGATGACATGTTTCTCGGGGTCTGTGTTGCAACGGAGGTGAGTTCCATCCCTATATAGTTGTGATTGAGCGTAGGATAGAGATTAATCAACCGGCTGATAGAATCAAAGCAGATGGGAAACCCATGCCTCAAAAGGAATGAGAAGACTCCGAGAAATTGAGAAAGGAGAAAGTGCCGAAGGATGCAGGGTTGACGACGCAATTTCTAGATTAAGGTATTAATTCTGTATCATTCAACCTCTAGTGCTTCACAACGGAAGGCTTACAGTACTAGTCAACTGCTATTAAACGAAGCGAAGAACACGAAAATTCCGATTTTTTCGAAACATATACTTTTATTAATATTAAATTAACTAACAAGTTTAAAAATACAAAAATAGAATCATTTAAAAGCTCTAATTCGTCTATATAATATATATATAAAAAAATATACTATAATACCGTAGACCCTCTAGTATTTTATATACTACCCGTCCGCCGCGATATAGGCCTCTATTCTACTATATATACTCTTATATAAATTGTCGAAAAGTGACTGATCTAGTATATCCTATATAGCCTGTAAACAGCTCTCTAGCCTCGCTCTTACGGCTTCTAACTCGCTTTTTTCGGCTATAACGTTAGGAAACATCTCGTAGACCTATATTTTAAGGTACTACTAGACGTGCTTAATAGGATTAAGGTCTAGCGAGTACGTAGGCTAGTTTAGAAGGTAAGGAATACCCCTAAGACGAAACTATTCGCGGACCTTATACGTACAGTATATAGGTATATTGTCTTGTATAAACACGTAACCGGGCTCTATTTTATCGAAAGCTAGTACTACCTCTACGTCGAGAACTTCGAGGTACGAGTTAGCCGAATATCTATACTTTTTAGACTCGAAATTACGGTCTATAATATAGAGGTTACTTCTCCTATAGTCCTAGAAGGATCCCTAGACTATAACCTTTATATTCTTATTTATACTATATATTTAAACTTTATCCCGATCCTATTTCTATACTAGTGTTCGAAAGACCTATTCTTATCGTTTTCTCCGTCCCCGCTCTACTAAACACTCGTCACTCTATACGACTATACCTTAGTCCTCCTAGTTCTAGTATCTATACGCGAGGCACTAGGTAAGCCTAGTAGCTACGTAAGCTTCCGTTAATAACGGACGGCGTTTTGTACGTTAATTAGTAATGCCGTACTTCTTAAGGATAGTCTTGACGGTAAAGGTCTAACATCGGAGCCTATACGCTATAATAACCTATAGGTATATATCCTTTAGGTTTAAACGAACGTATCGTAGGAGGATTCGTTTATCGCGATTAGTATATAATTTCCCCTACGGGGCTTTCGCTACTTCGAGGCCGTTGTAGTGAACTAATTGTTAGTAAATAGTATATCGAACGGTTACGGGGTATAAAAATAGCTCCTTTACGATATTAGCTTGTTTAATACCCTCTTCGAACCTCCCTATTACTTTACCGTATTAATATAGAGTAAGATACTTTCTATTAATTTAATTCCTAGTTATAGAGCGTAAAGCTCTTCGTTAAGGTAATATTTTTACAATATCAAAAAAGAATAATAGTGGCTAGGATTCGCGATTTTCGCGTTTATGCACTTTCGCTTAATTAGCAGTTGACGGTTACTGTACAAGAATTCATGAAAGAGTCAAGGGATCCAGTTTACTAGAATTGGGTATTATGCGTTATTCTTTGGACATTCGCTTTGAAGATTGGATTGAAGGGTAGGTAGTTACGTTTTACTGAGCATCAGACATCGGAGAAAACCGACACAGTTATCAAGCGTCTTGAATTTACCTTGTCTGTCGTGTCTGTGCGAATCTAGTGAGCTATTTGTTCACGTATGCATTAATTCGGAAGTTCGATTTACCTTTATTAATTTTATTAACTCATAATAGATAAACTAAGAGTAAGGTAGCACTTACTTATTATTATGATCATGATATTTCGATACCTAGAACTAGTACTGCATCATAGTAGGTATGTAGGTAAGCTGCACCTCCAGTGCCTTGTTGGGTAGTGGGACTCCACCATAGATGCATGGTCTTTTGCAAGCCTGTCTTTCAGGGCACTTTCACTAATAAGTATAGTTTTCTGTTCATCTGTTCATTTCTGAAGTCCGTACCAGACCATTCAACTCAACCCTTCAAAAAGCTGTTCTTACTCAGCTAATTCCTCTGCGCAGCAGGTCAGACCTCGTATGCTTATCTTTTCTCAAGTTGGTAGCTTTGCTACTGTAAGAGGAGCTCTGCACCAATATACCCTCCTTGGGTAACTCAGACTTTGCGTTGGCATGTTTCCCAAAGAGCGGCATAACCGAGTTGGCAGTTAGTAAGTGGCTGGTTCTTCCTTCCGAACGAGTTGAGTGCGTATCTCTGGGACAATGGAAGACAAAATTACAGACATAGCTATAAGAGAGAGCCAGGATCATCACAACAGAGTTTTGGAACATTCGCAGCATCGATATCAGGTCATCAGCTTCGAACTATTGCGTTATCAATTTGGCATCAACATCCCACATTCAGGCTATCATTAGATTCGATTCTGCTTTGATTTCACCCTGGAAGTAAACTTTTAGATATTGAAACCACCAAGGAAGCAGAGCAACGCCTAGAGAACCCTTAAGTTATCTCGATCTCAAGCCCAATATGACATCAAATACGCAGCCTACATCAGCAGTCGACCATCCGGCTATCTTCACACATCCGGAAAGCCCCTTACGATACTTCCTACTTGGTAGTAGTACATACATGCCAACCATACCATTACTTCCCTTCGAGCCACAATACATCTACCCAGATCCTCATTACCCGAGTCAAAGCTATAGGCAAAATGTCTATACGAAATATTTCCGACGATTTAAAACCGCAACGAGACCTCGCCCCGCAGCAGTTCAGTTCGGAGATATGGAGTTTGTAAGTGTAGAAGAGGAAGAACCTTGGTGGTGTAAATGGAACCGGGAGGCGGCTGAGAGGACTGAATGGGGTTTAGAGGACGTTGAGGAGAGGTCTGATTCTCGGGGTGCCTGGGAGCAAGTGGAAGGTGAGTTTCGTGATGTTGTGCGGGATTCTGGAGAGTTGGATCTTGAAGGGAGAGAAGAGGATAAAGAGCTTGAAACGATGGAAAATATTGCCGGGTTGAATGCTCTTGCGTTTGCAGCTGAGCTTGTCCAGGTTTGGATTGTCTTTTCGATTGTGTGTCTGCTCGTTGCTGTTTCTGCTAATCATGCTTTCTGATGTGCAGAGCTTGAGATCATACAACAATGATTCGAATTCGACACCTCCCTCCGTTCCTAGCTCTATCCCGATGAATTATTTGCCTCCTACTGCCAGAATTTCGTCCAAAGATATTGTTTCTAGAGATAAACTCACACCTGCCGACGTTAAACACGAAGAAGAGCAGGGAAATAAAAGTCATTGGGAAAGGGCAGAAGATAACAATGATTTAATGAAGCTGATCGACAGATTCAATACCCTGGCCACAGAAGGCAATCTATTTGAGGTTACTTGCGCTTGTCATCCGAGAAATCTTCACCTAGCTTTTCTTAAGCACTGATTGTGGTTTGTAGAAAACTGAGTCACAAGGCACACTCATGCAGTCGCCAGCCCAGTCTGAATCCGACCATTCTCCAGAATATTCCCTAACGCCAATAAGGTCTCCTTCTCCTGCTATTCATAGTACTCCTCCGCCTCTCGTCGCTGCAATCAAGGCTTTTCTAGCTAATAACACACATCAAGAAAAAGGGTTCGAGAACGAGGAAGAAAATATAGAACAAGACCAGGTCCAACGTCCTACAGTGTACTCATACATAGATAACATCGATTTCCCTCCCGCTTCACCATCGAACAGTTTCTGGTTCGTTGGGAACATCTCCCCAGCGTCCATTGCTTCTGCGCAAGACAATACTCTATAGATTCAAGGATCTTTGGCTGTGATGCAATAGGATATCTGAAAGGGCGGGGTCCATCAGAACACCAAGGATAGGCGGGAATTGAGGAAGATACTCGAAATCCAAAGAGATGCGCAGGAGGATAGAGAATAGAAGGTTATTCAGCTTTGTGTGTAGTTTGCCAAGTAGAATTTGAAACCTTTCTTGCAACGAGCGTTCTAAAGTTTTAAATTGTATGGATTTTATGTTTTATTGTAACCGTAAGACCTGGTTCCTAGATTTGAAACCACACTTGCAAGAACCACTCGGACTTCAAGATTCTTGAGACTCCGCAGCGGTCGGTATTGTAAGTAGCATCACCCGTATAGAACCCGTATTATATTCCGTAATAATATCAGCTACAAATTCCTGTATAACTAGTAATAATATGATTAATCATATCCTTATAATAAATTAAAGAGATTCGTATACGGGAATATATGACGTAATATACTATTTTCTTAAAAAAGCAAATAAAAAGAAGGAATAGCAAATAAATAAAAGGGTAACGAGTTAGAGAGATTAAATCAGCTAACTTTTAATATAATTATCTATTAATAGTTCCCTATTATAAGTAATTATTCGATTTACCTATACCTTTTTACTAATTATAGATATTATAGTTAAGTTACTAGTTACTTATATCTAGTTATAGGGAGAAAGTAGGAGATTAGAAGGTAGCTTTTATATATGATCCGTATCTTAGTATACGACTAATATACGATAATATATAATATATCTAGTAATACGTATAGTTTAGAGGGATATTATACGGACGTAATATTTTACTCTTTGATACGGAATCGTATAATACGGGCGTATACTGATTGCAACACTGGCAGCGGTCATAGCCTCAAGATACACAGCGGGAGTTTGACCATTTTCGCAGTCATTGGTCTTCAACAATTCAAAATGATGCACCAGAGTCAAATATTATCTTCCGCATTGATGAAGATACATGCTAAGATGATAATCTGTGGTGTATGGTAGTGTCCATAGTAATACGGCTATCTGGTGAAATGTCATCCGACATGTGGCTTCTGACATCAGTGTTAAAAGATGTTAAGGCCAAGCTTTCTGGTTGCTCGTTTGAGAGTGAGTCACAGACTAATGAATTAATGACCTCACTTCCTTTGCGAAATACTGCTAGTGATGATCGCATAATCATATGTATACCATGTTTTTAGCCAGTGGTGCAAAAGTATGAGTAAGAAAGTAGATAACTGCTGTAAGGAGGAGAAAATATCCTGAAGTCGATTTAGGTCGTGATTGCGAACTAAATTAAATCAAGTGGCTAAAGGTCACTCTTGAAAATCAAAGTAACATTGACTCTGCTTCGATTTGTGCAAGATTTGGATTTTAGAGTCAGGCGAGTTTCGGGGTTCTTATAGTGTTTTTATAAACGAGATAGCTTGAGAGTTGCATGTCAGGGCGGTAGAATTGAGATAGGAGATGTGGGGTGGTTCTGGGTGGGTTTAACCTGCTAGTCAGCGAGCTAGATAAGAAAACCAAACAATTGCACATTCACTGAGCCTATTAGCGTAATTCTATAGATTGAGTGGGTATCTACGACGTTCCGTTATTTTGGTGCTGAGTTAGTTGTAAGGAATGACGTTTATACTCCTAACGAGTAGGATACTTCTGTCCAATATATATAACTTCTACCCAAAATGTGATCATCACCCACACTTTGATCTTCAATTTTTGGGTATTAGACAACAATATGGATGTCCAAGGTATGTACTCTCACCTCCTCTACTTGTCACTCAGCTAAGATCTCTCTCAAGAAGAAATCTCCGAGATGGCCCCCGTTCTTCGAGGAAGCGAGGAGGGCGAGAAGACCAGAGTCGCACTCTCACCTGCCGATAGCAATGGCACTAAAACCTCGAACCCGAACTTGGGAGAAGCAAGCACCGCCGCCACTGAAGACAGAAAGACCGGCGAAGCTGCCGTAACTCCAGAAAGCGATACCGAGAAATGGGTCAGAGATATGCTGGCTCGCGCTCTAGTCCATGGTCCCAGAGCTCACTCTCAGGCTCGCGTCCATGTGATCAGCGAGGAGTCTTTGAGACGAGTCTACAGTTTCGAAGACTATGTCAGAGCTATGCTGGAGCGTCCTGCTCTTTCTGTGTCGTCTGGTGGTCTTGGACATCTTTGAGAATGGATATGCGCCATCTTGAAGCAAAAGCACTTGGGCGTGTCGACTGTGGGCTGTTCATCTTTTCTTGGGCAATCCGCACTTGCTGCTTATCATGCTTACTTGATTGGGCTGGAAATTTTGTTTATGTTTTGGTCAATGGGACGGACTTGATTGTTTAGTCCCGTGGACATGGGACAAATCACAAGAAAAATATAGAGCAAAGTATCGTAGCAGAATATCGAATAATGGAAATACACTGGGTAATTCCTGTGTTTCTTGGTGATGAAACCTTTCGTTGGGATTTTTCACGGAGATTTGAAATGAAAACAGACATAAAGCAGAAACCAAAATCGCAATCCATTTTTCATCCCAAACAAACGACCAGACCTAACTCCTTTTCTTCGTGATCTCATGTTTCTTCATGCTCGTGTGATATCGTCGCACAGGCACAGCTTAGCAGGTAATAGTTCCACCGTTGGCGGTACATCTGCCTTGCCTGATGTATGCCCACTAAGTCAATATTAGTTATGCTCGTGTTGAGAACGATCAAAAGGCTGAGTTGCGATTGCATCTTTCTGCATAGATGGAGGACAGCCAAAGAAGAGGTTGGTAAGACTTACGTTCTCAAAGCCACCGTCACCCTTGAGGGTGAATGTGCACCCCGCACCAAAGACTAAGACATCGAAGCTACGATTCAGAGTGTCAGCCGGAACATATACGATATACATCCAAAGATCAAAAAGACTCACCTAACATTCGAACCGACCTTAGCATTGTAGCTGGTGGAGAAGAGCACATCAGGAGTGCAGGTGAGTGTATAGCCGACATTGCTCATCACAACTGTCTTGTCGGGGAATTGACCAAAGACAGAAGAGACAGTCTCTTGCGTGAAGCGTTGGCGACGCACAATGTCGCCATCGATGAGACCTTGGACAAGCTGGACAACTTTATTGACGACGTCAGCTACAGCACCTGCAGCATCGGCTTTGCCGCCTACGTCGTCGAGGGTGATACTATGTGTTGTTAGATATTGAATAAGAAAAGAGAGGAAGGAGTTTGAATAGAGTAGAGTTGACTGTGTGAGATATTGAGGGAGAATTGAAACTCACACTGGCGAAGTGGCGATGGCTGGAGTGATGGAAAGGGAGCCAGTGTCTGAGAAGACTTGAACTGCACGCTGATTTCTTATGTTAATACTTTGAAAGAAAATAATAGAATGCTTTGGTGATTATACCTTGCTCAAAGGCGAGGCGAAACCCAGACCGAAGGTGGAAACTGAGAGGATGGTGGAGAAAAGCATGTTGAAGGACTGTGAAGTTTTAGGATAGAAATTGGTCACACGAGTGAATGAATGTAAAACCGGAAAGTGAGTGAGGGAGTGTGGGATACTGCAGGTGATGCTAATGATGCTCTTTTCTGAGAGGAGTGGCCACTCTTCTTATAGACCACTAACCGAAATGGATTTTGAGAAGAGTGCTACTGACTCGGGTCTTCATGAGCATCTGAAAACAGAAATAGCAAGAGACCCTATCAACAGTGGTTTGGAATAGAATCTCCAACTCAATTCCGCAATCCCAAGAACGTTTTCGCCCTTTCAGGAATTTACTTTCTATGCATCGCTTGGTGTGCTCTCAATTCGGACACTTCAAACGCCTCACACCAACCAAAAAGCAATCAGGATGCCATGGGACGAACCCACTGTGGCTCATCAGATGGCAAGTAGCAAGGTAGTGTGACTTGAAACGAGGGCTAAGAGACACATCCTGGCATGGCAGCGGATCTGGGGTTTCAGTAGCAAACTCTAATCCGACGTCTGGTTTGGAAGTTGGTATTGTTTGAACGCCGACATAAGCTTATTTGGATGGTTATGAACTTTATTCACACAGCCAAGCTTTATGGCATGCAATTATAAATGGTCTAGATCATGATGCTAGTAAGATGGAGTTGATCAGTCATCAGTTGAGGTCTTTATGTATTGTGATTGTCTTCATGCCCGTGACTGGAATTCACTCAAGCTGACCAAGATGTCCAAAGCGTAATTGGCTAATAGAACATTGAGTTCCCAAATTCAAAAAGTAAGCTGAAAAAGTTTCAAACGGATTTATCGATAAGAACACTGGAATATTGACACTTTTGATGGGATTGTTTTAAAGTATTGAGGATTTCCATATTTAGAAACAGAGGTGGTGCTTAAGCTTCTTTGAGCACCAAGAATGTTATGCCGCCAGTCACCGCCTCAGCCTCTTCTTACTTCTCGGATTTCTCAAACAGAAGATGATCTCCATCTTGAGCTCTCTCTATAGCCGCAGTCTCGACTTAGCTCTCTAATTAACATAACTTCGCTCCTCAAATTTTCTCTTAAATCCACACTCTATCCAAGCTCTTCAAACCTCTTCAGCTTATCCAACCTCTTCAAAGATCTTTAACGCAATGATATAGACACATGATGCTTTCTCATAAAATTTGTCGATTTGCTATCGTCTTTTCATTGCTATTCATTCCTTCAGTAAGATAGACTCAATGGTTTTACATGTCATGTTCTTCTTAAGGCTGTCAATTAAGAGAATATTTCAATTCAAAACGTCTTTGCCTCCTACGAGAGGGAGCAAGAGCTAGTTCATGACATCCAACTTGTTTATCTTGCCATTTCAATCTGTTGCTAGGAGTTAATGTGGTTTGAAATTGTGTCGCTCCATCTTTTGCTTAACCTCAAGTTAGTTTGTAGCAACAACTCAATGTTTCTATCACATGTAGAGACATTTGCTGTTTTGGGATATGTGGCTTAGCTCATGACAATTATCTTCGTCATTGTCGTTAAATAGTTGGCCTGCCCATATATTCTTCTATTTTCCCTGTCTTCTATGAAATCGCACTCTCTGTACTTGTACAGATGGACTAAATATAAGTTTAATGTTGAGGCGCACAGGTCGAGGACGAGACGCAATAAGTGAGATGATTTTGCTGTATCATTCGAGTCTGAAATCAGAAGTATGCAATCAGAACACAGAGATGAATCTCAGCACGAGGTTTTCTGTTTTGTCCACTGTCGAAGTTTTGCCTCGCTTTCCTTTTTAATCATGATGGCACTTTGAACTAGCATTTGAGGCTTGATTATATATGATAGTGTATTTTTGCTTCTAGTTTATTATAATTTATTAGCATTGGGAGCTTTCATCAGGGTTTGTCCTGTCTTCTCGTCTGTCCAAACTTTTGCATAAATTTCCGCTTGCGTTTCTGAACCACGTTGTTCGCCGAGCATTTGTCGTACTATTGTTGGAAGACCACACCTCAACCTGAGATAAGGTGATATCAGCGTACAAAATATGTTGTGTTGGACTATTGTGAACTCAATCCCGCTCCCTGTTTATGCTGGAGTGTTATCACTGACTACTGAATATGTTTACCTTGCCTCAACCACGAGGTCTTCTAGATCAGGTGGTATCTACGTATCTAAGAGCCTTTGGTGACGAGTCATGGCTTTTCTTTCCTAACTTTTATTTTTTTGTTGCCCCGCCAATCTATCAGTAACAGCACCGAGTTGTGTTATCAGCCACAACACACCAGAAACAATAGGTCTGTTGCTCTTCTCCATATTTAGACTGCATCGACTGCAAACCTTTAATCTGGTCGTTGATGCGTCAAAAGCTATGGAAGGCCCCTCTCTGACATCCGCCAGCTCCATCACTTTCTCGATGAGACTTGGCCTTTCTACAACCTGCACGTAGAGATCTATTCTGGCAGGAAAGACTGATTCTCCATAGATCCGTTGGCTAAAGATTATTCAAGCAATTTTAAGAACCCAAACTGATCATATCCTCGCGCTGTGACGATCATGTTCTCAGAGGAAGAAAGAAATTTCCATGCTCCCTTGTGGACCTCGAGACACTCATTAAGTTTGAAGATATACCCTCCTTCTCCAATTTATATTGCTGTCAAGGAACTGCTCGTCTTGATGACCAGTTCCCGTAAAATTATCTTTGGGCTGATACCTTTACAGGCAACTGCATCAGAGACGATAGGGAAGGCAAGCTGCTTGAAATAAAGTTACTCTGAGAAACGACAAAGAAAAATCAATCACACACGCGACCAAAGAGTCAGTTCGTGTATTTGGTCCTCAAGTTTAAAAGCCATAGCCACATGGGCGGTTTCCGACCTTCTAGTGATAGCAATGTTTGAGCACAGAGAACACAGACTTTTAGACCAACTCATGTTGGACTGTGGACGTACACTTCTGTAAGCTTTTTCTTGGTTATCAGAGAACCTCGGACCCAATCTACAACACAAGATCCAAGCAAGCTCCCAAAAATGTGTTTGATCTTCGTCCCATGATTTTCGAAATTTCCGTCAAATCTACTCTCAATTCTTCATCTCATCCACTGTGATCTTTCCATCTCCATTACGATCAAAACTATTGGAAAAGTTAGCCATATGCTTAAAAAGCTCCCTCCACAACAAAAACATCTAAATTTCGATGGAACGTACCTCTCGAAATGATCGATGCTCTCCTCGCTATCCTTCCAATCCATCGCTGCCAAGAACTGCTCATATGTGAAATAACCTTTGTTCTCCTTATCCACTTGATAAAAGAGCTCCTCATCTGTAGATGCTTCCTCCTCGATCTCTCCAGAGTTCTTGAAAACATTCAGGGCATGTTGTGGTGTCGTCGAAACCTCCGCCAGAAGCTGTCCCTCAGAAGCCAGACTGCTTGTGACTCCAAAGTAGCACTTTGCAATACAAGCCGCTAGGACCGGTGGACTGGTGCTCTTCTTCGAGCAAACAGTCTCGCATTGACGATATGAGCATACATCAGTGGCAAGACATCCTGTATCGTGATTAGTTTGAAGTACAGACTATTAGAGTGAAATAGTATCTACCTCCATCACAGTTGCAGCAGAAGATGTTACATTTTCCCTTTCCGCAACATCTTCCGATCTTTTTGACCTGGCAGCATGCGGATGCAATTTCGAGGAGAGTGATACCGATAACGAGACAAGTGAGAGAACGCATATTTATGGTGTAGAGTATTTCTGGGAGCTTGATTTGTGAGGGTAGAAGATGATTATGGAGGTAGGTATGATGTTATACAATCTCGTCTGGTTCTTTCGACTTGCCTATATATTTTTAACAAGGAATCTATCTCACTGCCAAGATAAAATGTCGCCGACCAAAGTTACCAGAAAATCGCTACCAACGACCAACTCCCAAGTTTTCGAGGCACGTATTCATGATTACGGGTGTGAATGTCGTTGTACCAAGTACGAATATGTACGCTGCAGCCACCACCGTTATGCAGGTATTCGTGTCCAATCTTTTGTGGCCAAAGGCGCCATATGCTGACAGCAATCTCACCCTGAAGTTCGCTTATCCCGCGAGCCGACAAGCGAGCTAGGGTTCAGAACACCAGTAACATCTATTGGCCAAGTTGAGGATTGGGATCGCGATATGGCTGGATGTGGAATCATGGAATCAACAGTGGAGATTAAGGATTCAGAGGCGCGTGTTTCTAAAATCCACTAGAGATCGTTTTGGAGATATTTTATTAGTGAAGTTCGACAGCCAAGCGAGCTTGAAACGTGAGGTGAGCTGATTTGTGCCGAGGCGTATGGACTCCTGCATGAGCTGATGTGTAGTGATACTGGCAGACTCACCGCTCACGGCAATTCCGAACATCTCATTCTCACAAAAATACCAAGAAAAGATACCGAGGAACCCCTCCTCGAACAAACATTTTAAGCTTAATAGCATCTTCCTTGACGGCTCTACTCCACTTCCTTGCAGTCGATTGCAATGGTTGACGAGAAGGAGCCCCTCTTATCATACCGAGAAATCGGCAAATTAAAATTATGTGTGATATAACTTTGTCGTAATCACCTAACTCACTGTAGAGAAACTTATGTTCAACAGTGTGTTAGTTGTCAGATCGAAGCTCGACAACCATACTTTTAAGGTTTAGATGGAACAGTATGGAACCCTGCCTCGGAGGCCAAGGAATCGGCTGTGGCTTGGAACCATGAGGCAAAATCAATAATAAAAAAGTGGACTACTCTATATAACTCTCTAAATGTAGAGATGTTATCAAATGACATGGTGAAGGGTTTAGGTATGCTGATGCTGATGCTGATCTTCTACCCTCAAGGCACGCAAATATCACTCATTTGGACCAAAATTGATTGGGCCACATCATTTAGATCAGAGAATTTTTGACGCAATCTATACTGTCAAGAAAAAACAGCCAGTAGCCAGCAAACAAAATCGCAAATTATTGTAGTATCAAGCTTTTTCCCAGGTTAAGAGGTGCAAACTGCGATTTTCGATAAGCGAGCCACCACATGGCAAGGCGACCACTGGAGCATGCAAGGAGAGAGCAGTTCGCAGAACCAAGTCCCCCACGGGAATCGATCTTCTAGTGATGGTAGTGCATGGATGTATCGAAGTGGACTCTACCACGTGCCGAAGAATAATGATTCGCGAGAACTCACCCCTTGCTTTCCCACACCAACACACGACACTTGCCAATGGTTCGGTCTAAAATCACTGCAATTATCTCAATCTGGAGTTGGGATCAATACAAAGCGTAGGAATGGGGCTGGCGAGCTTAAAGCGCTCAGTTGACATGTCCAAAATTTGCAATGAAATGAATATATTGGTGCCAACCCCTGCCCCGAACGCAGCTAAAATATAAACGCTAATTGGTGGGCACAAGATTCTATTAGTTCATGGTAGAAACTCCTCGCTTGGAACAGTTCTGCAAAGTACTAGATTCGATCTCCAACTCTTCGGATGGGATATCGTAACCTGGCTGTAAGGATAAATATCTTAATTCTTCATACGCCACCAATCAACCGTCACAACCACTTACAAAAATCCAATGAAGAACAGCTCTTGATATCTCCTTGCATGGTGCCACAACTTCAACAGTCTTCCAGTGATAAGAATATCTTCAGTGACTCGTCAATGTGGAGAAGAATCCCTGTCCATATATTTTGTGGAGGCGGTCCTCTTGTGCTGCACAAGCTGTCAAACCAGAAGCGTATTGAAAATAAGGGATAATGATGTGATTGAAAATGCCATCATGATCCTGTTAGCCATCTGTCTTGAAGTTCAGCATTCTCAATTCATAAGATTCTCCTCATCCCTCCAAGTTCCTTGAAGTTGACCGTAATGTCTCCCTCAAATCGTGCAATCTCAGTCGCGGATTTCCCTCCTGGGACCCCAAATCGTCTCTACATGCGAATCTGGTGCTATGTGTTCTTCTCCTGTGCCACGATCTTCATCATTACTCGGTCTGTATCCCAGCCCTTCTTATCGCTGTTGTTCTCAAATATTAACGTCTGCTCCAACCGAGCAGCATCTACATTCGGACTCGCGCACCTAAGAAGACTGGAATGGACGATGTTTTCATCCTCGCAGCTTGGTTACGTATACTTCATTGCTAAAATTGCCCCCAAGGTTGAGTTCTGACATCTCAAGTTCGGTCAAATTAGTCACATCTACGCTGTCAAACGCCAGTTTGAAACTGGCATTGGCTGGCATTTCAAATCAATGATGTTACTGCCCGAGGGAATGCGATTTGTTCTCGGAGCTTTGTTCGTACGTGCCGAGCTCTTCGTTTTCAGCTAGGATTTCCTCTAATTGCTAGACAAAGTGGCCATGGATCGCGCAAAATCTCTACTTCTTAACCTTGTGCCTCATCAAAGCGAGTGTCACCTGTCTGTATCTTCGCCTTTCAACCACACCAGGACAAAAGAAAGTTCTGTGGCTTGTTCTCATCATGATTCTTCTCCAAGGCATATCCTCTGTTGTCGTAAGTACTATTTAACTTCTCCATCATCATAAGCAAGTTTCCCTTCACTAATTTGCGGAATCAATTGTCTAGGTCAACGCAGGCTTCGTCTGCCGCCCCTTGAGCATTGTTTGGACTGGTGCGCATGGAGGTTTCCTGGGACCAAATTGCATTCACACGTTGAAATGGAATCACTTCAATGCTGCTTTCTCCATCTTCACTGATGTGCTGCTCGCAGTCCTGCCCATTGCGGTTTTGAAAGGTCTGAGAATGGATTCGAAGAAAAAATGTACGAGCAAAGACATCGGTTATTTTTCAATATACAAAGACAGTCTAACTGATGGGTTGTTATCCGTAGTATCTCTCTCGATCATGTTCAGCCTAGGTTTAATTGCCATTGGCGGTACTATCGCTCGCCAAGTCGCAGTGGCAATCGCGATGAATAATTGGGAGGATTCGGCATGGTATGTGTCCTTGTTACTTTGTCAAAAGGAAAAAGAAATGTGACTTTAGCTGATTCTGTTTCTTCCAGGTCATGGTCTGTTGCTGAGCTTTGTTCTATTCTCGAATCAAGCCTGGGCATCATGTTTGGATGCATACCGCCACTTGCTCCTCTCTTCACAGCTTGGCTTAGCAGCCTCGTCACTTCTCATAAAAATCTCAACAACGCAATGGTTGAGGCAGACCTGCCTCCAACTATAGGTCAACTGGGTCCGAGACGCCCCAGAGCGCAGGATGAAAGCATCTTGCGTAACACTAAACTTTCTTCGGCTGTCCACGTTGAAGATGCCAATGTCAGCCACAGCGCAAACGGTTTTGGCTTCAGAAACCAGCAATTTTCTCCGTCAAGTGATGGTGGTGGTGGGAATTCTGATATCTTTGGAGATAAGAAATATAGCTTTGAGATAAGCGAGCCAAAGTTTTACCTTGAAAACGATGGCAACAGCAGTGCATGTGGAGGCGAGCAGCATGTCGCTGAGAAGAAATGATTCATAAAACGCAAGGCAGAAGGTTGGATGTCAGTGAAGACTGCTTATTTTGCTTGGAAGCCTAAACATGACGTAGGAATATGTTCAATATGATACAACTGCGCACTATACTCGAAATTACTACTATATGGTGCACCGTGAGGCGGCTCGCTGGACTACCATTCATGGCCGTCGTACACGAATGAACGATTTTTGTTTTCCAGTATCCTTGGTTCCGCTGCCGCTGACTCAATCCCCAGGTTTTTTTCATTCGTCCTGGCCCCGAATCTGGCTTGTCCTTTCTGTAACCATATGCACATCGAACTTTGCGACTTGGATAGTACCTGTGCTTGACTTCACGCGAATCCGTCTTTGCGATGGAATGTAACATTCTCAATTTGATGTCCTTGTACCATTGTGCATCCTTCTCTAGCGATAGACTTTCTTTCTTTTCGTCTGGGGCAATGTCCATTACGGAATCTTCGTTCATTAGAACCTAACACTCTTGTAACGAAACGACATTGACTGCAATTACGATCTCAGGGGTCTTTAAGTCTGGAGCAGTGTTCCTCGGTGTAGATAAAGACTCCATGACACGCTTGAGCAGCCATGCCATTCTTTTAACGTATTCAGTATGCGCATATAGTTCCAGGAAAAACATCTGGGGTCATGCCGGTTATCGTAGTCCAGGATTCTATCCGTGAATATATTGCAATCGTTAGCCTTTCTAGCAACAAGAATTTACCCCATACCCCATACCCGGACAGCAACAGTAGCAAATATATGATTGTCTACAGTGAGGGAAAGAATCTGCTTGAAATTATTCACTTCCGCAAGGATCCTTCACTGCAGTGGTCGATTGCTGTTCATGCCAATGAGAATGTGAGCAACGATTTTGGACTTCTTCCAGCAAGATCCGCCAAGATAGAGATTGCCGTAGAGCCTGTTGATCTATAATCGTTCATGTTTTTCAGAGTACTCCTTGGCCGACATCAAGCTGTATACCATTTTCTCAGTCATTCTCGAATCCCGACAGATTTTGAAGACCACGATGAGACCATTCACATCATGTGTCTATTTCCCAATCGATAACGCTGGGCCAATGCGGCATGCGTTCATGATAACTAGAACAGTATGGAAACTCGTGGCCTTTATGACATGAACGGTAGACGTAGTCACGGCGTTATTCGATACAGTTTAGCCTCCTCATCGCGAGCAGCAATATCCCACTTCATCCAAGTTAGTTAAATGGAGAAATTGTTGATTAAAAGATGCTTAAAACTCGATACTGTAGCTCCATTGGTAGTTTTGACAAATTCACGTGTACACAGGTACAGTAGTTTTTCGGACTTCGTCAATCCCGCGATATTTCTATATATTAGCATGAAGTGGACAAACCTTTCCACCAATCAATATATCCAAATTTTGAACTGTAGGGGCATCATCAGCTTCTCGTGCTTATTCGCCCCCTCTGTCTCAAACTGCATTTTCTCAAGCCCTTGCTTGCTTGTAAAAGCTTCAAGTCTTTCTTCCTTCTCAATTCTCAGTCGGTCTTGTTTCTGAAAAAGCTCTGCTTTGACTTCTTCCTCCTCGGTAACATCCCTTGTTCCATACCAAGATGGACAACAATACTTCCAATCTTCCCATATCGATTACTCTGCTCGTGCTAATAGTCTGCTCGACATGCGTTGAGGCATTTTGAGAATCGCCAAGCTTGCAAACGAGAAATTGAGTGAGGCGCGTTTGAACGCGTTTGTCTGGAAAAATCGCGAAATTATTCTGCATCCCTTGTGCGGCTCATTTAGGGGCTCAGACATGTCCGCAACCAAGAATAGAAAAATCGAATAGGGGGTTTTCCGTGAAGCGGGCCAATCAACGTTCCCAGTCAAGCGAGGAATTAAAGTCCCGACTCCAAGTAAATTTGGTAATTCATCCCAAAGCGGCATAAAGGCTTTATTCAATGTCTTTCCATGATTCGAATCGAGGCTGGCCAAACATTTATCAGCCCCATTTTCTGTAAGGAGGATGTTGTCCGCCATTTTCAGCTTGACGTCAATCAATATTTCGCTAAACACAGACCTTAGGCAACACGGGGCTCAAACATTGTCAAATTCCTGTCGTTTGGGATCTTTCTGTCCAGAATGTGGCTTCCTATCGTCTGGATATAGCCAAGACAGCAACACTTCGCTCGGAAACTTCTAATTGCTGCACCTCTGTCAGTTGGAAAACGCCTTCGTTGAAAGTAGCCAGCTGCACCATCGTTACATTCTGCGTCACATGTTTCCTTGAATCGCTTGTTCGGAATGTGGAAAATCATTGGAATTTTATATTTTGGCAGAAATTTGTCGATGCCTTTGCATGTAGGTAGATACGAGTATATATGATCTCGAAGTCTCAAGCTTCTTATGGCCCATCAACGAACTTTGCCATTTGTTTTCAGTCACTCATCTATCAATGCAATAACGGAATAGTATCTCACTAGATCTTTCCACAACACTGTCTCTACCGAGTCTCATTTATTCGTAGCCATCGGCAATCGTTATAATGCAATATCTCTATCTCCTCTTGGGGTTGGCATCATCATCCTTCGCCTTACCAGCACGAAATGACACTTATTTGCATTCCAATACTTCAACAATAGCTCACCATAATGGCGATATCGCCAAACCATCTCCTGTCTCACTCGATGGACCAGCTGATCACGTTTCTCTCGTTACTGTCACAGTGACAGCCACTCCTTCAGGGCACTCTGACAAGGGTTTTGAAGCACCCTTTGCCTCTCCAGGATCTTGTAATGGAGATACACCAGCCCCGAATAGGCCTCACTCGTCGCCGATTGCACACCTTGATACGAAGCCAAATAGTGCAGACAAACCCGATTCCAAAAATTACTGGTCTGAAGAGACTGCTTCAAGCACCCATACTGGGCCAGTCGAGACATTGGCACCGGTTGTGCACTGGAACATCGATACTTCTAAGCTCAGCAATGTTGTACCTGTTCAAGTTGGAACCGGATGCCCACAATACTTTGCTCAGGGAGGCGTAGCTGGTAAGTATTGGAACAATGGAGTTGTGCGGATTTAAACGCTAACGTTCACAGATCCTAGCATATCTCACTTCTTTGGTACTATAACTTATTTCTTCACTGGCCCTTCGGTACATCTAGACTACTCCGACTTCATTACAGGAATTACTTACTCCAATGCCAAAACGCTGATCATTACTTTTGGTTCGCAAAAGGCTTACAACTATGCTATGTCCACGTGGAAGGTAGGATTGATCCTGATTAGTCACTCAGCAGAGTGCGGCGGACCGTCTGGCAAAGGATGCTACTTTGTCGTCGGCGCGTTGAATTTTCAAGTAGGCTCTCTTTCAGTTATCTGCAGTGGGTCTGCATCAGACGTACAGGGAGTTATCACTCATGGTGACACTGAATGGGGTGTTTACGAGCCTAAAGGCAACACCAAACCTGGCAAGGGCTCAGAGGAGAAGCCTTCGCCATCATCACCAGGAGCTTTTAGTACAACCTTGAACCCTTCTCCTACAGCATACATCAGTGTCGGATCTGGCGTCAAATCATCTTCGTCCTCCAGCAGCGGCGCCAGCCCAACAGGGTGTATTCCACCAACTGATACAAAATACCGTCTCCCAACTGCCTGTAAAGGCAACAAATTCGATCTAGACCTCGACACAGATCTTGGTATCAGCGACAAGAGCGATACCTCGTTTGATGCATTCCTTGCAGAACTCTCGCCCGGAACTGAGCAGGATAGCGATCTTGTCCCCACGGATACAGCGCTCGAAAAGAAATCTGTTATCGAGAAGCGAATTTTCGGCTGGATTTACAGGAAGATCATTAAGCCTGCTGCTAAATTTATTGCCAAGGCAGTTGAACAAGGTGTTCAAGTCGTGAAGAAAGTCGGTGCCGCTATTGCCGATGCTGTTACTATCAGCAAAGACTTCAGTGTGAATTTGAACATGCAAATCCCTAAGTCTTCAGGACTCAAGGATCTTTCTACAAAGATCGTTGCATCACCATGGGGAAACTCAATCTTGCTCAAATCTTTCGGCTATGCTGGTAAGGCAGATAAAACGACTAGCAAGTCTGCTTACTTGAACATTTTCTGTGTTGATTGTGGAGCCAAGGGCAGCGCACAGATCTCTGGAAAAGCTGCATTTTCGCTTCTTGCTGGAATCACTGAGGGATGGGTCCAAGCAATTGTCGATCTTGATGTCGTCCTGAAGCTTGGAGTTGATGCTCAGCTTGTGTTCACGAAGGAGTTTAACAACAACCTTTTCGAAGTTTCTCTTGTAGGACTTGAATTTGGAATTGTTAAAATCGGTCCTATGATCTCGCTCGGTCAGTGAAATGCATTAGAGAGGAGCTGTCAATACGCTAACAAGTATTTTAGGCACACACGTTACCTTTGAAGCTAAGGCAAAAGGTCGTCTTCTTGCCGGCGCAGAATTTGGTTTGAAAAAGGCCACTGCTAGAATCGATTTCGTCAACCCATCACGCTCGTCAAAGAGCAACTGGACACCATACTTCCAGCCAATCTTCCAGGCTGATGGTGAGATCATGCTCTCAGCTGAACTTGGTCTCCCAATCGGAATCAAGTGTGGTGTGACTGTCGCTACTTTCTCGAAATCAGTTAGTCTCTACGACGAGCCCTCAATCAGAGCCATCGCCGAGTTTGCTGCGGCTACAAAGCTGGACGCCAACAACAATGTCATCGCAGGTGTTCTAGCCAAGAATGGCTGTGCTGGTATCTCCACCCAGGTGCAATGGAGAAACAAACTTTATGTTGATATCCTTGGGTTGAAGACATATAATATTTTCGATACCTTGTATAACACCTTAGCTCAGGGTTGTATTGTTCTTCCTCTACCTACTATTATGCTTGCAACAGAGACCACAGCTAGCATTGATCCTGTATCTAATCCTGAAGCCATCTCAATCGAGGCCTCAGCTACTATCGATACCCCTACTCCTGAAGTCACTCCAGCCGATCCGGTGGTCACCCCTACCGCCGAACCTGTCGCCGAACCTGTCAATACAGCTCTCACCGCGACAGAGACATCTACATCGGAAAATCCTCAGCCCCCAACCGAGCCTCCAGCCGAGCCCCAACAGCCAGAGACCAAGCGTTCTGCTTCCATCTCAGCGCTCGACTTTCCCAAACTCAACTATAGACGTGATACCAACACCACAGCATCCACAAATGCTACAATCAACGATCTAACCAGTTTTGTTGTCTCAAGTATAAACACAATTGACTACAAAGAAGTTGACATCAGGCCTCAACCGTACAACCGCACTGATGGCTATGAGTACACTCTCCTCGTCGACTCTAGCGGCACATTCCTCGTCACTTCTTGCAGTAACGGCAACGTTTATGTGCAAAATATCAATGCCACCACCCAAGATGAGTGCAGCGATCTTTGGGCCAGCAGAGATGACGTGACAGGAATGGATGGAAATTCGCGTCTCATGCACTACTACTCCAACACCATGGCTGCGACTGGTGTTTCTCGTCTTCGTGTATCGACTAAGGAGCTGCTTCCCAAAGGTGCCATACCAATGGGACTCGTCCCCGTAGACACAAACCCGGATGTCACCGCGGCATCGGACCAGATCGACCATGACAAGGTTTACTTTGGTGCTGATATTTACGAAAACCTATTCTCCACAGCTGTGTGCACCTATGCAGATAACCAAGCCCCCAAAGTCTTTCTCCTCGACGCCAACTTGGATATTGACGCTGGACTTGCTATTTTGAAGAGTTCAGACGTGGAATACTCTATCACTGGAGGACTTGTCTCGGATTGCTTCTTGTTGACACTCGTGCAAGGTCTGGATGAGCCGGGTGCGTGGGAAAGTGATGATGCTACAGAGAATATCACGGACAGCTTTGATTTGGATTGGACCATGGAAACTGGTTCCGATTGATCCAGCAAGTAGATATCAATTCTTTAGCATAATTACTGGTAACCATGTACAGAGTTAGACATGTCCTAAGTTCAAATAGGATTGTGTTCATCTCCTCTGCAAATTTCCGTACTTTGTAGTTAGTATTCATTCCAATAAGTGAGACCATTTGCTAGTAGAACACTAATTTCTAGTTATGACGCAGATCCCTTACTGCATTCGCATAACCGATCTTGATAATATATTTATTAAACTCTTCGATATACAGTAGTATATTGAGTCCTAAGACTTCTTTCTCCTTGCATTCTTACGTTCTTAGCCTATCCTTCAGCAATTGACATGACTTCTGGTCGCCAGCCCTGATTTAAATCGTCTGCCACCTATCAAAAAATCCAGCTTGCCCCTACGCATACTAGTTGGTAAGTGTATAAGATACATTTTTGTAACACCAACTCATTTCCTCATTACTTTCCTTCTCCACGATGTCTTTCCTCGCCATCCTGTGTTCAATGAGAATGACTCTAGAACACAGGTGTTGACAACGTTTCTATCACATGGGATGCACCTCGTCACAAGATGAGCCGATCAAGAAGACATGCGTATCCCCGTGATAGCTATGTCAAAAATTCGAACCCTCACTTTGAACCCGGATAAATCAATGAGTTGAATCAACACTCGTCGATCTCTACCCCAGGAGAGCAACCCAGGGTTAGTGCAGGAAAGGGTGGGGGTATGTGGGGTTGCGGGGAAATTTTTCAAAATTGGCTGGTCATAAGTAACGACTTAGCATTCTTGGCTTCAAAGAGCCGCCAATGCTTCTTCAACTGGATTCCACATATGCAGTTACAGTTTTCGCGTCAACGTTTGTCAATATTTAAAAGGGCCGAGGGAGCAGTGAAGTGAGGCTTTGCAGATCTTTACCCTGGTCTCGGCACTTCTCTCTCCTCGGTGAATGAGGTTCACGTAAATTATGGCAGGCTAAAGTCTGATTACGCCGAGATCTTATATCAGATTCTTAATATAATACGGGGTTGATAGATTGTGGGACTGTTGTCACATCAAAACCTCGTATATCTATCTGAGTTTCAATTCCCAGCTTTCCTTCGCCGTGGTGTGTTTCACTATCGAATCCTGAACATCATGTCTCGCATATTCAATTCCCTCCTTACAATCCTGGCCCTCTCCCACACTTCCCTAGCAGTGACCGGATCAGCAGGATGTGGCAAAGCCCTTCCAGTTGCACAGTCCCCCGCAGGTGGACCATCCCATCAGACATCATTCACGCAATCTGACGGTACTGCACGAACATACTTAATCCACATACCCTCAAACTATAACCCTAGCACACCTGTCCCACTCATCTTCTCTTTCCACGGACGGACGAGGAACTCTACCTCACAAGAAGAGCTGAGCCAATTTTCAAACGAACAATGGAATCCCAATGGCATTGCTGTGTATCCTCAAGGAATTGATGTGGGTTCTCGTCGTGCCATTCGCTAGCGAGAAAGTGCTACAACAGGAGATGAGAAAAGACTAACAAGCACCAGAACCAATGGCAAGGCGACCCCTCCTCGGTCGGCATTGACGATCTCGATTTCACCAACTCCATGATCGCCCATTTCGAGGAGCGCTACTGTATCGACAGCAGCCGCATCTACGCAGCCGGCAAATCCAACGGTGGTGGTTTCGTTGGCGGCCAACTCGCCTGCGATCCTACTTTGTCGCAAAAAATCGCAGCTTTTGCTCCAGTCTCCGGCGCATTCTATGTGCAGGGCTCGAACGAAACGAGTTGTGATCCTAAGTCAATTGTGATTTCATGTGAGAATGCGAGGGTAGTGCCGGTGTTAGAGTTTCACGGCAGTGAAGATGGGACGATTCCATATGCGGGTGGTCCAAGAAGAGGGGAGTGTTTGCCTAGTGTGCCGCATTGGGTGAGTTGACTTGATCTCCTTTCTTTTCTTGGTCGTGATGTTGAGCGTGGTGCGAGTTGTTTTGGGGACTTCTCGACGTAGGCATTAATCTGCTGCCACGCTATTCTTGGCTAATATCTATACATAAAATCTATGCACAGCCTTCGTTCGCATGCCACTGACTAACAATTTTCACCAGGTCAGAGAATTCAGCAAGCGAGAAGGGTTCGGCTTAACCAACAAGACAACCTCATTATACGACGGCAACGTTCTCAAGGTAAGTCGCACAACAGGTCAGAATAGGCAGCCTTCTAATTTGGCAATAGTATGAGTATGGAGGAGCTTTTGGCAAGCTAGGTATGATTACACACTACCTTGTCAAAGGCCTCGACCATGACTGGCCCAGCACAGCTCCAAATAGTGATAATCCAGCTGGCACGTACTTGAACGCCACGCCAATTATCATGGACTTCTTCAATAAGTATACGTTGTGAATACTATTTCGCTCATCACCAGAGGTGTGAAAATGGCGTTATATTTGAGGAGCATTGGGTAGAATAGAGACAAAAAGTCTTGTGAGATGATAAGGCAAAAAGTCATATGGAAGTGTGGAAGTGAAAAGGAAAGGAGTTTAAAATGAACTCGCACGGAGTCGAACCGTGATCGCACTTGAATATTCGTGAACTTAGTGCATTCTACCATTGAACCACGAGTCCTTGCTAACAGAATGATCGTTTTTCGCTAATGAGATACAAGTTCAAGGCAGCAGTGATCGGGTTCGGATATATGTCCGTATGAGTGAATAATGGTCTAAGCGAAGAACAAAAGAATGAAGATTTCGTGAACTTGCATGCTATGACCGCTGTTAATCGTGTATGCTGTTGACTTGTTGTATTCGAGAATGTTTTTAAGGAACTGGGGGAGTAGGCATAAAACAGACTCGCAAGGTGACAGCGGAGAGATACCCAGAGTACATACGCAGTTGTGCTGAGCACGTAACCATATTTTTGGGTCTTTAGATCTCCAAGTACGCGAGTTGTAAAATGTGCGCATACTTTAAGATGGACAGATCTCGTCGAAAACTGGCGAACAAGCTAACCATGAAATAACATGGAGCCTTTCCAAACTTTGAGCTAAAAAGGCCCTTTTGATTTCCAACTCATAAGATTTCCTATCCGCTACCATTGACGAAGTTGAAGTACGCAGCAGGTCTATAAGACTTTTAGTTTCGACGTTGTTGCCGCCGAGATGATAGCTCTTCATTTACTATGGTGAACTCGACAGGACTGAACCTTGTGGGCAGGGGCCTCTCATTTCACGAACAAGGTAGCAATTGAATGAAGATGATAACCGCATGTCATGATCGTTGATATTTGGGAGTCGTATGCGATCGTCTTTCTGGTATCTTCTATCTTGAGAAACGTGCAAAGAGTGAAGCATGTCGCTTTTGCTACATGATCACACAGCTATGACATGTTCAGATCATGTGATGGCTAGTCTTATAATGCAGCGAATAAAAATACTGATGTTTAGCAAAGTGATATCTTGAATAATAGTTGCGAAATGCCTAAGTAACCCATTCAGGAGTTGATTGTTCTCAACTAATCTTATGATGCTCAGAACAGGTCTGCACCCAGGAAATTACGCTGATTGAGGCTTGATGCGGCATGTTTTCTGCTACTCGGCACTTTAGTAATGGTACATTGATCTACATACTTCTACAGAGCCTTCTCTCGCGGCCCGGACAAACGTTCAAATTTGTCAACACTCATGATAAAAGTTCCTCTCCCGCCTGTAAGACTCCTGAGATGCTTTAGATAACCCACCATCTCCTTTAGTGGCACTCTAGCAGTGACTTGCCTCTGCTGCCCCGGCCCTTCTGAGCTCCCACCGGCGCTAGAGGCAAAAGGATCGGGCGGTGCATAGATTCTGCTTGCATCAATGCTTGGGAGATCGTCAGATCCTTCATCGTTACCATCGTTCTCAAGTGACAGCACATGGCCTCCCCGTGCTGAGGACAGATCATGGACGATTGCTCCCAATGTCGCCTCGTCACAGGAGATGACGACGTTCATGACCGGTTCCATGAGCCCTATGTTGTCGTTTGCGAAAGCTTCCTTGAGAGCTGCTTGGACCGATAGTCGAGCTGCTGAAGAAAGGGCTGCAGGCGACGTGTCAGACCCGAAGTAGTCGCTTGCGGGGTCGAAATGCAGTGCTACGTGGCTTGCATGGAGCGGGAAGGCCCGACGAGGACCTCGAGCTAAGGCTGCTACTGCACCGTTGACGAGCGCTGCATGGATCGTCGCTATTGATAGTTCGGGAGGCAGAGAGAATCCGTCGTCATCGCTCGAAGATGTCGGGATATGTATCGAGATCGTGTTCCCATCCCTTTCAAAGCTATTCTCTGGAGAATGGTCCATGTCATCCATAGAATGAATGCTTGCTGTACACGCAGCCTTACCCCTCTTACCTGCGACCTCTCTATCAAATACAACTCGGTGGCGGGTAGTGTTGGACAGCACACATTCTCTATAGCTGATCTCAATATTGCCCATAGTGGCTTTCGCCTTGAAATCGTTGACCAAACGATCCCGGGCAATCTCTAAATGAAGTTCACCCATCCCACTAAGAAGCATTTGACCGGACTCTTCATCAGTGTTGACATGTAGACTGGGATCTTCTCGAAGAAGAAGAGCAAGTATTTCGGCTACATTTTTCTCTTCGCTCAAACTGTGCGGTTCTATAGCTGCAAAGAAAACAGGCGGAGGAACTTCAATAGGCCGGAGCTGAAGAGTGTGTATGGGTGATGGTGGTCCTGACTTAGGGTTTACACCAGGGTATGAGATCAGGGTATCGCCGGTTCTAGCATGTTTTAAGCCTGCTATCACCCCGATCTGACCAGCAGAAATGTGCTCTATCTCGACTGCATCAGATGCTTGCATCTGCAAGAGACGCTGCGCTCGCTCGGTAACGTGCAGGTTTGTGTTCCATAGAGCAGCACTGCGTTTGATTGTTCCGGAATATACCCGAATATACACCAGTACCCCTCGACGTGCGTCGTTGACTACTTTGAATGCAAGAGCACATCCCCCAATATGAGATACTGTGACATCAGATTTAGGCGCCTTCTTTGCTACATGCTTGTTCGTGCCTTTGTGTAAAGTCATTTTGCCGCTAAGAAGGTCTGACAGGCCTCCTTTCTGTGATCCGAGACTGATCTCGGGATCGGGTCTTTCGGTTGGATCTGGTAGAAGATCATCAACAGCATCCATCAGAGGTTGGACGCCAATATTTCTGAAGCTAGCTCCTGCAAAGACTGGAATCAGCTTTCCAGACCCGTCAATGATGCATCTTCTTAAGCTATCTCTGATAGCCTGAGCTGGCACTGCCTGGCTGTCATCATCGCATTCCAGCCACGTTTCGAGAAGTTGTTCATCAAATTCGCAGAGTGCTTCAACCAAAGCAGCGCGGGCTTTCACAAGCTCTAACCGCAGTCCAGGATCTTCCTTTTCAAGTTGTTCCATGGTGAAATTTTGGATGGTTTTGCCGTCGCCACCCTCAGCCCATTTCATTGCACGAAGATTGATAGCATCTCCAACTCCTGCAAACCGCCCTTTGCCCCCTTCCCACCATGGAATTTGGCATACTGCAGGCCAGCCGCGAAGTCTCGACCCAATTTCTTTCACAGTCCTCTCAAATGCCGCGCCATCACGGTCAAGCTTGTTGACAAAGACAATTCTTGGAATACTCCAATTTTTTGCTTGAGCCCAGACCTTCTCTGTCTGAGCCTCAACTCCTGCAACTCCGTCGAGAATGCATACCGCACCATCTAAGATTCTCAATGAGCGGATGACCTCGAAGGTAAAATCTGCATGCCCTGGGGTGTCGATGAGGTTCACAGTGTGCGTGAAGTGAGATCTCGGCTCGTCTGATGCGGGCAGAGGTCCATTGTGTGAAGGAGGCCAGTGGAAAGTTACAGCCGCCGATTGAATTGTGATACCTCTGGCTCTCTCAGCAGGAAGAAAATCTGTTACAGTAGAACCGTCATCGACATCTACCCACGAGAATTGTAAGTAGGTCAATTCGATCAGACTCTGAAGATGTGCACACATTGAGGTGGGAGAAATCATGACTTACCTCCTATTCTCCTTGTGAAGCCACTATAATAGAGCATGCGCTCTGTGGTAGTTGTCTTTCCCTAACAAGAGTGAGTTGAGTAAAATAAACGTAGATAACTGATAACTCACCGCATCGATGTGAGCAATAATGCCAATATTCCTGGTTCTTTTGATGCTGTGCTCATGATGCATGGAATAATACTGTGGCTTGGTAAGACATGTTGACTTTGACAGTGAGATCCTAGAAGTGGTGATATATTGAAGATTCTGTTGCCATCTTACACAACATCTCCTTGAGGACAGTAAACTCATCACCTTTACTCAGTTATGAGTTAATGTAACATAGATGAGTGTATTGTGATATAGGATGTCATGCTATGTTGTTGTCACTGTCTCCAATCAAAAGTTCACCAGAAGTTGAGGCTCGCTTAAAGGCGTTTAGTGCCTGTCGGCCTGGGGCATTCGGGTCTGGTTGGCGGAAGCCTGCGGCAACTTGACCCAGCGTTGAGGTTGGTGTAGATGCTGATGCCATCAAACAACAATTGTCGGCTGTTCTGCAGCAACGATCTCATCCTCAATTGCATCGAACAATTGTTTTGAACATCGCGTGTCGTCCTTCTTGCCATTGGAGAGTCGGGAGAGGTTGACGGTGTCGACGTCATTGTCCAGAACAGCGCACGCTCACTGCAAAGCGAGAGCAAAAGCACTCGACAATCTTGATTAGATTGGAACGCTCTCTGTCGCTACGATGGACTACTCGACCTCAATACACGATGCGGACAATCCTGCTGGAGCCTCTCCTTGGGGATCATCGCCAGTCTCCTCCCCACAACATGCACGAACAAGCTCTTTCCCAACCTCAGGAGAGGTGCCACCTTCTCCCACGCCATATAGCTCGCAACCATCTGCAAACCAAGGATATTCAACTGAAGATGCGATAAGCGGGAATGGTTTTAACAGGCCAGAGAGCAGTGCGGGAACGGAGTCTGTAGCAGAGAGTGATAGTCAGAGTCATAGACCAGACACTGCTGAATCCTTCCGCAGTCAGTCTGAAGCTGCGTTCGCAAATCAACAGCAGCAAGCAATTCCTGCCCAACAACAATATCAGGGACAAGTTCAGAGACAAGAGTCGCAGAGGAATTCCTCAGCCCGCCAACAACAGGCACCCCAAGGACCTCAGTACAAACTACAAGCAAAGATTACGGGATTGGAACGGACAGGGCGGAAAGATCCTATTATGAGATTTGATATTCATGTACGCGAGGATGCTATGTATGACATGCTGTTATTTTGCTAATACCTACTTCCCACAGACAAATCTTCCAAAATTCCGAACTACCCAATTCCGCGATGTTCGTCGCACACACTCTGAATTCATAAAGCTCGCAGAACATTTGATCTCCTCAAACCCGGAAGCGATTGTACCAGCAGTTCCGCCTGCATTGACATCTGCTGGTGCTGGAACGGACGAAGATGAAGCTCGCGTCAAGGCGTCACTCCAAAGATGGCTCAATTATGTGTGCGCAAACGAAGTTTTGATGAGAGATGATGAAATGGTTCTTTTTGTTGAAAGCGATTTTGGCTATAGCCCAATGCTGAAGAGAAAACAACCGGCAACTGGCGTACGAAGAAGAGTCATAAAGCAGTTTGCTCCACCCCCAGATGATACGCCAGAGCTCCAAGATGCTCGCCCAATCGTGAAGCTTTTCTATCTCGGGACAATGGATGCAGGCCACAAAGTCGATAAGTTGGTAAAAGCTCGCAGAGGTTGGCAGTCCCTCACTTATGATAGATGCTCGCTGACTCTCTTCAGGTCTTGGTCTTGCAGAGTCCGACTTCGGTGTCAAGCTTGGTGCAATGAACATACAGGAGCCGCATCAAGGCCTTGCTAATGCTTATCGCAAGCTGGGAAAGACCATTCAGACCACAGGAGACTATCATGCCGCTCAAGGAACCGCTGAAGCGACCACGCTTGGCGATCCTATGCAATATCACTCCCAGGATGCGTTTATTGTGAAAGAAACACTTACCAACCGACACATTTTGCTTCGTGAATTGTTGCAAGCCCAGCAGCTTACACGTAGCAAGTTAAATGCGGCAGACAGATTAAAATCTAGTTCATCTGTGCGACGGGAGAAGGTTGACGAAGCTATTTCGGCATTGGATGAGGCACGGAGTAATGAGCTCTACCTTCTTGGTAAAACTCAGCGGGTTACCAGCAACCTGCTGCAAGAGCAGCGTCGCTGGTTCGCTCGGACAGCGGCCGATTTGAGACTTAGCATCCGGGAATATGTGATTCGCGAGATTGAGGCAGAACGTCGAACTTTAGCCACTCTCGAAACTGTCAGGCCCGACATCCGAGCCATCGATTCTTCCGGTGGGTTGAGCCGGCTGGGAAGAGAAGCACATCCAATAACATCGCGCCGTACTAGCCTGGCACCTTCACAAGGACCTAAAGGTGACAGCTGGAGTGGAGCACCCCGAAGACCTGACGTCTTGAACAGGAGTATTTCAGGGAGTTTCATGTCCAACGTTCCAGAGGAAAATGACGATGATGCTTCCGGTCGTGATAGAGCACAGAGTGGAACAAGCGCCGGTGGACTTCTAGGACTCAAGGAAGAAGACGACGAGGACAAGGTTGACGCAAAGAATGCCGCAATGCGTCTTGCCCAGAGCTCGTTCTAGGGAATTTTGAAATAAAATGGGCATGATGATGTTGGTTTGGCTCACCGCCTTCAAGCTGTGCTCCCACCCAACATTGTAACTTCAATAATACATATGAAATTCATGATTCACAGCAGAAGACGGGCTTAATATCCTAGAGCGGGAGAGACAGTCGAACTCGGTGTAACGGGGCTTCACATGGCAATGGTGACAACTTTTTCTATTGATATCCGAGTCGTTCGACTCGTCAATTTCTAGTCGACTGGTTGCTCGACACACCTCCACAATCCGGCCATAGTTCCACTTCAACTGACACGTCAGATACGGATTGCATCCTCGCTTGCTCATGAGGAAATTGACATCCAAGAACAGGACGTCCTGCAACCCATCGATCATCGAGAGACAGCGACGGAACAATGTTTCTCTAGCAGTAAAGTGAGGCGGTTGAGGATCTATACCTGATACCTGGGACTGGCTTTGCTGTCTGTGAGTGAGACTACGGATCTGCAGGAATTATTTTTCATCGAACAGAAATTATTTTCACCGTGCCCGTGAAATCATCCAAATGCCATGTGAAGTTCTAGGGTTATCCCAGAGTGCCCATACCATGATCTACAATGAAGTTCGAGGTGTTCACTTCAGCGCACCACTCGGATAATGCAGCTGCAGTATTGTACAGCAGCTCCCTGGTCTGGCGGATGGTGATGATGGAAAGTGGCGGTGGTGGATTTTTGGCGTCCATATCCTCCCATGTCACTTTTATGATGTCTGTCCTTGCCCCTCCAAAGCTCCCCTGACCATGTAGGACTTGCATCCAAAATGAGTCCCAGCTCAGTCCACACACACCATCTCTCCACAGCCGCGGCGCATTTGCTTCCGAAATTTCTCGAATTTCGCCGGCAACCTCGAGAAAATTATTGGGTGTTCCTGACTTCGTTAACAGGAGCAAGCAGCAGAACAAGCAGCCGGAACTCTGCACTCGACGGGAACTGAATAGGGGCAGAAGCTATCTTAAGGTCTTTGTCTTCTGTTCATTTCCAATCAATGGCGGACTCGCATCCCTAACGCCAATCCAATACGAAGCTACGGCTGTGAAATTACAACGTGTGGAGTTGAGTTGAGCTGACATGGTCATGGCATGTTTTCTTCAGCACCATCGGGGAGCTCATAAGCAGTGTCCGGACCAGCAGCAGAACAAAAGCAAGTCGTTGCACACCGTAAGATATACTCGAAAACATTGCGTATCTTTGACTTGACTCTCGTCTCCTGCATCGGACACTTCTTTGATGTCTTGATTCAGAGCACGTCCTCGCCTAGGTACCGCATCCGTATCGTTCGCTTGAATGCCGCACTAAGGCCATACTCACCTGTACATGTCAAGACTGTGCATGATAGACATGCAATTGCAGGAGGACGCTCCCCTCCTCTCGTTGCTGATCTTAATGGATTGGCCGACGTGGCAAATAGCAGACCGAGAGATGAAATAGTAAGGCACGCGTGTTGCATGAAGCAGCGACTATGAAGGATTTATTATACACACAAATAATCAATGTGATCTTGAGGAGAAAAATATCTTCATTAGCATTGCGGCGTCGTCGTTGAACTTCCTGATCATGTTTATACTACTTATGTGAATAAGGCTAGTGACTATTAGTATGTATGGCAATCTGAGCTGGTCATAACCGTGTTATACATGGAGCTTCGGCTTCTGGGTTCAATATCGAAAGAATGGCCGTCAGCCAGACAGGCATGGACAGGAGTCATGGACATTCAAAAAAGATGTGGCCTCAAGAACGCCATCTTAGCAGGCATGGAACTAGCGCATGCTTTCTATACGGAACCCATATATCTGAAGCATGGTTCGAATATGGATTATGGATCTGAATATGCCGGTATGGAAGTTTTCGGGCCAGAAACAAGCGGAACTGCAAAAGTGGACGAGAAGCCCAGTCCAGCCTTTTACCGTCTCCCACAAATTTCTCCAGGTCGTCCTCTCTCCCCAGAAATCAAGATAAAGGTACACGGCAAAATGGCATATTGCTGGACTGTGCACCTAGAGGTGCGAATTAGACGTTGGAGAAAACTGGGGTAGACAGAAACGTTCAGGTAGTGTTCCCGAAGGCCCGGAATTCATGACAGAACCAACTGTCAAGTGTTAAACTGTCACAAAAACAAACGAATTCTCGCTTCTCTTCTCGGCTCCCTCTGACTCCCTTCCATGACATTGGGCATCTCTTTCGAGCTCGGTTTTCGTCTCTCCACAACCAGTGGGTAGATATGGAGCCCCTTATCTTCTTGCTTTACATTATCCCATAGGACCGATTGCAAGTGAAACGCTTGCTTGCCTTGCCTCGCATTACCTTGCTTGCTTGCTGTTGTACTGCCGCTGTTGTACATTTGATGCAACTCACGGAGGGCTTCAATTATGTCCTCCACTTCTCCTCCTCTGCCCCACTAGCACGCGAGAAGGCGCCTTGACCTTACCCCTGTTTGACAGCGCCCCTCCATCATCTGCAGTGCTCAAGTCGCATCATGCTCATGCATGTAGTTACCAGGGTATCTAAATTTCTCGGTCGGTCTATCACTCTGTCTTGTATTTGTCTTCCTCTGTCTTGCGCGGCTGTTTGTGTGAAGCTATACCGCTGTACCGTACCTTAATCCGGCATGGATGTACCATCTCAGCAACGTCCGTCCAGCCCAAGCTAACCTTGCTCAATCTTCGGACAACAGACAGACAACCAGCAGCGGACACGATGATCCATGGTTCATCTCCTCTCCTTGTCCTGTCCTGTCTTGCCTCCGTATCAACGCACTCGTCCTGCTTGGTTGGCCTCAGAGATTAGCATGAGCTCTTTGACTGGCAAGCCCTCGCGTCTTGTCACCTTGACGGATATCAGATCTTCCTCAACACCCTTCTTCAGGAGTCCATCTTGGGCAAAGCCATGTCCGGCCCAAGGACCTGTTTGTCTGTCCCTTTTCATATAAAGTTCCCCACGTCGCCCCCCACGAAGACATGCCCTACATCGAAAACAGGTACCACTTCACTCAGACCCACCAGTCCGTACCATACCATACCACAACTCTATTGAAGCTTTTGCTTTTTGTGTTGCACTGCTGCCTTCGCGTCCGCTGCAAGTGCCATTCTTTGACTAAGGACTTTCCTCTCTGAGAAGATATCGATAGTGTCTTACCTGATACCTCCACCTTACCTCATATTTACATATAAACATGGCTCCATCCGCGGAAGAACCTCCTGTCTCAAGATCCCCTTTCACCTCGAATTCAACCTCGGATTTCACACCCTCTTCAAAATCGAGTAGCGTACTCGCCTCGGTCTTGCATGGGCCAAAGAATTTGACTTTGGTACGTAACTTATTCTCATGTCTTACCAGGTCACCCCTCCATACTCTTTACCTTATAAGTGCCATATGCAAGATACAACCGAAATAAATATAACGCTAACTCACATCTTTTTCTGCGCAACAGGAAGTCCGTACAATTGAAGACCCAGCTCCAGGAGAGCTCCAGATCCAGATCAAATCCACAGGCATCTGTGGCTCAGATGTATCCTACTACAAGAAATTTGCCAATGGAGACCTCTGTGCCTGCGCTCCCTTATCCCTCGGCCATGAGTCTTCGGGTGTCGTGGTAGCCATTGGGCCACAGTGTAATGGCTTCAAGATCGGTGATCGAGTTGCTCTCGAGGTTGGGATTCCATGCGGCCAGTGCGGTATCTGTAGGAAGGGGAGGTATAATCTGTGTAAGAAGATGAGGTTCAGGAGTAGTGCGAAGAGCGTGCCACATTTCCAGGGCACGCTGCAGGAGAGGATTAACCATCCTGCGACTTGGTGTCACAAGTGAGCTTCCATTTCTGCCGCCTTCCGATCCCAATATCATGAAAGAGAAAAGAGTGAAAAAGACAATGAGGCTAACCCACCTTCCAGGCTCCCCGACAACATCTCTTTTGATGCCGCCGCCCTCCTCGAACCTCTTTCAGTAGCAATCCACTCCGTAAACCGTGCAGCCGTCACACCAGGCTCAACTGCCCTCGTCATCGGCGCCGGCACCGTTGGTCTCCTCGTCGCAGCCATGGCTCGC
Source organism: Margaritispora aquatica (assembly GCA_007644065.1). Classification (NCBI taxonomy): domain Eukaryota; kingdom Fungi; phylum Ascomycota; class Leotiomycetes; order Helotiales; family Discinellaceae; genus Margaritispora; species Margaritispora aquatica. The sequence goes on along the minus strand of VJWN01000006.1, from coordinate 1,496,461 downwards.
CAGTCTGGCTGCACATTCGTGACCATCATGGATGTGGACGAGGGGCGCGTCGCTTACGCTTTGTCCAAAGGCTTCGCAACCCACGGCTACGTGGTCCCCAAGCCTTTACACTCTTCATCCTCATCATCCTCCATCTGCACGTCTGGCACGTCCACACCTTCCAGTCTCAGCATCGGGCTCGATGGTATCATGACACCGCTGAGCAGCTACAACACGAGCAGTGGAAGCGTGCACTTCCGCCTCGAGGGCGCAAAGGCTGTCGCGGCTGACGCGCTCGCCGTGGCGCGGGACGACATGGTGGAGATGGGGATGGGACTTGACGACGACGAAGAGGACGATGGCGTGGACGTCACTTTCGAGTGCACGGGCAAGGAAGCATGCATGCAAACCTCGCTGTACGCGACACGGCCTGGCGGCAAAGTCATCATGGTGGGCATGGGAACGCCGATCCAGACGGTGCCGCTGAGCGCGGCGCACCTGCGCGAGGTTGACATCTTGGGCATTTTCCGCTACGCGAACACGTACCCAACTGGCATTAGGCTGTTGGCTGGAAAGGGACCGATGCGCATCCCAAGTCTTGATGATATGGTTACACATCGATTCAAGGGCCTTGCGGAGGCGAGGAGCGCGTTTGAGTTGGCGGGACGGACCGTCGATGATGAGGGGAAGTTGGTGCTGAAGGTCGTTATTGAGGCTTGAGCGCGCGAGTTTGACTTTACAGCGGAGAACAGGACAAGGAAAGAGAGAAGAGCATATGGTTGCTCGAAGGTTCCATTAGAAAAGGGTGAGACATCTGGAGCGACACGAATTGAAGCGAAGCGAGCGTTTTTGAGCGAATGATATACGGACCAAAGAAATGGATGGGAGGAATTTTTGCAAGCAAAAGAAAAGGAAAGGAATGGGGAACATGGCACCTTAATATAGATTTTTTTTTGCCGCGTATTCAGTAGATAGCGAGATCGAAAGAGGGACGAAGGACGGACTTCGCCTGTCGAGGGGGGAGGAATTCCTTCCATTTTGGGCGGCGGGCTTTTGTTTTGGGCATTCGGTAAAGTAAGGTGGGTTAGTTAGAACTGAGCTGAAGGAACAAGAGAAAGAGACGACATGCGGGCTTGGCTGGATGGTGGATGGATGGTTGGGTAGACTTTTTCAAATAATGCCTCAATTGTGCCTTAATTGTCTATAGTTTCATGTCCTCATCTCGCCATGTGCATGATCGCTAGCAAACGCCATCCCTCCATCCATCGCTCCAGCCTTCTTGAAATGCCCATTCCTATTGAACGCCGAGTTGAATGCAACCTTGAATGACCCCAATAGCAGGTCGAATAGGCCCGACCTTAACGCAAGCTGAAGCCCATATCATCCTGAGATGAGATCCCCTACGCTCATGACATTGAATGAGTTACCCCAGTTGGCACCACTTGCATTTTGATTTGGTCCTCCGCTCGTTTTATTCTTCAGCGATCTCGCGTTATCGATCACAGACCACTTGCGTCCTGTTTCTCGCACGTCTCTGATGCTCTCGGTGATCGAGCTGAGCAGCGACACCAAGTTGACGTCGTTCTGTTCAGAGACCAGCTCCTGCTCGAATGCAGCACTGTCGGCTGGGATGAGCAGGCTCAATCGGCTAAGGAGGGCCTGAATGGATCGGAGGATGGAGTGGTTGACCGGGGTGTACTGTTTGTCATCAGGCTCGACTCCTTCCGGGACGATGCTCGTGTTCGAGGAGGGAGGCAGCTGCTGCAAGTAGATCGCAATCAGGTTGATTCGAGAATGCAGCATCTTAATGGCGTTGGCCTTGGCAGTGAGGGAAGCAATCAGCTCCTCATCTTCGCGTGAAAGATGGCTGCTTTGATCCTCTGGTTCTGTTTCGGCAGATTTCTTGCTCGCTGCTCGTGTCTTGCCCTTGTCCTGGATTGGGCCTTTTTCTGCAGCCGGCTTCTTTGATGGGCCATCTACCGCTGTCGCATTTCCTCCTCCGCGAGCTACGAAGTCCACGCTAATCATCTCAGCTTCGCCTGTCTCGACACTGTAGGGCAGTTCCTTGAATTTGAGGACCAACTGAGCTTCTCCATCCTTCATCTCCTTGTCCTCCCCACTTGTTGCAGTGTTATCATCTGCCTCAAAACCACTTTCGTATATCGTTAGTGGTAATTTACCGCCTGCTGACGTATCACCCACGGCATCAGGGTGGAACCCGAGAAGAATTGCAGATTCGTTGTATGACTGTAATATTTGTCTGTGGATAGGTAGATGATTTGGTTGCGGTCCAGCAGTAGACAGAATGGTGTACCAGCCAACTAAGTCAAGTGCAGGTACTTTATGGACATCCTTCACTGCAGGGAGAACTTTGTTAGTATTATTCGATCACACCTTCTCGAAACTTATACTTACTCTGCTGTAATCGCTCCTCGAACCAAGCTTTGTGCAGAACGATTTCATCATCTATTTCCACAAGTAGGCAATCGAATGCATGCTCAATAGTGATCTCTCTTCCGTTTTGCTGTCCCAAAAGAGCACCAACAACAGGCCCTTTCTGCTGTCGCAGCGTATGCCTTGTGATGTAGTCGGAAATTGTGAGGAGAACCAGAGGGTGAAGAGCAACTTGGAGGCTGGTATCTGAAGACTTCTGTGTAGATAATAATGGGTTTGGAACCGAGTCAACCGCCATGATTGCGAATGTAATAAGTAGATTCTCTCGCAAAACAGCCGCTCAAAGGTACAGGTCGTCAATCGTAAGTATCGTGGTTGCGTGGAAAACAGTTCGTTGGTGTTGAAGTTAAAGTTGAAGTTGAAGCTCGAGCTTAAGCTCAATGCTGGTGAGGCTACAAATGGATTGACTTCGCGGGGTGCAGCCTAATCAGGTTGTCATGTGACCTCGCGATAGCTTCACTCACTTCACCAATGGAAGTTTCATTTCGAGGTTCAGTCCACCCACGGTACAAGATAATCACAACCGAAACCACAACCCGCGCGGTATACTTACGAGACTCTATCTTTCTTTGCAGAGAATTTCTCAATCAAAGGCATGCAGTCTATCTTGAAAGTCTTTCAGTCCTTTTGAGTGCTTATAGTTTGTATCTCTTTGAGTTTTCTTCTCGTTAGGATGTTCTTGTTTCAACAAAAGTTATATGTTTTGGCACATCCAATTTATCCTCATCTTGCCTGCTTTGGCGTCTGGCGTTTCTCGAACTCTAATGGATGACACTGGCTCTAGTGAGCCTCTTCAAGCTGCCTCTTCTTCGTCGACACAACCAAATTTGACCCCTCAACTTGATGCTACCGTGGAAGTTGTAGCTCAGACTGTGACAACGACAGATAATGATGCCTTAAGGTCTGTTGAATCTGCTAAAGACGATGGTGATGATGATGTTCAGATCATCTTCGCGGTACCCAGACGTCGGAAGAAGAAGCGGAAGAGGTATGGCTATGACAATTGATTGCATTGAACTGACCAGCTTACTCATAGATTCAATAGGATTGAATCGTCAAGTTTGAATCCTAGAAACGAGCGAGCGTATTCTAGATCGGAACGGGAGCTTACGACTGGTGAGGGAGAACACTCTGCATCAGCTTCTAAACGAGATGTCAGCCCAGGTGAACCAGTCCACTTGCAACATGCAACAGAAGAACGACCCATACTACCAGGAATTCATGTCTCAGCTATCGGACCTTCGGTATACAGGCCATTTCAAGATGCTCAACATATTCCTTACGTATCACCATATGGGCCACCATGTCAGTCATCAGACTTGACATCACTACCAAATCCTTGGTGGGAGTCTTCATCAACAAGATCACACCTCAACCAAGTTCGTGATGTTGAGTGGAGGCCATTGAAAGGTGATGAAAATATGAACAGGAAACGTAGGCACCATGAGGACTGGGAATTTCCCCAACAACAGCGATTCCATTTTCGCCAATCTATGCAAATATCACCTCGGACCCATCATACTCCTACGTGCACTGCTCCATATCCTGCTTATGGCATGGGCTTTGGTCATCAAGATATGTATGGAAGACCAGTGGAAAGTCATTTGCCCCAGGCTTCTTGGCCCAGTAATGATTGGAGTTCTTTCAATGATGCTAACACAAACCATTTTATCTCACAGTCTCTACAACAGGCGGCAATGGGAAATGATCCTCTACTAGCCAGCAGGCTTTTGCCAAGAGAGAATACGCCACAGCATCAGATAGAACCTGAGGTCAAATCTGCGAGTATTGCAAACATGTATCATCAACCTGGGTGTCCCAAAAATATCGGAAGTGGAGCATTCCAAACTGTCTCAAATCACTCTTTCATTGAGCCACAGCGAGTGTGTGTCAATCCTCCTGTTTCTTCGACACAACTACCACCTTCTTCAGGCTCCAATATCTCACCCAGCACATCCACCAGTCCTTTTGTTCCTCAACATCAGCAAATTGATTCTAGGTCGTTGACAGAGCAACCTGCCACGCAGGTAGTCCCAACGGGAAACAACATCCAACAGCCAAACCCAATTCAAGTCGAGCCGGTAACAGCGCGCCCACCAGATATCATTAGGAAACCATCATTGTACAAGATACCTGCCTGGCCACCGTTTTCAAGCGCTCCTGGTCAAAACGCTAAGGCAGCGAGCTCGCATTCCCTAAACAACTCTCATCCTCCTCCAACTCCAATCAAAACGGACCAAAGAGCATCATCTCATCCCACGCCTCAGTCAGATAATTCCATCAGAGTGCAGGCCAGGCAATTAAATGGTGGCATTTCCACAACGCCAAGCAACGGAGAATTCCAAATCCCAAAAGCTCGAGCAGGACGCAAGACTTCCCCTAATCTGTAAGTTTACACCAACATATCTACCTCATCTTCTCAACTTTGTGTATGCGAACTAACTAGCTAACCCACCCAGTATCGTCGACATAGCAGAAACATGCCAAGAAATATTCCCCTTCACTGCGCTCGCAGAACGGCATAAAGTTCCCCTCAAGAAAGTCTTTGATACCTTCTCGGCCATCATCCAGCTCCCACTCCTGCGCAATGCGGACGACCGACGACGGCATGGGTCGCTTGGCAAGAGGAGGGTGAAGGAGTATCGAGATGCGAGGAGAGCGATGGAGAGAGCGCAGGAGGTAGAGAGGAAGGCGCAGATGAAAGCTTTGAGAGCGAGGGTCGACGAGGCTGCTAGGAAGGGGAAGATGGGTTCGGTTTCTAATGCTGGAGTTGGTGTTGGAGTTGGAGTTGAGGCGATGTCAAGACAGGATGAGTTGCGCAGGACGGCGGTGTTGAATCATGCCATGGAAATCGAAGGTGGTGGGCTGGGAGGTGTGACTTCTGGAGTGCCGAGTCTTGGACCTGGAGTCCCGAACGGGAGTTGAATGTTATTCCCTGGTGAGTGGGCTGTGTCTATATCATCTCTACTGATGCTGGTCTTTATGTATGGGCTTCTTTACTTGTTCGAGTACCATCAGTCAATACACACTCTCTGGTTCACGATACTACTCCTCTACCAGAATCAAACGTTTCAGTAAATTCTCTTCCCCCGTTTTATTCATTCATTTGTTCAATTGACTCCATCTCTCCACCTCTCCACCTTCTTATAGTGACAGAAAATCTTGCGAGAATATCACCTAGAAAGCAAAGACCACTCACATTCCCTTCTCGCAACCGTCTCTTCTTGGCCCCACTCCCCATCCACCTCATTTCCATTTACCTTTCCATTACCATCAACGCACCAAACAACCCTCCCATACCACCTCAACCCACGCACCGCCTTCAACTCCTCACGATACGCTCTCCCCGCCTCATCGATCACCCTATGGACCTCTTTCCTCTCGTCGACGCTCCGCGCGCGCTGCATCTTCGCGATGAGTTTTTTGCGCAGCAGGTCGTAGCGTGCGTTTACCTGCGTTGTGAGGCGGGGCGGGTGGCACGATGCGCAGGTGTCGGGGAGGTGTTGGATAGGCCCGTGGGGTGGGTTGCAGGGCATTAGATGGCGGGCGGGGGAGCAGCAGTAGGAGGTGTAGTGGTTGAGGGTGTGGGGGCAGAGAAGGGTTGTCGTTGTGCCTGTGCACATTTCGTTGTTGCGGTGGTGGTTGTGTGGTAGTGTGCGATGTATTTGTGGGATTTGTGGTGTATATGTGTGTTAGTAGAGATCTCTTGAATTCGCAGAATTGGATTAGGGAAAGAGGGATTTGGTGTGGTGGGATGTGAACTATATAGGCACTGTTTTGTTTCCAAATTATCTGCAGAACTCTGCTCTGTTCTGTTTGATGCTGGGCGAAACTAGATATATTGGGTTCTCCTTTGTGTTTGAATTCGAGTCCTTGACACATGATATACGAAGACAAAGAAGTGTACTTGGGAACAAAGGATCTGTTGTAGGTGGATGGGTATCGAGATTCAACATCAGCTTGTCGAGTGCTAGGAGATTCTTGATCCATACGTCTGGCGTTAGACCATCTACATGAGATGTGGCTAGTTCTGAGATGTTTATCACAGCACCGTGGCGGCATTAGATCATTGCGTCCAATTAGTGACTAACCGAGTTACATGTAGTTTTTCCTTGTCTGGATGTTGATATAACAGATACGCAAGTGAGTACTATTTGGGCTCCCGCAAATTTCAAAGAATAATTGTGCGATACTGTACTAATCGCGGTAAGCGTACCGGTTCAGTAAGGAAGAGGTAAGGTACCTACCTACCTAGCGTAAGTCTAGCAACAGAACCTCACTTATGCTTGTCACCTAGCAAATCTATAGTGTGATGACTCCTCGAGGTCACTTCAATGGAAGTCTCCTTTGCTGTCAACACTGTCAGCATCAGTTGGTGCTTGTAAGGTGTCTCGATACCTGTATGACTGTCTACTTCTTTGCACGCTTGAAGATCTCCGTTTGAACGAATTCGACAAGCACAACATGGACAGAATCAAAGCCCGTATCGCACGCCTCAAGCGAGGAGGTCAAAAATTGTTTCGACGAACTCCCGATGCCATGACTGAACCAGATTCCCCCGAGTGCCCGGATTTCAGTAACCCTACCAGATGCCCTCGAGTATCCTGATCCCATCAATAGGTTACTTGCCCTCGAGAACTCTTTCCTTGGAGCCCTTCCCATCGAAATGATCCACATAATCGAGAGTCGCCACCACATCCCCCAAGCTCAGAGTACGCAGATCTGTTACACTGGAAGACGCCAGAGCACATCCACGGTGACCTCAGTGCCGTGATGTTTGAGATGCTGATGAGGCATGATTTCTACCACGGGCAGGACAGCCACGTGCGCAGAATCCTGGGGGCAATTTCAAGCAGCGAGGTGATGTACTTATGGATGCTTAATTCCGCCAGGGACGCGTGGTACTGGCGAGCGGGGACCCAATACCAAATTCGCTACCGCAGTCTGCACTCTCACACTCAGGCCAGCATATGGAGCAACAAAACAATGCCGAACTCGAACCTCAGGTTCCCCATATGCCCACATCGCACGTTCCACTTCGACTTCCACCACGATCCCATCATGGATCCAAGGAAGCCGCGGGAAGGCGAAGGGAGGTTTTATGTGACTGCGTCTACGAGGCATTACAACAATTACAGCCTCGAACGCACCGGGCCCGAGGCGCTGTCGAGAGTCAACACGCGGATCGAGGCTCCGGATGGGTATATCTTCGCAGGCGTGCGGTGCTGTAACTCGTGCCATACGGCATACGCGTTCGAATTCGCGAAAGACGTAATCGCGAGACCTAAGAAGATGACGTTTCTCTTTTGATGTATGGAAGGATTTGGGCGGAGGACCGGATGCGGAAAAGTGGAAGGCACACACGCTTTGTGCCACTGGATCGACTCGGCCTTTGGTGAATTTTGATGCTAGGCTCTTGCTTTCTGTTTTCCCAGAGTCGGTGGCTAGAGCGGAGATGAGAACGGATGGTTCCAGGGGTTGATTGTTATGGTTTGGTTAAAGCTTTGGGGGTTGAGATAGCTCTTATAACGGAGGCTGGCTGATGCTTATGTACTGCTGTGCTGCTTTGGACGTGTTGCTGATACGATCTTAGAATTGATACTCCGAGAATTATCATGTACGAGGCTCGATAGTGAGGATCGGGAGCTAGCAATTCCATGTGATGGCTAATTAGGGATGCATCCATGGGAATAAAATACTTATTGTAGATCAAATTGAATGAAAATGTAAAAGTTGACAAGTCCTGTGTCGTTCAAAGGAAAGCCTTCCGAAGTGATCACCTTAGTTTATGGGTCAGATGGAAATGTTGACAACGTCATGTGCTGATTCTCTGACATTCAACATGAGATATCTATCTAAACAATCTAAATCAGTTGCGACCGAAATATTTCACGCCAATACTCCTACCAAATTGATGCTCCACCAACTTACGCAAGTCCCACCCAAAATACTCACTAATCCCAGTTTCGCTCACACATCTGTTACTACACGTTTCTTATCCATCTTCCCTTTTCTCCGAACTCCATTCCCAGTGTATTCAATCACTCGGCTTCTTACCATTGATATACTTCCAAAGCCTTGACACGTCCTTGATCTTCCTCTCTCCGCGTCCATTAACCATCGGTCCATTCATGCCTGTAGTTCTACGAATCGTCAGTCTCAACAATACTACCACCATCACAACCTTAGATCACCACCCAGGAAATGGGACTTACTTTTCAGGAATCACAGAGTTCATGAACGGATTCCCCTCCTCCACCACCTTCCCATCAGCCATCATGAACATGGTATCAAGATAATGCATGTTCAGCATATGGCCATTCCCCTCCCTTCTAAACACGGTCCCCGCAAAGGCCTGCCCATCCGCAAACGGCTGGTGCTCTGGCGCCGTGAAAGCCAACACGCCGAAGTTCGCGACAAAATCGCCATTATTCGCGTAATGCTCGATGTGCTTGATGACCCTCTCGCCGCGGCCGCCTTTACTCTCATCCACGCCGTGACCGGAGATGAGCGGGTTGTTGAAGCGGCGGGCGGCGTTGCCGAAGGTGAAGATCTCGAGCTTGGCGACAACGGTGTGCGAGAGATCGGAGAGCAACCAGTCGAGAATTGAGGAGCCTTCGATGCCGCCTTGGGAGTGCAGGATTAGGACGAGCCTTTTGGTGGTGGGTGCTACGAGGGCTTTGCGGATGAGCGAGCGTGCTTGACGGATGTCGCGAGTTTTGTAGTCCAGATCCCGTTGGATAAGACACTCGAGGAGATCAAAGATGAACCCAAAGCTAGGATTATTAGTTGGGCGAGTCAGTGGTGGGGTGGGTGACTTACGTGTGGTTGTGGATACCGACGACTTCTCGTTGGAATGTACGGGCAAGCAGGTCTAGGTTACTTTGAAGCCAGCCTTTGCTATTTCTGTTGTTAGTTTCGAAACTCACATATTACAGTACACATCTTACCCAACTGCCACACCATTGATAAAGAACCAAAGTTCCGACTCATCATTGACACGCATCCCATCGGCTGGAAGGCCAACCAGACATTCGGTCGTCTCTGGACCATTGAGAAGTCTCATCGTCATCATGGTTGCAAGCGTGAGAATAACACCACAAGCCAAAAACACCACCCCGGGGAGAAACCAGAACAGAGCAGCCATGAAAGGTAAGGTAAACACGATGAAAAGCTGAATGGCCAATAAGTTCATGTGGCAAATCAAATCGTAGAAGTTGGACCACGTCGGTGCAAGCTCATCAAGTGGTCCGGAGACATTAGGCCATAAGGGAGTAATGATCTTGGGAAGCATCATGCTCTTCTGGAGCACAAAACATATATCCTTCCATAGGAGGCGTAATGGGTTCTGGTCCACGTCTCCAGGTACATATACAAATGGATTGTTACCGAATGGCTCATTCTCATTGACCTCTCCGGTTCCCTCCACTCTCTTGGGAGTTCCGTTTGTCCTTCTGGGAATCATATTGGCAGGTGAATCGTGTATTTCTGAAGACGTGAGCGCTGGAGCCATCGTGCAAGAGACACGAGGCAATATCGATTGTTTGATTTGAAAGGAGATCGCTCCGCTCAAGATATGGGTGGAGAACGGGAGTTTAAGTAAGTGTTTCTTCGTGAAATATGTGTCTTAATATTGTTGGCTTGAAGAAGATGGCTCGAGGAATGAGGTGAGATTGCCCTCGCTAATCGTACCTTATACATTTTTCCAAGGGCTTGGATTCTTTAGGTGATAACATCAGCATCCATACAAGTGGCTGATTCGGCGCCATGTTTTGATGCACGCTGATGATGAGCCCCGGCACTACAGTACCTCCGAAGTTCGAAGCCTGAAACATTGATAAGAGCTTGTTGATCTTTGAGTGATGATTTGTTGTATCTCGTCAGCCTTACGCCTCGAACATTGGCAGTGGAAGCCACCATACACGTCAGCCGCAAACTCCAGGAGAGCTGAAAATTGCCAATAAAGCTTCGCATGTTTCTCCATTGACATGTGAATCTCTGTTTTCGTGGATCTTGAAAACTCAGGATGTGCCTTTTCCTCAAACAGGAATCCAGTTTAGACAATGGCTCTGGTCTTGATTTGAGGACTTCTTCTGGTACTCCTCAGCAGCAAAGCTCTATACCCAGAACGAAAAATGAGAGATCAATAAAAGCAACGGGTTCCTCGCTTTACTGAACTTTCCACTAGCCTCTTGTTATTCACAGCGGTATAGTACCACCAAAAAATTAGGCCAATGATTAACACGACTGCATACCACTAAACGGCGAATGCACCAACACCTGCGAGGTGGGCATTGAATGGGAAATAAACCTTTTGCCAGAAAGAGGTATTCCATCTTGGCCTGCGTTTGTGCGGCTAATGCTGACGCTTGGCCCTGTGGCTGTCAGGTCTTGGAGGAACGAGGGAATGATAAGAAAGAAATAGGAGAAAGGGCTGAAAATTGTGGGACGATTTCACGAGTTTAGTGAGTATTTCGGTCTGTAGAACGACTAAGGTATTGGAGTTAAGAGGATACTCAATTAATATATTACAATCATTTAGCGTATAAAAGTGATGAATATTGATGGAGGAAGAGTCCTGTCGTTAAACAAACACAAAATCCCCATATAATATATAATATAATACCCGAACATACCCCGGATTTCACAGCACAAGCTTGGCGCTAGATTTGTTCTGGACAAGCTTAAATCAACACCCGTAAATTATATCTGCTGTGTACTCGAGTACACAATATACCAATATATATACAATGCGACCAGAACTCCCCAACGCGCCTTTGCTAATGCTAAAACACAATCATTAATATCAATATATCAAACTTCTCTCTAAACCGACTCTCCAGCTGGTGGAGGTGCAGGAGGCTGTTTCTTCTTGATCGGCCTCCATTCAACCAATACTGCACCCAGTATAGCAAGACAGCTCAGTGCAACACTAACCGCAAACACATGGGTCAGCGCGTTATTGTATGCCTCTTTTGCTTGTGGTAGTAATGCGGCTGGCACAGAAGCTACAAGACCCGTCGCACCAGCATCAATCACAGCCTTCACATCCAAGCCCGGAATATTACTCAGATTCTTCTGCAGATGCTGAGTGAACACACTCGAGCCGACGGACAAGAATATGGCACCGCCGAGAAGCTTGCAGCCTGACATGAGAGTGGTACCAACTGGTAGATCTTTGTTCTCGAGGAAGGTCTGCGCGATTGAGAAGGGCTGCTGCCATCCAAGACCTTGACCAAGGCCGAAGAGAGCTTGATATCCTATCCACGCGCCCTGCGAAGAGTCTGGTGTCCATGTGGTGAATAGGCCAGCACCAATTGAAGCCAGGACCGCGGAGGAAATGGCATATGGTGGGATATAGTTCACATACTGCTGTGTCTGGCCAGCGATGGTCATCCCGATGGTCAACCCAAGAATCATGGGCAATGAGGATAAGCCAGAGGAAACGGCAGATCGGCCCTTGACAGCCTGGAAATATATGGAGACATAGTATAGCAGGATGAAGAATGCGCCACCCATACAGAAAGATGTGAAAGCACCTGCAGATATGGAGCGCATCTTCATGATTCGGCCTGGCAGGGTCGCGTTCTCACCTCCGATATATTGGAGGTACAGCCAAACGATACCGCTGATGGCGAAGAAGAAGAATAACAGCACGATCTGCCCAGAGAACCAGCCATACTTGACACCACCCCATTGCAATGCAAGGAAGAGACAGACCATGCAGACGACAAACACTGGGGCTCCATATCGATCCAGCTTCTCTATCTTTTGTTTTCGTGAGAGACTTGCAATAGCAGGGTTTGGTGGCGCTGTGGGGTTAAAGAAGAAGACAATGCCTACGAGAACAAGACCACCAAGTGGGAGGTTGATGTAGCTACACAAAATTAGCTCTTATTCTCAGCTGACAGAGAATCACTTACAAACACCATCTCCACGACACATGGTCCGTGAAGGCACCTCCCATCAATGGACCGCACACGGATGCGATACCATACATAGCTCCAAGCAGAGCTCCATATTTTGCTCTCTTCTCCAGTGGGACTGACAGACCTATTATGATGAAGCTACCAGCAAAAATACCTGCTGATCCAATACCTGCTATTGATCTACCAACGATGAGGGCAGTAGAGTTGGGTGCTGCACCACAGATCACAGACCCTATCTCAAAGATTATGATGGCGACTAGATATGCCCACTTCAAGTTGAAGAGCGTGAAGAATTTGCCCCACAACAGCTGGAACGAACAGGTTGTCAAGAAGTATGCTGAGCCATACCAGCCTACCTCATCGATGGATTGGAATTGCTGTGTTATCTTTGGAATCGCTGTTGAGATGATTGTTGTGTCCTAACTCAGGTGTTAGCATGGCTCTGAGTGCGCAATAGAGAAGGAATGTGCTGGAAGAGGGTGCGTGGAGGAGGGTTGAAAAACTTACTAAGGCCTGAAGAAATATTGCCATGCACGTACACACCAACAAGATAGCCAGAGTCGAACCCTGAGGGAGACCATCAGCACCAGGGCCTTTCCCCCCTTTCTTCTTGATAGCTGCTGGTGGTGGATCATCGAAATCACACTGGATATCCTTATCGCAATACTTGACAATCGACACAACTGAGTATTGAGACTGCGCAAACTCGTTCAAGTTGCCCACAGATCCATTATGCGAATCCACTTGCGTTACGCTCATAGGTGAGATGGGAAACGAGCCTCGAAGCGAACCTGTCCGTCTACGCTGCGGTTTGAACTGGAATACCAGTCTGGCAGGCGAACCCACTGTCCGTCCGGCCTCTTGTGCTTCAGCACGTTGCAGCAACGGCGTGCTTGCTTCGCCGTTCGTGATCGGACTTACTGGTGTTTCCATGTCGATGCTGGCGGATTCTCGTCCGCCACTGCCGCCGCGCATTGTCATTGGTATGCTCTGGTCCCTATAGGGGGTGTTGTTGTTCTCCCAGGTTTCGGTTGGCCCTGATCGCAGGACAGTAGGTATTGGTTGCGAATTGCTGCTTCCGCTGTTCCTCCAGCTCTCGGCTCGCGATATCCTGAGTGGGCTTGGAATGCTCTCAATGTCTACGAAGTCCGGAGTGCTCGTTCCAGTCATGTTCATCATCGGCATCTCTTCCTCCTTTCTAACAATGGGCGTCTCATTGATCGTGACCCTCATCGGCACCACCGCTTGTACTGGTGCTGGAGTCGGTACAGGTACAGGTTTTCGCGCCACCTGAACCACCGACTCTCTCCTCTTCGGCTCCACGATCTTCGGTAGAACAAGCGGTACGAGATCCACCAGAGTCCTCGCCCTCAGCGAATGCCCCTCCTTCGCCTCGTCCCACGCACGATCATTGTCTCGCCTCCTCCTCTCCTTCTCGGCTTCCCGCTCACTTGACTCCCTTTTCTCCTCGGCTGCCCAATTCCGTTCGTTGACCTCTCTTTTTTCCTCCTCCGCCCATGCTCGCTCATTCTCTTGCTTTTCTTCTTCCTTCTCCCAATTCTCCTCGTTCAAGGTCTGCTCTCGCCTTCTGAAACCGCTATTGCGAGTAGATGTGCGAGTACTCCTTGCGTCCCAATTTTCTCGCGAGGAACGACTCCCCCGTCGATCTTGTGTGCGTCGGGGCAAGGGTGAGGATGGCAGGCTGGAGAGATTGCTTACGCTGCTGTCCCAGCTTTCCTTGCGCTCTAGTCGTGGGAAGGTTTGTGTAGTTGTGTTGGTGGTGGGGTTGATGTTGTTGATGCGGCGTATCTCCCATGGTATGGGATCTGGTATAGTGCTCGATTCTTCGCCTCGCCTCTCCCAGGCCTCCCCTTCTGTACTTGAACCGTGACTTGAGTACGTATTGCGAGTTAGACTCTGCCGTTCCCAGCCATCTGACGAGGACATTTCTCTTTCCTCTTTCTACCAAGCTCCTTTATGTGTATAACTTTATATCCAATAGCCAACGAAAACACCGGAAGAATCTTTGTTGGCGACGTAAGTAACAAAAGGAACCACAAGAACTCAAAGACAACGAATGGTATACCGGATGTCAGAACGACGGGAAATAAGATGAAAGGGATGCAAGAAGGTAGGTAGGCCATACATACTAGTTATCCCGTCAAAATCTAGCTTGACCAGCAATATGGGGTAAGTCAGCTCGGAGGCCTTACAAGCACAGCCTACCTTCCTACCAGTCACTCTCTTCACGAACATACCCGCACATGTTAGCAGCTATACCTCGCTTCGTAGCTAGTGCAGCCAGCCGGGGACCGTTCAGACCGGTGGATCGGGACTATGTGCTAAGAATACCCATATCCTTAAGCATGTAATATTCTAGCGCGCTTCGGGCTTGTCTGATGTGAGATGACGATTTAGCTGGAGGAGGCTGAATGCTATTGCAGTTGTCGTAGGACAGGAATGTTGGAAGGATGGTGTTTCGGGAACCGAAATTCGCTTAGCTTGTTTTTAAGGGATGTTGGTCTTGGCACTTTTGGCACGATTGGATTTCTCGTGCGAGTGTGAGATTACTTGGTAGGGGATTCATCTTCTGTGTTCTCTCAGTATACAGAATTTCCTTTGATTCAGCTGCCGTTTTGTCACAAGTTGTGGTTGATTCTCGGCGTGTCATGATTTGGTGAGATTGTGAAGGGAATGGTCACATGACCTTCAGGCCTCAGGAGGTGCGCTTCTACCATTCAACAAAGTCAAGCAATTTATACACAATTCATCTCAAATTCGCAATGATCATCAGTGTTGGGATTAAATACGGTGAATTCTTTCTCTACATCCCCGTTAAATCTATATCCATGCCCAGAACTCCCCGCTTGCCTACAACCTCGAGCACCTTGCCCATTTCATAATTTCTAATCCCCCATTCCAATCTCCAGACTAGCTTGCCTTGCAATTCAACTCCCTCCCATCTACATCGCTTAATTCCCGATTGATCGCTCAATCACTCATTCTTCACAACCTTGTTATCAACGATATGATTCTCAATCCACCCCACCGTCATCCTACACCACCATCGAATTAGCACTCTTTCCCCACAACTTCCTCCCCACTCCCATTCCACCTCTCTTCCTCCTCCTCCTACAACCAACAGAAAGAAATCAGAGAGATACTCACTTGGACCGCACGGTATCAGCGAAATTCTCATGATCGGGCGCCACCTTCTCCCGGAAGAACGGGTCGGCCTTCATGCGCACGAAGTCCTGGATGTCGCGGAACGTCGCCTGCACGATGCAGTCGTAGTCTGCTGTCCCGTTGAATTGCGGACCCATGATTTGGTCCATGAGTTGCCGGGTTTCGCTCGTGTTGTGCGTCTTTGCGAGGGGAGGAGATGTGTTAGCTTTGGGCATTGTGGTGGGCTGGAGAGGTAGTGAAAAGGGGTGGAATTGGGAGAGGGTTGGTTGGAGAAAGAGGTGGATGGGGAGAGAGAAGAGAAAGACGAACCATCTCCCAGCTCACGATTCCATACTGAGCCATGAGGTCGCGTACGAGTGGAGCGTGTACTTCGGACATGTATTTGTGGTAGTCTGCTTCTGGCATGCCTGGCTTGCGATAGGCGCAGACGGTCCAGCAGAAGAGGCGGTTTGATGGGGTAGTTGACATTTTGAATGTGTGAATTTTGAGTTTTTCGGAGTTAAGGTGCTGTGTTTGGGGTTTGTGTATTGGATTCGAGGTGAAGATAGAGAGATGTGGTGAACGTGCTTGGCTTTTGGTGTGAAAGAGACCTGGAAAATCAGATGAGATGAGGAGGGCTTGGAACTTGGTGGTGGACTAGTGCTTGTATACAAGACAACTTGATGGATATACTCGACTGAAAACAATGAAGGATCGTCGGTGATGTTGAACGTGCGAGGTCCTGTTCTCGCACTACGGGTTTGGTGTCACGTGAAGTACTTCCTCGGTTCCCGATCGGGGGTGCAGCAAATTCCATTGTCAACCCTCCCCACGAGTTGCGAAAACCATACTGCGTCTCACGATGAGTCTTTATTCTTATCACCTTATCACGATATTTGAGTTTCTTAGGTCCCGAGTATAGGTAGTGGTGATAGGTCGCTAATTCAAGAACGCCGAAGCAAGAAAGGACAATAGTGCCACTTGCTATCACCTTTGATTCCCAAGAGGACCGGGACGAAGACCTCTACTCCTCTCACATGACCTCAGCAGTGCTTCCGTTATCATGTATGAGTTATTGTAGATCATCAGTGGTATAATATACGTCGTCTTGGCCATGTAGTAGCGGTGGATACCCGCGTTCTTCAAAGTGTCGTTAAGCGAGTATGAATGCTTGCTGAACTCGTTAGTTGTCTTGAACATAGCTTCGTAGATAAAACGAGCTTTGAGATTTTCCAACGCCTACTGATCGGCACTGAAGAGTTAGTAGCAGAGATGTTACAGAGTATAGAGGCATATCAAAGGCGATAATAGTGATGAGAAAGGCCCTTTCGGAGAGCACTGAGCAATGTGTTTTTGAGTTGAGCATCTGTATACAAACGAAGACGGTTGCTCTTCCAAAAGCAGTTCACTTTCTTATTTGTAGTGTTGTAGCATACTTGCAATCATTTCCATGCTGATGATAAAAATACCTGTTCTTTGAGAACCGGTTCTGACACTAAAGCGATCGTGATGGCATTTGCTACCCGCAAATCGTGTTTTCTATATCTGCCAGAATCCACTTGAAACCTTAGTAATAAATATCTCCCAATGCCTATGCTAGATAATGAAGATAACTAAAGTGAAGAATATCTCGTTCTTAGTGATATTAAGATGGATTTTGTGTCACGGTGACGACCTGAAGCATCCAGTGCATTTCAAAGATCCATGATATAGCTGCGATATAGTGGTGGTGGGTTATTTCCCGGCACATATCAAAGCGCTTACAAATACGTCATTTCTATAGATCGTGTTTTGTTCTCGCACGTCAAAGGCATATGTTGAAAATGGCTCAGAATCATGACCATCAATTGATCAAACCATAACCCTTACAGTCTCTGAAATTGATTATCCTCAATTTGAATTAGATGACTAAATATTACTGTCAAGACTCATACATTATTCTATCGAGAATTGATCTAACTTCAGCCGAATCATCTACTCATGTGGCGATTCGATGGTTTTCCATGCTTAACTTATGAGTCCTCTTTAGTAACCTGAGCCTTTATAAATCTCCACTGCTTCAACGCGAAGAGAACTCTTTTCAAACACAACTTTCCACAGCCAAGCCACCAAACCGAGAAATACAGACCTCCATCACAATACAGTTTCAGTAAAATCACGCATTGTCATCTTTAAACACTTAGCGTTTACATTACAATTACCAAAGATGTCGTCCATTCAACACGAAATTCGAGAGCTCGAGAAAGGAGAAGAAAGAGATAAAAGACAAAATAGAACACAGATTTTGAAACTCTTACCGCCCTGAACGAAGATCGAAACGAAGCAATGGATATATGGAAAGAATATTGTGATTTCTGCCCAGCTTGTAGACATCACGAATGGTGCGATCGCTATAACCAGCTGAAGCAGGATTTTTCAGTCTCAGGATCGTCACCTTGGGGATCTGCTTTTGGTGTTTAATACCTGGCAAACCACTCAGAAAGAAATAATCGCAAGGATCACAACTCAAATCAGTAATTTAAAGGCCAGGAATGATAAGGGAAACCAAAATTAGAACTGTAACGTCAGAAGCGAGAGGGGTGGCTGGCAGTGAGAAAACTGATGAGGGAGATATATACCAGTTTGACGGACTTAGACTTGTTGAAGTGTATGGGTCTGTTTTAAGACAAGGGAGAAACCACCGACTTTGGAAAAGTCGAGGGGTGAAAGTTCATTTTGAGCGCATGATGTATACTTAACATCAATAATAGCGAAAGAAATTGGTGGTTTTTCTCACTGTTTTATCTGAATTCACGAATGAGAAGAATAAGAAATACTTGCTTTCCAGATCGAGGGCCTTTGATCGAGTGTAGGATCGTCTCAAAAGTCATGTAAATTAGTGCTCAGAATGCAGTGAGACATCGCCATGTGATCATAATTCTCTCAAGAAGGTAAAAATGGAGCTTGCAATCTAGGAGAAGGCTGAACATAAAGCAAGAAATGCATGTAAAATTGAAGAGGAATTTTGGTTAACAGAGGAAAGGTTCCCGACGAGTGCGAAAGGGGATTGAATGAGCTTTCGTGTTTATTGTTATAAATGTGGATAATCTGGACACCCTCGGCTGAGATCGGAAGTGGCATGGAAATGTTTTGAATTACAAGCAAGTAGTGAGAGGAGCTTTGTCAGCATATTTTGGGGGGAGATAAGAATTCCCATGTCCAACCTTTAGAATCTCTAATGAAAAAGTCCCTGTCCCCAGACTAAATATTGATATGGAATGGTCTAGGATAATACTAAGCTATTGAGAGGTTGGGCACAGTGAACTTATTTGATTATTAAAAATGCAAAGTTCAATGTGTTCATAAAGTCTATTATGCGTACTCAATTGGGTATAGTTTAATTCCTCAAGGACGCGAATTACATTCCTTATGATTATATTTAATATTGTGGTAATCAGCGATCAAGTAGATATTAAACTTATCTTCAGCAACTATATTTTATATAAAAGACTTTATTGTTTCCACGACTTTCCAGGTGGAAAGAAATCATCTATAGACTGTTCATAGCCAAAAAAAAAAAAAAAAAAAAATCTCTGGAGAAAAGTCAAATTCTCAGAGAAGCGAGCCTTCGGTAAATTATACACGACGCTCGCCACTAGATCTAGCATTCAGAATCTCAATCAAACAATCTACCGATATAAATAGCCATGGGGTCGCAGTTATACATCAAATTGAACGAAAACGCTTACGAGTTATATGACCAGGCGAAGAAAAGAGTTATAGCAGCAAAAAAAGGGTCCGATTCGAAAGGATTTCAATTAAACCAAGCGGAACGTGACTTCAAGACTCATAAGTCAAGGTGTAACTGGTGCCACAAATATTACAGTGGACAATCGGGTTGTCCAGAGTTCGGAAGACTCAATTTTGAGGTGCAAAAGGCCAGGGTGGAGCTGGAGATGAGGAAGAGGCTGTTAAGTGATGCTTCTTCCGAAAAATCGAGAGCCAAGGACCATTACTACCAGATGCGGGATGACTCAACGATCCCATACTAGGAACTAGAAGCGATTCAAGAGAGAGACAGAAAAAGAGAGAGAAGGAGAGGTAGAGGGAGAAACGGGGAAGGGCGAGAAGGAGAAAGGGTGCTCATACTCTATATTAGTGCCTTACATATGAGAGAGGCTATCGACGTTGAAGATAATCCATGGCATTACCTGTATCTAAAACTTCTTTTAAGATTACCTGACAGTCAAGGATACACATACATGACTGAATGAATTATATATAAGCCAGGCGGATTCATGTCTTTTTTGCTTTCCAGGACCTCTGTTTTCGAATTCGCAATCCATCGAACACAGTAAAGTAGATGCTGATGATTCAGGTGCTAGGAAATCTTATTATTGATAAATAAAAATGGTTTGAATAAGAATTTAGAAAACGATATACCAAATTTCTTCCAATCATTCACAAGTGCGATCTGGAACTTTTTTGTGATTGTACGTTACCACTTGATTGTTGAGATTTACTAGCTCTTAGAATTATCTAGCATTTATCACTCCATAAAAAAAGGTTTTTACCGCTATAGTTCTTCCAGCTAACAAGCATCTCCCACGGAAAATTCCCAGCTCAAGAATTCTCACCATAGATCACCTTGTCGTCACAAACAAACCTTCTACATCAACAACAGCCACTTTGCCCAGTATCTTTGTCTTAACCACACAATTATCCAACCCAAATGTCAGAGGCAGCGTACTGGCGATCAACTATTCCAACTTTACAGCAAAGACTCATGATAGCCAGTCGACGATTTCAGGCCGCAGAAGAAGTGCTTAGGAAGCGAACGAGGGAGTGGACCAAAGCTAAAACGAAGTTTGACTGGCATTTCCAGAGTTGCTCTCGCTGCAGCGACGATGGGCTGTGTGTTCCATGGGGCCAAAGATTGAAAACAAATGTATATGATGCCAGATGGGATCTGAAAGATCAGGAGAGAATATTCGACTCAGCTTTGGCTGATAAACAACAGGCTAAGGTAATTTACTATACGGCGCGGATTGATGCAGGATTGGATTGAGTTTGAAGGTCATGAATGAGATCGAAAGAACAGAGCGAGAATTATTATAATGATGTGAACAAAGCGAGCTAGCGAAGTTTATCAAATAGAACGTATAAGATAAAATAAAAACTATAGTTCTTATCATTCCCCAGCCACTGAGTCTGTAGGGCCGTCCTTGTGGTATCAAAGGGTGGCGGGTGGATGAGTTTTTAGCAACTTCAAACAATCAAGCTTCATTGATGCCTGATTTAGATTACCAAGATGTGAAACAAATCTGGCTTAAGTGTGCTGGGCGTTTTTGAGGGTGTGAGGAATGACGAGCTTGATTGGCGTATATTATACAAGCATTGCTTGTTATGCATACTAAGCAAACAAGCTAGCGATTTAGTGTGGCGGCAGCTCTGCGCTGTTTATTTTGACATCTATTTCGAAGGGTACAATAGACAAGTCGCGTTACTCAGAGTTAAAGCTACATTGGCCTATGTAACAAGTACATTGTTTGATCTCTTTACAAATCCCAACGATGTCATACTGACAAACAAGTGAAATGGCAGCATTCAAACATAAATTGCACCTGTAGTAGCCATATTTGACCATAGGTTCCCTCTCTTTGCTAAGCATCTAAAGCTGAAGATGCTTGGAACAAAAAATCAGATTCTATCCCAGTCTCCTGAATTCTACCAGTTGCATTGAGTATACACACTTAGTATCCAAGGTATAGTCGATTCCTAGGTGTTTTAAGTAATACTAAAAATAAAGTAAAGCTCAATCACCACTTCATTCATAAGAAGCCATGTCATCCTCCGTCGCATACAATCCCATGAAACTAGAACTGGATCTCATCAAAGCTGAAGACAAATTGCGAAACGAGGAAAGCAGTCTCTTCTCAGACCTTGAAGCTGGACCCAAAGCATTCAAGAAGCTAGACCAAATCTTCTAAGACTGCCAACGAAGCAGCGGCTCTTTCAGTGCGCTCCAGAAGGAACTGAAAGATCTGGAGAGAAATATCAGCATGTTGTTGGCGAGGATCGAGAGAGTCAAGACTGCGGAAAGAGGCAGGTACGTGATTAGAATCACCATCAAGGAAGAACATCAACATGATATTCGCGATTATGATTCTGGGGCTGGGTATTGAAGCGTAGAGCAACTTCTGAGCTACCTAGGAGGAACGACATGGAGGCTTATTTTGTTAATTGTGTTTTGAGATTAAAGGGGATTGATTAAGCGATGGAGATGATTTCAAGAAACGAGGGTTAGGGAGAGCCGCATGGAAAGCAGAGTTGCAACTTATGATCGTGGAAAATATAGGATTGATTTTGAGTCTTCTCCTTGAGCCAGGAAGCTGCGTGATCTATAATTTCCAGACCTCGAAGTTATGAAAGGGAAATGGAGTTCAAAACATCCAAAATTGCAGGGGCAGCAGTGTGTCATAGCATCGTTCTTATGACACAAATGTATAGCAATAGCGACGTATCCTTGAGATTGCTCAAACTACTTCCAGTGAGTAGAGATCATTTTGTACCATATGCCACAGCAATGGCGGAACTCGACAAGTATACCAAGCTACAATTTGGGAATGAGCCTGGAGTTGTGAGCAAACAATTCTTGTCCACACTCTCAGCATATATTCGCGCACGACATAGTGAGGAACACATTGTCTAGTGCATGATGCAAACAATCATCTTATTCTGGACGAGAATAGGCTCGTGGTACGAATACTTCATGGATGTGCGTTCTGAATCTTGAATTTTCAGGGAAATGGCTTGCTTTACCGCTTTGATGATCATTCTCACCAGATCGCTGATTCATGCTCAATCATCATCAGTTGATTGACTTTGAATACCAGCATCTCGTGGACAAAAATAAACTCCAGTAATGTCTTCTCATAGGAATAAAACTTCAACTTTATCCCCACTTCATTGCTGGACCTGCAACTCTCACTCTTGCCTCGGACTTCTGAATCTCAAAACTTAGATCAAGATAGGACAAACATCTTCAAGCCTCAACCATCATATCTTCTCTCGACAAATCAAACTTGTCCAAAAAGAAATCAGATACACGAACATAAGGCAATGAACGGCCAGCCTACCACCGACCCAAACCAAGGCATCCAGCCTCCTCAACCTCCAGCTCATCCCAACCCCATTCTCGTGAACTACGCGGCCACCCTCTCACCCACAGATCCGCTCACAATCCTCCAAACCCTCCAAGATAATCTCCAAGCCACATTCGCATTCATGGGCGAACTACAAGACCAACTGCAAGCCCAGCTTCCCCACCCTCCCCATCCGCACCAACAACCACCCCCACCACCACCACGGCAACCAAACCTCAAGCCTCTCGACAGCGCTGCCATCGTCGCCGCACACGCAGTCTTCGCCGAGCAGGACAGCTGGGTGCAGACCCTCGTGCGCAACGAGCAGTGGATCCATGATTTGCACCTCAATCTGTTTGATTGCGTGCACTTTTTGGCGGAGGTAAAGCGGAGTTTTGAGAGGGCCAGGATTGTGAGGGAGGGGTGTAGAGTGAGGGATTTGCATCATAGTATGAGGGATGGTCAGGCTGGAGCGGGTGGTTCAACGGGCACACAAGGATAGAGAGAGATGGTGCGAGGTGGAGGTTTTCTCTGTGTGTGTTGTGGACTTTTGAACTTCTTGACACATTGCCTCACTTGAGAGCTTCGCGTTGGTTTGTATTGCGAGAGAGTTAAGCGGAAATATGTAATATTCTGTACTGTAATTCAAAACATGCTAATGCCAAAAAAACAAACACAAAGGAAATCCCCCCACAGCTAATCCCGCTTAACCTTTTTCTCATCCAGCGAACTTACTTCCTCCTCGTACTCCCGCATAGGATCAAAAGCCATATACTCCCCATAACTCATCTGCTCGAAACACAAAAGTAACATATCGATCATCTCCTTAGTCCATCTCTTTCCTTTACACAAAGCCCTCTTCAATTTGCGCATAGCCTTTGCGCGTCTCTTCGATCGCGATCTACGCCCATACTGAAGCACCGAATGTGAAGGCATGACGTCGAAACTCTCAGGAGTGGAGGTACCAATATCAGCGACTGTGGTAGTAATACTGGACTTTGTCGTCTCGGAAGTAGAAATAATGGAAGTAGCAGCATCGACCCCTAGAACCCATCAGCCTTGTCGTCCCAAAGGCTAGGCTAGGCTAGGCTCATAGCTCAAGGGGCGTGCAATCACCAAAAGGTCGCTGTCCAAACATCTTCTTGCCTCCAAAGTACGAGCGCGAGATATTGATCGCTGCGTATCCGCGCATCTCGGCTTCGTAGGCACCGATGCTCTTGCTGTTGATGCCTCCTGCGCCGAGTTTGCCTGCTAATACAGCTGCGTCGTGCAGAGCGGTGACTGCACCTACGCCGCCACAGGGAGACATGGCGTGAACCGCATCACCGATGAGAGTGATTTGAGAAGAGGGCTCCCAAACTGGGATGTCGGGCTTGGCGGATGAAACGCGGAGAGTGGAGGATTGGGTAGCATCTTGAAGCTCGAAAAGGGATCGAATTGAAGGATCCCATTCTTCCGTCATCTTGAGGGCGAGAGCGGCTGATTCGGCACCATTTAGACGAAGCAGCTCGCTGTCTGCTTTTCCAAAGATATCCGCACGTGCAATGAGAACCCAGTAGACGTAGTTTTGGGGGAGCTTGCTGCGGTGCTCATTATTCACAAATCGGACGGGCTCGAGGAGGAGGGTGAGTGGTGTCTCGTCGATATCGAGAGTTTGGGTCATGGGTGTTTGATCAACGATGAGAGTCATCCATTTTGTTGCTCGAGCAGGGAAGCGCTGGATGAGCTCCTCACTCATTGGGGTTTTGCCGTAAATACAACGACCATTTGTATCGACCATTTTGTGTTCTGGGATGAACTGCTTGCGAACTCCTGATCGCACACCATCGGCTCCAACGACAAGTGCGCCTCGGTATGTCGTTTCGTCCGCAAAAGTAACAGTCACTCCGTCCTCATCAGTCTCATAGCTGGAAAATCGTTTTCCATATGAGATGTTCTCCTCCAACCCCGTTCGCAAAAGATCCCTCAACACCGTGCGATCGGCCAAATATGGTGTTGGGCCACCTCTCAGACCTGGACCGGCACGACTGTGTGTGATTGTACCGCTGATAGCGTTGAAGTTCGTCTCTCCTGGCTTGCTCTCTGCACAAGTCTCCTCGAAATATGTCCACAGCTCAGGAGTCAAAACCTGTCTCAATGCTGCTGCTCCCTCGCCATTGATCTTTAATCGATAACCCTGTGGCCTGAAATCTGCTGATGGATCTGCCTCGAAAATGTGGAATGGCACATCTGCTTTCTTGAGACCTTGTGCAAGAGCTAGTCCTCCCAATCCGCCACCAATGATGAGGACCTCGGAAGGAGTCTGGAGAAGTGCTGGAGACATTTTGATGAGGTTCGAAGAATATCGATATGAAATCAGTGGTATACAAAGGAACAAACTGGTTGAATGCTATGCTGAAGACGAAATGTAAGGAGATGATGGTACAAAATCAGAACTTGATGGAATTTGGTCACATCATATGCTCAAGCTTTCTCCCACAAAAAGGTGCAAGGACTGCCCCGGAAACCGACTTGTGAGATCTTGATGCATATTCGAGACCTAATGAGGATGGACTGCATCTAATTCTCACCGACACACTGGTGATGGAAATAGATGCTGATCATACAATGGTGTTGTCATCCTGATGTTTGGAAGTTTGGTTGACTTCGGCGAACGAACAGGAGTTTTGACTGGTTGTTGGACGTGAGGCGATGCAGATTTTAGCGGGATGTGGCTTGAGAAAGCATCTACAACCACACCCCTCGCTTATGGCTGACCTCAACCCCTGAGTATTTCTCCATCTTATGGACGAATACCGAAGGATCAGCCTTCCTGCTTGAAGTCTAATGGAATCCAGGTATCACTGGAATCCGTCCTAAAGCTTAGTTGAGATCTAATGCCAAGATGACTGTGTGCTGGGAGCAGATGGACCACTACGGTGTTCGAAGCCGTCGTGATGCAGTGGGTGGTAGTTGGCCAGCTCATATACATGAACAATACATTCAGCTTTCCATGATCACTTCGTTTTCTATTTTCTTTATTGTTTGCATTTTTGAATCACGCTCAACATGTTTTCCTTCTTAGATGGATTCCCACGTCACATTTTCAGCCTCTTCGCATCACGTGGCTTTCTACCTGTTCTCCCTGTTCCAGCCAATAACAACAAGTTACAAGATCTAGACGAAATACTAAAGAAATACACATCAGAGATAGATAATCACCTTCGAGGTGCAACATTCATTGCCGTTGACAAAAATGGTAAGTTTCTAGCCACCCAATGACAAGTCCTCGCTAATTTCCACAGGCAAAACACTGTACTCCATGTCAGCAGGCTATCGCACTTTTGACGACGAGGAGAAAGCACCTCTTGAAGCAGATACGATGATGTGGATCGCCTCTCTCACAAAGCTCGTAACTGCCATTGCATGTATGATTGCTGTTGAGAAAGGTCTTGTTACGCTCGACCAGAACGTCCGTGAAATCGTTCCCGAGCTTAAGGATCTCCAAGTGCTTCTTGGGTTCGAAGAAGGAGAATCGCCGCGAAAACCAATTACCAAGAAGATTGATGCTCATGTATCACTTAGGTCTGTCTCTGCCGAGTCATTATGATCTTAAACTAATCTTGCAAAGACAACTGTTGAGTCATCAAAGTGGCTATGCATATGATCAGCTCAGTCCACAGCTGAAAGAGTGGTCGGCATATCACAAGAAGACAGAATGGACCATGACAGGCTCAATGGTATGATATAACCCAACCTTAATATATAAACTTGCTGACCTCTTAGGGTGGTTACATGCACCCACTTCTTTTCGAGCCAAGTCAAGGCTGGACTTATGGTGCAGGCATGGACTGGGCAGGACGCACGGTACTTCAATTTGCTTAATATCCTTCAATGCTAAAACTAACAAATACAGATCGAGATCGTAAGCGGACAAACCCTCGAAACCTTCATGCAGACGCATATCTTCACCCCCCTCTCCATGACATCCACCACCTTCCGCCCAGAGTTCGATCCCTCCTTTCCTGAACGCACAATGACGATGGGCTGGCGCGACCGACCCACCAACACCCTAACAGCAGGCAAGAATCCGTGGGGCTTTCCAGCAAAAGACTGCTGCGGCGGCTGTGGTCTCTACTCCACTGCGGCAGACTACGCGAAGCTGCTTTCCGCGTTCCTGTGCGATGGCGGGAGCATCATGAGTAAAGCAAGCGTAGACGAGATCATGATGTCGCAACTCGTGGATCCTAGTTTCTTCATCAAGGTCATCAATGGGCCTGCGAGAGCGCAGTTGGGTCAGACGTGGCCGGAGGGAGCGCAGGCGACGTTTGGGTTGAGCGCGTCGATTAACTTGGAGGACTTCGAGGGGAGAAGGAAGAAGGGAAGCGCGAATTGGAGTGGGATGCCGGGGTTGCATGCTGTGAGTTTTGCCCTTCGTGTTTTTGTGAACTGGCGGCAAAATTCGAAATCAGGATGAAAATGGAAATGCAAGCTAACTTTGGATAGTGGGTTGATCGAGAGACTGGCGTGGCGGGACTCATAGCAACGCAGGTTTTGCCACCAGGGGACCCAATGGTGACA
The DNA here is from genome assembly GCA_007644065.1 of Margaritispora aquatica. Lineage (NCBI taxonomy): Eukaryota > Fungi > Ascomycota > Leotiomycetes > Helotiales > Discinellaceae > Margaritispora > Margaritispora aquatica. The sequence continues at coordinate 1,469,250 of VJWN01000006.1, read as the reverse complement.
AAGTGTTTCTTGGAGTTGGAGACGGCGCTGTATTCGCATTTGCGCTCGATTTGAGCAACTAGACGTGGACAAAGAGACGCAGGTGGACCAAATGTTTGCATCTTCGATCATTTGATGGCTTTGAATGGGTTGTCCTAAGGGAATACCAGGCTCTAATTATCGGCGGCGACAGTAGATGTGTGCGATTAGGGAGAGTACGATGAAGGCTGTAGCACCAAATACAATTCCTGAGATCACTCCCTCGCTTAGCTTTCGACGGACAATGGGATTGTAACGAGCAAGCTGAGAGCTTGAGTGATCATTGAACATCGAGGAGCTTTCAATTGAGACTGGGATGGCGTGACATACAGTTGCGATTGAAGCGAAGTGAAGTGCGAGAGAACCTCGTGCTTGTGCTGGCATGGTACCTCGTAGGGCCATGATGACTAGTTTTTGCTTTAGTTTCCTGCGTTTCTTTGTTGAGGAATATCCTTGTGTAAGTGTAAATATGTATAGTAATTCTCAATAGTGAGGAAGCCAGCTAACAGATATATAACCTGCTTTTCTCGTCTTTTACACTCCATCACTTTCTTCATCCACTGTGACTAACTACCTTGCGAATATAAATCAAAGCCTCTGTGATTGCCAGAAATCTATGAATCAATTAGTCCTCCGACTAATATTCATTTGTTCCATAAATGAACTTACTTCAGATCACCAATATGGCATCTAGATCCATCAAGCAACAACAACTGTTGCTGTTAGATCGGTATAGATACTCTCGCAATCCACCCCACAACCCCAAACCATCAGCACGCTGAATCAAGAATGAAGCAAAATTCGATACGATTCTCAATTCCCTAATTTCTCTCCGAAAATCATGATAGGGAGACGGCTTTGTTCCATATCTAGGGGTCAGACGCCGACACATCGCGCATGGCAATATATGCAGCTCACCATTTGAGAGGCATCACGCACCACGCATTGTGTAGCCACGGATTCACACCTATAATGTACCTGTGTAACCCAGTAAAAAAATTTGATATTAATGGTACGGTACATATTGATCAGTACCAAAAAGGCCACTGAGCATGCTCCTACTTGACAGCGCATGGGGTAACTGTGAGAAAGGCCCACTTTGGTTTGACTCGCAAGCTTGTGCCGAGATCCTGCTCGTCACTATTATCATCATAGGCACCATATACTAGATGATCAAGAGGCTTCTGTGAAAGGATACAAAAATTCAATTGATAAAACTAAACCAAGTTTGAAATTTTTTTGAACAATGCCTTTCGCTGCACAATCCCCCCACCCGCGGGAAAAAAATCACGAACGCCATCCATGCTCCCTCCATAAGTCTACTTGCCGGTTCTGATTTTCCGTTCCAACGTCTTGTGCTGTTTTCCTGCCATACCCACCATACCTAATGTAACAAAAGCAAACGCCTTCCCATGCATATATTATCCACAAGGACTAGTGTCTACAAATAATTTAATATAGACATGTATAAATTCAAGACATCGAAATGATGCCTGATGAGCAAGCCCATTGAACCAAGCACCAATCATTGCTTTCCCAATAGCAAGCTCGAAAACCGGTTCCGCTTCGAGGATGAACTTTGAGTAGAGGTAGTTCTTTCGATTCCTTGAGATGTCTGACGTATGGTCGATAATGATGGGGATTGTAACGGCGCCCATGAATCAGCCTTGTCGCCCTCGCCCGTTATGCTCCCTAAAATGAGCATGTTCGGATCATGATAATCCCAAGGCTTTGTGTCTACTACATCATCACTGGAGCCATCAGTAACCTAGATACTGCGTGCATTTAAAAGAGAAACTTACCAAATGTCCTCATCATCATCTAGGTCTTGAAGTCGCTTCAAGGCAGCTTCGTCATTGCCAAATGACACAAACTGTATACTGAACCAGCGAGACTCCCATTTCTTCAGCTTTTTTGACAGTTGCTGGACGAACTTTCTGATCAAAGTTTGGACTTGGGTATGGGATACATCTCCCTCCCAAAGCCCATCCGTGAGGATAATAAGTGTCATCCTCTTCTTGTAATCGTATGTATCAAAGATCTTTTGCAAGGTTTCGCACATACTCGTTTTATATTGATAATAGGTTGGCGCACGTGCACGATTCAGCGAGGTTCCGAACTTATCCAACATACCCAACCCTTTTGCTTTTTTGACGTTGTATTCCTTACCAATAGTATACAAAAGGTCAAGGCCATCCCTATCCAAACGTCCAACTTTCATTGACAGAGTTTCCAAGACCAGTTTTGCTTCATACCAATACTGACTCATACTAGACGCATTGTCAACGAGGAAAACCTAGATAGCACGTCAGACGTCGAGAGTCATTAATTTCAGGAGCTTCTTACAATGTCGCGTTCGTGGATAAAATTTCTCAATATGCTGTCTTCTTTGGGCCCTTTTCCGAAGAACCAGGCGGGAAATGCCCCACCACTACCATTAGATCTCCAATGACTTGTGAGGTCTGCATGGATTTTCACGATATTAGGGAGCTCGCCTGAACGTCTCAACCCCATGACTGAAGTGCGAGGCTGGGCTGTAGAAGGTCTGCTGGAGATTCTGTGTCCAGCAGCTGGAGGTCTAATAGTATAAGGCTCCGAAGCAGTCTGAGAAGCTGTTGGTGATAGAGATTCAGAGCCTGAATCTAAAGCTGTTTCCTGCATTTCTTCCGGTACAGTTGATGAGGCCTCGTCAATTGTCGGCTGTCTCGCTGGAATTGGAGGTTCTTGCGAAAAGACTTTGGTACTAGCACCAAAATCAGAAATTTCTTCTGGTATGAAATGCTTCTGCAAAGGTCTCGAGTCGAAGGATCGGTTTTCACGCGACATAGATGGAAAAGTGCTGTTGGGAGGAGTGACTGGACTCTCGGTTATAACTTGGATGGATGGAACGTCAACTCTTTTGCCCTTCGCAATCGACGAGAGATGACGCTCATCAATTACAGAATCTTGCCACGAGGCTTCGTAAACTCCAGCAGTCCCAGAAGCATTGCTTAAGCCAAGGCTCTCTTCTATAGCTTGTTCCCGGTAAGCTGTCTTCGCGAGTAAAATTTGCTGGATTCGTTCCGATTTCTTCACCCTCTCGGATTTCTGGCGACGCTGAGAATTTCCATTGGGCAATAGGGACCTATGCGAGTTGCCACTGGCAATAACTGATCGTCCTCCGTTAACAGAATTTACATTCAGAGGGCTTGGTGTCGCAGGCGCGTTTTTGTCTAGCTTTAGCAACGCTTGAAGCAAACTAGAATCAATCTTGTTCAACCTCTCCTCTTCATTAAATTTTTGATGGTCGTTTCTTGCAAGTACGAGAATATCCTCGAACTCTTTACAGAGTTTGTCGCTACTCAGCCTATCACTAGGGTCGGAAAGAAGCATCTTTCTCTCCACGAGGTCCAGAACTCGATGAGTGACAGTATCGGACTTTCGACAAGAATTGCGAAGATGGTTATGCCAATTAAGTACAGATGGCAATATTTTCACTCCATCGTGGAATGCATCGTTTTCCGGAGGTGCGGTACTCCTGTTGGGTCCGTTCAAGACGTTCTGTCGAAGCTTTTCAGTTTCCAGCATGCGAACTTTGCGATAAATGTCATATCCCTGCGAGCCTAAAACGATCCATGTCGCAGCAACCGAAAGAACGCAACCAAACGACCATGTATCAATAGTTTGCAGTAGTGGTGTAGTAGCTCCTATGCTTGCGAACTCGGGTGCGCCTTAACTTGCATCAGTTTTGCACTTGTCACTGTAGAAGATTGCGTACCGTAAGTCGTGCTTCCACCGAGCATAATAGTACCCGATTTTCCAGTTTCGTCCTTCTCGAATTTTGTGAAACCAAAATCGGCGAGTTTCCATTCGTTGCGAACGCGAAGTATATTATCGGGCTTAAAATCTCCATGCCAGCTTAACCAAATGTCAGTCTTGGCTCACAATGACCAGGAATTGAACTAACCCTTTGAAAGGCTGAGATCTTCCGTCTTCCCCTTGGTATTCGAGTCGGTGCAAACTTTTCAGAGTATCTGCTACCTTGAACAAACTTTCCCATGTTGCAATTATCTCGGTCGTCATATTAGGAGGGTAATTGTCTGCGAAATACTCATCAAGATCCCGCTGACCAAATTCGAGAATTATATTGTGGTGTGCCGATGCTTCAGCATCTTCTCTAAAATGATATTCCCCCAAGTATTTGACAACGCCTTTATGGGTTTTAATAGCCCGAAACGCATCACTTTCGAGTTTGTATACATCTTCCCAGCCAGGACTATAGGACTTGATCGCAATCTCGTAAAACTAAATCAACGTTAGAAACGATCATGCAAGAATTAGAGTCAACTTTACCCAACCATGCTCCGCATCAAGTTGCTTTGAAGGGGCCAGGGCGTCGCTTAACTCCACTTCTTCCACAACAGCTGCTTGGATCTTGAAATGATGCACGTTTGCGGTGCCACCTTTTGTGTTAATGACTTCTCCATAGAAGAATGGTAAAATGCAAGGGGAGGCAAAATCCGTGTTCATGTAAAGACGAAGCGGAATTGGACAGAACGCCCATCGCATAGCATCAAACGCATAAATCACAGCTTCATAGTCATGCTTTCCGTACTTATCAGGAAGCGGCGGCTGTTTTTCTTCCAGATCTTTCCTAATTTGTTTGTATAGGGTATCTGTATCAGAATGCGGGAGCATAGTGTCGTAGAAGCGATATTTTGTGAAATATCCAATCAAGTTTCCACAATTGACTTGTGGGTGTAGAAGGGTTGCAAGGACAAGAAGGGCATCCGCACATTCTTTAGAGGGTATGTCTGCAAAACCACTGACGTATAGTCCTGCAACTAGGCCTGCCAGGTTTGTTCGTTCTTTATTCGTTGCTGTGCCATTCATCCATGACCGGACTTCGCTGGGAAGATAGAAAATCTTGCCCTCCCAATTGCGGCGCTCAATCTTTTTCAGATGGTCTTGAAAGGCTTCGTTGTAGCAGTTGGAGGGGTTGGAAGAAGGGCGCGGCTCTGCCATGTTGACGCTGTGGTGTTATTGCTTGTCATGCGTAGAAGGATGTTCTGAGGTATAAGAGTACAGAGAGAGTACAACGTAAAGAGAAAGGAATCTGTGGATAGACAGAACATCCGAAAAGAACCAGGAACATTAAACCTACCAATGCAAGTCGAGAGCAGAGCCTCGTCCTACATCTCTCCGGTCCCCGCACTGCCCTATCTGGTTGCAGTAAGTAACGAGCAAGAACCAGGCAGCCAGCTTAAGGTTGAGTAAGGCAATTGTAGTCAAAATCCCTCAACACTTTCGACACACTCACCGAGATCTGAGGGCGAGGCTGGCAACCGACTCAAGAGGGACGGGTTGGCCGTCGATGCCATGTCTGCCTTGCAGGCGCCGTATCATTTGATGTGATGAGGCTTGCAGATATGAAGGAGTCATCGTGGTGGTATGACAAGAAGTGGAAAAAGGAAAGCTGATTGAAAGGTAGAGATGAAAGTGCTGAAAACTAGAGTGGATAAGCTTTGCTACCCTTCGGCACCTCCCGAGCACGAAGCTCGGCATAATACTATCCCAGTATAATATGATCTTCCCCTTAAAAAAGATAAAAGTATAATAATTAAAACTCGCTCGAGCTCGAGTCACTAAATAGAGCGTGCGGGGTGCATGGTCGGATTTGCTTAATAAGCGAAACTACCCGCTTGCCTAAGCTAAGATCTTACCTTATCTACCTTAAGGTACTGTACCCATTTGAAGAGTTTAGGTATTTTGTCATCTCCATCTTTAAAAATTGTTGCTCAAGTAGTATCAGAGATATAGTAGTACCCAATTCTGGAAGGTTTGGAAATGGGTAAGTCCTCTAAGTCATCGCATCAAATGTTTAGAGATGATCATTATATAGAGAATGGATACTGAGATTGTAAACAAGCGAGTAGTGATCTTTACACATTAAGGTGACATCTTTTTCTTTTCCTCCTTCAAATTAAGGCTCTTTTCAAGCCTTTTTTTTGTAAAAAAAAAAAAAAAAAAAAAATAATAATAATTTGTTGCAAATAGACGTAACAAATAATCAACGTATGCTTCACTCTCTGTTTCTAGCTTACTCCACCTTCTTCACAATGCCTGTCAAACCTTGCTCTCAACCGACAAATCCGGTCTCTTCCTCTTCCTCAACTTCCAACCCCGAGGAAACCACCTCTGACCTTGCATCCCGCCTGTTCCTCCCAGCACGACTCCTCTCTTTTCGTTCCTCTCCGCCATCGTCTTTCCCCACCAAGCCAACGCACCTGTGACGACAGTCAACGGCAACGCGACCTGCACCCACCTCAGCATCGCCAGACTCGAGAAACTTGCCCCTTCCTCGTGTCCCTGGTACTTGACAACATCGGTGCTGAAAAACGTCGAGACGAAAGTCGCGGGTAGATACACCAACGTCACGATCGTGATGATCCGCACTATGATCGCTTCATTTTCCATGTTCAAATTCAGTCTCTCCAAGCGATGTTGTTTGACCAGCTCGGTTCGGTCAGCTGTCATGCGGACGAGTGCATCAGCCCGGTCGATTTGCAGCTTGAAATTGTCTATCAGATTGCTGACCTGGCTAGAAAAAACATTGATATCATCACTACATGTCTTGTTCATGGGGAATTCGTCGTTGGCTTTCAACTCTGTATAGAAGCGACGTAGCGAGGTCATGACATCCACGTTGGATTTGAGAGCAATAATCACATCCCGAACCTTCTCGGCCCATTGTTGAAGGACCTGGATGTCTCTCGCTGTGTAAATATGATGGTGGTGTCCTCTCCCCGTTGGACCTAAGATAGCCAGCTCTGTCTTTAGTGTCCATAGTCAGTATTATCCTTTCTGCTGGCTATTGATAGGAGAGTACTAACCTTATCTCTGATAGTGTTTTCTAGCCATTTAATATATCCCCTCCAGTCTTCAGACGACCAATAACAATACAGCAGGTTGGCTGACAAGCTTGATCGAAAACACTCTTCTGGCGTTCCAAATGCTTTATCCTCAGGTCTTGCATTGCTCCCTGTAAGTTCCTTAAATCTCTGCTGGATGTCATTACCTCCTTTGGTGACTATCCACAGAGTGTTGCCGCCCACAATGTCGAACTTGTGGTAGAATGCCGCCTGTCTAATCGACCATGAATTATTCGCTGCATCCTCCAAATCCTGTTTGAGCGTAACACCCTTGAGATTGTAGCACAACTGGTAATGCCTCCCCGATCTTCCCAGATTATCTATACCCGTACTACTATAGGAAGATTTTAGCGTCTTCTGTTCGCGAAAACTGCTGAACCGAAGATCTTGTGGCTCGCTTTGCTGGCCAAAGACCGTGACAAAGTCTAGGTATTCGGGCATTACTTGGTGAAAGGTGAAGATCTCCACAAGCAGTGCACATGTAATTTGTAGTCGTGCTCTGGAGTGTTGGCCCCAGATGTAGATGAAACGACATTTTGGATCTCTGTGACGGATAGCAACTGCCGGATTCAGAGGATCGAACGGGTCTCGCACGATTTTGATCCCTATCCATTTCGCGAACCCTTTATTATCACGGACATTAATCTTGTCCATATCTGTATCATTTTCAGTCGGAAATCATATCAATTCATCAAAAAGATGGTGTCTAACCTTCTCCACTGCCATTATCCAACTGAAGGTCGCGAATTGCCACCTCTACCTGGGCCTCATCCGTCTGACATAAATCACCAGCCGCATTCTTTAATCTAGTTGCATACCAATCTAGCGCGCTTGGATATGTGCTCACACTTCTCTGCATAATATTCCGAGGATATGCGCTTTGTTCCAAGTACGACTTTTGGAACTTTACGGGTAGCGTCTTGTAAGAATCCATTTTCGAGCACAAGATTTATTGGTTTGCGAGCAATCTATCAACAGCCATCGGCGACAGCAAAGATATAAGAAAAATATGTCATTCACAACATGAGGTTTTGAGTCTAGTCGTGTAACTTAGCCACGCGATCGGGTTGTCGTTGCACGCCTAGGCATCATAAGCGATTCACAGGTTGCCACAACAAGATTAAGGCAAAACACCGTGGTGAACCAAAAGCAATTACATTGTGCAACTGAGAAACCAGTGCGAAATCACAATTTGCATTCACGGTAAGGCTCTGCACGACGTGGACACCGAAAGCATGTGCTGTCTGCCTTCTCGGGCGCCGTGGCTTAACTCGCTAAGCCGCCAACTCGCCGAGCTCCAATCACCACCCATCGATACCTTGCCATCCAGATTTCTTAACATGTACTACTCAGGCGACCTCTCACGGCGCTCTCGTTTGTTTGAGTCTCGCAACGCAGCGATGTTCTTCCGATCTTCCTACCAAATAGAGAGAGATTAGCAGAAGCATGGCATGGCGTGATAGAGTAAGGGAGCCTTGAGTTAGAAACGCCACTCCACTTACATCAGTAAGACGCTGCGGCACCTCAAAGATCCAGTGGTCGGACTCCTGAGTTCCGGTCAGTTTGAATGAGGTCTACTCGGTGACGCAGCTCCCACATACCTGACGTGGGCTAAGCTTGATTCCCTGCCATTTCCCCTCAAGGTACCCTTTTAACGTCTCCCATTTCAGATTAGCATAGCAGGGGTAGTACTCCTGGAATGGACCTTTTTCTTGGACCTGACTTGTGCTCTGAGAAGGAATCGTTGTTCGCCGTCGACGAGAGTCAAAGCTCGGGTCGATAGGAGTCGTAGCGCGTCTTCTAGGCGCAGTTGCTGGGTCTAGCTCGTAATAAGTGGGCATTGCTTGTCTCGGTCAAAGGTGAAACGACAAATAAGGTTGATCAAGAAGGCTTCCTGAGGAGGCGAAACGTGGGCCATGATATACCAAGAGACCGAGATCAGGCTGGCAACTTGAGCCTCAAACTTGTGATGTTGCTGCTTTGAAAAATCGCAGGTGTGGTACTCGTTTGGGTGTCTTGCATATGCAGTAACATGCTTCATGCAAGCGAGGACTTGCGAGCCTCGTTGGGCCATCAGCACCACACATGAGAAAGGAGTCACAAGAGCATTGTATAAACTCACAGAATTCAGATATGGGGTGGTAAGGATATTTGGCCTAGCGATCGTCATTTAACTGACCAATCCATTATCTCTTCTCCAATGTTACTCCTAGAAACCTTATTAAGAGAATACTTTTGAGTGTCGGAGGTCTAAGCATGTCTTATTCGAATTTTGTCACTTGATACAGTATGAGAGAATTCTTGATCAAAATTCAATTAACCAGGAATCTCCACAAGCTTTGCTTCCCATCAGGTGCTCAGTAAGAGTGAAGTGCTGAGTTTAGTCTACTCGGTCTTTTTGGGGTAGGGCTGAGAGAAGCCCACCACCTTTTGCTAACCTCAACCACCACTACTTTTCGAAATCTGAGACATCGAGAAGTTAAACCTATCCCCTTCTTATTTCCAGTGATAAGCCTCATTTCTCAACACGCCACCTATCTTGCTTCACTCGGCTGTTGAGGCTTTCTGCACATTAAAATGAAAGCGAGATATTTCAGCAATGACAACAATCAATACAGAGATCTCATCAGCCTCCGAGATCTAAACTAAACTCACACTAAATCTCTCTCTCAGTCTGCATTGATACTCGCGTATTTCCTAATATACAAGCAACGTTGTTTTCGTCATAGTATCCCAATATGCCCAGGAAATTGGAAGCTACTCGTATCCTTACGGAAGCAGCTTCGTTACTATTATAAGGAGGTTCACTTTAATATATAGTACTGCCACTTTCTTTTATAACGGCGAGGTTTTGGGCATGTTGTAGTTTTTTATACTATATTTTCTCTTCGTTATAATTGTTAGTAAAATTCCTATACTTTGAGTTTCATAATATACCTTTCTATATTCTACATCGATTTCGCTGTAGATATATAAACAGACAAATATATAGATACATCGTATCCAGATCCCTCATATGTTATAAAACAAACCCTATCCAGGCATTTCGCCACCCTCCTACTATTTATCCTATCACCCTCTCTTTCCATCGTCTTCTACGAGGTAGTAGATATAAAGATAGGTCGGTAGCAGATCCAAAGGCAGGAAATAGATTGGTAAAAGACGAAGGCAGCAACTAAATCCGTAAAGGTAGTAAATCACAAATAGATTTTTTCGTTATTTTTCGAATATGTTGGGAAATTCGATGTGAATATCTCTTTAAAATTCTCGCTAATTTTCATATGAATCGTAAGAGTGATATTCACCATTAATCACAACGAGATTGTTTAATTCAGCAAGGATAAGCATCGCATCGCCTCCAACCCTGACTCCACAAGCTCATCTATCAATTCCCAAAACCCAACTTCCTCACCAATCCCCACCGATTCAAAGTTCCCGTACATAGATGGCTTTCACACAATATCCTCGAGTCTACTCATTAAGTTCCGGACACCTCATCTCCTGTATAAGTATAATCACGAGACAGACAGACGTGGATCAAATAGGTAGCTCTCTCCCAAGTAAGATCCAATAAAGTAACCAGTTAAGCGAATGCGAGCACAACTACAACTACACTACAACACAACTCGACTTTCCCAACCTCGTTACCTACCTCTAGCTCCATTGGACATCCCGTAAAGACGGGACAATGGAGATTCCCCACGACCTTGAGAGGAGCGGTTGGTTGATTTTACGACTCCCTGGTCCATTGGGGTCCGTTTATATTGTTGCCCCCCTCCCCCCTGTCTCGCCTGCTGCATGGCATGGCATGGCTTGGCAGGAACGGAGAGTTCTTCCTCCATGGGGGGAAATTCTATGGTGTTTGTGAAGTGTACTCGTGGTGGTGAGGTGTCTTGAATGCGGGTATGACTGCGTCTAGGTATATCTGCACCATCACCGCACCGTCCTGAAGTGGCTCTCTGGCATGGTGAATGGTGAGGGAAGCTGCTGGTTTTGCTTGGCTTCTTCGCGGTTGATGGATGTTAATGGGTATCATTGGATTCTTCGGGTGGAGATCTCACTGCTCGTCTAGTTGCGTGCATTTACTGTCGCATTACAAGGAGATTCGATATTGTGGGTGAGAACTCGCTGACGAGATATATTCCCTCATCTTGGCAAGTTGTGAAAGGCAGGTGAGAGTCTCAGGGCACTGTGATAGAGATGGAATGGAATTAATGCTGTAGGATATGTATAAAGTATGGAGATTCTTCCCAGATATCAGATATTTCTCACCATTATCCCACAGAGGAATCATTCTCCTTCTCCTTGACCCTACCTTACTCGCCATTGCATACTCACTTCTATCTTCCACCATGGTTTCAGCAAAAGCTCTCTCTGTTGCTCTCCTAGGCCTCTCTGCTGCTGTTACCGGCTCGCCAGTAATCAGCGAAAAGAGAGCTGAGGAGGTATATGATCCTGCGATCTGGACATCCATTGAGGTGCACGGCAAGATGCTGCATTGTGCGTAACTCAACCACTTCCTAGATCATTCAAATAGGAAAGAGGCAGAGAGACTGACTCAATCCATTGATCAACAGACAAAACCGCAGCGTTCCATCCTAGTGGTACGGATGTCTCTACCCTGGGATCCAATACCACCGTCACTGCGGGCATGACTGCACGCGGTCCCCTCCAGAAACGCGACAATAGATGTGGTGCGAGTTCATTCCAGCCTGCTCCATTTGGAGGACCATACTCCACCGTTCAGGACTGCTGGATCTTGCGGGACTGGCTAGGTATGCTTTTCAGTGCTTCTGATATATGAGTCTGCAGCACACTAACGATGTGCCAAATCATAGTTGGATTTCCTGCCTTCTGGGACGTCCCAAGTCATTGGGCGGCCCCATATCAACTGTACACGATTGTCGATTACAGCACTTGTCGCTTCAAAGCTGGCACGGGGAACGTTCTCCGTACGCTCATTGGTAACGAGGACATGGCTGATTTGATTCGTGATTCCATTGGCTATTACGCGGTACGTGATTCTCTGCATGAAGGACTTGTAGTAGATGAGGATTATGCTGATGTGTTGCTAGATTGGTGGATATGTTGGCGCGAAAGGAAATATGGGTTGTTGGAATTTTTTGGGAAGTGCAGGAACTGCATCGGTGGATTGGGCTATTGCCATTGCCCCAGATGCTTGAGGCTTGATAAAGCTTTTAAGTTTCACGTTAGTGTGTCTGAAGTGGTTGGATGAAAGATACAAGCTTTACTTTCTTGTGGTGATGATGTGAGTAAACCTCTGGGGAGATCAGTCTGGAATGAGAAGCGAATGCGAAGTGATTCCTGGCTTACCTAATGGAAAGGTCCACTTTCATGGTCACCTGACGTCAATGTCCTCATCCTTTGATTCTGAATAAACCCCTTCAAGCCGCAAATGGTAGTTTATAGTCCAATTAAATAACAGGTAATCATGTAGAATACAGCTTTTTCAGTGTCTGCTTCATATGCATAAATTGCAGGCCCTATGTCTTAAATATCACGTGATATTTACACAGACCCTCCTAAGTACTGTGTGTGAATGAATGCTCATAATAACATACTGCTAATAACTCCATTGACATTGTAGCAACCAACATTGCGTCGATACACATATGTGAACATTTGTAATCAACATAGCTTTGGTAAACATGCAGTTTCCTTACTATGGCAACCATGGAGACACAAGGGCCTCGAGCGTTGCTCTCGAAATATTTGTACGCAACCAAGTTTTCCAATTTTTGCGAAAATTAAAAGCCGGTACTCTGGATTTTTGCGCTTTTTCACATGCTTCAATAACCTGCTGTACAACAAATACAGCCAATAGCTAAAGTCTCGTAAACAAATGCACCAAAATCAGGTTCTTCGTTTGCTTTTCTTGCTTTGAGATACGCGTCATGTGAAGCAGACACAAGAAGTTCATAGAGGAATATTTGATAGATATAAAGAAGCGGGCAGCAGATTTCTGAGACACTTTAAAACAACACTTCTTATACGCAAAACTCAATAATTTCAATAAGAAGATTAAGATCTTCGCAACGCTATCATGATCGACACATACATCATCGTTTCTGTGGTCGCCACACTCGTCGCAATAGCTCTTAGCGTTGCGTATCAGACAGGATCACTAGATCCTATCATCGAACAAATTGGAATTATGATTTTCAAAGCAAAAGGAAAGGCGGAAAAGAAGGAGATGCAAGCACAGGGTATGAAAGAAGGGCAGGACTTTCTCACAAGTAAGGATTATCTACGCACAACGAGAACACTTGCTCTGTTAGACTTGCTGACACTTCTTCCAGGCGAGCTGAAAGGCAATAAACAAGCAGAGGAGGCTAAAGAAGGATTTGGAGGCATCGAGGGGCTGAAGAAGGGGTTGTAAATGTATCCTGCGGCTTCGACTGCTGATAATTTAAGCGATGGTCAACGACCAGACGAGATAAGCGTTCTGCTAGACAATGAGTTGATAGATGGGACGAGAAACATGGCTGAACAGTTTTAAATGTATGATGCTTTTCATATTTGTTTTTTTCTGTACAATATTATGAGCCAAGGTCAAGAAAAAGCATCGGGAGTTCCGATCTCAGACAATACTTGAAGCTGCAGATATGCATCAAGAAAGGGTGTGAAGCTGATATTATCCGGACGAGTCACGGCACTACACGCTTCTGCACGTTCAGCCCTTTCGCTCTTCTTTCGTCCGTTCTCTTCGTATTCTCAGGGGAAAGGGTCTGCAATGCACAGGCTAAACGGTCTTCAAGTCCAAGTGAGGTTGTATGCCGTTCAGGGTCTTCCCCAGCTGCAGATGCGGACTCCCAAACCGTCATAGTGTGAAAGGAGCAAATGTTGCTTCTTGAGTGCAAACAATTATACATGTAGCCACCGTCATTTCAAACAGATTTTTGTTAAACATTTTTCCCGCATCGGGATGGGTTTAGGCGAAGGAAGCTTTGTAATAATTTCCTCGAGTTTGATTACAGGATATGGATATGGATATATTGATCTGGTGAAATGAAAAATCAAAGTCAGATAAAAAAGCAAAATGATGTCACATCCATCACCACCACCACCACCCTGAGTTTCGGTAATGAGCCGAATACCCGTACCCGTTCGGCTCGGCTTGCTGCATAGGTACAGTAAGATACCTAAGGTAAGGAGGTAAGGCAGGCATTGGTAGTTTGAAAGTACCGAACTAGAGGCTCGAGAGCCCTAGCGTGCGTACCTACCTAACCTGGTCGGCCTGGGCATCAAGAACTGGGTGTCCAGGCTGAAGCTGACCTGCACAGTGCACATACACACACCACACACCACCCGTCACCGACCACCAGCATATCATCCCATGCCATACCATCCATACCTCAAAATCTGGTGAACAAAAGACAAAAAAAGGCACTTGCGCAAGTGGAGTGGGCACATTCTCAAGGACCAGCAGCACCAGGAGGACCAGCACAGACCCAGTCATACATTACTTTTATTAGCTAAGGTCCATTTCGGTTCCTTCCCATCTGATACCAGTCCAGTCCAGTCCAGTCAGTTAGTACCTAAGGTATCCATCCGGTATCCAGCATTTGCTTCTTTTCGCAAAACTCCACAACTATCAGTCAGATTCATCATCATACTCTCTTGCCACTCCGGCCATGCCTTCGAAACTTCATACCCTCTATTCTATTCCTAATTGATGTGCGACGATTACTTTACTGTGCACAGCCGGCCTCAGTTCACTCGGCAACGGCAACATTGATCGCATAAGCTGTTGTCGTCATCGCAGCTGGTTGTACAGAACCCCCGCCATCCCGAGACCGAGCACACGTTCAGGCACAGGAACATTCGACTTCGACCTCTGTGTTCCGTACCCTATCGAATGACCACGCCAGAATGCAGCGAGTTACTTCAATGCTTCCCTCGTGGGATAGGACAAAGACGACAAGCAAGAAAGGCTTCGATAAGACTTGGGCATGGGCAGACAAATGTATGGACTCATCGCCGCACCGCTCAGAAACGAAAAACGGACGGACACTAACAGCCTACAGTGGGTGCACCTGTAAATCGACTGAGCAACAAGATCGGATCTGAAGCCTTTTGGCCTACAACTTTGGACAAGGAATCAGACAAAGCAGCAAGGATTCTTAAGTCGTTCTGCAGTATGTGCAACTCGAAATTTCATTGTCCGATGGAAAAGCAAAACTAATGCGACTTGTACAGAAGATGGATTTTATGCCGAGGAAGATCGCCTTTCGACCGACAACGTACCGAAGGGCAAGCAGAGAGTGCTCAAGAAGATACCAGCAGAGGTTATCAAGAATGCAGTGGGATTGGCAGTTTTCACGACAATGCGGACGGGCCTATGGGTCTCAGGCGCTGGTGGTTCGGGTGTCTTAATTGCACGCAAAGAAGATGGGGAATGGTCTCCACCCTCAGGCATATTATTACACACTGCGGGCCTTGGATTTCTGGTCGGAATTGATATCTATGATTGCGTAGTAGTTATCAATAATCGAAAAGCTTTGAGCTCATTCACAAGCGTTCGAGCGACCCTTGGAGGTGAGATCAGCGCAGTAGCCGGACCAGTTGGTGTTGGAGGCGTGTTGGAGAATGATGGAAAATGGAAACAAGCAAAGTGAGTTACAATTTCTCATGAATCTAGAGTGTTCAATTGACCATTACCAGTAAACCGGTCTTCACATATCTGAAATCAAGAGGATTTTATGCCGGAGTACAAGTAGACGGGACTGTCATAATCGAGCGAACGGACGAGAACGAACGGTTTTATGGTGAAAGAATCGGAGTAGCTGATATTCTTGCTGGTAAAGTAAGGCATCCACCATACGAGACCAGGCTCCTCATGGAGACTGTAAAATCAGCAGAAGGCCGGAGTGATGTGGACAGAGGTGTTCTGGGAGAGATTGACGGCCAACCTGCACCAGGAGACGTCGAATTAGAAGCCCCAGGAGGCGCCAGTGGTTCCACTTTCGGCATACCTGAGGTGGATGACCCAGATCCATTTGGTGTTTTAGCCTTAGAGAAGGAAGGTTTTGAAATTCGAGAAGCAGGATCCAAGACCAGGCCGTCAAGCACACAATTCGAGTTTAATCCGAGTCCTTCGAGTCCAATATACGGCAGATTTCTCCATAGACGAAGCATAGATACTCTCGCAACACGGAGCAATCGAGAAAGTTACATGTCCACGAAGAGCTCGCGGCCGAGAACTAGCACCGATCGCGCCACACAGACCGCTGAGATGGGCACGCAAACTATGGATTTCAACACTCCAAGCACGAGCCCAAGCTTGAGCGCCGACGATAAAAGGATCGAGGAGGAAGATGAGATACCGATTGTTGAGGAACCTGAAGAAATTGATTATACCAAGATCGATCTGGGCTCAATCCGACATTTGACAGAACAACGGCATGAGGATCTCGACGGCACAACAATGACTGACAGTCCTCGTTCACATAGCGACACGGAGCATCAGCCCGAAGCTCAGGATGCTAGTTTTGCCACAGATGACGAGTATGATGATGATGAAGAGGACGAGGAAGAAGAGGCAGTCATATTCGAAGCTGCGACAACGCAAGCAACAATTATCACCCCAAAAGTTATTATGGCCAGAGGTGGTCTGGTGGATATCAAACGACCTGCACCCCCACCATTACCACCGAGGAACATGCTTAGAGCTAGCAGAACACCTGTCAAGATGGTTGATCAAAGTAGTGGGCAAACTCCAACAACTCCATCCAGAGATGGGTTTGAAGATGTGAGCGTGTTTGCTGCTGACAAGCAAAGCACTGAGACTAAGGCTCCAATCGTTGTGGAGGACAAAGAGGCACTTCCACCGCCACAGTCCACACTTGATAGTGAAGTCGATAAATCAGACAAAGATCAGCATCTTAACAGCACTATTCCCACGGTAGTGGTGGCACCGGAGATGTCCACGGAACTGGAAAGCGAATCAAGATTTGATGAGGAAGATTCATTCCATTCTCTGCCAACAACACCCATGGAACAACCAGCTGGAATCAAAGCAATTTAAATATATCAAATACATCAGTGGCTCCAGCATTAATGCTTTATCAAAGTTAATGAGCTAAGTCTGACGAAGTGGGGTGTATAGAGGGCATTCCGAACTGAGCTGCAAATATCTCGTCAAGTGGCAGTAGCCATGACGCCATTTTTTTTGCATCTCCAACAAGCCACCATACCTAATGATCGAAATCGGTAGGCGATAGGTGAAAGCGGGTATTTTAATGAGTTATACGTAAGGGGGCATAATCTTCATTCATGGATTGGAAGCGAGCATTTTTATTGCATTTACCATTGAATGACGGAGGCTTGAGTGTTACGGCACAGCCTGGCGATGTGGCGTTTGGTCTGATAGTCAGCAATTACCCCTTGAGCTGAATTTGTTCGTGTGGATTGGGTAAAATAATCGGATGAGTGGATGGATGGATATCTGATGAATCGATCTGGAATGAATCAAAACTTTGAAACTTGGAATATGCTACTTTTTGAATGAGCAAACTTTTTATGTTCTCCCCACCTTTGACTTTGGAGTGTCAGACGTCGTTAATACAGGCTTCCCTAACATCAGTGTTATTCTAAGGATCTCTTTCGAAGGGAATGGCTTGGATCCTCGGCCGACTTCCTCTCAGATCTGATATTCTTGTGCTCGAAAGACTTTCACTGTATACGTAGTTGTTGTGTTTGATCGCGTTTGTGCTGTACATAAGGTAAGCTACCAGCAGGCGCAGGCGCAGCTGCAACTGCAACTGCAATTCACCTGCCTGTCTCAAGTGCTGCTGATATGGATGGATAGAGATGGGCAAATCGCAGTCGCAGTCGCCACGCCACTAAGACATTCCGGCATGGCATGGCAGGGCTGGACTGGACTGGGCTGAGCAGTGTAGTGCAGTGTGGGGAAGGGAAGAGAAAGGTCTCAATTGTGACTCTCCATGGGTACATGATTTTTTCATTCTCGAAGGTCGGGTTTGAATTCCTCAGTGTCTCAGCTCGGTTGGGCTCGGAGGCGAGTGCGAGTGCGAGTGCGAGTGGAAGTGGACTTATTGTGTTTTCAAGACCAGTTTTCAAGGTGGACTGGACTACACTGGACAGGACAGACAAGGCAAGACAAGACAAGACAAGATAAGACAAGACAGAGGCCAGGCCAGACCGCATCTCATCACATCACATCGTCGATGCGCAGAAATGCATCGTCGATGGAAGGCTGGCGAATTCCTCGCTTTCGCATCACCACTGCCCTTTTGAGGGGGCCCATTGGGCATAGTTCGATGTGTTTTTGTTAGTTGAGCGTGTTTCACTCTCGTGTTGTTTGTTCTCGTGGGATCTTACGTTTATACATACCGACCGACCGACTGCATCCTGAGCGGGTAGCTAGCTACCTCGTGGTGTAATTCATGTTCATCGACCTTTTGGCTTAGTGGTGATCGATACCTGGTAGGTCTTGTACAAGCGAGAAAGGGCGGAATGGAAAGGTTGGTGGGGAAATTTTTGGTGCCGAGATTTCAGCTTGTTTGTCACATTGAGTGGAGTGGGGTGGAGTGGTGGATGTCTCAAAGTAGATAGGTAAGTCTTAGTTTGAAGATGGCATTTTAGCTATACTGTGTTCGAGGACGAGATGTGAGTGAGTGAGTGAGTGACCGACCCGCATACTCTTTCTCCGTTGATGAGAGTGGTGATTGGTTTATATGGGTATGAGAGGGCTTGCTTGAGAGGCCTAGAGGGAGATGGATGGCTTGCTATCTCCTAGACTAGAGTTTGGGGAGGAAAGTTCTAAGTGAGTGCAGCGCTCGATCAAGCGAGAGAATAGGTACCTCATGCCTCCAAATATCGTGCTTCGTTTCTCCATGTTTATAGGAGTAATAAGATCTCAATTAATTGTGGTTATAACTGCTCAAATTTTGAATTGACATTGGAAAGCGATAAGGTAGTGTAGGCATGGATACCGAGGTACCTAGACCTACCTTGAGTTATGGCAAGAACTAAATTTGGGTCACGGGATCTAAGCGAGCCCGTTCCTTTTCATTCACATCGAAAAGCTTTCATTCGCAAACATCATTAGCAAAATCAATGCAAGAAGCGAGAGAGGAGGTAACAGTGTTATATTTGGTTTCAAAAGAGTGTGATTTATCGCTTCTCCTTCTCTTCGCTTTCCAACCCTAACTATCATATCTCTCTTCATGCCCACGCTTTCTGTTGAAGAAATACGCAAACAACCCCAGCTTGCCTCAACCATATCCCCCAGCGATAGTAGCGCTGACGCCTCAGACTGTACGCTTTGTGGCTACGTCCGAAGTGACGTTGTAAAGCGTATCATAGTTTTCCATGACAAATTTCTTAACGGCTGTGTTGTTCTGAGCCTTGATATCAGCTGCCGTGAACGAGTGTTCCTTATCAGCAACCAAATAAACGATTCCATTCTCTTTCCACGCAACACTTGATGGCTCGGTCGTCTGAATTTCCGTCCCGTTTGCACCGCCAACACTCTCCTCCCGCTTGCCATTGTAGTTCCAAGTAGAGGAGACTCCACTGAGCGAGTGCCCAATGGCCGCGTTGCGACAGATATTGCTGCCGGTATAGTCGCCAATCTGCAAGGCGCAGGGATTGGTGTCCGAGATGCGCTTGGAGAACTGCTGGTGTCGGACGGTGATGGCGAAGGCGTCGCTCCACGTCAGCTCGCTGCCGTAGAAGGTGTTGGAGCCGCAGCAGCCGTTGTACGTCGAGCAGCAGAGACCCGGGCAGCCTTCGCAGTTCTCGCAAGGCCAGAAGCACGTCGTGATGCTGACTTGAGCCATGGCGGTGGTGATGACCATGCTTAGGAGGCTGAGCTGGATGAGCTTCATGGTGCTGGAGTGAGGGAGAAGGATAAGGTTAGTCAATTTTCGTCGAGATTTTCACCCTTTCCATGTTCTAAGGCGAAACGTACTAGATCCTACGAATTGAAAATTTTCGGAAAGAGTCTTTAACTTCAGTTCTGCTGGATAAGGCGTTCTTCGGGATTAGCTTGATGAGATGTGAAGTTAGCGAAATATTCATAGAGATCGAGGGTGTCTAGATCCTCCTTGATATAAGGATATAAAGAGTTGCTAGATACTGGCAATGAAATCTCAAGAAACAGTGAAAGGTAGGTGGCAAGGTTTGGTGTGCCAACAACGAACTGAGAGAATAGCTTGAACAAATGAGGGTCTAACTAACCTAATCAAAGCAAAGACGCACAAGACAATGTACTGACGATTTGATACAGTTGTGTCAATGAGGTTCTCTCTCTTATAGAAAAATCCATGAAATTATCTCAAGCGTGGATTCGGTATGTTGAGAGAGCTCTCGTCATCAAGATAGCGATTTCGCTCTACCATATTCCTAATGCATCCCCATCGCCGAAATAATGCAGTTTGAGTAAGCTCGGTGAGATGAATTCCACTTTGCGATAACTTCAAACTCATCAAAGTGAGGCAGGTTTTCCCATCGTGAAGATTAAGCGAGAGCAATGTCCTGCAAGGCAGACACGGCCAAACATTGATCGGAAGTATTTGAACGAGGTCTCATGAGTTTTCTGACATGGTTACAATTTTCCACATCGGACTAGAGTTTGCTGATCTCTATTGACGTGGCCAGTTAAGAGGTCCTAAGCATGATCTAGATCACAAAATTCTCACGGCAACAGCTCTCTGCCGGTAATGTTGGGGGCGAAAAGTTTGAGGCTCAGCGATCTTTGGCCACGGATCTGTCGGCATCAACCACCTATTTCCATTCTTGGTATCATAATGTCAACAGACTTTCTCTCGAGATTCTTATACCCATATTTGTTGCTTTATGTCCTCGGCTTCAAGGAAGGTATAATGTCTTGGCATGGAAGCAGAACAAGTGCCACAAGCCGACTCTGCTTACTATACCTGCCTCCTGATCATCCT
The DNA here is from genome assembly GCA_007644065.1 of Margaritispora aquatica. NCBI lineage: Eukaryota > Fungi > Ascomycota > Leotiomycetes > Helotiales > Discinellaceae > Margaritispora > Margaritispora aquatica. The sequence goes on along the minus strand of VJWN01000006.1, from coordinate 1,448,378 downwards.
AAACCCAGTTTGGCAAACGGTGATAGCAATTTTAACGGGGCTCTTACCTTGAGATGTTCGGGCACACAGATTTGAAGGTGGTATAAATGAACGCATTCCTGTCTACGATAATAGGATCATCACCTCCAAACTACTTCGACACATCGCCCAAGCCAACTCCTCTTAGGATCTAGTTCGCTAAAATGCAATTCCAAAATCTTGCTCTCATCATGGGAATGCTCAGCACCATGGTCCTCGGTGGTAAGTCTCGGCAATCTTGATTAACCGCAACCAAAAATCCACTCACTAACCGCACATCACACATACAGCTCCCGTCTCGGAAGCAAACGTCTCTCCAGCCAGTCCACTTCTCGCACGAGGCGGTAATCACCGCGCACTCATCTACACGGACGCGAACTGTGCCGGCGTCTCACTTGTTAACTCATACAACTTCGGCTGTGGTGGAACCTGCTACACTTTCCAAGAAGGCAGGAGCATTTTGATGACACAGGATAATACGGGAGGATCCAAGCCAACCGCATCACTGTACGCGAGTACCAACTGTGCTGGAACCCATCAATCAGCTGGCATTGCTGAGCTCCAGTACAGCGGCTGTACCAGCGCCTCGAGCACGTTGCCTGTGTGGCATAGTGCGTATTTGTACTTCAACTGCTAAGCGCTGCAAAATCATCGCTTGCAATAGGTGGGAATAGATCTTGGTGTGCTTCTGGAGGTGTTATGTGAGGCTGTAGTTGTCCAGAATTTGTGCTGTGCTTGGAATTGGATGTTTGAGTTGTTGAGGAGGAGCTTGGGATTGCGAAACTTCACAGATAATCAATTCAACATTGTTCTGTGAAAGCTGTGTGCCTTCAATATACCCTGTTTGCAAACGTGTTCATTCTGAGTATTGAAGTCTGATGCTCCTTCACTTCAAACTGTCATTGTAAGATCTGTTTGCAAAATTAATGTATTGAATTGAATTGGCCATACACTTGAATGGTTGGGGTTTAAGCTTTATCATGAAAATTTGTCTTTCTTATATCGAAGAATGAAAAGATCGCATGATATTACTTGAGTCTTGAAAGCTCAGTTTGATTCACAAAGTCTTAAGATGTTTGCGAGAGAAACAAACGAATTTCAATTTTAAGCGAACTTCCGCCTGAATCTCGCTATCGACCTCGAGCATCAAACTACACGTCCTCGTTTTTCAGCCTAAGACTTGATGACTAAGAACTCAACTGTTGCTAGAACTCTCTGCCAAATATCTAATCATGCACAACAGCCCAATCAACTGAAGCAGTGCCCAAGTAGTTCCAGCATCCCATATTGCCTCGGGAGCCAACATACCCATTGTACTAGAAGTAGCAAGTTAGCACTAGTACTCTCGTATACCATATTTTAATCCGTGAATAGCACATACCTGATACATGTTGATAGAATCACGAACAATATCCGCCATATCCTCACCACCAATAAGGGTCAGGAAAGCATTTCCAGTACCGGCTTTGAAGATACAGGTTCCGTACGAGGCTATCTCCCACACATCGCGAGCAGCACCGACCCAGCTGCCAACTCCCCAGTTTCCGGGACTTTGAACAACTGTTGCTGATGTCAATATTCGTTTGAAAGACAAAGTTTGGCAACGCGCAAATAGCTGTCCCAGGCAGAATGGAGAAGGGGAAAAGGTCACTTACGAAGCCAGTCACGAAGTGCCCAGCAGTGGGCAACAGTTGAGTATGGTCCGCCTGGAGAAGGCCGGAAAGAACTTGCACCGCACTGGTTGGCGCGTTTCTCGATAGGAGCGCGAGCGCCGACTGTGGCATTGACTGGTCCTTGAGGAATTCCCGCGTGGAAGGATGCAGTCTTGTCTAGTAATCAAAGAAGTCAAGTCAGATCAAGTGTGTCTTTTAGGGGGAAGCCGGGTCTTGTAAATAATAGTTCTACTCACAATGGATCACATCTCCCTGCCATTCAACAGAGGTCCAAATGGCAGGATCATACACCTTCTCTCTTTTGGAGTGGGCAATGGTTGGCGAGGCATTGACCAAGGAGACGATGCTCAGGAGAGCTACCGAAAGGTTCTTGATTGAGACCATGATGATAGACCGGGAGAAGTACTGATCAGGTGAAAGCGGGAGTCGGGAAGAGGAAAGAGAAGAGAGTGATGGTGGTGAGAAGAAAAAGTTGAGCGAGGAAAATCACGACACTTAATACAAAAACAACTCTTCCCATGTCCGCGTGGAATATTTTCTCATTTTGCTGCTCCCTGCCTCAAGTCTGTTTGTTTACCAGAGAACCAGTATGTCAGAAACCAAGACTTGCACTCCAAATTGCTACGGAGGTACTTCCTCAAGAAATCGCATTTTACACCCTCGTACATAACTCCAATCAATTGACGGGACTTGGTAGCATTAGACATTGGGGGCTGAACTAAGCGATGCGAAATTGGAGCAAGCTTTCTAGGCTGATGTCGGGGCCTGCTTGAGCACGGATGAGAAGCGGCACAGTTTACACATGGATAAGACTCGGGACCGAGCGAAACATGGGGATTGGAGTTCAGTATTACTTAATTGATGGGATTCTTATACTTCTCGCTAATCCATCACACAGCCAATCCACACCGAAGAACATTCAAAATCGACCCTAAACTTCTCAATTCCTCAGCAGTTCCTTCATTTTTCTTCCTAATTCTTGTAATCCCGTATGGCGAAAAGATACAAACTCCCAAGCGAAGTCAACCTAGCAAGGGTCAAGCTCGGACGAACAGGGCAGCTTCAAGCTTGCATAAGGCAGCTGGAATGAGCAGCCAGATTGAAAGTACAAGGTACTTACCGACTGAACCAACCACGCAGTCAAAGGAACAAAGCATGTCACAGAAGAACTTTTCTCACGTCAGCGGAAAGAGAATGCCAGATGCTCTTTTCAGCCTTACCAGTATGATCTCCAAGCGGCCCTGTTTCTTGAAAATGCCAAGAATTTGTTCGTTGGGGGCGGCAAATTGTGTCTTCGGATAAGTTGTCCGCTATCAAAGTGACATGCAACGTATATCAGAAACGTAGAGATAGTTTGTTTTGAAGACTTCTCGCGGCGAGAATTGATTGATGAAAACTTGTTAGGAGACATTCTTGGGTTGATATATGTTAAATCTTACCTTATCAGGTAGTTTCAATTCAAGGGTTAAGCGAGAAAGTGCCAAAATTTAACCTTAAAGTTCGCCTGGCTTCAGAAACAACAAATCGTTTAGGTCATAGTAATACGATTTTCTGAACGAATAGTGCAAGATATGGGGCCATCTCATGCTACTCGTCTTTTCACAAGTCTGAAATCCACGGGGAGCGGCATACGAGGATCTTATCTCTTCAATTGCACGTGCGCTCTTGCCTTCTGCCCCTGGATACTTCAGACTTTGGAAATGGGCGAGTATTTACATCTTGATCTTATAAGGCTGGTCAAATTTAAGATCAAAGGACTCACATTCGCTTGCATCTTGCAAATGGCGGAAGTCAAGTCCGCCCCCAAGATCTGCAATCACTGCAGCATTGCTGCTCTTCAATGACCTTGCAATGTCGTTATAGGGTGACAAGAGTAGCAGATTTTACCTGCTAACTCTCCACCAAGTTCGAAATTTCGATCAAGACTCCATACGTTTCCCGCTTTTCGATCCTGGTTTGGGAGCTTCGCTTATGACAGGGGCTGCACCGCCTGGAAAGAATCTTGAATACCACGCCAAGGTGTTGTACCGCGCTATACAATTCAGATCATTTCAAGACCTTATCAACAAACATGGCAAGTCGAGATGCGGGTAAGCAATGCGATGAAGAGGGTCACATTCTCATAATAAGCACTAAGAGAGAATCTAGATGCAGCATTATATAAACAAATTTTCTCAAGCAGTTTAGGCAGGAGGTCAAGAAGTGCTACATATGATTTCACAAAGGCAATCACCGTAAACTCTTCTTTTGCCGTAGAGTACTGCAAGGGAGATATCTGACACAAGCTTTAGGATAACATCTCTAAAGTCACACTTAATATGATCGATAGGGATTCTGGTATAGCAACGCTTGCTAGAAGATTTCGGAGACATATCTAATATATTTTCTCCTTTTAGACGCAATTGGCTGAATCGCAAATAGACTGGCAAACAATAGAGAGTACGGGAAAATGCGTAAAATTAAAGGACAGAGTTTTCTCTAGTAGTCAAGCTCAACTCACTTAATAATTCCTCTAAAATAGAATGGTAACTTACTTGAAACTTCTGAGTCATTGGAAAAAAGACAGATATCCTCACTTGCAGTAGAATTACACGAGCTTCAAAACATCTCAAAATTCTTCGAAGCAAACGAAAATCTCACCCTACCCCACCATCCAAAAAGTCGCCAGACAAGGCTGCCCCTCATTTCTTCCCTGTTGCCAGCCGTGAGCAACAATAACATCGATCCACGCATCCACCAATACAACACCAATCCAAAAACACATATCACAAAATGGAAGACGATGATTTAGCTGCGGTAAGTTTGCACTGGTGATCCGCGAAACTCTTGGAGCGCACAAGGTGAGAGAGGAAGTGGAGTGAGATCATGCGCTGATGGAATGCGCTTCTAGATTCGCAAAGCTCGCCTTGAGCAGCTAAAATCACAGCAAGGCAGTGGCGGAGGAGGAGGTGGAAGCATAGGAAGACAAGGCCAAGGACAGGGCGATAAACAGTAGATATCCCTCCCCTCCGCTTGCCATATCACATGCCATTGCGAAGCGCATTCCTACCAGTAACTAACTCATCGCCCTCGCAGAGAGCAAGAGCAAGCAGCTCGACAATCGATTCTCTCGCAAATCCTCGAGCCCGAAGCTGCGGACCGTTTAGGTCGCATCCGTCTGGTGAAGGAGTCGCGCGCACAGGAAGTCGAGGACCGTCTGATCATGCTGGCGCGAAGTGGTCAATTGCGGGGCAAGGTCACAGAAACGCAGCTAAAGGAGCTGCTAAATGCCGTGGCGGAGACGAGGGAGCCCGAGAAGATTGTCGTGAGTAGGCGGAAGGGAGGATGGGGAGACGACGACGATGATGATTTGTTTGATATGTGAGGAGCTGGGACGAGGGGACAAAGAACGCGACCAATGCTACTAAGTGAGAATACGATTCGTGGATACGCAAATTGAGATGATACCTCGGGGAATAGTCAGTATTGGCGTTGCGGCATGGTATTTTACAAATCTACAAATCTACAATCATACATATTGAGTACACCCACGTAATATAGGTACCATCCGTGGAATTTACATCCCAACTCTCTCCCTCGCCTCCTTCTCCTCCCTGGCCTTTCTCCTTTCGGCTTTCCTAATACTCCTCAAATCCACGGGCTTCTCAATACCCAACTCTGCCCTCAGCTCCCCCACATCCTTCTCCAGCACCTCCTCCCAATAAACATTAAGCATCTCCTGTGCTTGCGTCCCATTCCGCAACGCCCAAGGCAGATAGATGCTCCAAAACCTCTCCCTTTCCTTCTTCTTCAGCCTCATTACAGCAAACAGACTCAGCCCCGTCATCGGTAGCAGGGTATTCGCAAACTCAAAGGCCTTCAGCGCAACCTCACCCTCTACGACAATCGGAAGCCCGGTGATAGCGTGATAGAAATCATGACATTCCCTGTATCGCTGCATCACATATGCGCATTCCTCGTCATCGATGTACTGCACCGAGCTCCTAGTATCCGGGCTCACGCCCTCACGGTCCAACCAATCCGCGTAAGCCCAACCAACCGTGTTGGAGGGTAGTGTTCGCAGACGGGCCATGGATAGTGTTTGGGAAGTTATCCGTGGACGGTCGCGCAGGATTCGGCGGCCTGTAGGGGAGGAGAGCATAGCATCGCGGAGGCGGTAGATGAAGTATGGTGTGGCTGTTGCTTCGCCCAGTGCAGCTATGAGGTCTGCACACGTGAGCGTCTTGCCTGAAGCTGAGGGAGAGGGCCATTACCTGCTCTATATGGGTTGAGTAGAGATCCAACGGCAGACCCAACAGCGAGACCAGCTCGTTCGATGCGCGTCAATGGTACATGACCTGGATAATTCGGCGGTGGACGGTTTAGGACACTGAATCCTCTTGCATGTAATGAGATACTACAGGCAGCTAGTAATTCCCTCGGTAGCCCAGCTCTGAGAGCAGTCTGCCGTAATAGCAAAGCCATTGTTGTGTTGTGAAGTCTTGTGAATGCTGTGGTGAGGTAGAAAGTGGTGCCAGAAATGAAGCTTGGTTGCGGGGCGGATGCTTCCGCTTAGTGTCAGTCATTGGAACAGACTCATCTGCAACTTTATATCGACATCGAATCTCTACAAGAAAAACCCCAAATTTTCACGAGATTTTAGGATTAGGATGGAGATACATGAGGAGTTCACAGAGTGGGCAATTGGAAGGGGAGTGAAAATCAATGGTGTTGCCGCTCATAAATTTGAGGGCAGAGGTCTTGGTATAATTGCTACCAAAACACATGAGGTATGTCTACGCATTTGATATTGCATGTTGATATCTTGGAGATTTTATATATTTGCTTTTAAAATGGTCCGAATGCACAAGTGTAGCTGCCTATGTCAATACTTCATGTTCTCTCAATATTTCACCTTGTTTTTACAACTTTTCGGGTTTTCAAATTTTTAACCTCACCAATGAGTCACTTTAAAGTTATCACATTTGCTCAGGACTTGAAGTAACTTTGTCAATAATTGAACTTTTTATTTATCAAGAAATTTATTTTTCTGCATGCTTTTGCAATATCAACAAGTTTTACTGTGATTTGTATTTGGAAAAGAGGCAGAAGCTCAAGGTGGTGGTTGCAGGGTCACAATTCACACTCTTCGCGAGGATAACTCCTCAGAAATCTTAGACTAGAATCTCCTGTCAATCTCTGCACTTGTACCGAGAGTTACAGTCCCTTGTTGGAGAAAATGGCGTTCGGCAAGAGAAATAAGTGATCATGTCTTTAGCAAAGTCTTTTCCTTTTTCTCATTGTGTAAGATCTTGCTTAGATTTTATAAGTTATTATAGTGGCCCATTTCTCTACTCTTAATCACGTTAAGCTGTCAACTCCAGCTTTCTAAGCTCCATCTCCCATAGATTGATGTTGATATAACAGGATATTCGAAGCCGGTGCTAGCAAAAAGGCTAACGATATATTTCAGGCAAAATCTGTTCTCGTCACAGTTCCCATTTCAGCCCTCAGGACAGTTCATACAATACCAAAAACCTTGTCCAAAGAGATCGGGCCAATATCAGTACAGTATGTTCCAATCTACCTACTCGTTATTTCTATATATAAATCTCTCTTCTTCGTGACTCATCAATTGCAAATCTCAGGAGGAGCATTGAAGCTTTCGATATTGTAGCTCATTGGGGCAATCTCCCAATTTCCACATCCACTTCTAACAACCTAAACAGCGGCCTCCTAGCAGCTGATCTCTGTCTCACACCTCTCGTCACGGGCACTGGGCCTAACACCCTCGACCTGCGCCCTTGGCGAGCAGTACTGCCAACAATGTCCGATTTCCGTTGCTCCATGCCAATCCTCTACCCATCCTCCTTACAAGCTCTTCTCCCCTCAGCCGCGAAGACTCTACTCGATAACCAGAACCGCAAGCTTAAGCTCGACTGGGAAGCCGTGCATAAAGCATATCCAGAGCTCGAGTATGCGGAGTACTTGCACGCCTGGTTGTTGATCAACACTCGAACGTTCTATTTCGTGAGCCCGAAGGTCAAGATAGCGCCGAAGGATAGGGATGATGTAAGAACAGTTTTATTTATCTGTCCTCTCCCGGTTTAGTATGGAGACTACATCCTAAGCTGTGCGTCGACGAGAAGGAGGTGGCATGGGGACACTGAACGATCATTTCAGAGCTTCTGAACCCTTTTCAAGCAATCACTCTCAGTAACACAATGACTTCCAACACATACCAATCTAATTCTAGAACTCTACTAACATATCTAAAGTGCATGGCTTTAAACCCATTCGCAGATTATTTCAACCATTGCTCCACCCCTCCACCAACTACCGATACCAACGCAAAAAAGTCTGAAAACCCCGTTCCTTGTGATGTTGCTTTCACTACCGCCGGCTACGAGATCAGCACTTCTGTTCCTCTCAAAGTAAGTTTTCGTGCTTTAATTGCCCATCATATTCCCCAGCATGTCATCTCAACTGGCATATATACACGTTTCCGAGTTCCAAGGCGCAAAGATGAAAATCAATTCAATGCAACCACTGTCACTACCACTTCTTCGTCATTCACTCTGCCACACAGCACCCGCAAAATTAACTAACGCACACCTCTCCTCCCTCTAGCGAGGACAAGAAATCTACATCTCCTACGGCCCACACACAAACGACTTCCTCCTGACCGAATACGGCTTCATCCTCTCGTCCACCTCTTCAACCCCAAATACCACTGATTCCCTCCCCTTAGACGCTTATCTCCTCCCGCTCTTCACGCCGACCCAACTCACCACGCACCTGCAAGACGCCAACTTTCACGGGACCTACACGCTCGACGCGCACACCCACGAGCCCTGCTATCGGACGCAGACCGCGCTGCGTCTATTGTGCATGCCGCTGGGGAAGTGGCGGCGCGTGGCATCTGGGTTTGAGGAGGATGGCGAGCGCTACCAGGACGAGGTGAATGACATTCTGTGCACGGCATTGAAACGGTACTTAAAGGATGCCAGGAGGAATCTCAAGGCCGTGAAGGCGTGCGAAGAAGGCTTGCCAGATCAGAGGGATATTCTGGGGAGAAGGTGGATGCAGATTGAGGTCTTGTTACAGAGTACCATTGATAAGATAGAAAAATGAACGTGTTGACTTTATTTCTGTGTTTCTGCGCCTACTCTACACTTTTTTATCACTTGACCATCAACACAATAGTAGTGAATGAATGCAAACCTGAAAGCTAGCCTGGTACGGCTGAATTCTAAGAATACCATCTCTCACACCTTTCTGATACCTAATATTTATACCCCACACCCACAGTTACACAACACGCTGATATTTCTTATTCTGACCCATTGCCATACACATCAAAACCACAAACTAGAGCATCTAGGGGTGATTTCCAACTCCGGACCGGCTTGCAACGCTTTCCGTTGACTCGGTAAAAGTGCCCTATCATCTTCAAAACTTTGTTCTCTAACAGGAGTAAAGTCTCGATGTATATCAGGAAGTCTTGGTAACGTGAAAGACAAATAGTTGGGAACACGCCCACTTTCCTCTCTGTCAAGTAACTCCGCTGGAAAACCTTCATATGGCTTATAGCGATCTTCGGTCAAATCGCAACTCTTGTTCGACCTTTCTTCGGAAATTGTCTCTAAGTTGCGAGCGTTCTCACATGAGATAGGAAAGTTTTGATCGTGCATCCGCTGCAGCGAAAGTGGTAAAGCATCATAGATAGTTTCTGAGTTGATAGTATTCTCCCGCTCATAATAGCTGTCACACCAAGAACTCAAGCTCAAGATAGTTTCTCCACTAACATCAGTACTATTTTGCTTTTTGGTCTTTTTGGTCTGTCTGAAGTGGCTTTCAGGAATCTCTGGAGTATCATTGTCAGCCTTGGCTTTGACCAATTCCGTGACTTCGCCATCTGTTGCAGGCTCTGGCATCATAAGCTCCATTGTGTCGTCATCCATGTCGTTCGCTCCGTCAAAATTGATCATGTACTGTCTAATAGATGCTGGTGTGGACGAAGCGTCAGGAAGAATTGGCACGATTGGCGATGCACTGATATTTCGCCACATGTGTTGGAAGTTCTTGCTGCTAGGTCCACGGGTTGCATGTGGATTGCGAGAATTTAAACAGCTAGACTTGCCTTGTGAATCCGAAGGGTATGGAGATCCGTATGGATTTGATGGTATCAAATTGAGGAGATCTGCAGCTGTGAGTGTCACACTTGGATTTGACTCGACAGAGCTGGTGGGCCCGTGAAAGCCACCATTGCTATTATCAGTGTAAGAGCTGTCGCTACGATTATCTCGTCTTTGCCCTCTTACAACCTCTCTTGCTTCATTTGCGCCGTCTAAATTACTAACTTCATCGCGCGGTTTCGAAGTTGTTCGAAATCGTAGAGTGCTCTTCTTGGACGAGTTAGAAACGCGCGATTTGGGAATTGAAATTGGAGGAAGATTTCCGACCGGCGACAAGTCTCGGGGCGTTGTGTTAATAGTAGAATTGACAGCCTTCTGCACCTTAGGTGGAGGAGTAGGCGTAGGCCGAGTGAGACTATCCTTCTCGTCATGGCTTGTTTTCTGTAAGATGGTGTCGATAATATCCTCGAAAGTGATGATGCCTATTGGCTTGGGTGTACGCATTCCATAAATGTTCTGCTGTTTTCCACCTTCCGTTGCACTTTTGGGGGCAACCTTCTCATTGTTTTTCACCTTCGAAACGATATTCTCGTTTGTGCGCTTGGTTGCTGTCCATCTCATCGTGTCAAATTCAGCAGGGTCGTGGAAAACGCTTGGTGTGATTTCTGTCTTCTGTAAAGGATCGGATTTAGGATTGGCGACAACAATTGCCATCCGGGACATGCCAAGTTGAAACATGTTCAAAAGCTCATATATCGACATTGATTCTCTCACAACTGGCAATGGATACAATGGCAGATCTTTAACGCGAAGCCCAGGTTTGAGTTCAATACCGACAAGATTCTATGAGTATTAGCTGTAGAATTTCATGTCTAATGGGAGAAGGCCATGATGCAATACTTACTCGCGTATGCAGGAAGCCGTAAATACGAGTGCCATCCCAATCCTCCATACCCCCCTGAAGATTCTTCTCGTCTCCAACCCATGGACCAATTTCAGCTTTACTGATGACAGGAATGCGACTGTAGGACCACCCTTTGACCCTTCTGAGAAAGGCTTGGTCGACAAAATCGTCAATTTTGATTGTTTTCACAGCAGACCACTTCACAATCAGGCCATGAGATACAATAACCTCGTCTGCCTTTTCGACATCCCGCTCTCCAGCTTCTGGTATTGGTGCGATAGATCTCATCATGCCAGCACCAATGGTCCGGGCATCGAGCTTCAGGGCTCCAATCGCGACACGAGCGGCATCTGGACCGATGTCACCATTTTTCTTGTCTGAGTGATCACGGATCAGTTCCTCAAGCTGTTCTTTGGAAAAGGTACCTGTCTTATCATGGCGTAATTTCTTGAAACTTATGTCTAATAACCAGGCTAATGGCCAGGAGATAGGGAATGTTATAATCATGCATCCCCAAATAAGCGGGCAACAATAATAGCTCCAGGCGATGGCATTTCTGGGAATGATATACTGAGGAATTATCTCCGCAATGATAGCGAGACATAGCGTTGATATCAAGATTGCAACCCATAGTTTCATGTTTCGACAGAGTGATTGAACGAGAAAGGGGAATGATTCGCCACAGAGACACGAGCAGAGGATCAACGAGCCTAGGAGCGTGGCTATTAGCATGTAGAGAATAATGACGAAATGACTTATTGCCATTGTCCATGAGCTGTGCTAGCCACGACAACTTCAGAAATATGCTGGAGTGCAAAACATGGGAATCTTTGGATTGCCCTTACACAACAACCAAGTTCCATGTTGCTTCATCTTAGCAACAGTGGCTGCCATCCTCCTGACTGACATTAGCAGATGATTAGGCAGAGGAAAGACTGTGTATACCTATCTTTAACCGTCCCCGTGGTCGTTCTGAGTTGAAGTAAGGTGTCATCAAGTCCGCAAAGAGCCAGTGTCAAGCCAGCAAGTAGAGCAGAAAGCAGGAGGCAGCACGCAGTCAAGATACCGATTCCAACTAAAGCACCGTAGTGGAGGGTTTGTAGTGAAGGTAAACGTCTTGCGGACAGTAGCCTATTGGCATTATTGTCGAGACTGCTGATCATCATTTGCGGTTTCGGTTCGAAGTTTATGTTGTTGATGCACTCGAGAAATTCATCAATTCCGCTTTGTATTTGGTTGGAAATAGGTATCGAAGTAGCATTCCCCATCATGTGAAATTTCTGGTAATGTATGCAATAGACAATAAGCCGTCGATAATGTATTTGTTTCCAAGCAATGTTAAACGTGATATAGTAAGCTTGAAGGTTCAAACATTTGAGATCGATGGGGACATATAAAGAAGAGAAAGAGAAAGAGCACCGGCCGACATAGTTGTGATGCCAAATAAATGATATTCAAAGAGCAAGCACATCCAACAGTGCCCACAAGGAAGGAATACTCATGACAAAAAATCATACAACTGAACAGGAAAGAGTATTTGGCAGGTCTTAAAAAGCATGAAGCTTGAGCAAATCGCACAATTTTGATGCCCCCAACGCCGTCTATGATACACCACCACCTTTAGTTGGTCATAATAAGTGAGCAGAATACCATTGCTCCAACCATTGTATAAATCAACCCCTGTGTCCACCTGACGCCATAGGCATTTCACGAGATGCATAATAGCTCCCAATCCTAATAAAGACAAATACCTGAGAAGTTGCGAGTTTTCCATCGTAGAAGCTTATTGTAAGTTGAAGTGTCGAGTAACTTATTCTGGCCGTTGTCGCTTAGCACCATGCGGGTTCTGCCAATCACCGCCTGCGGCCTGATTTTGCTGGAAGAAAGCTGGATTGAAGTGACCGGGTTGCATGCCTTGGAAGCCACCTGCTTTTAAAGCCAATTAGTATTTGCACGTGTCCGCCCTTATCAATATTCTTACCTGGCATACCGCCTCCCATTTGGCCCATGTTCATGGGCATACCCATACCGCCAGGCATCCCTCCCATTGGCATCCCTCCCATAGGCATTCCACCCATCATACTGTTACCCATACCTCCTCGACCTCTCATGCCGGGGTTGCCACGCATGTTGCCCATCATCCCGCCACGATTATTGAAACCACCTCCAAATTGAACTCCCATGCCGTTACCAGCAAAGCCACCCATGGCAGGATTGAAGCCACCTGCACCACCCATATTGCCCATCGCGGGTCCAGAGAAATTTCGATTGAAGTTGTTCATGTTATTATTCATGTTGTTGTTGTTGTTGTTCATACCACCAGCTCCTCTAGGTGTGAAATTGCCACGACCCCTAAAGTTTCCTCCAAAGCTGCCATTGTGACTACCACGATCATTGCTGTAGCCTCTTGCACCTCCACGTTCACTCAGCTCTTTACCTGCACGTACAGGGGCGTCCTTGGGAAGGGTTTTAAAAGGATTGATGTTTGGGTTCGAATATGTTACAACATGCTTTTTAACATATTGTTGTCCCTCACCAAACGCGTCAATCTTGTGCTTTGCAGCAGTTGCAGCTTGCTGAGAACTGAATTCAACATAGGCTTGTCTAGAATTCATAGTCAGTATACATTGCGTCTCGGCTCTCCATCAACTTACCCTTTGCTCTTGCCATTCACCTTGTGCTCAGAGAATGTGATATCTTTCAATTCGTCCTCGACTTGAGCCTGATTAACCCAGCCTCGGACATCATCATCTGTGTTCCACCAATGTAGATCAGAGATCAAGATAGCAGTTGTCGCACCTGGATCGACCAAACGATCATCAGAAGCCCCCTTCCGTTTAACACCTTGTTGTTGTGGGGCTTGTCTAGGAATATTGAGCACATCAGTACTTGACTCGTCTGTACTTTTTATTTTTTGCCTATCACTCATTTTGTGGTCTCTGTCACCATTGCTGGTGAGCTTTATGTCGACGTAGTCATCGTCATGCTCTTCTTCCTTGTTGGCACCATTGGCAATTTCGGTATTGTCGGTGGGTATGTCCAAACTATCAATCTTCATATCGTTCTCCTCCTCCTTCTTGGAAGGAGCGGGTGGCTCTGGATCTGTATTTGCGTCGCCATAGATGTCGATATCGAACTCGTCGTCTGCCATTGTAAAGTCAAATTGTCCTTTTTAAGTACACAAATCTCTTCAATGAAAGAATTCTTGTTGTGTAAATATTGATCTGTATTGCCTTAATGACAGCTTCAACTGAGCAAAACTGCCTGGTTTTCTGTAAAACAATGAGAACAATATCAGCGCCCGGGTATATTGGAAAGGACACTGCATAGACCTCGACGTGCGCAGACGTCGACTGGATCCATGATAATACATGGGATAGATACAAATACGTACACTCCTAAAGCCAAAGACAACTAAGTTCAACCTCGAACCTCGAATCTGATAGCCTTCTGGGCAGATGCAGATGTAGAAACAAAGAATAAGGAAGATGAAGCTCTATGCTTTCAATCTCCAAAGACAAATCCGATTCGAGATAGTACAGGTATGTGTGAATTTGAATGTGTTCTGAAGTAAGTGGAATCCCCAAAGAAATCAAGAACAGAGGCGACTTTGAAATATTAAAAACTCTCTGGTTTGACAACAACAAGCGTCTGCGTCCCAATTCACACCCAAACACCCCCGTCCTGTCAACTTCAGCCTCCACGTAGAGCCTTGTTCCTATACCAGAGGTATAGTCCAGAAACCCTTTCGTCTAATATCAGTTAGTGAATCTCGCGTCGCAGACTGATCGGAATGACGGAGATGGTGATGTGAATTGTATAAATGGGTCGAGAGTGTTGATGGTTGATGTTGGTTGGGATGACCTCAAGTTCTGCTGGGTGAAGTCGATGTCCAAGGAGCAGCGCCCCTTGCAGCTTACAGCATAGCTAAATCCGCTTAAGTGCCTCAGGCATCAAAGTATCGAAGTCACTAGACTGCAATAAAAAGAAATCTGAGAACGAAGTCAAATCCAGATCAAGAGTGTTTCTATTTAAAAGCCAAATATTAATACGTATGAAATGCTTTATATAACATAGCATCAATTCCACTATACTCTGATATTTATGGAGCTACCTATTTACCTAAAGTCATTCTCTTAGACAAAGGCCCTCACTTAGTGAACTATGTCTTGGCAACGTAGACATTCAACCTTCTTTCAAAGTTATATAAGCTATGATCTGTCTGAAGGATTTCCTTTCGATTTAAACCCGCTGTCTGTAAGCTCATATGAGGCTGAGTTCAGGAAATTCATGACGAAAACAAGGTACAGTTCGTACTTTGCTTCTAAAATTCACGAAAACTACGAAGATCTTTGTTCATATACCATTCATGAGTACTCCCCAAGTGCCCAACTTTGGTTGTTTTTTTTGCATCTCAATGGAAATCTAACAAGACAGGTTTTCCATGACGTCAAAAATTTGATCTTTCTAATTTCTAGATATAGATAAGTTCTAAAAAGTGCTTAAGCATCTCCTGCTAAAGCAGCTGCCCACTTCTTACCAGATAGCTTTTCAAATGCCTCCTGATACTTGCCCGCTGTCTCGAGCATGATATCTTCTGGCATACTTACGCCCTCCTTGCCCTTGTTACCAGTTTTAACCAGCCAGCTGCGCAAAAATTCTTTGTCATAACTCTCTTGCTCCTTACCGACCTCGTACTTGTCTTTAGGCCAAAAACGACTGGAATCTGGGGTCAGGACCTCGTCTACCAGTACCACTTCGTCTGTCTCTTCATCCAGGCCAAATTCAAACTTGGTGTCTGCGATTATGATTCCACGCTCAAGAGCGTAGGCATGAGCAGCCTTATAAAGCGATACAGCCAAGTCTTCAATGCGCTGAGCATATTTCTCTCCCACGATAGAAGCTGCCTCAGAAGGGGAGATATTCTCATCATTGTGTCCCGCCTCGGCCTTCGTACTTGGAGTATAGATTGCACCTTGAGGGAAGGCTTCCGAGTTCCTCAACCCAGCGGGCATCTTCAAGGAATGCACCGTCTGCGTGCGCTGGTACTCGCGCCATGCGGAACCGGTGATGTATCCACGGACGATTGCTTCAATTGGAAAGATCTTCAACTTGCGGACTTGCATTGAGCGATTCTGAAGCATTGGCGCAAGAGATGCGGGGATCGAAGAGGGAAGAGAGAGGGTAAGGAAATGAGTTTTCAGCCCTGGAACGAGAGGTGGGAGAATGTTGAACCAGTGAGCAGAGAGCAGAGTCAAGAGAGTGCCTTTGGAAGGAATACCCTTTTTTTATTTGTTAGATGCCTCACAATTTTCATTTTGAGACGCGGGGTAGAGGGGAAGACGAACATTGCCCATAATCACATCATAAGCTGAGATTCTGTCCGAAGCAACGAAGAGCAAGGTCTTGGAGTCGACTTCGTAAAGATCGCGGACCTTGCCTTCTGCGAGATGTGGAAGAACATCAAGGGAGATCTTTGTGAGTGCAGAGGTAGACATAATTGTTCCTGACTTGTGTGTTGTAAATATCGAATGGAAAATATGGTATCAGATACAGATTTTATGTTTCCTATAGCCTGAGGACGACTGGGAGATATTTGAAGATTTCAAGTTGAAGAAAATTCGGGAGGTGGAAAGGAGGAGTGAACTGATATATGATTCACCGATTTACAAGGAGCTATAATATAATTAACCGCAAAAAGTCCAAACAGCTGATCGCACTTTTGCAGTGAGTTCCGGGCCTGAACAAAAATTATTGCGAGAACCGGAACAGTCTTGTTCGGGGTCGGTCGAGTCATCCGGAGCTAACCATATCAAGAGTTGGACCCACATTAAATCCGAACCGCCTTCTGGCCAGCAAGACATGAACGTCCAAAATTCAGGAGGATAGGCCACATCTCACAACCACCGACTACAATTACCATACTCGACGCTCTCTTCTAAAGACCAACCTCGACTTCTTCTCTCCAACAATCGCATCCTCAGGTACATACTGTTCCAAGAACCTTTGTCGGTACCAATTCCAAGGCGCACATCTGACCTTCCAACACAGTTACCATATCAACTCTCGCCATCATGTCTGATCAATTCCAAGAGATGCTCGATGTCCCAAGGGACTTCATCAGGGACGGCTCACAATTCATTACTCGATGCACCAAACGTACGCAGCTCCAAGCCCCAATTACTACCCAATTCCTGGCATACCCCGATTGTTACGAGTCGCAATAGCATATCCGGCAGAAACACGCGACTCGATATGGGGATGGAACTAAACACCTGCTAATATTCAACCACAGCTGATCGCAACGAATTCCTCAAGATTTCTCAGGCAGTTGGTGTTGGCTTCGTCGTAATGGGAGCCATTGGTTACTTAGTCAAGCTCAGTCAGTAACACCAGCACCAGCGGTCCGGCTATCAATTAACATTCTGTCTACAGTTCACATCCCCGTTAATAATATCCTGGTGGGTGGAGCATAGGTTGATTTGGTGAAGGCGCTGGAGTGGGAAGTGATTGAAATTCGGCTGGATAATTATTGAAACCGGCCGCGAGACATACGATACGTGCATCCACCAACGATGCAGACTATGGGATGTATTATACAGGGCAGGATTTACACGGCATAGCACTGGTTCTGGGCTGGGGAAAAAGAGAATATACCTTCTTTCAATCACACCTCAGACTCTTGGTGGAAAATAAACTGCGATTGGAGTAAATTGGAGTAGAGTGCGATCTCATTGCGAACAACTTGTGTGGCGGAAGAAGTTTCTAGATTTCCAATTCATGATGCATGTCTGCTGAATATCCGCAAGAGAGCATCCACATTTAGGGAATTCTAGCTACGGAGAGCCCAAATGGAGAGTTCGAAGTGCGTAGCGTTTAAGACAAGTGTCTGAGTATGACTAGACAAAGGTACTTTATTAGGACAAAATAGGACTCAAACGGAGAGGACATCGAATACATCGTTGCTTGCCCCAGGGGTTAGAAAGCCACCTTACGTTTATCACTTCCTTACAACTCAATTCTTTAGCTTTCAAAATACCAATTGTCAATAACCTTCTGGTGGTTCGTTGTTTGCTTCAATTATTTTGTAACTCTCATCACAATACTGATCTCTTATTTCCGATATTTCATAGTCACATATGCTCAATCTCAGATCCCTGTATTAACTCATTTAACTCCCGCTTCTCCTAATTTCCTCTATTCTGAGCGAGCCTGGTTTCAGCGTCAGATAGCGCGTTTGGTGATAGTGTCCGGAGTGAGATTGTAAAAGGCGTCTTGGTGCTCCAACACCAAGCTTCAGGTCTGACGATGTTATATTTGCCGTTGTGAGATCTACTAAAGTGAAGTTGTGCTCTAACACTTTTTTTGTATCAAACTGGTTGCAATGGTCCCGTGCTAGTTTTTTGCTCGGCAGGACTGAGAATTTGTGGAATCTATAGACGTACTAGATATCCAATTCTGGTATATTCTTAAAGCATTCAACAGTCTCACCACCACTTCTGATCACTAATCCACACTAGATAATTCAATACACTCCCTTACATTGTTTCTCAAACAAGTTATTATTATCTCCGACCTTCTCGGTGCCTCTGCTCTGAGCTATAAACATCATCTCACGCCAGGAAAACGTCTTCCGAGTAACACAGTCTACAGTTTCTGTGGCATATTTAGCTCCAGCAATATCTCCAGCCAATACCATCAAGGAGCGCAGTGGCAACCATTGTGCTGTGGTACACTCAGATCTCAGCTATAGTGACAATGAGGTTCTCAACCTCTGCGCTTTCTCTTGTGGTAGTCCCAGCCACTCTTTTCTTCAGGGGACGAAAGTATTCTGTTGTATGGTTGTAACAACGCTGGATCAGTGACGGCTTGGCACAGTGCTTACTTGCACTGGCATTGCTAGATGCCCAATACTAGCTATGGATTAAGACAGGTGTGTAGTCAAAATTCGAGGGGCATGTTGGAAGACGTCTGGGTTTTGTGAATGAAAGTGGATGGGATGAAGTAGGGCTTTGAGTTATGGGACGCATTCTGGTACCATTTCTCACGCATAATCAATTCAACATTGTGATGTAAGTATTTGAATCAAAGAACACCTTTTTTATACTTTGCCCTTGAAATAATTATTTCGGAGTGTAGATCATGCTCAGGCGCTGATGGAAATGTGTCGATAAGCTAAGGTATGGATGTATACCTTTCTGTGAGCTCGCTTAACAATTTCCTTGGCGCCACTCTTGACATAGGCATGTATCAAGAACGACTTGAATCCTCTACCAGAAAGCTCATCCACAAAGCTAGTGTAGAGCAAGGAAAAATAATTAGAGTATAATCTCGCTTAATGAACTTAGGTTTTCTGCCCAATGACTATGTTGAAATTGAAGTAAGACTTGACTTTGCCAGTCTCATCTACAATGTTGTTTAACTCCCTGGTGAACAGCTCTCTCACCGTGGGAAGATTCTCGGGTTTTGCCAAATCTTTGTACCAGATGGTGAATGTGTTATTGACTTGTTCTAATTAGAATCAAATTAGCGTCATGTGAACTTGGCATGAAATCTTCAATTGTACAAATACTGTATTATTCAACTGAAAAGCTTCGTAGAAATTGTGCCTAGGGTTGAAATTGGCGGGATTTGATTGACAAGAAAAGGAATTCAGAGATGCCAGCTTACTGAGTGCGTTTTCGAGAATTTCCGAGGCATGGTCCACATCAAGCACGTTCGGCTCTGCATAATGATCCGCAACAAAACAGGATGTTACATCGAGACCAGCGTCCTTAAATGGCCGAACCAACTTCGCCATAGTTTCAAGGCGTTCTCTCTTATATACAACTTCCATTCCCATTCGAGTCGCAACTTTCTCCAAAAGAAGAGCAGGTAACGTGCTATCCCCGGATGGCACATCAAGAATAATCCTTCCTCCTCTCTTGAGTAGTCTTGCCCAAGCTTTTACGGCAGAATCCGGATCTGCCACAAGCATGAAAGCAGAGGCGCAAGTGATAATCTCGAATGAGTTTTCTTCGATTCCATAATCTTGGAGCTCCTCAAGTCTTGTGATATCATGTTCGAAGAATTTGGCCGAAGCTCCAGCTTTCTCTGCTTTAGCTCTTGCGATTTTCAGTGATGCTGAGCTGATATCAACACCAATAGCAATCCCCGATGATCCGACAGCTTGAGCTGCAGGCACTGTGATAGCTCCAGTTCCACAAGCAAGATCAAGTACACTATCACCTGGTTTCAAGGACATCCACTTGATAAAATCAGAGGCTTGTTGAGCATGAAAACTACCTTCTTGATCGTATGACGGTGCTCTATCATCGTACAGCTTGCGAATATTCTCTAAGCGCTCAGAGGCCATTATGGACGACTATTATTTTTAATGACAAGATGACAGATTTTTCATGGTCTTGTAAAATAATTATCGGAGTGGATTACGTTGAGAGTGATCAAAGTAGGACGAATTGACGGGACCATGAGATAGCTTTGAGCTCAGCGGTCGTCGTCTTAGGGAAAGCAGCAAATCAACTACATCTCATCGCAACCTAAGCCTAGAAAGAGAACTCCTCCTGTAAAGCATAACATTTAAACAACTATTTAATATTATGGAGATAATTCTTTACAATATTCAAGGAGATTTTGGAGGTATCGTTACATTCTAGTCATGTGACTAAGGTTGAGGCTAATCCCAGATGAGACTAGTTAAGCTTTTGAGTGGAAGCGAGCTGGGGCACACATCAACTTTCCAAAATATTTGTTGCAAAGACCTTCAGCCGACCACCACGACAACCAATTCCAACACCATCTTTGACGATAGTACGTATTCTCAATCGCATTCCAATCTCGATCGCAGAGTTACAGAGCCTTCGAAAGTACATCAAGACCAGCTTCAACACGTCGCAAAATATTGCACGTTCGCAAAATCTCGAATTTTGCAATTGGTCTTGGGGCGCTTTTTGAAGACTCTTCAATTCGTGTAGGACAATCTCACCTTACGAGCACAATCTAACATACTCTCTTCAGAACCGCAATCATGGGTAAAGGACCAAAGAAGCACCAAAAGCGCCTTAGCGCCCCATCGCACTGGCTGTTGGACAAACTCTCTGGTGCCTATGCCCCAAAGGCATCCCCAGGTCCTCACAAGCTCCGCGACTGCATGCCTCTGATCGTCTTCATCCGCAACCGTCTAAAGTACGCCCTTAATGCCCGTGAGGTCAAGGCCATCGTCATGCAGCGCTTGATCAAGGTTGATGGAAAGGTCCGCACCGACACCACCTACCCAGCAGGCTTCATGGATGTCATCTCCATCGAGAAGACTGGCGAGCACTTCCGTCTTGTCTACGACACCAAGGGCCGTTTCACAGTTCACCGAATCCAGTCCGAGGAGGCGGAATACAAGTTGGGCAAAGTCAAGAGAGTTCAGTTGGGCAAGGGCGGAATCCCATTCTTGGTCACGCACGATGCACGAACGTAAGTTCTGTCAGACATCATTCAGCCGTTGGTCCATGCTTTGGTCGATCCATCCCGACGATTTCAGCAGCCAGATCAACGGTTGCTATACTCCTTTTCCCCCAGAAATGCTGACAAAATTTTGCGTATAGAATCCGTTACCCAGACCCATCCATCAAGGTTAACGACACCGTCAAGATCGATCTCGCTACCGGCAAGATCACCGACTACATCAAGTTCGACACTGGTGTCATTGCCATGGCTACCGGTGGACGTAACATGGGTCGTGTTGGTGTCATCACTCACCGTGAGCGTCACGATGGAGGCTTCAACATTGTCCACATCAAGGATGCCATAGACAACTCGTTCGCCACCCGTGAGAGCAACGTTTTCGTCATCGGTGCCGAGAAGCCATGGATCTCATTGCCAAAGGGCAAGGGTGTCAAGCTCACTATCGCTGAGGAGAGAGACCGCAGACGCGCACACGCCATTGCCGCATAAATGTGTACTTTGTGATTGCTTTGGGGGTTTGAGGGATGGCATATGGTTTTCATGGAATGGAGTAACGGGTTTTGACTGTGCTTTGGAACATTTTCCGAACAAAATGCAGATAGTGCGATATGAGCAGCGGCAGCACGGCAGTTGATCAGATGACGAACCAATACCAAGAAATGTAAAAGCATACCATGCCTCCTCCCATCATGACTTCTTCCTTTCCTCTTCTTTCCTCCCCTCTTCTCTTCCCTTATAGTTTCAACTACTCGGTGAGGGCAATTCTCATTTGCAAAATGCAAGCCGTGCCCCATGCGGACATTTCTCCAGCCCAAGCTTCCTCAATGCAACTCTAACCGCAAATTCAGAAGACACTTCTGTCCTGTGTGCAAGCCTCACGCACACGTTTCCTCAACGAACCCCCCTCACACCCGCCCGCCTGCCCAGATCTGATCTCCATGATCTGAACCCCCATGCCCGCACAACCCCATCCAACCGAACGTGACCAAAAAACAATCTCATGTCCCTGCATCACTCGACGCCATGCACTGCACAGGGCAACTACTTGGATATTTTTCACATCACGAGGGGCTCAAATGCCTTCACTTCCTTGCCCAAGAGTCGGCTCACCTCACGGCACGATGAAATAGTAAGCAGGGAACCGAACCGGAAGATGATGTTTGGTTGGAATCTGGGGGTACTAGACCTTACTTTATGTTGATTGATGATTGTTTCTGTGGGGTAAGAAAAAAGGATGGGGTGGAGGGGTTCTTACCTATGGGAGGCATGCTTCGTTACTTACCTTGCTTAGCTTTCGTGTTGCCTACCTAGATACAGAAGAGCTTGAGATGGCATGATTTTGTGGTGATGAGATGCTGATGGGCATTGACTAAGGTATCAAGGTTGAATTTTCCGAGTAAATTTTCATAAAAGTAGAACATTACCAATGGCCAAACTGTGTTGCACCACAGATATCTCTTGACTTCTCTGGCTGCTTTCAGCAAAGACGACATGTCTCAATCAGGCTAGGTAAGGGAGGTAAGGGACGCGCCCATGTACATCTAGAATATGTACATTACTACATGCAGTATCGAGATTCCAACGTCGTGTCCGACTAGCCGAGACGAGACGGTCTGTCGTAATGGAAATTCAGGATCTCCCACTGGCGTTACAAGACGAGTATTGTGCTGTGCTGGCTGCTGCATATGAATGTATGTATCGTGTGGCAGCATTATTGATTCAGGATATCCAGCTAGATCAGCCAACGAAACGAGACAGTACGTGAGGCGAGAGGTTTGAAGCTGGATACTTATAGGTGCGATGCACAGTGATGAAGGCAATCCTGATTGATACTGTATTCTTCAAGGTAGTGGTGGCGTGGGGGGAGAGGGACATATCGATATGCAGTTTATTCCAAGAGTCCAGCCAGTATGCTGGATCTGCTCAGAGCAGATGGGGGAGGCATGTCTTGCCGATGCTTTTTTGAGGCGTACGGACCGAACACTTGTGGGAGAACCGTGGGAGGCGTTTTTTGTTTAACGTGATACCGCATCTCACATGACATGTAGAGTGATGATACTTATGCTACCTTTATGGATACTTTAGGTTACCTGCAGTAGGTGGGCAGGTGGGTAGGTGTGCAGGTTGAGAGTTATTAAGAGATGTTGTCTGAGAGAGTGGGGGACGTTTTAGAGAAAGAAGCAAGAGGCGCTACTGGACCTACTTGCCATAGGTAGATGAGACCATCTAACGGTCAACGATATTGCCTACCTATGATATGTTGCAACCCATTATGTAGGAAGGAGCTAAGCTTTTAGACTTATTCCTATAATAGGTCCTCCCTCTCTCTCCTAGTTGGAGAAGGTGTGTGTTGATGTGCTGGTTTGCTCTACGACTTTCTTCTGTTTCCTTCTCATCCTCCTCCTCATCGTCGTCATCATCATCAGTCAGATCTCGCTGGCAAAGACAAACAAAGGAGACAGAGCCCCATCTTATGTTGAGCAACCTATGATACAGTACCATCTCAAAAGCTACCTGGCTATCTTTCTGCTCGATCTCCCATAGATAGATAGGTACAGCATCAGATATCCAAACATATCCTACCTATCTTATTGCCAACCGGAATAACAGGTCTCCAGTGCCGCGGAGACTTCCCCATCTCTTTTGTTCTCTTCAGACCTCACCGTTCGTTAGTTTGCAGTATAGTACGACCAGCTTCAGAACCAGGTCCAGGTCCAAGAGAGCTGAGCCAGCTGGTTCGCCAGTCAAAGCAGCGCAAAGACTAATCCTCCCACTGTACTGGACAGTGGAAATTTACTACCGCACTGGGGCAAACAATTCTAGCTGACAACAGCTGCCAGCTGCTCCGGAATCGCTTTTCCAGCTGTGTTGCTCCCTTCCCACCTGCTCCACTCTATCTCTCACCTCGACCGGTCAGAAGCAACAGAAGTGAGCACACCATAAAGAGCTCCCCCACCAGAATATATGGCATTACAGGACATACCTGACTAGCTAGACCGTCTAGTACATCATCTCACCTTATATAAGATACATATATCGTGGTTCATTCCCGGCCCTCTGCCTTATATTTTCATTCAGAACTCAAAGAACCAGTCATTCACTTTACCACTCATACATTCACTCATTCTAATACGAGCCAAAGAATGAATCACCGTGCTCGGAGGAGTATTTATATCCACCTCAGTGCCACGAAGGAGCGATCTCGCATCTAGAAAGTACACCAGTACAGTACACCGCACACACAACAGATCTCCCATAGAAGATAAAGCACAGTGAGAGCCTGCGTTGATCTGCTTTGATCTCCAATACTCCCTGATCCTAATACCATCCATAGAGCGGTCACACGGTAAAACGGCAAAACGGTACTTGGGACTGAGTACAGACGAACCGAAAGGCGAAGGAAAAAAAACTCGGCATATTCTGGAATAACCTACACCTTCAATCCTTGCGCCCAACATGTCGAGGTGCAGCATCTTGGTGGGCAAAAGCAGAGGGATGTGCACGCCCATGCGCTCGGCCCAAAGCTGCCCGAATCCGAACACACGACTGTTCCTCGCTTCATCGGCTATCCCTGCGTCACGATGGAGCTCAACATCCAGCTCTAACGCGGCCAAAATTGCCACAGAAACCGGTGCTAATGACAAAACCAAAGGCAACAAGGAACCCAAGGGATGGAGAGGCACCAGTGTCTTGAGCCTGATGGCTGCCACGGCCATCACAGCGGGATTGGCGGTGAATTACACAGAGGGAAAGAAGGTGAAGAGTTACTCGGACCCACAGAAATTCATGCAGCCGAAATACGCCAGTATTCAAGAATTAGAAGCTGTAAGTTTGTTCTATGTTTGACTTTTCATGTCGTTTTGGGCATTTTTTCTTTTGCTTGTGCGACGAAGGATTGGTCATTGTTATGTCATTATTGCTGTTGTGCCACATTGACAATTGGTCAATGTGACACGACTTTACAAAGTTCCCCTTTCTTGTGGTACCTCTACTAGGCTTGGGTTTGGCGAGATGCCCCTATCTTGTACCACGTTAGTTACGACAACCTACCATTTTTGCCAACACAATTTGCTCACGACAGAGAAAATTCATCGAAGCCGTGCTAACAAACCTTCTTAGGCTATCAAGGAGATTAGACTCGCAACCGGCGACGAAGACACTATTTCCACTGACCCAGAAGATCTCCACCTTCACGGTTACTCAGAATGGTCCTCAACCAACATCACCACCCTCCCCGTCGCGGTCGCTTACCCAAAGAACACGCAAGAAGTATCCAAAATCGCCGCCATCTGCACCAAGTACCGTGTCCCCATTATCCCGTTCTCGGGCGGCACTTCGCTCGAAGGTAACTTCTCAGCCCCTTATGGCGGCGTCTCCGTCGATTTCGCGTACATGGACCAGATCCTCGATTTTCACGAGGAGGACATGGATATCGTCGTCCAGCCCTCTGTCTCATGGATGAGTCTCAATGATGAGCTCGCTAAACGCCAGTCGGGACTGTTTTTCCCAGTTGATCCAGGGCCAAGTGCTAAGATCGGTGGTATGGTCGGTACGAACTGCTCGGGCACTAATGCTGTTCGCTATGGCACTATGAAAGACTGGGTTATCAACTTGACGGTCGTTCTCGCAGACGGGACGATCATCAAGACGAAGCGTCGCCCACGCAAGACCAGTGCGGGATATAACCTCAACTCACTGTTCGTAGGCTCAGAGGGCACGCTCGGCCTCGTCACGGAAATCACGCTTAAGCTTGCTGTTGTGCCGCAGGAGTACTCAGTTGCTGTGGTCAGTTTCCCCTCTATTCGTGACGCTGCTGCCGCAGCCGCGAGCGTCATGCGCGCTGGAATCCAGGTCGCTGCCATGGAGATCATGGACGAAGTGCAAATGCGTGTTGTCAACTTATCTGGATCCACTGCACCACGGAAATGGACGGAACTACCTACGCTCTTCTTCAAGTTTAGCGGGACCAAGGCGTCAGTGAAGGAAAACATCTCCATGGTCGGCGCAATCGCGAAGGCACATCGCGGTGGGGAATTCGAGTTCGCCAAGGATGCGAAGGAGCAGAAACTCTTATGGTCTGCCCGCAAGGAGAGTCTTTGGAGCATGTTGTCCATGCGCACTGAGGGTAGTGAAGTGTGGTCCACGGACGTCGCAGTACCGTTCAGTCGGCTAGCGGACATCATTGAGATCTCCAAGAAGGAGATGGATGATTTGGGCTTGTTTGCCAGTATTTTGGGCCATATTGGAGATGGCAATTTCCACGAGAGTATTCTCTATGATAAGACGGTGCCTGGAGAGAGGGAGAAAGTTGAGCAGTGTGTGAAGAATATGGTTGCTAGGGCATTGGAGATGGAGGGAACATGTACTGTGAGTTTGACCCTTCCTGACTTTTGCTTGATTCGAGGTGTTGTGTTGTTGTGGTCGTGCTGTGTGGTATATTTACTGACTTATTACGCACAGGGCGAACACGGTATCGGAATCGGCAAGAAAGAGGCGCTGTTGATGGAAGTCGGCATCGACACTCTCGGCGTCATGAAGAGCATCAAGCAAGCTCTAGATCCACATTGGATCATGAACCCGGGCAAGATCATGGATCTCCCCACTTCATCGGGTTCAAAGTCGGCATCATCATGATCGCTAATGAAGCTCAGAGGTAGCGGTGGGGGTGGGGGTGCATAGCGAATTGGTTGATTGGTTTTTGGATTGCGTGGCTTTTGATATTGACGATGACGATGGTGTTTTTGACTGGAGCGAGGCTTTTTTTCTCTTCGATAGATTGGTTGCATACATGCATGGCTTTTTTTGCTTTCGGGTTGCGTGTTTTAGATTCTTAGGGACCCTCACGGACGAGAGAGATGAGCTCGGTAGATGGGTTTGGTTTGGTGCATGGTCGTACAGGACATGGCATTGCATGGCATGGGGCTGAAGGATTGGATTCTTTGGGGATGGAGTAAAATGAAAAAGCATGGTTTTTGCCTTCTCTGCTTATTGGTGCTGAGACGTTCGGTTTGCCTTATCGCCTGTATTTGCATATTGGATTGGTGCAGTTGGGCTGCTTGGGGTGAACACAGACGTGGGTATTCGTTAGAGGTTTCTCTTGATGCTTTTGTGTGACCTCATGTCGAAAGAAAGAGAGATACAGGAAAACAAGATAGCGATACGCTAAAGCACGAACTAAAGAAAGGGCGAGGGACATGCATGAAAAGCTACAGATGTTCTTTCTGCATGGTGTAGTGTTGTTGCTTAGTGGAAGGGGATTTACGAGATAGTGTAATATGCCACTTCGTTTTCTCGTCGAAGAAGAGCAGAGGTGGGAGTGTAATAAATTAGTTGTGGAATTTGCAAAACATGTACAGCTAATTGATAGATGCAAGGCCATATGCGCTATCTTTTCGGCTACCATCAACCTACATGGGAAGTCCTGCAGACTACCTTATGGAGGAATCTGATGTCCTTATTGGGCCATGCACCCTTGCGTCGTTAGGCTTATACGAGTAGGTTGCCAATTTTCGAAAAGGCGAGGACGATCTCTTTCTTTACTTGGGAATTAAGATTGTGCCAGTTAGCTGCCTCTTCTCTTTCCGAAAAAAAGGCAAGTCTCTGAAATAAAGTTGGTCGCGGGATGTGTAGGTAGTTGGCAGGAAGGGGATTTAGACGAGAAAAAGCAAAAGTCGGTAAGTCCTCGTACAGCCGATGAAGCACTGAAGAATGTAGGTTGATGCAGGGGGTGAGAAGTGATATGCTGTGAAATGCTGCACATTGGAAAACACAAGGCTTAGCTTTTGCGTTCGGAAAGTTATTGCTGATTGTGTGCCGGGGATTTATGTCTCATGTCGCCTGTCTTTGGAATTTGTTTTTGCGAGCTTTAGACGACGTGGATCGTATATGCCGAGCGTACAGATGGGGGCGTCTAACGGTGAGAGTTGAAGGCTCTTCAAGTAGCTTCAGGTTCCAATTTCGAAGAGTCGAACTTGCAGAGGGGATTGCTTGAAGCTGGAAAATAAAACATCTCCGGATGGGTTTAACACCCCCATTCCCCCACACTCAACTCCACGCTCCTCTTGCTCTCGGATTTCGATGCTTGTGATGTCACTTGGATAACGGTTGCCCCCACTCAGTTGATGCCTTAATGTCCTCATAGGAGAGAGAGATGATCGCCATGGTTCCAGGTTTCTCTTGCTCTCGTTCTTGAAAAGTAAGATGGTATATCATTCAAGAAACGAGAATGAAGAAAGAGTATCTGGCGTGGTATGCTAGTGCTTTCATCTACCTTCGAGACGAGAGAGGCCAACCGCTCGATCGACTACTTCATGAGCAGCTGCAGTAAGCTTCAAATTGTAATCATTTTCGAGGAAGTCTAATCTTCATATTTATTAGCAATATGCATCTGCAACAAGGTAGTTGTTGATAATTGATAATTTACAGTTGACAATTTCGCAGTCAATAAGTATAGAGCATAAGGTATATTCGAGTCGAGAATTGTATGAGAGAGAAAACAATGAAGGTGACGAGGTACCTAAGTACTCGTACCTAAAGTACCTAAAGTACCTTAGGACGAGGACGGTTAGGCACGGCACGGGACGAGACGGCCCGGGTTCTTGAGTTGATCACGTGGTTTCGACACGTCCCTCTCGCGCTTGCTTCGCGTCTGCCCTTATTGTGCATCCCCAAGCGCACATTTGGCCCGAGATGGTTGCACCACAGATATCGGTCATGAGATATTATCACACTCACACAACATGCACTTGCCAGCATGAATTGGATTTCCCATCAAATCTCGGATGCCAAAGGTAAATGACTGATCACTTTTCATTTGGGCCACTCGTTTCAACTCGAATTTCCTCTATTTCTCTTGTTGCTCTGTTTGGAGGGGGAAAGAAGAGCAGACGAACTGCTGGCGTCGGAGCTCGAAACCTTTTTGCTACACACTTCAAGTTTGATTTACCTAGAGAGAATAATCATTCTAATATCCAATTCTCTATTACGCTACTGTCTCTGGCATAAGTAAGACTTCGATGCCCTTCCACGATGCTGCCAAACACAAACACCGATATCAACAATTGAAATCCCTTTCCACCTCAACACAACGCAGCTTCCCACCTTACTTGACCTAACTCGTCCGCGACTAACAGAATCTCAGAGTATAGATCTTTGAGTACGACTCTTCTCGACTTACCCCCGCTATTAGACCACATACCCCAAAGTTGACCTTTCATTTTGATCTCGATCTTAATCAGCAAGCAAACCTGCAAACCTGCAAACCGTCCGTCCTCCTAGATCCAACACAGCAACTCGCAGTCTGCCGTTCTATTTGACACAGTTGGCTTCAGTTCTACCTCCGCGGATCCAAAGAACAGAGTAGTGCTCACATCAACTCGGATGTCTCTGGCAAATCTCGAAATCTTCCTTTCACGATCTATTGCTCCAGGTATTCAAGTTATTTTTGCCTCTCTGTTACCTTTATGTCTATTTACTGACCACCACACAGGATTCTCAGGTTCTACTTGAAATATGGCGACAGATTCGTTCTCCAAATATGGAAACCACACTCGCATAAACCACTCTTTAGTTGCTCCTCCAAATTCGAAACAACGTGAAAGATACTCTGGACCAAATCTTCAGAGAAATTATGGATTTACCTTAAAGCCAGCTGCCGAGTGGAGGGACAATTCTCATTTGTGGATCAAGGTGAGAGGCATCTTGTCTGTCGATCTTGATACCTACACAGTCAAGAAGGCATTCGGTTTAGAAGGGCAAATAACATTTGTTGAAGTCTTTGGATCAGACGGAAATGCCAAGGTGAAGTTCACGCCTCCTCCTCACAAGGCGTTTTGGGAAATATTGCAGGGGAAATATCCATTTCAAGGATCCAAGGGTCGCTACTTCGTCAGTGTTGAACTTGCTGCTCAAAGAAAAGGGCGAGACCAAGTTCCGAGTCCTACCCGGAGAGGCGTCTATTATGATGCAGTCATCAAACTTCTGGCCGGTCGGATCCAGTTTGGCATCATGACCGAGCCAACGAGATTTTTGGAACTCTATGTTGCACAGCCGATCAAAAACCGGCCCCAAGATATAACTTTCGAGGTTGACCTGCGACGGCTACGTATCAATGCATCTTTCAACGTTTTGTTCGAAAGAGGCCGGGCGCTAGACCGAGTTAACAGACTCATGATTCAAATTCCATTTGCTGCTATGAAGAAGATTCAGCGAAAGGATTTCCCGGAAACAGGTACTTTTGGGCTCCTTGTTTCGTTGGATAGTCCTCCCCAAATTTATCGCAAGAGTGAAGAAGATAGAGCTGGCCATAAGGAGGAAAGTCTGATTTGGACGGAATTCGAAGCTTGGTTTCGACAGACTGATATTGTGTATGATGTCCGAGATCTCCAGACCAAGATAGTTTCGTTGCACAAGAAGGAAGCCCCAATAATTGATGTTGGTAAGATCATTCCCGTCCCGTCCCTTAGTTGAAATAATGTTAAAAACTCTCCAGGTCGGTGGAAGACATATTTGTTTCAATTTGTCACCTCATCTATTCCAGAAGCTCGATTCAATGAGATGAAGCAAGCATTGCAGGACTTTAACATTGAGATCGAAACGATGGATGTTTTAAAGAAGCAAACAGGACATCTAGCTGATATCTGGTCTTGGATTGATCGTCCCCTCTCTCAAAATGCAAGTTCTGATCTCAGTATCAAATCCATCACCCTCCCATTTGAGATTAGATATCAACTCGAAGTATGCATCTCACACGAATTTCTTAACGAGTATAACATCAGCGCAGCTTTTATTGAACGGCTGGCTCTACTCTCATCTGAAGATCCATTAAGAGCCCGGAACATGTTGGAGTGGGTAGCGGATAAGAAAAACGCCAAACGCATTTGGGATCCGATGTCACTTTTCTCAAACGACGATGCTATGAACGCCTCGTTTGCGACAGCCATTCCACACTATTGCGGTATCGCCAGAAAGGCTACAATCACTCCAACGGCCATATATTTTGGCTGCCCGGCAGTAGAAACCACCAACAGAGTCCTTCGCCACTATGCTCGTGAAAACGCGGAGGGTAGGTTTTTGCGAGTTCAGTTTACGGATGAGCGTGAAGAGGTATGTTGACCATATCATATGATCACCCGATAGGATTTAGATTCTTCCTAACATGATCTCTAGGGTCGAATTAATGCATGTGCAGAGAAAACCAGGAATGATGAGTTATTCAGCAGAGTTTTCAGAACTTTATACAACGGCATTCAAATTGGAGATCGCCACTACCAATTTCTCGCCTTTGGAAACTCGCAGTTTCGCGAGAATGGAGCGTATTTCTTCTGCCCTACAGACCATCTGTCCTGCGATGATATACGTCAATGGATGGGCAACTTTTCCGCAATCAAAGTGGTTGCAAAATATGCTGCCAGACTTGGTCAATGCTTCTCCACCACTCGTGCTATCAACGGATTATCAAAGCCAGACCTAGTACGAATACCAGATGTTGTACTGGAAGTTGGAGAAAAGAAATATAACTTCACAGACGGTGTTGGCAAAATCAGTGCCTTTCTTGCTCAAATGATCGCCGCTGAATTAGGAGTCCGATCTAACGTTGCCCCATCAGCATTTCAATTCCGACTCGGAGGTGCTAAAGGAATTTTGGTGGTGTGGCCAGAAGCAAAAGAACGTGAGGTCCATCTTCGCGAGAGCCAAGCAAAATTCCCTGCCGTATACAATGGTTTAGAGATTATCAGATGCGCTCGATTTTCAACTGCGAATCTAAATCGACAAACTATTACAATTCTGTCAGCCCTTGGTGTTCCTGATCAGGTTTTCATCGATATGCTTGTGGAGCAACTAGCCAACTATCAGAACGCTATGAGCGACAATGAGTTGGCAATGCATCTCTTGTTGACATATATTGATGAAAATGCAATGACAATTAACATTGCCACCATGATTCGAAATGGATTCATGGCAGAGCGGGATCCATTTGTGCTCTCGCTTCTGCATCTCTGGCGATCATGGTCAATAAAGCTGCTGAAAGAAAAGGCCAAGATCATCGTTGAGGGTGGCGCTTTCGTTCTGGGTTGTGTTGACGAAACGAATACTCTTCGAGGTTACAAGACTCCAAGCGTTGCTCGTGGCCAGCAGAACCTAGTTGAAGAACTGCCTGAGATATTCATCCAGGTCCCAGACAAGACAGATCCTAATAGATACAACGTTGTTGAAGGCATTTGTTTGGTAGGTCGCAATCCATCCTTGCACCCTGGAGATATTAGAGTTGTAAGAGCTGTGGATGTGCCAGCCCTTCACCACCTTCGAGACGTCGTTGTATTCCCACTCAACGGCGAGCGTGACATTCCTAGTATGTGTTCTGGTGGTGACCTGGACGGCGATGACTTTTTCGTTATCTGGGATGAAAACCTTCTTCCAAGAGAATGGAACTGTGACCCAATGGACTACGATGGCCCAAAAGCCAGAAATTTGCATCGCCCAGTCCAAATTACAGATCTCATGAAATTCTTCGTACGTTTCATGAAGAATGATACTCTTCCAACAATTGCGCATGCCCACCTTGCTCTATCGGACTATATGGACATGGGAGTGAAGGACCCCAAGTGTAAGTTCAGACGGCTTTTCGAACTGATCGAAGACTAACATCCAATAGGTTTGGAGCTCACAGAACTGCATTCGAAAGCTGTTGATTATGTTAAAACTGGTGAACCAGCGGTCATGCCAAAGCGACTCAATCCTACAAAGTGGCCACATTTTATGGAGAAGAAGCACAAGCCCAAGGAAGCGCAGTATGTTTCGGGAAAGATCCTTGGTCAGCTCTACGATAAAGTCGAGAGGGTCAATTTCACTCCCAAATATGAAGAACCATTCGATAAACGTATCCTCAGGGCATACAAGTTGGAAAATTCACTGCTGAAGATGGCGAGGCAGGTTAAGACACAGTACGATACTGCTATGCGACGTCTCATGGCGCAGCAGGAGATTGCAACTGAATTTGAAATATGGACAACTTACGTTCTCTCAAAGCCACGTATCGGAAGCGACTACAAACTTCAAGAAGAGATCGGGAGATTATCCGACAGTCTCAAGGAACAGTTCAGAAATATATGTATTTTGAAGGCTGGTGGCGACACCTTTGAGGTACTTGGTCCTTTCGTTGCTGGAATGTACAAGGTCACAAAAGAGGAAATGGATATCGCTCTCGCCGAATGTCGGACAATGAGAATGGTTGGAGGTCGGGAAGTACCAAAGAGAAAGATGGAACCACGCTTCATGCCTCTAATGAGTTTCCCATGGCTGTTCGAGAAAGAGCTTGGTCGTATCGCAACTGGTATTGAATTTCATGATGACGTTCAAGACTCCAACGCCCCTCAAACTGGGAAATCTCGAAAACGAAACGCTGGTGGCGCTGGAAAGGTCGACCTCGCCGAGGACTTCATTCAGCAAGAGGACGGTATCATTGTTCATCGCGGTGAAGAGCTTGATCTTTTCCGTCATGTTGATGACTCTGATGACGAGAGCGATTTCATTGATGATGAGGCAAGACTCAATCAAGAGGAGCATGATTTTATCCGAGGCGAAGATGGCGAGCTTGTTCTGGCGACCGCCTTCCCGGCTCAGAACAATTCAACGTCAGCTGATTTGCTAGTCGATGAGGTTGTCCCAAGGATTCGAGTTGATGGTCTTATCAATTCACACGAGGCTGCTCAACTCAAAGCTGCAAGATCTCAGCAGCCGAAGGGCTACAATCAGCATCAAATTAGACGTTCTTCTGGATCCGACTCTACGGTTTTGGTCAACTCGATCAACTATCCAGCTTCCGTTTCTTTGCTTGAGCAAGACACTGTCCACGTGTCCCATCCATTCTCCGGGAGCACCAATGCTAGAAATGCCGAATCAAAGGCGATTGGAGATTCGACCAAGCTTGATAGCAAGTATCTAGCGCCAGATCAGCTTTTTAGAGATGCTAATACCAGTTCTGTCATTTCGGCTTACGACGATGGGGAGCACGAGGTAGAGGAAGAGGAAGTTGATCTTGAAATCAAGGAGTCAGCGCTCGAGAAGCTCGCTCGCATGATTGGTACTGAGGACGGTACCTCCAACCTTGAGCTGGTCATAGAGGCCGAACCCAGCGCCAAAATCGTCCAACAAGTTAGCGACCAGTCTATTGGACAGCAACGTTCTCAGTTAGCAGGTGCTCACAATGATGCTACAGAGCTCATGGGAGAGATAGAGATAGAGATAGAGGAAGAAGTCATCGATCTCGAGGTGAAAGAGTCCTCGCTTGAGAGGCTTGCACGTCTGATGGACTCCTAGCGGATTTCCATGTCCAGAATGAGCATGGATTGCAGCTTGCGAGGTGAGACGCTGGAGGAATGGTATCTTCATTTTCATTATGCGTGGTTAATGACATCTACTGCATCGGGCATAGCGTACAAGCGAGCATAAGCATTGGTGGTTCATGGTCATGGTCATGGTGAAACGGATGGATGGGCATTTTTGGAGTTAGATACCAGGTCCTCGTCAATAAAATCGATGTTTTCGTACAGACCTTTTTTATGCATGGCAAGCTCATAGCTTTCAGTGAACATAATCGTGCTCTTCCCATCCATACCTCTGAGTTGCTAGATGATTCAACTATATATGTGATACTGGACGTAGAAGATTTGAGGCTTGGTCCCAGATTGCGGAAGCAGTAAGCTTGTATAAGATATTTCCACACACTTCCTCTTTCAGGAACTAAGAGCTATCCAAGCATAGTAAAGAATAGTTCATGGTCTGCTCAGCTGCTCTTAATCTCGAGTTACGACGCCGATTACTGATTTACAGCTAATAGCTGCCTTGCTACTTGCATCATTAACATGTGATAACTACTTCTCGTGTGGTAGGCGGTTTTCTATGCCTATCCTTGCTTTTTCTTGCCAGTTTATTTTTCTTGCTAAGTAGCCTGTGTAGAGCTGGTAGAAAGCAAAGACATGGCATATCATTCATGTAGCTGAATGCTGTTGTAGATAATCCAGTGCGCTGCGTTGAAGTTTTCGGTTTGTTGTTTAAGTTCATGGCTTGCTTGCTTGATTGATTGTGTGTTAGGATGCGCTGTCAATTCAAAGCAGGGAACAGGATATAGCTTTTGACCGAATGGGCGGCAGTGGCTGTTGGATCTTACGGCATAGTAGTATTGCTATTTGAACATCTGGGGAAGAGTGAGACAGCTCTACGTGTTTTTAAGGAAGACAATAGGAAGTCCCCTTACAGAACTATATGTATCACGGCATAGGAGCGCGACAAAAGAGAAGCGAGTACAGGGCAGCTCATTGATAAGGTGATTTCTCGAATATATAGCAATATACTAAAGCTGGGATGACCGAAACTCGCAGATCTCTTGTTTTCAGAAGCAGACCCACGAATGTGTGACTTGGACTGGCGGGCTTTCGAGTGCTGTCAATTTCGTTCGCAAATTCGAGACGGGTTTATGAAGACTACTCGAATGGATGTTCTAGACACAAGTCTATCGATGATAAAATGGCACCCACTCTTTCCCGTCAAGGAAGACGTTTCAACATCGGATATTGCAAGATTCTTTTGGAATTACCCACAATAAAGCAGCAAGCAAACGAGACATTCCCTTGAAATGGCCCTAATTAGCAAAACATACCATATTCTCTGCTTCCCACCAACAACGCCCGAAACGCAACAGTCCAATAGTCAATTTCCCAAGCATGTTCCTTCTCTAAGGAAGGCGGGGTATCCGTACCGTGTAGCCGTTTTGCACCTTTTCTCACCCCGGACTGTTGGTATGAGTATTAGTACTTCCTGGTCGTACTCGTACTCCCCCGTGCCTCTTCCTTCCACCCAGTTGTGCCCAACGAAAAAGCCACAAAGAAACCTCTTTTTAGCCCCCAATGTACTCGCCCGCACAGCTGATGTTGGTGGCTTGCGAAAATACAAGTGACATAATTATGTACCTACGTACTATCTCGCGCTACATCGTCGTGTGCGGAGATACCTCCGTATGTACCCTACTTACCTGAATAGCCATGGTCATGTTTGCTTCCTTATCTTCTACCGGCATTTCGAGGCTTAAGAAGGAATCGCGGAATGGCGCATGACAAACACCGCTCTCATTCTCCCCATCTTTCCCTCCATTTCTTTTCTCCGTCTCGATGCAATCTCGCACACAAGTGCTTGGCGCACTTCAAGAAACTGATGCCAAAGGCGTGTTCCACAACCGACGATCGCTGCCCCTTTCGTATGGGTGTGTACTCGACAGAGGCCTGTCGCTGTTTACGAGCACTGGCACACAGTTCTCATCCGTCTCCTCATCGGAGGTTAAAGGTTAGGAAGGCGGAACAACGAGAGGAGAGGATCTCGGCAGTAGCGTTCGGCATGTCTTTCGGCTGTGTCGCATCTGCGTCGGCTCGGGAAGGCGTCCTCCTATTTCTCGCTTCGCTTCGGGAGCCGAGATATTTGGCGCAAAATCTCTAGGATAGATGGTTTGGGAGGAATCACCAAGTTTGCATTTCTCGATGAGGCATCTTTGCTCCATGAATGCGTTTCTGGCGGTAGAGACGGCGCTTCGTATGTAGTACATGTAACACGATGGGCAGCAAGCACCCAACAACGAGTCGTGTCTATGGCTTGAGTTTTTCCATCAGACGGGAAGAGCACTGGTTCATTCTCTCTCAACCCAACTGATTTTCTATCATTCGAAGGAAACAGACGAGAAACGAAGGAAGGATAAGGGCTTGTACCGGCAATCTACATCTGCATCTGCATCTGCACACACCTGCGCTGCGCTGCATGCGAGTTTGCATTTCTGCATCCAGGACACAGAATTTGTGCGTGCATGCAAGTCTGTTCTAAAGCGGAAGCGATCAGCAGCTTTGAACCCAGGAATCGGGTCGAAGCCACTGCTGAGTCCTAGTCCTCCCACATATCGGGACACCACACCACACACTTCACATACCATCGCAACGCCGCGTGCCCAATCAATATCGTCTCGATATTGTGCATCAAACCGCTGTGCCGGGGCGCACGAGGCTGGCACGAGCTTAATTTTGCCGTTTCGAGCCATTTCGAAGCAAAAACAAAAACGTAGCAGGTGGTTGCACATATGATAGTTCCATGCCATGCACCGAACTGAAAATGTAACAGGGAAAGATAATAGAAAGATTGGGTAACATGGCCGAACCTTTGGGAAGTTCGGTTAGTTTGCTCCGAACCAACATACTGGTACGATGCGACTGTGATGCAGGATGCAGGATGCATGATGGGATGGAAATGTGAAGATGATCATTCTTTTGAGATTCGGGGACGGAAGTCTAATTTGGTTTTGCCTTGAAAGTGAGGTCGTAGTCGGCGGCTTCACTCTTGCTGGTCGGCAATGATATTCAATGCGTGAATGACATTTATCTATGCAAGACGGGTATATGGATATTTCAAGACAGCAATTAGAGTGTTTGGATTTATTTCCTTCGATTCCCATGTATTGGTAAAGTGAACCAGGTTGTGGGGAATCACGTAGCGAGATACGGACTTTACCAAACGGGCGATTGTTGCGAGTCTGTGGCTTGGTTGGTTTACGAAGTATGATCAACTGTAGGGTGCTTGGCAGTAGAACGGTGGATATGTTTGTAGAGTTGTGGCAGCCACCTGACATAAGGCAGGCTACACGTGTTGAAGAGATTGAATGTGCATTTCCCCAACCGCTTTTGGTAGAGTCACGAGGTAGTAATGTGGATGGAACAATGCTAAGGTTTTGACGGGGGGTTATGGAATCGGAGGATATGATCTGATCTGATCTGATCTCACGACTTGCGGGTTGAAAGGTTTTAGCCGTGGTTTGTGCAGAATTGATCGGACGAGAGAGATCTATAGATCTAGATCGATTGGTTGTGATGAAAAATAGCAGGTTTAAAATGGTATAGGCTGGAAAGAACAATGGGAGAATGACGATGCTTTGCATTTCGACAACCTGGTATAGAAACTCTAATAAGCGAGAGAACAGGCAAACAGTGCCAAATTCGTCTAAGAACAAATACATATAGGAAATGAATGTAGACCAGACTCTGACTTGCATAACGGCAAGATTTGTGATAGCGACATTTCCCCTTTGCTAAAGTTGAAAACAAAATGGGTATATGGCGCCGTTGCCTCATATCTTCTGGTATACTTGATCCTTCCGGTCTACTGTTCGGATTTTAGCTCGAAATACCACTGTAGCTGCTGGCAAGCACTTACAAAATCACAATAGCCTCCACCCAATTGATTTCCATTCTAGATTTCTTATATACACACTCGATTTCAAGCTAGCCCTGTGTTAGTGAGTTGTGTAAACCAAATTCAATAAACCACAAACCTTGGACGCAATAATTCCTCAAGATCGTTGGTCCATAAGGACCTTCATTCCGATAGTACATAGGGAGGCCAGCATCAACAGGGAGGTACTCAATCGGTACTTCAGAGCTAAATGGTATCACACCCGCCAATGTGGGGTCCGCAGGGAGGAGATAATCCTCGGGTCCGTCGAACACGAAATCTCTCAACCCGGTCTTCTTGAGATACTCCCACGACTCTAAGAACCAGAGCATGTCGGCTTCAGAGGGATACAGTAGCTGTGCTAATAGAAGCATGAGCTCGTATGTGAGTGCGAGGTATCGAAGCGCCATTTCCCGGATGTGATATTGATTCATGGTGGGATCTGATCGCATCACCTGAAATGCTGCAAATGCATCTTGGATATCGACGAGCGTCCAGACCAGAATGAGTCTATGTGTGACTCCTCGTGGCAGCTGTGTATTCCCCTTGATCATGTATGCGAGAAGCTTAATCTTGTGGTCTGCACTGAGCAGGGCGGTTATGACATTGTGACATAGGTCGCTCAAAGTCTGGTTGTTGACCTGCTTGATCCAAGGGAGTTTGTACTCGTGCCATTCTACAATATCTCTGGCAACGCATCGTTCCAGTCTCGTGAGGAGGAGCTTCTTGGGCCACGGAAGCGGTTGATATATGTCTTTTGGAAGGCCCTTGAGCAAATCAAGGGTTTTGACGACAGTAGTGAGTTTGGACATGCTGTGCAAGACTATTTGGAATCAGTGATGTTGTACCATGTGTATTAGATCATGACTTGCCTCTTCTTAACCTGGCTGCGTGCTGATACGAGTATGTTGGTGGTCTAGATCATAGTTGATGCACGGGAGGGGTGTCGAACATATATCAAGATCGGCAACACTTGCAACGAATGTTCGAAGCACGCGAAATTGGACCCCTCTCCTCTCCTGAGATTGAAGACACTTCCACATTGAGGCAGTCGTTGGTTTCCCTCCTCACACAGAACAAGCATATGCTTGCTCAAGCAATGGGGAGGTTCAATCTGTGCTAGGATCCACTTCATCAGCGGCGTAAATTGTGAAGAGAGGTGCCGTTACTCGTTAAAGACATCCTGTCCCCGCCTACCCCAGATCGTGAGAAGAAAAAGCATGGGTTAGTCAATCGACTGAATGAAAGGTCGGCGATTATGATCGGAGAGAAATCTAAATGGGGACGTTTCCACGCTCTCGGTTTTGGAGAACAGTCTTGGGTGTGTTACAGTGCATGTCTATCGACCCCTTGGACGAGATTCTTCAAGCAGCATGTCAGATCCCAAAAGACACCAAAAAGGTGTGTGTGCCGCAAAAACGCGGGCGTCTGATATCGGAATCACATTCAGCTTCCCACCTATCAGATGCTGCTCACAATACCGACAACCAGGTTCACTTTTCATACCAATCTGTGTACAACCCAATGCAAGGCTCTTCAATCTCAGATTATGGTGCATTAAATGCCCGAGAAGCTATAAAACAGCGTAGTATTACAGGAAGGGAGGGAACAGATTCAAAGATTTTGATAGCAACTTTGCATTCTTGAAGTGATTAAAGTGTACACACCAGAGGAGGTACCTCCGCAATGATGCAAAACCGCACACTGACTTTAAGAATAAACATGGCAATCATGCGTCGCTGCTCGTGGCATTGATTGGCTTTGTCAAGAAGAGTCCGAGAACAGTGTCAAAGCCAAACGCCCCCATGGCACGGGATGCGCTCAGGACGAGAACTATCTTTCCCCAAAGACAGCATCCAGATCTCAAGCTGCTTGTGTGCGAGCATAAATCGCAGTTTTCGCTAGTTGTGCAACGTTGTTGTTGAACGTGTCGCTGGTGTGGTAGTCTGGCATTCAAATGTGACAAATCACTTCGAAATTGCTTCTTGGCAACCGGCCTCGGCAGCAGTTGGTACAGAGAAATTGAAAGGAGCTTATTGTACGACCACATTGATGAAATTCCGAGAGTCTATGATTCTCGCAAGGTTGTTTAAAGTCGAAGAAGAAATAAGAGATAGGACCGTTGTTCAGATGATGAAGGTAATCAGACGAGATGCAAGATAAAATCAATACATCCTCACTCCATCATTTTTTCTTCGATACAGAATCAAGCAAACAAATGCTCAAGATCAGATACTCATCGACAGGATGATGATATAAAGACTCATAACTATGCAGCTTCGCTTAAATTCAGCTCATTGAGACTACGCTACGTGTGTAGCCGGATGGCTTCTGCAATAGTCCTAACCTCCAAATGGCTTTTGAATGACATTTGAAATCATGAGTGAGAGGTTAATCAGGTCAATGAGACAAGGCAGGCACGATGCGATCCAAGTCCTACGGAGTTAGACTTTACGAGAGCCATAGATCGGGTGGAGCTAACGTGAACAGATTTCCTGCGAGATGCTATCAGTTGAGTCTTAATTTAATCACATCGTCAAAACGATTAGTCTGCAGCCGATCATTATTCGTCTGTCATCAGATCTTGGTTCGAAGATTAACCTTGAACCGACAAAGCTCGGAACAAATCTGCAATCAATGCACAGAAACGATGCCGGCCGAGCTCATTGCTGAATACTTCGATGTTATGATTTTATTATTTGGGTGTGACAGTGAACTCGCTAAAGCTTTTCGAAGCAAACGAGACCATGCTTTCATTGAAAATGGAGAGAGGAGCGATGGCCTTGATGCCTGGTTATATTACATTTTGATATTCGCCAGCCCAATGCAGTCCCAACCATGTGTATCGTACATCTTCGCGGCGAACTTAGTACTGGCTACTGTAGTTCGCAAATCGAGTTAGTTAACTACTTCGTCTAATTGGAGAAGTGTAAAAATGAATTTGTTCATGATGGTGCCCACGTTTCCGTGTACAAGAAATGTTCCAGAGAAATTCTAGAAGTAGTAGAAATGTGAAATGAGTGAACTTACGCAGCGTTCTGGCATGCCTTCAACTGCTCCAAGTACCATCCGCAGATCTGCATGTTTCCGCTGTTCTCATCCAAGCACTTAGTGAACTGCTTAGCATCAACCTCGCAGCTCTTTGCGCCCCAGTTGTTAGACTGGTTAGCAGTTCCCTGGGAGGCGACACTGTTGTCCTGAGCTGGTTCTGCTGCAGCAGGGGCAGAAGAGCCACCTCCGAAGAAACCACCGATGGCATGACCAATTGAGCTTCCTACTGCGACACCACTGCATATATCTTCGTCAGCCCCTTGCGATCTGGACAGAATGCGCCTCTGAACAGTATACTCACGCAGCTGTGCTAGCCATCTGGCCGAAGAGACCAGGGCCTTGAGATCCTGCTTGTTGCTGGACTGGCGGAGCCGCTGGAGGTGCTGCAGCTGTAGTTGCTGGGCGGGTTTGCTGTGGTGCTGGTCGTTGAGGCGCAACTGTTGGGCGAGAAGGGGCACGGGAGCCACCTCCGGATCTTCCTTGACGAGGCATGTTGTATAGAGTTTTGATGTTTTGTGGAGAGGATTCGAGTGTGTGGCGTAGGTAGATGTTGTATGAGAATTGGATAGTTGCAATGTTGTTGATGTGAAAGAGAGCCAGATGGAAGCTCCTCGGCTTGCTTAGACTTTTTAGGTGTGTGCACATTGCTGATGACTTGATTGGTAGGAAGGAGGTAATTTTGCCATCCGGCTCCGAATGACGGATTTAAACAGCCCGAAGTATTTGGTTTATGATCAATTGGCTAGGAAAGGCATGAATACGATACTGTAACTGCCAAATTGCACAAATAAACATCAAATCACCTTGGCTGGATAGGTACGCAATAGTGGGTAAATATATATGGATCAAGAATTCTTTAACAAGGAGAAAAAACACTTGCATTTTGTGATCAATGAGAGAAAAGTAGCCAGAGGAAGCACAACTGGTTTGTTATTCATAAACTACCTAATTGCTGCTCACTAGCCAAGACCATATGGAGTAGGTCCGATGAACTTCCCTCACTTGTTATACAGTAATCTGTAACGAATCTTTGATTCTGAAGTAGAACTTCGCTTGTATGCTAACGCCAGACCAATCCTTCCCATGGTATTTTGTCCTTCCAAACGCCTCTGAAAATGCTCATAAAAACTCCATATCGTGAATTTTCTATGCCGAAATGTTCGTTTCTTCCTCAAGTATCCTTCGCCTTTTTCTTGCTGCGAGTCTTCTTGTTCTTTTTCTTCAATTCTTTCGGAGGAGTCGAAGATCCTGAATTTGGTGCCGAGACGGACTTCTCTACCTTCCTCTTCTTCTTGGGCGCAGATGTTTGAGGTTGGGGTGTTTCGATTGGCGATTCCGATTCTGAACTTGAACTGTCTGAATCGTCCTCTACCTGTTCTGGAGCAGCTTCGACCTTCCGCTTCTTTGCAACATTGTTGGGTGTATCCTCGAATTTGATATGCGCCTTCGCCCGTTCTTTAGCTTGCCGTTCTGCTTTCTCGAGATCGTACTTGTCATTTCCAGCCTATTGGCAATTAGACAGACTGGGAGGATGAGGAGGTGTCTAATTACTAACCAGACCAGCTTTAATGAATCTAGCCGCAGCTGACTTATCCACCGCCATAGTCCTCTCAGGTGGAAACTCGGCATTCTTGATCTTTTCAAAATACTGCTTCACTCTTGTGAGTTCAAGGAAAACGGGATGCTCTTTGGCATTGACACCATTGAGTCGCAGATATGCTAGATGTCATGTTAGCTGGGAAGAATCGATTCAGAGCTTGCAACCTACAAAATAGCACAGATTCAATTGCATAGGTGACGAGAACATAAAGCTTAGCTTTGTCTAACAAAGGAAGTTTGGAAGATGATTCTGACAGTGCAGTCTTCAATAGAGGGGCAAGAGCCTCCTCCAAATCGTCAACATCATCGTCTAGCTGCTCTAGGAGCGACAGCACCTTGGTGGTATCCATATAGAACAAATTGTGTGGTTGTTGAAGTTTTGAAGTGGTGCAACGAATTGGATTAGCTATAAATTCGGCTGACCCTTCCAAATGCTCGGTTTTGAGTTTTTGGTATATTTTTTGGTATCCATTACCAGTCACTGACTGAAAGTTGAGCTAAAATGTGCAGGGATACTAAACTGGGATAGGATCCGCGAATTTGTGCTTTGGACCTCCGTACTTTTGGGAAATTTTGGCAGTCCGAACAGATCGAGACGTCAAAGACATTTTTTTGCCTTTGAGACTGCTGTCCACTGTACAATAATCTTCTTGTACATTACTCTCGCCTTCAAATCGATCACGAATACGATTCAGCATTACGACTTTCCTCTTCAATTCGCCTCCTTTGATTGATACACATTAACTTGGCTTTATTTATCTCCTTGGACTTCCATTGCCACAGCTTTCTCCTTCGCCTGTATGTTTACCTAACGCCTGGTTACCATCTTGATTCGGGGCGCGCATCAAACGCCATCTGGAAGGTGGAGGTTTGGAAGCAGCTTTTTATCTGCCATGAGTCCTTAACCATTGAGAGTGTTCATCCTGTCTCTTCCAATCTGCGGCCGTCCCTTGGGGCGGGTGCTTCAAAGGATACATCGGAACGCCGCGATATGGCGACTCGATAACACATATGAGGGCCGGGTGGCCATGCAAGTTGAGAGGAGATGGAGGAGTTGTAAGAGATATTATGGTCAGGTGGGAGTGAAAGGGGTGGAAGAAGGAGTTGCGAGACAGCGGAGTCACATTCGTGGCAGTTCTGAAAATGGAATTGCAGCTAGGATACAAGATTCAACAGAGGGAGAAAGGCGACCTGAAGTTTTACTGGACAAAGAATCTTTGTGGAATCCCCAGCCTTCGTTCCAGGCAGTGGATGAAGTGCAAAACTATGGTGAGAGTGGTCGATCAGCTGCTGAAGCTTCACAATTGGAGCTACATATGGATGGAAGGCCAGCATCACACAAGGACTCAGATCTTCAACCTGGATTAAT
Organism: Margaritispora aquatica; assembly: GCA_007644065.1. Classification (NCBI taxonomy): domain Eukaryota; kingdom Fungi; phylum Ascomycota; class Leotiomycetes; order Helotiales; family Discinellaceae; genus Margaritispora; species Margaritispora aquatica. Next base: position 1,403,933 of record VJWN01000006.1, on the reverse strand, counting down.
CAAAACGGATACAGTACCAAAGGCGCGAGATTCTGCACGTCCAGCATTCGAAACTTTCGCGTCAGACATAGACATCCAACCACAACAAGATGTCAGCTCAGAGGATCCTCCAAACCCGGAAGATTGGTTGAAAGTAATTGATCAAGTACAAGAGACTGAGGACTGGGGGGGTTCGGCAAATGAAGCTCCATTAGTTGAGTTCGCCCCCAGGACAGTGCATATCATGGGAGTGAACAAATTTGGCAATTTTATTGCTCAATCTCTACGGAATAGTGGAACACCAGTCACTCTCCTCATGGATCGGCCACTCCATATGCAGGACTGGCATGATGAGGGACAATCAATTCGATTGCTTCGCGGAGCTGAGATGCAAACGATAGCAGGATTTTCGATCGAGTCTACTGCAATAGACCAAGACCACGACAATCCTGACCGTCCAGCTTACAGACGCTTTGGCGAGCATTTGGAACATACCTCTGAGCCTCCAGATTCAGTGATTGATATCTTGTTCATCACATCGAGCCCTGGGATTATTCTGTCTTCACTGAGCAGGGTTGTTCATCGGCTCCGACCTGAGTCCACTATATGCTTTTGTCAAAATGGTCTTGGCATTGCCGAAAAGGTCAATAGAGTCCTATTCCCAGATCCTAAGGAGAGACCAAATTACATGTTGGCAAGCTTGTCTCACGTGCTCGAAGCTGGAAGAAACCGTCATGATGTTGCAGAAACCAAATCTGGACAGCTGACATGCACAAAGCTTCCACGAGACAGCGGGAAAACGTTTGAGGATACCAATCTTACAATATCAAGGGCAGACTTCAGTTGGCCACTCACGGCCAAATCCCTTGCTGCATCACTCCTTCAAGCAACTGACATGAACACACAAATGCTTGGGCATAAAAGTTTTTATCGCAAGCAACTCTTGAACTTGGCGATGCACGCTTTGATCGATTCGGTTTCCGTAGCCTTCGAACTCAAATGTGAAGAACTTTTGTTTAATTACAAAATTTCTCAATACATGGCGATTGTTCTTACAGAAATATCTCTCATTATCCAGGAGCTCCCAGAACTCAGGAATATGCCGAACGTGAAGCAAGATTTCTCTGTGGCGAAGCTTCAAGCTCGAGCATACACCATTTTGAAAAGTATGGGCGAGAAAGAGACGGACTACCTGGCTGAGACGAAGCAAGGACGTATCAGAAGTGGAATGGAGTTTTACTCGGGATTCCTTTTGAACAAGGCGAAAAAGTACAGGATACAGGCACCGGTGCTGGGGGCTTTGATGCTTCAGGTTGAGGCTAAGCAGCAGTATTATAGCAGAGTGGCGAGGAACTTTATACCTTTTGAGCACAGGAATAGACCTGGGATCATGGATGATGACGATGGGAAAGTGTAAGATGGCGAAGCATTGTATACATAATATAGAGAAATGTACCACTCCCCTGACAGCCTTCCGGCTTGTCAATCCTAATCTTTTTGTCATCGAGATTTACGCCATCTGTGGTGCGCCAGAGTCATTTTACCTGCCAAACCTCGATACAATCACCGGAAGTATGTGTTCACGAGTTTCCTTCTCTCCAAGCGAAGACCCTCCATAAAACCAATCGCCAAACGCAGTGACGGCACACAAGTTAGTTGCCTTATGCAACTCTTTTCCTCAGAAGATGTCCAACCATCCATAAAGGCAACCATTGAATGAAGATAATAGTCGTCGTACTGTAGCTTCTTAGCTTTAGCGCATCTTCCTGATAATCTGTCAAGAGGGAAACCAGAGGGTCTCTGAGCCCACTCTTGCAGTGAGCTTTCAGACGCACTACGCAGTCTTGCCGGAAGACCGAGAAGGCCATCTGATAAGGACATGAGCGACGACTCTGCGTGGATGTATGTCATTGGTTTGCTAGCGGGCTACCTCGTGAATCGTTGATATGAGAGGGAGTCCTCTCTTAATTGTTCACTTGAAAGTGGGTGCTCGCTTATCTTAGATATATACAGCTTCAACTAGCCATCATGTATTCGCAAGCCTTCTTTTACTTCCTTATTTTTTATTTAGAAGCTTATACCTATTCGATATAGTATTTAATTATCCTGCATCTTACACTCATCCCTCTATTATGTCGGCAACCAAAGACATGCAAGTCGGCGTGTTTATTCCAATTGGAAATAATGGTAGCTTCCTCACACCCACTCTCCAAAACATCTAGACATAATGGCGCTAATCAACCCTACTGTGAAATTCAGGCTGGATCATGTCCACGACATCACCCAAATACAAGCCAACATTCGAGCTCAACAAAGAGATCGTCGTCAACGCCGAAAAGTATGGGTTCGATTTCGCACTTTCAATGATTAAAATGCGTGGCTACGGCGGAGTGACCGAGCACTGGGACTACAACCTCGAGTCCTTCACTCTGATGGCCGGCCTTGCGGCCGTGACCAAGAAGATCAAGATCTTCGCTTCGACGCCTATTCTTGTGCTACCGCCAGCAATCGTTGCACGCATGGCGTCGACTATTGACTCGATTGCCCCTGGGAGGTTCGGCATTAATATTGTGACCGGATGGCAGACGGCTGAGTATGAGCAGATGGGCTTGTGGCCTGGAGATGAGTATTTTGGGTGAGTTGGGATGAGGGTGGCAATGTGATGTGCGGTGAGAACTAACCCATTTTGTATAGTTACCGGTATGAGTATGCTACGGAATATGTTCAGGTGATGAAGGACCTTTGGAGCAAAGGTGTTTCAAACTTCAAGGGGAAGCATTTCACAATGAATGATTGCAAACTCTTACCTAAGCCTTCATCTGAGATCAAGATCATCGCTGCTGGAACAAGCGAGAAGGGTAATTTATCACACCTTGCCATATACACAAAAAGATTCTAACCACACTTACTCCACTATCTAGGCACCAAATTTGCCGCCCAATTCTGCGACTACAATTTCACCAGCGCCACGGGAATCAACACACCTCTCGCCTTCCAGGACGCCAACGAGCGGCTCGTCTCCGCCGCTGCGGTCTCGAACCGCGACGTCGGCGCCCTCGTGCTCTTCATGATCATCGCGGACGCTACGGATGAGGCCGCGCACGCCAAGTTCGAGCTCTACAACCAAGGCACGGATCTTGAGGCCATGGCGTGGGTGCGCAGCCAGAGTGGCAAGGACGTCGGGGCCGATGCGTCGTCGACGGCGAAGCGGCTGGCGCAGGGCACGAGGGCGAATGGGAATATGGCGACGCTGGTGGGGTCGTGGGAGAGTGTTGCGAGGATGCTGGATCAGGTTGCGGAAATGCCGATAAAGGGTGTTATGCTTACTTTTGATGATTTTGTGAAGGGCGTTGAGGACTTTGGGACCAAGATTCAGCCGTTGATGAGGTGTCGGGTTAATGTTGTTAGAGAGTTGGCTGCTGCGAAGGAGGGATAATGATAGCCCCAAGTAGGGATCTGTACCTAGTTGGGATTGATAGCAAATTCCTATCCTAAACCAATTTCCGCCCCAAAGTGTTATGATAATGTTACAAATTAGACAGTTGGATATTACAGCATAGGGATTTCTAAATAGTGGCCTCTTGTAACACAAGTAAAATCACTTAGTTTATACGCACATTTCAATAGTGAAGCGAGATTTGGGTTTTTAATAAGGTTAGCATACAAATCGTCTCCATGATAAGGCAAAGTCGATTGTTTCGCTTAAGCTTATAAGCAGATTATTTTAACCATCTTAGTTGAGTGTCAGAGTGTAAACTTGTCCAAATGAAAATAAAATAGTTTGTACTCTATATATCATGTACATTGAATTTGATAGTCTCTTGACATCAAACTTCATGCGTCTTGCGAAGGTTTCAAGTGTTGAGACCAACAAGCATCCAAATAAGAAGGTAATGCACTATGGAATCACCAAAGCAACAATGTGAGTTAGTGCTATATATGTCGGTATTGGAGACTATGAGATTTTCACAACTACATAAGCCAGACATCTTGTATATCCACAATCGAGGCTGTCGAAATTTGTCATCGTCGAAGACAGTAATATCGTTGGATAAAATATCGGAATAACACATTGGAATGTGCTTAGATCTTATATTTATATATATCAGAGAGTCCACAAAAAGAGGAGCTAGAAAAGGATCCCTTATATACCTACAATGCTTAGACAATTATACTAGGGCCTTGACGAAGACGAATTTTGGTCAACTTGAATGTCTAGCATCATAACCAATAAAAATGCAAAACATCGTGTCTTCCATAGCCATTTGAGAAGTTATTGGCTGTGCTGTATCAGAAGCACACGATAAATGGCCGGCAAGTAAACCATGCCCTCCTTACAAAAGTAAGAATTTAGACAATGTTTGAGCCATAGGAAAATATAGGAAATGACGCGAGATATCATTTGTCTGTTCTATCTAGTTGTCTAAACTTCTCTCCTAGCTAGTGTAGACAAAAGGTGCTATCTACAGCTAAATATTAAATCACATTCTAATCACTCTTCACTTGCTGATTAGGATGACTTTATGGATTTTGACTCTAGTACACGGTCTGGATGTTTTTTCCCCAAAGAGAGTGAACGTCTGATCAGTAAAAATTTAGGTTTGAAGTTAAGCTGCAAAGACAAGGATGTGGTGGTGGTGATGATGGGATCGGATGATGAGGGGCAATTTGACCCCACCAAAGGAGGAGGCCGATTGACGGATGCAGCCCTGGAAAATTCATAGCAAGGCTGTGACTCTTTACAAACTACCTACCTAGCAACTACAAAGTAACAAGCAAAGAATCTCTTCTACTTGCTTATATATTTCGACATAGATTTTCCCATATACGTTCTCTGGAAGATTAAGGTTATTCAACAAAGACACCATAATGGCTCCTGAATTTCCAACAAAGAAGTGTGGTAAGTACAGAACACAATTGCATCAATTGGTGTCAATTGTTCATGTATGAATTGAACTGACAATATCCATAGGAGTTCTCGGTGCCACTGGATCAGTGGGACAGCGATTCATTCTGCTGCTTGCACAGCATCCATACTTCACCCTCCATGCTGTTGGTGCCTCCTCGCGATCCGCAGGCAAGAAATACAAAGATGCTGTCAAGTGGAAGCAGGCCTCGCCGATGGGCAGTCATGTCGAGGAATTGGTGGTAAAGGAGTGCAAAGCCAGCGAGTTCGCGGATTGTGACATCGTATTCAGTGGTCTGGATGCTGATGTTGCGGGAGATGTTGGTGAGTAATTTCTTCGCCGTCGAATGGTAACTCTAACAACATCACAGAGATGGAATTTCTCAAGGCTGAACTGGCCGTCTTCTCAAACGCAAAAAACTACCGCCAAGACCCTCTAGTTCCTTTGGTCGTCCCTACTGTCAATCTGCCACATTTCGACGTCATCCCCCACCAGCGGAAACAGTATGGCCTCAAGAAGGGATTCTTGATCTGTAACTCCAATTGTGCAGTCATTGGCATAGTTATTCCCTTTGCCGCTATTCAGAAAGAATTTGGTCTCGTAGATCAAGTTAGCGTGGTCACGATGCAAGCCGTTTCCGGGGCGGGGTATCCTGGTGTGAGCAGTATGGATATACTCGACAACGTTGTCCCTTATATCCAGGGTGAGGAAGAAAAGCTCGAGACAGAAGCTCAGAAGATCTTAGGACATGTTAACGGAGAGATCACTGGATTCCAAGCTCAGTCAGAGCTGAAGATCTCAGCTGCGTGCAACAGAGTCGCTGTTTTGGATGGACATATGGCTTGCGTTTCGCTTAGATTTAAGGATAGGAGTACACCAAGACCAACTGCTGAGGCGGTCAAAAAGGCGCTGGCTAGTTATGTGAGTGATGCGGAGTTGCTGGGTTGCCCTTCTGCGCCGAAACCTGCTATCCAAGTTATGGAGCAACCTGATCGACCTCAACCGAGATTGGATAGGAATACACAGAATGGGTACACCGTCAGCGTAGGAAGAGTAAGAGAAGATGACAGTGGTATCTTTGATCTTAAATTCGTTGCTCTGAGCCATAATAGTAAGTGCACAGAATGAGTGAAATGTTCGCTGCTAACCTTTTCTAGCTGTCATTGGTGCTGCGGGATCTTCGATATTGAATGCCGAGGCCGCAGTTCTCAAGGGATATGTCTAGATTACTTAGATTTTACAAGTCAATGTATTTAGAATATGCTCCCAAGTTAGCTCACATTGTTTGGTTTTTTCATTGGTAGGTGGGTTTTCAAGGCCTCGCTTCGCTAACATTATTTTATGGCCCAAGTGAAGCCTTGCCAATTATGTTGGCTTTGGCAAGATATTATCTACACGCTCCTCTCACATCCAAGAGCAACAGCTGCACAAAATCTACCGCTTATTAAATTTTGTGCCTATTTTAGGATGACGGTACTACAATATATTTGTTTGTAGCAGACGGGGCAAACAGACTGCTACATGCTTGGAACGGGAAGTGAAACGAATGATGTCGAGGCTGATGTCTGGAATCAAGAATACAGATAGTGCACGTTAGGATCGAAGTGGGGTCGAAGAAGCTTTGCATTTCCTTGATGTCTTTGCTCGAGAGCTAGGGTACTGTGCTTGTGGCTACGCGTGATCCGAAGATTGTTTGCTGGGAATTCTTATATCCAGGAGGCCATGGTCATGGTCATGGTCAAATCTTGTTTGGCAGTGATATGCTAGAGAAGAAAATTTTGCTTCCAAGTCTAATGGCAATCATCAATCTCTGATGCCATATATCGGAGCTCTCAATCTATATGATCGTCTTGTAGAAATTCTTGATGTATTGATACAAGCTCATACATGTCAGCAATGTTTTGTACATTGGGAATTTTATTGCACATTATTATAGATTGAGCACTTTGAGACTCGGCTAACTTTATCCCTTTTGGTTTTGTTCACTTGGTCAAGGCGAGGGATTCCTTCGTCGGAACTTCTTTAAAAGGTAAACTTATAACTGTATAAGGAGTGATAAAGGTGGAAAGGTGTTGTCCATAACTGTATGGCTTGGGATTACATATGATGTTTCATTCCCCGCGTTTCAGGATACATGAAAGATTCTAGATCGTACTCATTATGGAATATATCTGAAGGAAGCCAGTCTGTGCCATGATCTGCAACTAGACAGTGCACATTTAGACTTTTGGTAGAAGAAAAAGCAGTGTCTTATTATATCATTGAATGTTTGTGTTCCAAACCACTGGCTGATCAGAGGGCAACACTCGCTTTGTTTGCTCTTGCAGCAATAATTATGAAAGAATGTGATAAATTCGATCAAATTCCAATGGAAGTCTTGGTTCCAAATCCGAAAGAAAGTGAAGCTTCATTGTAATCTTGGACGTTTGCAGCATGCCAAGACCTTCGATGATCGTAGGCTGACCCGCACTCAAAGCAGTCAAGCTCGCAGGGTTCACTCTCTGTCAACACCACGCAAGCAACGCTCGCGGCTCAATTATGGATGGAGACGGAGTTGCACAGCCACTTCATACCACCGATGACATACGAATATCTGAGACGATCTTCTTTCGCAAACCTCACTTTCGATTGAAAGTCAACTTCGATCGCTACGGCGCATGAAAACTTGACTTTGCCTTTTCTCATTTACTTGAGGTATAAAGTTACGCCTGCCGCGCAACTCGTTCGGCGCCTCGCACCACAAGGAACCAAGGTCGTACCTTCTTCCGTTGTTCACAACCAAGTTTCACTGTATACCTATCTACATCCAATTTGATCCGCCAACATGGCTGCAGCAGACGACCATCCAGATAGGCACATCTCTGAGCTTCCAGATGTTCCTGGTGGTCATCATCAGCAGAGAGTTGGCAGTATGTCTCTAGGTGCAACACCCGGCGCAAATGGTGGAGAGGTGTCTCCCATCAATGGTGACTCTGCCTCCATGGTTGCTGGCCAACCTCCGCAGGTGGACCATATGGCCAAGTCTGTCGAAACAGTAGTGACGTCGGAGATTGGAATTTCGGTTTTACTGAACCGATTGAAGCAGAGCATCGCATCTGCGAAGGTGAGTTGTGCCGTTAAAAGCGCATTGAAGCAAAGCGGTGCTGACTATAGCCTCACAGGAATTTGCTGCTTTTCTCAAGAAGCGAGGTCAATTGGAACAAGAACACTCGGAAGGAATCAGAAATTTGTGTAGGCGCAGCCACGACACAATTCGAAGACCAGAGCATCGCCATGGGTCTTTCCTCGCAGCCTACGAAGAGCTCACGAACATACACGATCGCATGGCTGACAATGGAGCCCAATTTGCGATATCACTCATTCAAATGCACGATGATCTCAATGAGTTGGCAGCCAATGTTGAAAGGGGGCGCAAGCACTGGAAGGCTACAGGAACTGCAGCGGAGACAAGAGCTGCGGAGATGGAGCTTGCTATGAGAAAATCCAAGGCCAAATATGACTCTCTGGCTGAGGATTACGATAGAGCAAAAACTGGTGAGCGCCAAGCTACAAAGAAGTTCGGTCTTAAAGGCCCCAAGTCCGCCCAGCAGCACGAGGAAGAACTTCAACGTAAACTTCAAGCCGCCGATCAGGACTATGGCTCCAAAGTACAACAAGCCTCCGCACAGCGCGCGGAGTTGTGGTCTAAGCAGCGCCCAGAAGCTACGAAAGCGTTAGAGGGTCTCATTAGAGAATGCGACTCTGCTGTGACCATGCAAATGCAGAAGTTTGGTATGAACATTTATGGGAATTTTTACAAAGCAACACTAATTATTATCAGCATCCTTTAACGAGAAACTTCTCCTTAGCAATGGACTTAATATCAGTCCATTGCGCAATGCCGAGCCAGGGAGCCAGCCACGAAGTCTTAGAGAAGTCGTATCTGGCATTAATAATGATACCGACTTAAGTAATTACATTGGCAGTCATGCCCCCAAGGTACCACCAAGAGGAGGAGATCTAAGATATGAGCGTCATCCAGTGAGTTATGTACATTATATATTTGAGCATCTTTAACTAACTTCTGAAGACCCAGCAAATGAATGCGCCTGCTCCGCAAAGACAACCAGAGCCAGCGGCAGCATCCTATAATTCCAGACAAGGCCCACCCCAAGGATTTGCACCTCCTCCCAATCAGCCACCACACCAGAGTCACATGAGCCAGCCTTTCAACAGTATGGGTCAACTTAATCCGAATCCCTCATCACCTGCTGTACAGCACGAAAGAAGCTTCAGCCAAGGACCCCCAATGCAATACGGCAACGGAGGAATGGGTGGACAGCAACAGAGAGCACCATCGGGCCCAATCTATGGCAGCGGACCTGTCACCTCAAGCGGGCCTCCTCAATTATCGTCTTTACCATTCCAGACGAGCCATTCGCCATCTCCGCCATTGTCATCGTTCCAGCAACCATATCCACCACCTAATCCAGCTGCACACCAGCCTCAGGCGTCCTTCAATGCTCCTCCAGCTCCAGTCCAGTATTCACAGCCACCTCCACCTGTTCAGAGCCAAGTTTCCAATCTACCACCTGTGCGGCCAGTGTTTGGACTCACCCTGGAGCAGCTTTTCGAGCGTGACCAGTCTGCAGTGCCTATGGTTGTGTACCAATGTATTCAGGCTGTTGACCTCTTTGGTCTTGAGGTTGAGGGAATTTACCGAATGTCAGGGACCGCTTCCCAGATCACCAAAATGAAAGCCATGTTTGACAACGGTAAGAATTATGATGTCTTGGAATGATTATGAGCTAATGTTTGCCAGATTCTCAATCAGTTGACTTCCGCAACCCGGAGAACTTCTTCCATGACGTGAACAGCGTCGCTGGACTCTTGAAGCAATTCTTCCGTGACCTGCCAGATCCGCTACTCACAAATGAGCATTATTCTAGCTTTATCAAAGCTGCACGTATGTATCTCGTACCAAAGCAGCTGGAAATACACTAACTCCTAACAGAACACGATGATGACATTGTGAGAAGAGATTCTCTTCACGCCATTATCAACAGTCTCCCGGATCCAAATTATGCGACTCTCCGAGCCTTGACTCTGCACTTGAACAGGATTACGGAGCACTCATCGTCTAACCGCATGAGCTCCAGTAATATAGCTATTGTCTTTGGACCTACCTTGATGGGAGAAGGGAATGCCAAAGACATCAATGATGCAGGATTCCGGGTACGAGTGATTGACACGATATTACAAAACACTTACCAGATTTTTGATGATGATTGAAGAACGTGCTGAGAGCCTGGAGGGGTAGTTATCGAGGATGATTTGCATACTCATCTCTATAGCCTGGCATTGTACAGTAAGATGGCACGGATGGATGATGAGTAGCGACTACTAATATTTTTCTATTAATGCCTGATGGGTTTCATTTTTCTTGCAGCATTATTTGGATCGAGGAATAGTTGATGAGATGGGATGGGAGATTGTAAATATGCTGGTGCTTGAATGAATCTTTATAAGAATATCAATTTTCGTGTGGCTTCTCTTATCTTGCAAAAAGTGATCCAGAGCTGGGAGCATGTAAGTGAATGATGATCTTGAGCATTACAATGGCTTGTTGCGTGGATGAATTTCGTACTTGTACCTCCGTCTAGGAAGAAGAATTTGATAGTATTAGATAAGCATATTGATCTTTGCGGTCTCGGCAATGGCCCCTCCAAGCGTGCGTTCGCCGATCCTAGCTGTCACAGGCTGTCATCCCAAAAACAAATCTTTCTTCACCTCCGAGAAGAGAACCACTCAGAGAGCACAGCACACCACCCAGACTCACCCAGACACATCCTCTCCGTCGAGAGCCAGTCATAACCAGTCATCAGTCACACAGAAAAGCCAAACTATCCCCCACGGCACGCCACCTGCACACCCTGCAGCTCTATCGGCATGGTCTAGCTTCCTGGAGCTTGCACTTGAAAAGATACTTAAAATCAGCTGAGTTTCCATGTGCTTTTTGCATCTGCAAAATCTTAGTTCTTTTGATACCGACATTCTGGAGACGAACGAACGAAAGTGCAGCTTGGAATTACTCATTGGAATCATATCTACGTGATTGTCAACCATATTCGACACGATGGGACAACCTTCCACCCAGGCTAGTAATGCCATTATCTATCTCACTTATGGCGCCTTTTTGTATGTTACCAATCTGGAGCTTGGGGCAGAAACCAGTTGCTCTGTCGCAAAGGATATATCAGATAAATTAGGCTGATCATACACTAGGGTGTTTGGATGCGCCATTGCGTTCAAATTGAGAAATCAAACGAAGGTAGAATACCAGCAATTACATTCTCTGTGGCAAAGCAAAACTGACAATATTACCATTAGGGCGAATGGCTCTCTGGCAACAGAACTCAAACATGTTAGGATAACAGCACATCTTGGAGAAAGAAGACTCTCCAGGTATTCCTGTGCACTTGCGAACACTAGCTAATATTTGACACAGGGCTTCCACTTTCTCTGAACTTCATCGCGTCTGGTTAGTCACATCAATGAGCTAGATTTTCTTGCTCTCGAATCGACAATGCGGCAGCATACCGATATGCACCAAGCAACCCACACACGCAGCAATAGCAACATGGATGAGCAAGAGTAAATGAGTCGTGATGAGGTTCGTATTAGAAAACTATCGCTGGTTTGGACTTGAACATCTCCAAGTTGAAGTCGAAATCATTTGCAATTCTTGCCTATGACGAGATTACAACGAAGATGTTTGGGAAAGGACCAGCGCGGCTTCACTACGGGTGCGGATTCGATACGGGTGCGATATATCCACCTCTCTTGCAAGATCGAGAGAGAGATATTTGGCCCCGTTGAGAGGAAGCTGAGATCCAAACCGTAAAAACTCGACCAAGTTAATGCTTGCGTGGGAAAGTGTCTGCCGCTTGAAGATTCCCCTTCCCCCCATTCAAAACTCCAAAGCTAATCTCAGATTTCTCTCACTTCAGCACTCGGTTCCGGAATCTTGTTCGCATACCCCCAACTGGCGACCATCGCCGGTGTGCAAGGCGTCGTAACTTATGCTATCACGTCGGCAGCTCCGCTGATGATATTTGCTTACCTGGGTCCCATCATTAGGAGCAAGTGTCCTGAGGGATTCGTCCTAACGGAGTGGACGAGACAGCGCTATGGCTTGGTTACGGCGCTGTTTCTGTCGTTCTTGACCATGGTTACGATGTTCTTGTACATGGTTGCTGAGTTGTCGGCTTTGCAGCAGATTATGACTGCCCTCACTGGCATGGATGGACTTCCTATGGTTATTGTTCAATGTGTGGTTACTACCATCTATACTTGTAAGGTTTTTTTGAAGTTATGGAGCGGTTCTCGCTAATCATTCTCAGCTCTTGGAGGATTCAAGATCTCATTCATCACGGATAACATTCAAGGAGCAATGGTTGTTGGATTGAGTGAGTGTCTAACTCTCCTGTTCTCTGATCTTCACTAACCAGCAAGTCCTTGTCGCAACAATCACCATCGGCGTGAAAACCGACATCGATACATCCCTTATCGAACCATCAGGTCTAACAAAGCCCTCCCTCCTCGGCTGGCAACTCCTCTACATCCTCCCCGTCGCAGTCCTAACAAACGACTTCTTCCTCTCCAACTTCTGGATTCGTACTTTTGCCTCCAAGACAGACAAAGACCTCAAAATTGGTGTCTCAATCGCCATGGTCGTCGTCCTTGTCATCCTCACTCTCGTTGGCTGCACCGGTCTCATCGCCACCTGGTCCGGAGCCTTCGACCCCAACGACCCAGAGCAATACAGCGGCATTGCGTTCTTCTTGCTCCTCGAGACGCTCCCCGCCTGGGTCATCGGAATTGTACTCGTCATGGTCGTAAGTCTAAGCACTGCAGCCTTTGATTCTTTCCAATCTGCCATGGTGTCCACTGCGTCCAACGATCTCTTCCGCAACAAGCTCAACATCTGGATCATTCGTGCCGCGGTCGTCGCACTCATCTTCCCTGTCGTCGTCATTGCGCTCAGGGCCCCATCTATCCTGCAAATCTACCTGATATCGGATCTCGTTTCCGCAGCCATCATCCCCGTTCTCGTCATCGGCCTGTCGGATAAGTTTTACTTCTGGCGCGGCTTCGAGGTCTGCGTTGGTGGACTGGGAGGTCTGTTCACTGTGTTCATCTTCGGCACCATCTACTACGGCGATGCGCTGCAAGGCGCTAAGCTCATGTTGCTCGAGCAGGGCCTGTACGGAAATGATTGGAGTGCCTTTGGTGCCTTCGTCGCTGCTCCTGTTGGGGGTCTACTCTGGGGTATCGGTGCCCTCGGTGTGAGACTCGCATTCTATTGGATCGCAGCTAGGGTTAAGGGAACGAGATTCGATGCGCTGGATCGTCCTCATTATTTGGCTGATGCACGAGCCAGAGGTGAGAACGAGTATGCGGGCAGTGATGAGATTCATAGCGATCCAGCTGAGGGCTTGGTTACTGTTGATCACAAGGGAAAGTTCTTCTAAGTGGTTCGCCGTAGCGCAGGTGATCGTGTGAGACGAAGAGGATGGAAGTGCTTGGAAGTTGTAAGAGCAGATTGAGGCTGATGTTAGCAAAGATTATAGCAGTGGAAATAATAGGACGCTATTTTGAGAGGAGTATGGTTTCGTTCGTTTCTCAAGATGGAAATGGCAGGGTTAGAGGAGACAGATAGGATATACGTAATTTCAACCTCCTTTCATCCTCTCGTTTATACAGATATCCCAATATACACATATATTCTTAGGTACACGAATCAAGAAAGCAGAAAAATATGTGGAACATATACACGTCTATTTTCCCACATCTTCCCACTTCCTTTGATTCTAGATCTGTCCTTGACTTTCCCACCCTTTACAGAACAGAACTACCCACTCGCAACCAGAACATCCACCTACCTCGACAATCTATTTCTCGGGTCTCATTCTTGGTATCTAGTGGTAGCCCAACACAATGGCTGAGACATGCATTAGAGTAGCTGCAGCTTTCGCAAGGACTAACTCGCAGTTTCCAACGTGATAAGAAAACGTGCGTGCATATATAGAGATGCTGTATATGTGTATTCTGAATGTAATCCTACATCCTCGCTTATTATATGTGAGAGAACTATTAAGTACATTGCGGTAGGGTACTTTACACACGAGAAGTAGAATTCAAATTCAGGCGATTTAAGCAGACTCGTTGCCTTGATTTGTGAAAGCGGGTGAGGAGTCAGTGAGTGAGAGAGTGATTATTTGGCTTGGAGTAAAGGAACTGACAATTTGGAGGGATGCGTTGGGCTCAGTTGAATTTTGGGAATTTGATATATGGGGAATATATATATATATATATGCATATTAACATACATAGTTGATGTAATATAAAAATAATAATCTTGTACCGAAATCCAATCACCAACCAAGTAGCAAAATCAATTTTGATAAACACGTTTGAATTTGCAACCTTATACAGGCCTACCTATACAAGTCTACCTATACAAGCGGTAAACGAATACAATAGCAACGTCAACAAATGCTCAGCTCTAACCCAACTCTCATCCTCAAGCACTTAATTATTCCTCAGACATCAGACACCAAATTAAACGAAATGGCTAATCAACTAACCAAACTCATATATTGTGTTCTCTATTCTCTATACGTTCCTCTCGGCTCGGTAGATATCCACGGTTTACAACAGCAAACACCTCCTTACTTCAAATTAGTTAAGTCCTTCGTATCGAAAAAAAAATGAGAAGAGAGAAGATAGTGCTTGCGTACTATGCCATACAGTGCATTATATACGAGCTCAACAAGCAGTAGCAAGATAGATAAAACTATGAAATCAAAAGGAAGACATAGCCCAACATAGCTAGTGGATCAACCCCATGCCTCTCAAAATCAAATCAAATCAAACCAAAGCAAAGAGCTACTATAGAATATTCACAAACACACTATGCACTCCCTAATCACAACCACGCACTTTCATAATTCCAAGAACACCAAACCAAGCCAAACCAACCCAATCCAAGCGGTATAAACAAAATGTGCATTCCCAGATTCTCCAGATGACATGTTTTGTATTCATACCATCACTGAAATCAATTTATCTGTTTACCTCGTCCATCGACTTGATTTCATGGTTGAATTTTCCTGTGAACGCCCTCGCAGTAAGATTCTACCGACATCTTCAAGTTTTGAGTTTTATTGACTGTAGCTGGTTTTCTCTCCTTTGTGTTTTTTTTTTGGGGGGGGGGGGGGGTTTCTTGGGAGAAGGGATGAAGTGATCACCACGAGCGTTGGGGAAGTGATAAGTGAGTGCCAACTTACTTACGGTGCCAGCTTGCCAATGTAGAATCGAATGGCATAAAGTAGATTGATTGGAGTTGGTTACTCGAATTGGAGAAAGTGTAGGAATGTTGATTTCAGATCCTTACTTGATGCTTAGATATCTGAATAAGTTTAGATATCCGAACACATAGCAAGAGCTTACAACAGCTCGATCGATTTTCCGATGAGGAGCGAGTTGAGAAATTATGTGCGTAGACCAGCCCAGCCCAAGTTTGAGCAGAGCAGAGCAGAGCAGAGCAGAGCAGAGCAGAGAAGAGTTAGATTTTTCTTGTTTCTTGTTGGATTTCTTTTCTGCTGAGATATTGGATACAGGTATTATACAATAGCTCTTGAGCTTTCTGCTCGCTTCTCCTCTCCCATTGTACAGCATATACAGACACCTCTTACATCCCTCCAATAGCATCTTGTGATTGGGGCGAGTTCATATCTCCCTTCTCACCTCACCTCTCAAACCCATCCAGATCTCTCTTCCACTCAGAAAGCTCACACCTACTCCAAAGCCTCCTTCTCCCACATCTGGACGTCCTCCAACGTAGTCTCCCCCGTCGTGCCCCAAACCATCCAATCGCCCTCCTCTCCATCTCTCATAATCCTCTGCACGACTAAATACTCCACGACATCCTTCTCGACGCCACTTCCCGGCACGAGTTCGAATTCCCCGCTCTTTGTCCGCCGCCACCTGGTTAGCTTCTGTCGACTTGCGATCCTTACCACCGCCTGCCTCACACCCGAGCCCTCAATCGGCATCTTGGCTGCGCGATGTGAGATCACCTTTGGTCTCTTGTTGTATTTCACCAACTCCCACTCCACCTTCTCGCCCCTAGGGCGATTGGCTATCCTTGCCGCGAACGAGTCGTAGATACCATCGCAGCACAGCTTGCGGAGTGCCATGACATCGCCGCTCGCGAATTCTTGGTACATCTGCTTGTGCATGGCAAGGGCGGCGGGTTTAGTCGCGGCGCGCTTGATGAGGAATTTGCGGCGGAAGAAGGAGGTTGTTTTGGGCGAGGCGAACTTGAGCAAGAGGAGGGTGACGAAGTCCCAGCCATGGGTCCTGAGGCGTTGGACTTGTAGGCGGAGGAGGGAGCGGGGGTTGCGGAAGAGGGAGGGTAGGTTGTGACCGGTGGGGGTGATGAATGTTTCTGTGTGGAGGAGGAAGGTCAGCTTGGTGCTGCTTTGTCTAGGTAGTCTAGGTAGGTATGCTTGGACGGAATTGGGAAGTGACTGTGAGCGAAGGACAACATACTGGGGAGGATCCCTAGGTCAGATGGTAGGATATGTGCCTGTTGAGCTTGCAGTCGTAGACTTTTCTCTGCTTTCGATCTCGCCCTAGGGGCCTGGTTGGAACTCGCAGTCGGCAGGGCGAGCAATGGCTTGTAATTCGAGAAACATCGTCGATTTGTTATGGAAGGGTGGAAGTGTGCGGCTTGAAACAGCGGACGCCGAAGGAGATGCGACATTGTGGAGGGACGCAATGGGAGGTGGTGGACTGGGGCAGTATATTGGAATTGTTGTCGTTGAGGCTCGTCTGGAACTTTTTGTCGATGTCGGCGTTTTGGAGCTGAAAACCTCCGATGCGGATCCTTGTAGTACAGTAGTACTGTGCTAGTATTATTGTAGCTGTATTGTAGGGTAGGGTAGGGTACTGTATCCATCGTTATCTTTATCGGTGACAGACAGCACTGGAGAACAGTACAGAACAGTACAGTACTGTACTGTACCTATAAGTAGGGGGTTTTATTATTTCTTTTTCCGATCATATTATATCAATATCACTTATTATTATTGTTGTAGTCGCAGGAAAATCAATCTTCCTCCGTAAAGATATAAATTCTCAACCTCCTTCTATCATTCTTCCCAATATTCATCAACTCTCTACCTTAGGACCAAGTTAAAATCCGGGGTAGACACCATACACCATACACCATACACCATACATACTGTACTATACTTTACTGTACTGTACCTAGGGTTAGGTAAAGTAACTGTGCTGTAACGAGACGCCAAGTGGCGCGTGCCCACTTGGAGTTCCTGAACCTGAACCTGGACCTGAACCTGAACCTGAACTTCCTCCTCCTTGGGGTGGCAGTGGCAGTGGCAGTTTTCGTCGTCACTCAGCATAAAAGTCGAGTACTTTCACACCCAATTCACCCAAATTCACCCGTTCATCCCTTCACCCTTCACCCTTCACCCTTCAATTCTGGTGCAAAAGCTGGTTCTTTCTTCCCTTCCCTTCCCTTCCCTCCCCCCCCCCTCACTATCTCAGATCTCACCTCTCACCTCTCACCTCTCACCTCCCAGTAACCATCTGCTTCTTCTCTCTACTCTGTGTGCCACGCTTCACTTTCCATTCATAGTACTACTACCAGGTACCTCGCTCTAACTCGACCTACTTCGTCACTACCAACTCTTCCCGCAGCTAGGTAGGAAATTAATTTAGCAACTTTACCCTACTGATCCAACTATTTCTTCTACAAAAGCTTACCATTTTTTACTTCTACCAGCTCGATTACCTCTGAATTCCTCCAAAATCACTCCCATCTGCAATGCGGCAGCACATGCCCTAAACACCTCTTCAGCCTGGCTACCACCGCCTCCACCCCTCCTCCCCGGCCTCCGCTCTCCAGCTCGACCTCCTCGCCGCCTTCCTCTCGTCCATACACCGCGAAACAATCACAGTCACGACAATCACGATCAGTTTTACCACCATCATACACACCGCCCGTTCGCTCCTCGACAACACCAAACCTCGCACATCCCAATGTACCTCCAGTTCCAACACTAAGTCGAACCGTAATCCCAAAGCACAACGCAGCCATACAACCACCACCCGTCCTCTCCTCTCCACCAAACCTACACCCTGCCTCTGACAAGCAAGACAGTGTCCTCCATCCCCGAGTTGCTGTTATCCTTGGTGTAGCTCCCCATTGGCATTTCCCTCTCTTGCTATGTCGACTTCTGAGCATTGCGCCTGCAGCATGGTGGGGTCTGCGGTGTGGGTTAATGTTTATGGGGGAATTACTGTTGGATGAGGAAGCTGGACTGGGTGTTACTGGTATGGGGGGCTTGAAAATTGGAGGCCTTGGAAATGTCATGGGCACGGAGGCAATGCAACCTTGGAGTGTGGAGAGGAGGTTTAGGGTTACGGAGGTGTTTTTGGCGGTTCTTTGGGTATGTGGTTCTCTCTCTTGAACGTCATTCAACGGGGATGCTATGCGAGGATTGGAGGAGAACCAGTACTTTTGTGTTATAAATTTTGGACATTGGTCAGGATGACTCTTGTAGTACATTGGGCATTACCATTGCAGGATGGAGAAAGATATGCTAACAACCTCATAGTGCTCATGTTCAGGCTACCTCTCTTTCTATTTTACAGACTGCCTCATGTCTCGATGGTAAGTTTTCTCCTTCCATTCTTCACGTCCTTCTTCAATACCTAATGCTAACACCAAAAGGCTACTTAACTACACACCCTTAGCAACACTCTTCCGTCTACTCACCATAAACTCCATAAACGCCTACATCACATCCTGGGTCCTCTACCTCTCAGGCGGTTCCGAAGATCCACGACTCTTACTCCCGGCCTGGATATCCATCGCAGCTGTTGTTTCCACCTCCCTCTTCACGCTGAACAAGCTACTAACCAGAACCCAGACCTTAACAACACTCTACCACCTCACGCACCCACGGCTGCTGATCCTCAAAGAGACATCCCTCTCCCTCTCCGTCTTTTCCATCGCCTCGTTCATCAGCATGGTCTCGCTCCTGATACAGCTGTACCTCACACGCATAGCTGCCGATGATGGCCAAGGGAACGAACCCGCCGTGCCGCTGTTTGTCATTGCGAAGTTGGCGTGGGGATGGTTCAAGGTGGGCGTGGGCTGGTTTGGTGAGATGGCGAGAGTAGGCGTAGGCGTTGGCGTGGGAAGGGAACTTTGATTTTCTCTGGGCGTTTATGGGAAGCGACTTTGACTATGACTATGAAATTGACAAGGACTGGGGGCCACCGGTGTCTATTATTCCTGTGCTGGAGAGGGAAAAATATAAAGAAACTGACTGGCGTGGCGCGATGTGTGTCATATTCTTGGATATTCGGAGAGTAGATACTCGGCGATTGATACCTACCATGTTATGTCAAATCACATATTCCTTGCAAAATGGATTGTGCTGTGCTGTGCTGTGTTGTGAACGTGACAGGGCAGGTATATTAAAGTACTTGAAGAAGAGAGGTATGGAGTTTTATTATGCATGTGTCAATGTCAAAGCTCCCTGGTTTTGGGACGAAGTTGATTTTTGGATGTCAAAGAAAATGCATGTGATTCAAATTGAGATTGAAGCTGGTGGTTCTCAAATGGATGGGGGAGCACCTCCTCTTGTTGAGCATGTAACGTAAATACCTTAGTCTTCTCTTTTGGGGGTAGAGACCTAGCTAGATGAAATCAAAAAGGCAAAGCACACAGATGCAAGTCACAAATGCAAAGCATATCATAGCACATTTTTGGAGTCCGGTAAAGTGTCTGTATTATTTGCCAGAATCTCTGTTGTACGTAACGCCCCAGTCCTGAAGGAATGCGCAGACCGTCGCCGCCGAAGAATTCTATGGTGATACTGTACACATAATGTGGGAAGTTCATGTTGTGGGGAAGAGCAACGCAAGCAAAACATAGAAAACGACCCATGGCATATGGGTAAGCAGCGACTCAATAGGAGCAGCCACAACCATAGCACATGGTCCAAGTCATCATCGTCGCCTTCTGTGTAAAGAAGGCGGGGTATCATCGATCTCGTAAGCCCTGTTGTAGCAGAATCGTAATGTGTGTACGATTGGCAATTGGTGCAACCCAGCCATGGTAGGTTTGAGGCGGGGCAAGAAGCTGAAAGGAAATATTGCGGTTGGTCCGACTTCTATCGAAGTTCCTCGTCATGACGGCTGGTAGGCTTGAGATCGATGGATGGACTTAGAAACCGTGGACCTGGGAAACGTTAACCTCAGTCGCAAAACCATCTAGCCACAGAAAGACATACCTTGATGGTCTTGGCATCAAGCTCAAGACCTTCCTTCTTGTCGGTAAGGAATTCTTGGACATCTTTGCGTTGATCACCTTGGAGTTGGATCACCTCTCCCATCTCACTGTCGACGACAATGGTGCCATTGCAAGCTGTCGGATGTTAGCCAATACCGCTCCTTCAGATCCGGCCAAGTATCTGTATGACGTACCGAACTTCTTCTTGATAACCTTGAGGATCTTCTTTTGATCAAATTTCTTGGGGAGACCTTGGACAGTTGTCAAAGTCTTACGACCATTTCGCTCTGTAGAGAGACAAAAGTTAGCAGGCTTATCTTGGTGTGGCGTCCGTTGTAGGGCTGAACCATCCCACGTCCAGAACCCCTAAATCTGAATTCGTGTCAACACAATAAAAGGCACACTCACGTTGAATACGAATATGGATGTAATTTTGGGACTGCTTGGTCTCTCCTGTGTCTTCGTCGGCCTCGGCGAAGGGGTCTGTTTATGGAATGTTAGCTTTGTGTACCCAAATCTGCGATAAGCTGAAGGCAGCACAAGACTGGAGGAGCAGAACTCTAGGGAGCATTTTGAGATAGGTTTACTATACCAAAGGTTTTAAGGTTCTCGATGGACATAAACTCGATTGTTCTTGGTTTCCTGGGGTTGGGTTGTTGGTAAAGAGTTTGGTTGAGCGAAATACTGTCGCTGCCTGGGAGGAGTTGAATAGGTTTCGAGATGTGTGGGATTGTTTGTGTTGTTTTCGAAGGGTGGGAATATGTTCAGAAGGAAGATCTATCTGCAGAGTGGAGTGTGGGAAGTATGGTAGTATGGTTTGCCTTGGGGGTTGACAGTTGAATCAATCGAGGGGAAGAACTGACTGCGGGCGGCGAAGAGGGGCTAAATAAGCGCGGTTAGGCTCGCTTAGAACGTCAGCCTCGAGTTACCGTCTTTTCAAAGAACATCACATTCACGATTCAGCACTGATTCATAAAATTTGCCTCAATCTTAATGGTAACCTCTCTTCCAATTGCACTTTATCTTCTTGCTTTATTATCGAAGTAGGTCGCAAAATTCAACATTTCTTTTCCGATGTCCACGTAACTGGCTATGTAGGCATTGCAGAAGCAGCGCACAAAGATCGCACAGCCACAAGCTGATTGTGTTTGTGATACTCCACGACAACATTGGCCACCCAGGCGTTCGTTGAGTCATTGAGAGGTTTTGCTTTAAGCCTCATTCAACATCCACACCCAATCGTAGAGTTGCAGTCTATTGGCAAGTGACATGTCGGATACTGGATGGCGGTGGAGGCCAGAAACAGTGAATAGGTATGCTGTGTTACATGCCTCACTGGATCAGATGCTGGTGAGGTGAAGTCGGTTACACAGACAACAAAGTTCTAATGTGGCGAGGGAATGATTGACTGTGTATACGTAGGCTATGATATAAGAATGAGAAGCCAGTTCACCTTATGGCCTGAGAATTGTGGAAGCTGCCATGGTTGAGGTCAAACGATCGAGGGCGGTTACATTCGTCTCTGTCGAAGCTGAAAATTAGACAATATAGAAATATTCTGGTTATTGATAGGAAGTTTCCCCTGGTTCTTTTAGTTCTATGTTCTTTTAATGTGCATAATATTTATACATATCCTAAGGCATATTCTATCTGGATGAATTTCTGTTTTTGATGGTGATCAATTTTGACAGCCTCGCTTGAGAACATTCCAATCCAATTGAAAAATAAACAGGCAAATCTAATAAATATTAGGATAAATTGGGTTTTGACGAACTTCTTATCACTGATGTGAACATTCCTCGTAGCTAAATGGTCGGCTATTTCAGCTTTATCCCCCAGACTGACTCAGTGACAATACTTTAGTAATAGCAAGGAGAAATTCTTTCAACACAAGGTGTGCCATTCTTCACAATCTGATCCAGGAACAGTTACCAGGACAATGAAACAATGACAAAATTGGTGGCGTGCAACAGAGCAAGTAATTTTAGGATTCTGTAGTATATCAAGTTTTTTGTTCCTCGCGAGCGCAATACGCCCAAATCAGCCACCCATCCGGGAATTTACTCAATAATAGGTACCAGTAAAGACAATCAGCATCATGAACATCAGCCGAGCGCGCTCAATCCCACCCAAGACGTGATCATTGCAACACTCCTGGCTCCAGCACATCGCACCCCCCCTTTCCTCAATTGAACGTTGTGCATTATTATGATATTTATCTTGGTATCCCCTTTTTATCGTACACCGAGCTCATCATATCAATACATCCATCTATGCTGGGACAGCGGCCGGAGCTGAGGTTCCGGTCCCTTGGCCCAAGTTGGATGCAGGTTGCATGAACATTGGGAGGTAGGTAATGACAAGAGCGAGCACTATAATGCCGAGTTAGCAAGGCACAAAGGTTTTATGTACGAATTGTACTTACAAGACATTCCAACGGTGAGAATAGCGGGTTGTCCAGTGCTGGTGGCACTGCTTTCACCCAGCCAGTTCTGTACCGCAAACACTACCGAAGCCCTATACATCGTCAGGTCTCGCCCCTCCATTATCCATAGATCTGCCATACCAGCCGACATATTTGTTTCTTGTGAACATAGCAGCCATTGGCATGGTGCTTCCTAAGGTGCTGCTGATGTCGCCCGCACCGTCCTTAACAACTGGCTTCTGGTAGGGGATGACTGAGAAGCTGATTAGCAATTGATCTACAGGAAGAGCCTGCTAAACGTACTGAGGTCAACCCTCCGCATATCTTTCTTTGTGGCCGACATGTTTGTGATGAAGTTACTTGAAATGCGAGCTTGATCAACACCTGCTACTCTACTCTACTCTTGATGCTGTTGTCACGGCGAGGCCAGAACTTCGGAGGCTTTGATTAACCGGCCCGAGACCAGCCACCTTCGGCAGCGTTCATCCGTACTCACTTGAACATGTTTCATCGTTGTGATGCGCATTATTGAGCATGAATGGTTTTCAACGGGGTTTCTTGCTATGTTGCTTGCTACTCCTCATCACCAAACGAGGTAAATGCACATGTGCCTTCGTATTCAAATCCTGTCGCAATGGTAGAAGCCGAAGATTACAGTATCAAATTGTGTATACAGTAAGGTATACAGTGCAACACACACTCAACTTCATGGCCCACTCATATCTTCAGCGTTATCATATTCTTTTACCCGCGTCAAGAGAGTTCTCCGCACCCAATCTTGTGTCACTGGTGGTGCCGTGATTTCTTACTCCGCTAGGAATCCTGACAAAGCTCCAAGTCATCTGAATAACGGAGATCCTCCAAACAACCAAGAACCTGAACCAATCTGATGGAGAGACACGTCGCCATCTAAGACACTGTCTTCGGGGCTCGCTCTGAGATTGGCATCAGCACACCTGAGCATGCAAGCTGAAGAACAGTGTGAGTGTGATGAATAAGATGTATGGCTGGATATGTAGGTGAGATTTGTTCTCCAGATTCCCAGCCAACGAGAGGGCCTCATAGACTTGACCTTTTGCCTGAGTATGGCGGGATAAGGCTCGTTTTTACGAGTATGACCTGCTGAAAGCGTCAAGTCAGATATCTTGTATTGGGAAAATCTCCAATCTAGGTGGTCTTCTCGGCTTTCTCGTCCCAACTCTCTCGACTGCATGATCCCTCTGGCCTTTTACCTACCGACCTACCTACCTACCTACTTCTGTTGCTAGTGGGTTATGGTATCGAAATAGCAACGCACGTCGATGCACCCCCGAATCAGGGGATGAGCTTATGGAGTATGGTATGGCCCAGCTCGCAGCGACCAAAGTATAATCTGAGTTTCGCTTTATGTGTGAATCTCACGACCGGCACAGATCCGGAGGTGTTCAATCGCCCGATCATGTATGTCTCTATGATTCGAATACGATATTGATATGTTTTGCTCGAGTAGATGCAATGTGGGTTTCAGAATATAAGTTCATGATTCACCGGTTCCACATTCTACCTGCACTTGTCTCGTTCTCGATGAAGCCACGAGATACTCTACAGTAGGTACGTGGGATGTGCCAGCCAGCATCAACAGAACAAACAGAACCATTCGTCTCGGAAGATCCGGCCCTGGCATTCATACAGAAAAGGTACAAATCATCACCGGAAGGCTAACGAACTTCCCCTTTCTGACCAACATAATATCTTTCTTACCGAGCCTACCTCCCCTCCGAACCAGAACAGTACCAAGATACATCATGAATGCAGTGTCACCATCCATCATCTGGTCGGCCCCTCATTTTTCACTTACTCACATGCACCCACGCATCCTCGCATCCTCACATCTGACATATTACCAATAGGATGTGGTGAGCGTTGGGTGATGTGTGTGGAATGATGCTACTCGTGGTGACTGGTACTGGTACGAGCAGAGAGAGACTTCTGAGTGTTGTTGTTGTTCTGTTCACTTCACCCACCTTGAGGTTCTAGGAAGTGGTTCCAGAAATTGGGAGTCCCCCATCTTCATCCAGCATTCGGAGCTCCCAAGCCCATGCTACCTACCCAGCAATATTCCGAGCATGGAACTTCTCCCCAGTTCGCTCGCCTCATCGTGCCCATCCGCCATCGCATCGCATGTTCCCGATCCACGTTGGACTAAGGGAAAGATCAAAAAAAGACATCAAAAGGAAGGACTATGAATATGTGGTGCAAGAGCTGTAAAAAAAAAAAGAGTCTAGCAGCTATGGAGAAGGAGGGACAGAAATGCCAAACATTTCCTTATATATTTCCTGTTTTAGCATAGTTTGTGTCACTTACCTATCTTTTTCCTCTCCAGTACCAGTACCAGTACCAGTACCAGTACTGAACAGTAAATGCTTCCCTCCTTCCCCGGCATCCGGGCCTTTGTGTTGTGCTGAAGTGTCTGGCTGGTATCAAGTTATCCCCCCTGCCTTTCCAAAGCCCAGCCCAGCCCACTCCAACTCCACCCACCCACTCAAGCAGTGTCAGCCCACAGCTCATGGCTCACAGCTCACAGCCCAAGCCTCAAGCACCCCCCAAGCACACCCCCCAAGCACACCTCCACCCCCAAGTACCTATAACTCTTTAGTCCACTATTTTAGCCCACCCTAAAATCCAAATCCAATTCTCCCCAGCAGCAATCAATCGCCTTTTCTTCCCGTGCCGCCTTCTGGTCCTGATACGCCATCTAAACCTTGTTGCAGTGCATCTTCTTGTCCCTCGTCCCGACACCGACACGACCGACACGACCGACCAGCAACCTTCAACCTCACTCAACTCACACTCCACTCAACTCAGCCATTGCGCTCTTCCGAATATCTTCATGCTAGTATTGTACCTCTTCTCACATCGATATCGACCGATTTCTCAACAGCTACTATACACCGAACCCATCGCACAACCATTACGAATGGCTGGTCAACTTTAGAACACTACAATCGCACTTTTGGCCGCGAGATGGACGAATCATGACAACAAGACCAGTGGGCCGACAGCCCCCTCAGAGATCTGCCAGTACTACAAATGCGATTCAAAGACCGCCTCCTCATCGAACGCTTTCGCAGCAATTCACGTCATCTTCACCGACGAGGAGAGGCCCAGAGAATTTTGTGGACTTGACATTTGAGGGGGATTCAGGTCGGCATGCGCCGAGAATAGGCACTTCGCGACTCCGAGTCGAGATATCTACGGACCCGAAGAATGTGGACTTGTACGAATCTCCCAAGCCTTCATCGGCTTCGACCCCGACATGGAAACCGTCTCTGCCACCACGAGGGAGGCCCCAGCTTCATTTCGATGTTCCCAGTGTCAATAATTTAAGCCCTCGCCCTTCACAAGATGGTACGCAGAATGAGGCTATAATAAAGCCAATGCCTCTGCCACATAGGCCTGGAAGGCATCCACCACCGACGACGGACAAGCCAAAGCCAACTACGACAAATTCAGTCAAGAAGGATGTGCGACCTAAAGCGTACACTTTGGAGACACCAACTCTGGCTCCGCGGTATTCTCCAAATGGTAAGTACTATGATCAGGACTATTGCAATTTACTAATAGGTCTAGGCCATGCGGACTTCTATCCATGGACTGGAAATCATCCTGAGGATCAGTTTTCCGAGTCTGTTATCCGGCAAGGTTACTATGATAAGACACAAATGACCCAAAATGAGACGGGGACAGCCAAGGCAACTATATTTCCAGCGCTGAAGCACAAGACTGGATTGCAAACCCTATCTGCCCTGTTTGTCAGTGTTTTAGCTCAACGCAGAGCCCATGGTCAAATCACATCAGCGTCTACCTTTAAACCGCCGCCTCGTGTCACAGTCACAGACACAAAGAGAGAGATGTGGTTGAAAGATTTGGCTAACCCCACGATATCTCTACGACGTCTAAGCAGATCAATACCTCACGGCATCAGAGGCAAAGTATTGTTGGACCAAGCCATTAGCAAAAATATACCCATTGAGAGAGCAGTTTGGCTGGCCAAATGTGTTGGCGCCAATGAGCTTAGATCATTTAGGAGAAAGGGTGTCAGTGGGACCTTCGCCATGGGCGGGGAAGCAAAATGGATTCGAGACTTCACCGTCTGTGTAGAACAATTTGTGGAAAGTATAATAGGAACTTGTGGCGAGGCTGATTTCAAGACAAGGATAAACTACGCGTAAGTACTCCGAAGTTTAAAATGTTTCGAGGCCACAGCTGATCACATATTACCTCTAGGATTCGCCTCGCTACTCACTTCCATTCTGAGTATCTTTTGGACAGAGAACATTATATGGATTGGCTTGTCTCCTCGTTGGAGAACAGCCCTCAGATGAAACTGCCTATGTGGCTCTTAATTACCCAGGTCTACTGGAAAGATCTGTTGAAGTATAGAAAATACGGGAGGAGGCTCTCAGCGACTTTGTTACATCATATGGCTGAGGTAGGTGCCTTGAAAATTCTCTCCTCGCTAAATGCTAATTCGTTATTAGATTCTGGCTCACCCAGATCATGATGTCCTAGCTCCTCTCTCGGATCGTCTGAAGTCTCTTTTGACAGGACTGATGACCTCGAGACGGGACAATTTCGTGGGACCGAAAACATGGGCGAAGTATAGAGACACTATCATGTCTAACTGGAACTCTGGTGATGATAATTTATCTGCTATACTAACAGAAATTGACAATCGGAATTTACGTCTGACCACCACCGGAGTTAAAAAGGATGCCAGTCCTCGTCGGCGCCTTATCCAATCTCTCGATGAGGCGAGATCACAAACCTTCTCAAGTGAGCTGCCAAAGCAGTGTTGGAACATAGACGAAGACAAACATATGCTCGTGCGCACAATTCTGGATTGGTCGACATCATGTTATAGGCCGGGGACTACAAAAGTTTACGTCGCTGCTCGTGTAATTAGATCATGGAGCAAGTATGGCGTTGATATTACAGGGGCTATCCTCTCATTTTTTGATACTACTGTGTGCGAGACGAGCCGCAACAAATCCGCATTTTATCATTTGGTGTCAGAATTGGCGCGATCGGGACACTTTCAAACACCTAGATACTTGCAGTGGCTGATAGCTCAAGGGGGTCTTTACGATCCAGCAGATGTTGCTCAGGATGGGCCCTGTGCTACACGACTACTGGCGGAATTGCCTACACATAACATTAGCGAAAACATAGCTGACCTTCGGGCAACCTTGCTAGGCCGTGTAGGGTTTATGGTCGATCAAGAGGAGGAGGAGCTGCGGCAATCAATGATCTTCATTAATAGGAAACTGCCAGGAATGCAAGGGAATGACGACCTGAAATCGAGTTCAGAAGATGTTTCGATTCCTGGTAGCGGGTTGGATCTTACCGCGCAAATGAGCCGTACGAGCAAATCTGAGCTGGGTCTATGGTTACGGCAATCAGTTAAGCAGCAGATGTCACAGCCAACCATTCCATCTCACGATTGGGACGATTCGCCAATGAAGGGTGGAACGTCAGCCATATCCTGTTCGGAATTTAGTGTCGTTCGACACTACCTGGAGTCGATCGAGGACTTCTCAATGCTTGCCGATATCATTAAGATTGTTACGAGTTCCAACGATCCCGAGGTCTTGGCATCATGTGCTGATACCTTGGATTTACACATTGAGACCTTTGCCGCTATAGGAGCCTTGGGAGGCCTGTTCGAAGTACTCATGAATCGTTTACGAAGCTTGACTGGGGAGACAGATTCTGTCCCTCGAGTGTTTCTTGTATCTTTATCGAGTCTGGCGTCGAGAATTGCGAGTCAGAAGCTTCTCGCACAGCAGCTCTCCATACAACTTGCCCTGAGCGATAGAAAAACGGCTGCAGATGCATGCTCTCCAGTTTCTGATCACATGGCGCTTATGGAGACTGCGGAGGCCGACTTCACGGATGAAATCGAAAAAGTTTTGGCAAGTGGAAACAGCATGGACCAAGCGACTCTGGAACGGCTTTTCCAAAGAATCATTTTGCGGTTGGAAGGATCTTGGGAAAAGTCAAGTGAGCAGCAAAGAAGTTGTGACTTGCTGCTTACTAGGCTTCGGACCTTTGATATTCAACAGTTTGATGTTCTGATGGCTGCGTGGATCAAGCGAGTACTTCAAATGCAGGCTCGACCCACTTTGACCCAAGTATTTGGACCTCTTGTCAGTTTTGGATGTATTGCTCTCAGAGATGTTGTTATTGCCTCTGTATCTTCTGACGACAAGCATCTAACATCTAATATCAGAGCTTTTAGTATCCCATCGGAGTTGCTTATCCTCCTGCTGGCAACTTCAGATCTCCCCGAAGCTACGAGTATCGAAGAGTCGTATCGATTTCGCATCAAGCAAACTCACTTCAAGAAAGACCATTCTTCTGAAGTGTTGGAAACCCTAGTGCGAGCTTTAAACCAACAAGGAGGTCTTACTGCTGAAATCGATACTGTTTTTCATAGCAACATGATGCATGAGCTGCTTCAAGACCAGTCACTCTCAAATCCGGAGATGTTGATCCAGAAATTGGTGATGCCAATACTTAATTCTTCCAACTCAAAAGCCGTCGCTGCCGTGGATACTTGCATCGATAAACTTCTCATGCCTGGCACTGCCAATGGAATCATCACAACCGAAGTGCTTTTAGATCTTGCAGATGATCTTTCTTTGCCATTTTGCCAAGTCAAGCTGGCCGCCATGTTTAGATCCGAGGACATTGTCATGAAGGGAACGGAGGATAATCGATCCCAGCGTCTCGAAGCGTTCGATGCCGCAATTGAATCCGCGATTGCGTCTGGGTCGACAGCGTGGGCTAGTATTGTTCCATTACTCGACATTTCAATTGCACAACACCTGCGACGACGAGCTGAATCGCAGTTTCTTGCGCTCTTCCCTTCGCCACGAGCCGCAAACAGCGATGCGACTAAGATTCACAATGCAGAGAATCTACTTCATGTTATCGAAGCGACCGCGTATAGCATTCCCACGACAGGCTCGCCAATTTCCAGTCAACCTAGTCTGGCTCCTGAAATTGTAACAGCGCTAAACGGAATCTGGCTCCTGCTGTCTAACACTCAATCACAGGAGCTGAAGGATTCTATCATCTCCAAGTGGCTCCCGCTTCTGCTCTTGTTCACAACTATTCACGCATCCGGATTCGAAGTCACCAAAGCAGGCCACGAGTTTCGTGCAAAGAGCATCCTTGGTCTTGCGGCCATCTTCCTGCAGCTTCAAGCTTTTGACAGCACAGAAGCAATTACTGCTCTTGTCGAACAGACCTTCGATCTTGCTTTACATCTTGTCGATTCATTGCCTGAAGATATGCGACAGCAGTGTATCCGTAGCCTACGAGATACAGCCTCCAATCCTCGGATTAGTTATCTATTCAGCTATGCTCCAAATCCTACGGAATGGTTAGTTTTGAGCCAAAGGGAGAAACTGCCTATGGTTCCTGGTGCTGCAGCTGGTGCAGGAGCTGCGGAGAGGGAGAGACTTGAGAGAGAAAGGGAGAGAGAGAAGCTGGTTCCGTTTGTTCTAAGGAGATGGGAAATGCTCGGAGAGCCCACGCCAAATGTAGGGGAGAACGATACGAGTCTCAGCCTGAGACTTTTCGGGGCGAGAAGGGGTTGAGGCAAGGAAATTCTTGGATGTGGATTGGATATGGAGGTGTATTGGACATTCGGTTTCTTGTAAGCTTTGCCTGTTGTTACATTATGGTGTAAGGTGTAAGGTACTGGATATGGAATCAGCAGAGCATAGTGTGGCGTGCATGCGTTTTGCTTATTTGCTTGTTTGCATAGGCATATAACTGTGAAAGCATAGAGTTGCGGGAATATCCAACACAGTTATTAGGATGAATAACGGAATGCACAAAATGAATGCATGATAAGACGACAAGATGGTGTAGAATTGGTTAATCATTAATACAATTCGAGATTTTAAGCTACACGATTTCCACATTCGACTTGTGGAGGGTTTCATGAGATGAAAGAAAAGGTCGGTATGGAATTCCTGTCTAGCTTAGTACTCAAACCAATTATCATTTTTCATTGATCAACAAATGAACGTGCAAGTGAACATCCAGTTCTTATTCTTCTAAGTCAGGTCAAGTTCTCGGTTTGAAGATCGCTTAAAATTCAGACAAGGCACAAAGTCAGGTGATCGAACTAGGCTCAAAATAGACTAGAGGCACGCCCGCCCACAATCGCAATTCTGAGTGAACCTCAAAAACTTTCCACCAGATCCCACCGACGACAACCACTTTCGACAACTTCGAAGAGATCCGCAACCATGGCGCCAATCTCTTACTCCAAGACCTACAAGGTCCCAAGAAGACGTGAGTGCTACAAAGTGCCTGAAATTGCAATTCCCCAATTCATGCACTGCGATCCCTCGCGCAAAAAATACAAACTCTCCAAAAGTTCACCTTGCTAACTGTTACTAGCCTTCGAGTCCGCCCGTCTGTAAGTTGGCCACTGTTCAGAGCTTGCTCTGCTTCATGTCATTAATTCTGTCCTAGGGACTCCGAGTTGAAGCTCGTTGGAGAGTATGGACTCCGCAACAAGCGTGAGGTCTGGCGTGTCCAGCTCACCCTCTCCAAGATCCGTCGTGCTGCCCGGTATGCAAGCCCCCTCGAGAAGACACGAAACCTTCCACATACATGCGCAACGCTCAGGATTCTAACAATCCTTGCAGTCAGCTCCTCACTCTTGATGAGAAGGACCCCAAGCGTCTGTTCGAAGGAAACGCCCTCATTCGCCGTCTCGTCCGTGTCGGTGTTCTCGACGAAGCCCGCATGAAGCTCGATTACGTGTTGGCCCTGAAGATTGAGGATTTCTTGGAGCGTCGTCTGCAGACCTGCGTGTACAAGCTCGGCCTCGCCAAGTCCATCCACCACGCCCGTGTTCTGATCCGCCAGCGCCACATCCGCGTCGGCAAGCAGATCGTCAACGTGCCCTCGTTCGTCGTCCGTCTCGACTCGCAGAAGCACATTGACTTCTCGCTCAACTCGCCATTCGGCGGCGGTCGCCCAGGTCGTGTTCGCAGAAAGAAGGCCAAGGCTGCCGAGAAGAAGGACGATGGTGGTGATGACGATGAGGATGACGAGTAGATGATTGCGCCACGTGCGTACAAAAGATGATACGAAAAGAAGAAAAAGTTTGGCGACGTCGTGCATTGAGGGTAGCTAGCTGCTAGGGATGGATGGTTTGGAGGCTGGCTATGGAATCGGATACCTCTTGTGTTCCTATCGGGTGTATCATACCTCGAGGCGTTATACGGGCATGGTCTACATTGAGCGTCTGAAAGAACAAATCCATCAAATCAATGCAGGCAGTGTCCAGTAAACTTTGAATACTCTCCTGTGATCTGTTTCGTGCCGTGATATAGTGACTAGCCACTTCCACTCATCTAACATCAGATAGCTTCCTATGCTTGACTTCTGGCTAGAGGACCTTCTTCTCCACAACACACCCAAAATCGAAAAGGTGTCGTGGCTTACTGATTGTCAGAAAATTTCTTCCCTTAATGGTACATCTAATATGTTGGCGGCTGCGAATAGAGATGTCTAAGCGACTATGATCTCTTCATACAACTTGCGTCAAAGACCAAGCTTGGACAACTCAGAGCAAGACAAACTTCGATTGCATTTCAAGCATTACATAGTACACAAGACAATTTTTGCACAAGAAAGGAAGTATTTTAAAATTATACCTAAATTCCTTGCAACTCCAACAATGCATTTCCCTTTCCCTTTCCCTTTCCCTCAACGCCCGCTAATGCACAAATCGACCTCCATCAAAGCATAATACAACCCGCTTTCCCCAATCCACCCACCTCTCCTCACAACAACTCGTCCCTCCCCAGAAAAGCAGCCATGGGATCATTAGTAGCGGTCCTCTTCCTGCGGTACTCATCCATATCCTCCTCGGTGACGCCCCCAGACAGTTCCTCCGCCGTCCGCTTTTTGGAAACCAGGGTGCTGTTCGCCTCATCCTCGACCTTCTTGTCCTTCTGGTGCCATGCGATCTCCTTAGGTGGTTCCCGCTTCTCTTTTTCTTCTTCTGCTTCTGCTTCCTCCTCTTCAAACACACCGCCAGTGCGCAGCTTGTCGGCTTCCAGGAACGCCTGCTTGCCTGCCTCGCCGGTGCAGTAGCTGTTCTTCGTCATGGAGTGGCAGCACGCATAGCCCCATTTGAAATTCGACCACCAGCTGCCCCAGACTGAGGTGTGGTTGTTGATGAGGACATCCTCGGCGTACTTCGACTTCGCAACGCGCTTAGGAGCGCCCTTGATGCCTCCTGATTCATCATACTCGATGTAGCGTTCTGATTCCACTACCGCAGCTTCGCGCAGCTTGGCGGCATTGGGGTTGACCTCGCCTCCGTACTTGTCCTGCAGCATCTTCTTGTGCGCAAGTTTCTTGGCCTCGGCTTCTTCTCTCTCTTTTCGCCGGAAGTACTCTCCTGATGTGGGGTTGGCTTGGAGATGGAGCTTCGTTTCGCCGGACTTCTCTTGTGACTCCCATGCATACTTTTGCGCCTTCTCGAACTCACCTGCATCACCAGATGCTCTCATGAACCCTTCCTCTGCGACTAGAGCTGCTGCATTATCCGCTGTGGCTCCACTATCCACCATAGATCTTGTCTTGGGGTCGTACTTCGCCGAGTCGAGATCCAAGTTAAGCAAATACTTGGCCGTATCTTCACGAATTCGCAATTGCTTCGTAGACGTGCTCTGATGCCTCCCCATATCTGATTCCTCCGCATACTTCGTCCCATCCCCACCCTCTCCATCATCATTGTCCCCTCCCTCCCTCTCCGCCGCCCTCTTCTTCAACTCCTCCAACTGCGCATAGTCATCTATGACAGCCTTGTACTCCTTCGAATCATACCCATTCCAGCGATCGCGCTTTGCATCCCACCCCATCTTGACATCCTGCACGACCTCATCAGCCTGGATGTCCCTGCCCGTCCACTTTGCACCCTTTGCGCGAGGCCGACTTAGACACTCCTTCGTCTTGTGCGTCATCGCACCACAGTTCTCGCATGCTCCTTTGCGGAACTTGGTCGCGGCTGGGCCAAGCTTCTTGCCGCGGTCGTACCATTTCGAGGAGTCATTTTGCGCTTTCTGGAGACGTTGATGCTCGAGGTAGTCGTTTTGGTCGTCGTCCTCGCCAATGTAAAAGGGTTTTTTGGAGATGAAGGTGGGGATGTACTCGTTGGCTTCTTTGTTGGCTGCGGAAGGAGCAGCGGGCTTGCGCGGTTGGGCACCTGCTGGAGGCATTGTGTGTGATTAATTGTGTAGGTATAAGAGGCTGTAAGAAACTGGACGTGGAGAAGTCCAGTACAATTGGGTGTAGTGTAGGCTTTCTGCACTGGGTGGAGCTTAGAGTAAAGAATGAACCCCGCGCTGTATCACAAGATCGGCAAATTCTCAAGAAAGACGCCCAAACTTGTGATTTGAGGGATTCCTGAGGTCGTTGTCGTTCTAAGTGCTTGTTTCGAAGAAGACGAAATACTTTGTCCAGAGTGGAAGGCAAACCTGTCAGGCAACAAAGCGCAAACTCGTGACCTCGCGGGTCTCATTTCACGAGAAATCGCGTCTCAACTCCCAAACAACATCACCATGATCACACGAATTGCCCTCACGTTGCTATTTGCATTATGATTGCTTTGGATAGAAATGCTCTACATGCTCCTGACTAATTGATAAAGTCGCGATGGAGCTTTTTCGCCTTCGTCTCAATTGCATAGACACGTATAATGCTACACCAACGAAATTTGACCCTCTCCTAAGAAGCAATGTCCACGCTTCACAGCTCAATAAGGAGCCCAAGGTTCCTGTGATAAGAATATTCGGCGCTACTGAAACTGGGCAAAAAGTGTGTGCTCATATTCACGGGGCTTTCCCATACCTTTATGTTGAGTATACAGGAAGTCTAGTCCCAGATGAAGGTGAGTGTTCTTGAGAACATGAGATTACCTTTTATGCCTGACTATCAATTAGTTGGCGCCTATATTCATCGTTTCCATCTCTCCGTAGACTACGCCCTGGCTGTCAGCTATCGACGTAGCGTCTATGATGGAAAGGCGAAGTATGTTGCACGCATCACTCTCGTTAAGGGAGTTCCGTTCTACGGCTACTATGTCGGATATCGGTACTACTTGAAGATATACATGCTCGCTCCTATGGTCATGACACGTCTGGCTGATATCTTACGGCAAGGTGCTGTCATGAAGAAAATATTCCAACCTTATGAAGCACATCTCCAATACTTGCTTCAATGGATGGCCGATTACAATCTCTACGGGTGTGGCTATATCGATTGTAGCAAAGTCGTTTTTCGAGGTCCTGTTCCTGAGTTCGAGACTTTGGATGACATTACTCATCTTTGGCATGATCGCTCTATCCCTGACGACCTCATTACCCCCGAGTTGGAGCTACCTAGGGTCAGTCACTGCACCCTAGAAGTGGATATTTGTGTTCAGGATATTCTGAATCGCAAAGAGATCAAAGCAAGGCCACTTCATCATGATTTTGTCGAACGACTGAACCCTCTGGCACCCGATGAGAAACTTGTCCACAGTATGGCAGGTTTGTGGAGAGATGAAACACGGCGAAGGAAATCAAAAATGTCAAATCCAGCTCCTGGTAGTAGTCCCTTTCCTCCAGAGGTCATGGTATCCATGTCAGCTGATGTCCGGAATTCTCAGCCTGGAGGATGGATTCACGAAGAAGAGTACCGAGAGAAAGTCATGGAGCTCATCGCGGATGAGAAGCACAAAAGCGATGGCACTAAAGTCTCTTTTGCAACCTTTTTCAAGCCTACGGCTTTCGAGTCATCTATCAAAACTACCTTGGAGTCTGTTGAGGACCTTTATCCTGAAAATTTGCGGCCTGCTCTGGGTTTGACACCTGGTGTACGCAACGCAGTCATGGAATACGACCTCCAAGATCCTGGAGAAACCGAAGTAGACGAGCGAAGGCTGGGAATGATGGATCACGGCGACGATAATGATTTCTCATATGACTCCGATGAGGAGGTGATGCGTGAAATGGAGCTCTCACAGAGAAAGAAAGGAGACGTGGCTGAGGAACCGCATTTAGAGTCCAAAGAATTGCGCACAGTCGATGTAGATACTGTGGCTAAGAACCCTTCATCAAGCGAAACACCACCTCAGGATGTATGGGATTCCTTTGATGATCTAGAATTGAACGATTCCGAAAATCAGGAGAATGAAGCCAACATAAACGAGGCCAATAAAATAATTTCAGAGGAGGTAGAACACTTCGAGTTTGGCACATCATTGTCCTTTGATGACCTGTATGATCTGGAGCCCGGACTTGGAGGAGGTCGTAATAAGCGCTCCGAGTCGCCAACGTTTGATGCCAGTATTTCGAATAAGCGTCGGAAACTGTCTTTCGATGGCAAGGTTGAGACCAATCTAGATCATCAAAGGACAGGTGCTTCAGCCAAGAAGTCAGGGTCTTTCTTCGCCATGGTGGAGAAAGAAATTCCAGCTTCAGATTCTTTCACGCCCACAAGCAGAACCATCCTCGATTCGGAAAAGTTAAAGATAACTGCCGCCAGATCAAGCTTACGAGAACCTCAATCTTCAGCTATTCCAAGAGCATCCCAGGAGTCAGTCAGGTTGATTCCAAAAGCACAAGACTTGTCACTCGTGTTCCCAGTTGTGAAAGATCCACATGATCACAATACTGTGCTGAGGCTAAGTCAGAAGAGTGCCTCACAGCCAAGCCCCCTTGACAAGAAGAAACATGTTTCGTTCGACCCATCTCATCGTTCCAGTCCAGGCAACAATGGTCAGTCTGTTACGACAAGAGATTCTTTCAATACAAATTCTTTTACATCCTCTACTCTGGTTCCCAAAGCATTAGCAAACATGAGGAAGACCTTTGGCGAGGTTGGCGAAGGCTTGATCTTGGCAATTAGTATTCCACCACCGACAGCAAGTTATGTCACGTCCACGATGCAAGAATATGATCTACCATCTATGATATACCAAGATGCATTCTTCAGTGACGAGATGGATGTTCCTGATCGACCACGAGAATGGGCTGGCCGAGAGTTCAAGCTTGAGAGTTTATCGGTTCCATTTTTGGCAGAGTTCGACCCGTCAGGTACTTCAGAAGCATCTTGTGGACAAAAGCCCAACATCATCCCAGATAGAGCAAAGGAAGAAAATGCCTACAAAATACAGAGGCGTAGTTGCACTATACAGAGTTGGGAGATTGGAGATCCTCCACCAACATACGAAGAAGTAGCTCGTTGGGCCAATATCGAAAAAGAGAAGGCACGAGCAAAGAACAGACTCCATGTTGAGTC
Source organism: Margaritispora aquatica (assembly GCA_007644065.1). Taxonomy (NCBI): domain Eukaryota; kingdom Fungi; phylum Ascomycota; class Leotiomycetes; order Helotiales; family Discinellaceae; genus Margaritispora; species Margaritispora aquatica. The sequence goes on along the minus strand of VJWN01000006.1, from coordinate 1,366,882 downwards.
TCGCTTAGCAGCAGCATCTCCTGCCAAGGGTAAACTTTCTCAAATAGATGAACCAACACAAAAGAACAAGCATGGTTTCAAATACACACAGAATAAAAAGACAACGAGTGTGAAACACGAAGTGCAGTATATGAGCACTATGAGTCTTGAGGTTCATGTTAACACACGTGGGAAATTCGTACCAAATCCAGAAGAAGACGAAGTGCAATGCTTGTTTTGGTGCTTACAGTCTGATAATTCTGGGCTTGAGAGCAATGGATTTGTCGAGGGTACTCATGTTGGTGTCGTCGTTCTCTCAGAAGACGGCGAGATGCCTAGAAAGATCGCCAGACAAGCTGCGGTTGAGGTTCAAGAAGAATCTACAGAGCTGGATCTCATCATCCGGATGGTTGAGATTGTCCGGAACTTTGACCCAGATATCTTGACTGGCTACGAAGTCCATGGAGGTTCATGGGGATATCTGATCGAACGAGCACGCCTGAAGTATGAGTACAACCTGTGTGATGAATTTTCTCGAATGAGATCTCAATCTTTTGGTCGGTTTGGCAAGGACAGCGACAAATGGGGTTTTAACAATACATCTACAATTCGAGTCACTGGCCGACATATGATCAACATCTGGCGAGCCATGCGCAGTGAACTCACCCTTTTGCAGTATTCTATGGAAAATGTTGCCTTCCATTTGCTACATCGACGCATACCTCATTTTTCTTGGGCCGACTTGACGAAATGGTACACGAATTCAAAGCCAAGAGATTTAGCGAAGGTTATCAATCATTATGTCGCAAGAGTTCAGCTCGATCTAGAAATCTTGGAGCAGAACGAATTAATACCTCGAACGAGCGAGCAAGCTCGATTGCTAGGAGTTGACTTCTTCTCTGTCTTTTCACGTGGTTCGCAATTCAAGGTCGAGTCGCTGATGTTCAGAATTGCGAAGCCAGAAAATTTCGTACTTGTGTCACCAAGCCGGAAACAAGTCGGCGGACAAAACGCATTGGAATGCTTACCATTGGTCATGGAGCCTCAAAGCGCATTCTATAATAGCCCTCTGCTCGTGCTCGATTTTCAAAGTCTGTATCCAAGTGTGATGATTGCGTACAACTATTGCTATTCAACATTCCTTGGTCGAGTTGTGAATTGGCGAGGGACAAATAAGATGGGCTTCACTGAGTTCAAACGACAAGAACGGATGCTTGAATTGCTCAAAGATCATATCAACATCGCTCCGAATGGCATTATGTACACCAAGCCTGAGATCCGAAAATCTCTTTTGGCGAAAATGTTGGGAGAAATCCTTGAGACTCGAGTTATGGTGAAAAGTGGTATGAAGGTGGACAAGGATGACAAGACCCTCCAGCGACTACTTAACAATCGACAATTGGCGCTGAAACTTATCGCTAACGTCACATACGGTTATACATCTGCATCGTTCTCGGGTCGAATGCCATGCTCGGAGATTGCTGATAGCATTGTTCAGACAGGTCGAGAAACCTTGGAGAAAGCTATCGCTCTCATACACTCTGTCAAGCGTTGGGGAGCAGAAGTTGTCTATGGTGACACGGACAGTTTGTTTGTCTATCTCAAAGGTCGCACGAAAGATCAAGCTTTTGATATTGGGGAGGAGATCGCTAAAACGGTTACCAATATGAATCCACGACCAGTAAAACTAAAGTTCGAGAAAGTCTACCTACCTTGTGTTCTCTTAGCGAAGAAGAGATATGTGGGTTTCAAGTACGAGCATAGAAATCAGACTGAGCCAGATTTTGATGCAAAGGGCATCGAGACAGTTCGGAGAGATGGCACACCTGCTGAGCAGAAGATCGAGGAAAAGGCACTCAAGATCTTGTTTCGGACTGCTGATCTGAGTGAGGTTAAACTCTACTTTCAGAAGCAGTGCGAGAAAATCATGAAAGGTTCTGTCTCTGTCCAAGATTTCTGCTTTGCAAGAGAGGTCAAGTTGGGCACATACAGTGACAAAGGGCCACCGCCGCCAGGCGCATTGATTAGTACCAAACGGATGCTGGAAGATGCTCGTACAGAACCACAATACGGCGAGCGAGTGCCATACGTAGTTATTACTGGAGCCCCAGGTGCTCGTCTAATCGATCGATGTGTTGCCCCAGAGGAACTTCTCGAGAATGATCATAGCGAACTCGATTCGGAATATTACATCTCGAAGAATCTAATCCCTCCACTTGAGCGAATTTTCAACCTGGTCGGAGCCAATGTGCGAGGATGGTATGACGAAATGCCAAAGGTCCAACGTATTCGAAGAGTAGACGCCAATCTACAGCTTCAGGGGCAATCAAAAGAGCTCGGTATCAGTAAGAAGACTTTGGAATCATATATGAAATCTTCGTCATGCCTTGTGTGTAAGGACAAACTTGAGCTCGAAGGTCCCATTTGTGAGAAGTGTCTTGCGGACAAGCCAGCATCGCTGCTCTCATTAAGAAGCAGACTCAACGCTGAAGAAAGGAAGTTCATGGACTTGCAAAGAGTATGCCAGGGCTGCTCTGGCGTGTCGCCCTTGGAGGAAGTGAGCTGCGATAGTAAAGATTGTCCTGTATTCTACACGAGGACACGGCAAAAGGCACGATTGAAGACCGAGCAAGGTCTTGTCGAGCCGGTTATGAAGGAGCTTTCTGGGCTGATTATAAACATGAGTGACTTGGAATGGTAGGACAGGATGCATTGGGTGGGAGCATGGCATGGTTGGATAGAAGTTCTGCATAGCGACGGATGTTTGGGGTATTGTTTCACATGGGAATTTTAATGGATAAGCGAAGGATAGATGGATGAGAGACGAAGATGTTATGAGTTAGATGTAAAAGATACCCAATTGTAATATATAAGTCATCCCATGTGTCAAGTTTTTCTGAAAAGAAATTCATCTCCAAATCTCGAATCTACAGCAGCGTTTGAGGCGGCAATGCGAGACATCAACTGGTGACTGGATTTGGGCGAGTCAAGACACAGGCTCATCTCAATCCCCCACAATCTTTGCGATTGCCGAATGCTGATTGCCGTGAATCATGACGTTGACCGCTTCGCACCTCAGGTGTTGCTGGAATATGTCCTCACCTGTTCAATGCTCTCTTGTTCGACTTAAATTTTTAGCTCGGGTATAATCAATGTAGTTCTTCCTTTGGACAAGTGCTCGAATCCAGATGCCCACATTCTCATCGTGCAAACGTTAGTGGCCGGTTTCAGCGTGTGTTCATCCACAGTGCGGGCTTGCGGAGCGCTTGCAACGGTCAGCCTTGGAACCAGACCAAGCTCCAGCCTCAAGCCTGACTACTAGACTAAGCTTCAAGTTGTCCTCTTGCAGACTTCTTATGCTGCATGTCATTTGCGCAGTGAAGACGCATCTACAAATGCCACGATGGTCGGTCTGCTGGGCTTTCTCTTGATTTACATTCTCGGAGGCCTTACACTCATTCCGCTGGTCGTTGCCGTCTTCCTTACCCATGCATACTTTACGTTCCCAGTCCATGATGATGCTGCGAAGAGGGAAGAAGAGCTCAGCGAGATAGTGGAGGACGGAGATGATACGGATGCTATAAAACGGGTGCAGAACTCTCTAGCAGAGAAGTTTCAATCGAGAGTGAATACGGAAACGGAGACGTCGTCCGGATACTTTTATTGTTCGAGAGAGTATATCGAGAGATGGTGGGAGGTACAGGGCAAACCACCCGAGAGGCCAACGCCTGTTGGATCCGCGACGGTGTCTGCGGCCAGCCCAAGTGTATACCAGAGCATGTACCGGAGTATATTTGAGAGGAAACCGACTGGAAGTCCGATCGAGAACAAGGGAGTAGGGAAGCCGCAGAAGAGGGGTGGGAATTACTTCTATATTGTCCTGAGGTAGGTATCTTTGCTAGAAGACATGTGAAAGTACTGATTTTTCAAGACACGGACACTTAATGTTGTTTGACGACGAAGAGCAACTCGAAGTTAGGCATGTGGTTAGCTTAGCTCATCATTCGATCTCTTGTTATTCTGGAGGGGACGAAACGCCCGAAGGAGAGTTGTTCATCAAGCGGAATGCATTATGTCTGGCAAGACGAGCAGATGTGGGGGAACTCACACCCGATGGAACTCCATCCAAACCATTTTTCCTATACTCGGAAAACTGCTCTACAAAAGAAGACTTCTATTTTGCTATGCTCAGGAACCAGGAGAGAAATTCGGACTCGAAATACAATCCACCAGTTCCTCTGCAATACGATGTCAAGGACATCATAACTTTAGTCCAGAAACTACATTCTTCCGAGGAACAATTGCAAACTAGATGGATCAACGCTGTTATTGGTAGAGTGTTTCTAGGACTGTATAAAACCCAAGAGGTGGTTGACTTTGTGAGGTCAAAGATCACCAAGAAGATCTCGAGAGTCAAGACACCGTCTTTTCTTTCTAAGATCTCTCTTCGACATTTAGACATGGGGGAAGCAGCTCCAGTCATCACGAACCCTCGCTTAAAAGACTTAACTGTGGATGGTGAGATGGTTGTTGAGTGCGATGTTAGGTATTCTGGGAACTTTCGACTAGAAGTTGCCACCACAGCACGCATGGATCTTGGAACACGGTTCAAAGCCAGAGAGTTCGATCTCCTGTTGGCAGTTGTGGTGAAGCGTGTTGAAGGCCATGCCATGATTCGCATCAAGCCACCACCATCTAATCGTCTGTGGATAACATTTGCAACTGTTCCAAAAATTGACTTACAAGTCGAACCGATTGTGAGTGCAAGGCAGATCACGTATACAGTGATTTTGAGGCAAATCGAGAACCGAATCAAGGAGGTCATAGCCGAAAGTCTCGTATTTCCTAACTGGGACGATTCACCATTTTTCTCCACTGAGGGCAAGCCTTGGAGAGGTGGCATTTGGACAGATAATACTGGTACTCATAAACCAAGCGATCCTAAATCAGAAGCTGCCATGGGAGGTGATGTCGATGAAGTTGCTAATATCGATTCTCGTAAAGGAGAAAACTTTCAGTCTGACGATTCGGAATCAATATTGGACCTGCCACGGATGGAGAAAAGCCTGACTACACCTCCGGAAAGCCAACAAAGTGGTTTGCATGCACGGAAATCTACGAAATCAATGTTCAATATGGGAGGATCCAAAGGCAACGCCTCTACTACTAGCATTGAAACTAGGGCGTCTGCTCCCGAGGTGCCAAAGGTCTTTAGAGCTGGGCCTTTTGCAAGTGTTTCATCTCCAGTTGTTAGCACGGATGCAACACATGCGGACGCGGTCAAGTACTCTAGTACTCCACCAGATCACAGTCACGCAATGGCTGCCGTTGCAGCATTATCTCAGTCACCACCACAGTCGTCCATTCTCTCGGAATCTCCATCACGCTCATCCCGAGTCGACAAACAAGGCAGCTTGTCCTCGGTCTCCTCAACTGGATCAAATAATTCTGAAAAGGAAGTTGACCAGAATCTCACACCGCTTCCTACTCATAGTCTTCGTGACCCTACCCCTGATACTGCCTCTACTTCATACCCTCCTAGCCCTTCAAGTATTGGGAACGCCTCATTTCGATCAGACCAGCAATCTGCAAAGGCATTTGGGAACGACCCAAGACGTGAGAACTCTACCTCGTCCTCGTCAGCAAAATCAGCATCATCAGAGACAACGAAACGATTGACCCTCGCAGCTGTATCAAATGCTGCGGCCAACGCAAAAAAATGGGGTTGGAATGCACTTCAACGACAAAGTGAACAACGATCGAGCACTACAGAGGAGGCGCCAGCGCGACCTTTGGTAATGGGCCGTGGACAGCCACTGCCTCCACCAGGTCAACCTCTACCACATCCCGAGAAGAAGACGAAAACTGCTCCAATACCTGTGCCGAAGCGAAAAGCTATTCCTCCACCTGACTTGCAACCCAAGAGGAAGGAAATTGACAGCAAGACCCCCGAGCGAGGTTCTCATCATCATTCTGTACCACCTCCTCCACTGCCAAGAAGACGAGGAAGTCCGAGAGGAAGTGGTTCCAGCGAAGAGGAAGGCCTTTTCGTGGTTGCTGCTCCTGTCGCAGAACTCTCAGAACCTAACACGCCTTTGGTCGAACAGACTCTGTCTTATATGCATCCTTGGGTTGATGACGAGGAAGAGGAAGAAGCTAAGCCAAGCGCCAAGAACACATCTCATGATATCTTTCCACGTGAGCCTCCTCGGCTTCCAAAGAGGAGTCCTCAATCCGAGGACAATGCGCCGACATCGATAGAGAAGGACTATGTGAATCCACCATCTCCCAAGTCTCCTCCACGATTACCTAAGAGGCGAGTTCCTACTCGTGTTTTGTCATCGAGTCCCGAAGAGGATAGTCATCATTTACCGTCTTGGGTGGCAGCACAGGAGGATCAGGCTCGGGAGCGAAGTAATTTGGTAGATGAAGATGGCGGCATATGAGGATCGTACGACTTGAACTGTTTGAAATGGGAATCGAACTAGAATGAGGACATGTGGTTTTGTACAAGCATAACATCGGATTGGCGGGCAAGATTGGTTGGAGTAGTGGATAAATGGTACACCTGAATTATGGGGGCATTTGCGGTGTTGGGAATGGACGAGGCTTGGTATAGCACTCTGGAGTTTCGGAGGCACATATTCTTGGGTTTGAGAATAGAGCTATGTGCAATTGATGTGCATCTAGAAATAAAGTATTTGTTAAAATGAGGCATTCTTCAGCAATGTTTTGGTAGTGATGTCAGTTAGTGTTTCACTTCTCCTGCGACTTTATTCAAAGTGATTCTGTTCAAAATTCAATTGCTTTTTGCGACTCAACAAAAATTATGTCAAGCTAAAGAATTACGTCTATTCTTCTCCTCCAGTTCTATCTTTTCAAATGCTGGTGCCTTCCACCATAGTATCATAAGCTTTTGTACAACTCGCCGCTTGCGCCGCCACATTACGCAGCTCCACTCGCTAAAAGTGAACCCAACACCAACTGCAAGGCCGCCGCCGTTCATGCAAGTTCGACGACCTTTGTATCAATTAACTGTCACAAGCTCCTCACACATTCCTTTTGTACAGTTCTTTGCTTTCTGGTTTTGGACATTTCCTGAGAATATTCGTGCGCATTGAGCGCTCGTCAATATGGCAACCACTCGCAATACGGATCACACCAAGTCAGTATCTACCTGTTGGGGGCATCTTCGTGCGCCTGTTTCTACTTTGCTCCCTTTTCATTGCAATCACTAATTGCGCCTTTACAGGTCCGAAAGTGAGCTTGCGATCAATATCCGGAAAGCTACGAGTATCGAGGAGACTGCCCCAAAGCGCAAGCATGTCCGGAGCTGTATCGTGTACACATGGGACCACAAGTCCTCAGCCGCCTTCTGGGCTGGCATGAAAGTGTGAGTGCCCAAGATACTCGCAGTAGGCTCAGGAAGATCTGCAGCATAGTTATAATGTCTAATTCCGACAATACCGAGGGTTGGGGCAATGGGCAGAGGAGGCTGACATGTTCACTTTCTGTATAGACAACCTATCCTCGCAGATGAAGTCCAAACATTCAAGGCCTTGATTACGGTCCATAAGGTTCTGCAGGAAGGTCATACTTCGACTCTGCGTGAAGCAATGTCGAACCGGAACTGGCTGGAGAGTTTGAACAGAGGCATGGCTGGGGAGGGTATGCGTGGATACGGACCATTAATCAAAGAATATGTCGCATTTCTCATGGCCAAACTATCTTTCCACTCTCAACATCCAGATTTCAATGGCACGTTTGAATACGCAGAGTACATTAGTTTAAAGGGCATCAATGACCCGAACGAAGGCTACGAAACGATCACCGACCTCATGCAACTTCAAGATAAAATTGAGCAGTTCCAAAAGTTGATTTTCTCGCATTTCAGAAGTGGTGGAAACAATGAGTGTAGGATTTCTGCGTTGGTCCCGTTGGTACAGGAAACATATGGCATTTACAAGTTCATTACTAGCATGTTGAGGGCTATGCACACAAGTAAGTGTGCAGGAGTTCATGTGGAATTTCACAACTAACGCGAATTAGCAACTGGTGACGATGATGCTCTTGAACCCCTCAGAATGCGATACGATGCCCAACATTATAGACTGGTCAAGTTCTACTACGAATGCTCCAACCTTCGATACCTCACAAGTTTGATCACCGTCCCCAAACTCCCACAAGACCCTCCAAGTCTTCTCTCCGAGGATGATGCAGCTCCAAGATTACCGCAGCGGCCTAAGCAAGAGATCGAGAGAGAAATTACACCTCCGCCTCCAGCACCAAAAGTGGACGAGCCGGGAGAAATTGGAGAATTCTGGAAGACTGAGCAAGCACGGCAAAATAGAGAATATGAGGAGCAACAGAGAGTCCTTGAAGAGCGACAGCAAGCTCAGTTCTATGCCCAACAACAAGCTGCACTTCAAGCGCAGCGTGACTTCGAGGAGCAGCAGAGACAATTGGCCGAGCAGCAAAGGCGAGAGCAGGAGGCACTTCATGCACAGCAATTCCAGCAGCAAACCCAGGGACGTATGGCGCAATTAGAGCAGGAGAACTTTGATGCACGAGCTCAGTATGCCCGAGATCAGCTCATGCTTCAGCAATACGACCAGAAGATCAAAGCTTTGGAAGGCGAGCTTGCCAACCTTCAAAACAGCTATGGGCAGCAAATAGGCAGCAAGGACGATCAAATTCGAGCGCTCCAGGAGCAAGTCAACACGTGGAGGACAAAGTATGAAGCCCTTGCAAAACTGTACTCCCAGCTCCGCCACGAGCATTTGGACTTGCTCCAGAAGTTCAAGAGTGTGCAGTTGAAGGCTGCTTCAGCCCAGGAAGCTATTGATAAGCGTGAGAAGTTGGAGCGAGAAATCAAGACTAAGAATCTTGAGCTGGCTGATATGATCCGAGAGCGTGATAGAGCTTTGCATGAGAAGGATCGTCTCACTGGTGGAAATCGCGAAGAACTAGAGAAGCTGAAGCGCGAGTTGCGAATGGCTCTTGACCGTGCGGATAATTTGGAGCGGAGCAAAGGGACAGAACTGTCGTCTATGCTTTCGAAGTACAATCGGGAGATGACGGATCTTGAGGACGCCCTCCGCAAGAAGTCACAGGCTCTTGAAGAGGTTCACTCAAAATACAGCGAAGGTGGCTCCGATGCCGAGCGTTTGCTTCGTGAGAAGGAAGAAGAGCTCGAAGTCTATAAGCAAAGTTTGGATGATACCCTGATTAGACTGAATGAGCTTGAGATGTCAAGGGGTGACACTGATCAGGCACTGGATGGCGAGATTGATGCTATGCTCCTTGCCAACATTGACAAGATCAACGACATCATTGATTCGGTGCTACAGAGTGGTGTCCAGCGAGTCGATGATGCATTGTACGAGCTAGACTCTTCTATGCAAGCTGGTAACCAAAATGCAACGCCGTCATATGTGTTGTCGCAAGTTGAGAAGGCATCTTCAAGCTCAATGGAATTTGCTACTTCCTTCAACAATTTTATCGCTGATGGGCCAAACAGCAGTCATGCAGAAATTATTCGGACAATCAACGTCTTTGCTAGCTCTATTGCAGATGTTCTCAGCAATACTAAAGGTCTCACCAGACTTGCTACTGATGACAAGAAGGCCGACCAGCTCACGAATGGGGCCCGTCAATCTGCGTTGTCAACTGTTAAATTCTTCCGGGGTCTCCAGAGCTTCCGCCTTGATGGCATGGATCCTATGCAGAAGACTGATGTGGTCATTAATTGCAATAACGACGTTTTGATGAACTTGCAAAAGTTGAGCAAGCTTGCTGATACATTTGCGCCTAACAGCGGAAAGTTGGTAAACAACAAGGGAGATCTCGGTGACCTTGTCGACAGCGAGCTGAACAAGGCTGCTGATGCCATCAAAGCTGCAGCAGATCGTCTTGCTAAGCTCAAGTCCAAGCCAAAGGATGGATACTCAACTTACGAGCTTCGCATTCACGATTCAATTCTGGATGCTGCTATTGCTGTCACCAATGCCATTGCAAGATTGATCCAGGCCGCTACCATTTCTCAGCAAGAAATTGTACAAGCTGGCAAAGGAACATCTTCGAAGAGCAATTTCTACAAGAAGAACAATCGTTGGACTGAGGGTCTCATCTCCGCCGCAAAGGCAGTCGCTTCCTCGACCAACACTTTGATCGAGACGGCGGATGGTGTTCTTTCTGGTCGCAACAGTCCAGAGCAGCTTATCGTCGCTTCTAACAATGTCGCTGCTTCAACAGCACAGCTGGTCGCTGCTAGCAGAGTCAAGGCGGGCTTCATGAGCAAGAGTCAAGAATCGCTGGAGCAAGCTAGCAAGGCAGTTGGTGCAGCATGCAGGACCTTGGTCAGACAAGTGCAGAGCATGATTAAAGATCGTGATGCAGAGGATGAAAAAATGGATTATGGTGCTTTAGGCGCGCATGAGTTCAAGGTTCGGGAAATGGAACAACAGGTATGTCTTTATTGTCACGCACGCCCAGTTCAGAATGTTCACTAATTCACCACAATAGGTCGAGATTCTACAATTGGAGAATAACCTGGCTGCAGCAAGACAGAGGCTAGGCGAGATGAGAAAGGTGTCCTACCAAGAATAGGCGAGGAAAGGTGATTAAAGGTGTTGGAGGATTGTACATTTAAGATGGTAATGCTGCGTGGTTGGAGGAAAGGAGCTTTCTAGGGTGGTGGATGGGTTGGGAGGATGAGGTGCAACCTACCTGCCTACCTATTTATTCGGAACCTATTCTAGTCTAAAAATTTCACGACTGACCAAATTCTTTTCAAACCCCATCGCCGATTTCGTGACGCCAGAACCCCCCAAAAATCATTTTGCTGCGATTTCCTCGTTTGTAAGTCGCCAGTAGGCGCTCTGTGCTTTCTGAACGGAGCGCTGACCGATACCGATACACGCGAGGTAGGCATGTACGCTACCTTACCTTACCTTAATCAACGTAGTGTCACCCACCTTTTCCCCCAGAACCACGAAAATTTTCTCTCCTGGCTCCATTGACGCCCTTTGGTGTGATGTGTTGTGAACCTCTCTTTTGATGAGGGCTGGGGGATGCATATATTAAAAGCTGTGCCCACCTTGGGTCGTGGGTCCTCCTCCTCCTCTTCTTCTTCCATCTCTACTTCTACTTCGTTTCTTGTCGATGAGGTACTTACTGCGTGGTTGCGATGTGGTTGATGGGGCCGATTGATGGATCTCCTGGGTTGCCTTGGTTTTGCTTGCGGTGTCCTTCCTTTGGCTTCGACTTGGACTTGCTTGGGTTGGGTTGCGGCTTCGGACTACTGGAACTGGATGCGTTTGCTGGAGATGACCGACTGACAATACAGATGATGCAGGATCGATATGCGCTTGTGCCATTGATGGTTCCTACCGCTTCTCTACAAGGAATTCCGTCACTAACTTATTCCTGTTCGTCCTCTCAAGCTGCGCTCAAGTTATGCATCAACGGCATCTGACACTTCAGTGTGAAGGATGAGAGTGCAAATCCCGGATCCTTTTTTATGATTACGGATACGTGGAGTAGGGTATCCTGGATTCTAGCAATAGCGGATATCAATCCAACGGCTAGCTACAGGTAGGCAAGGTAAACATATCAGCAATAGACAACTGAAACTTTCGTCAATCTGTTGTTTTATACTTCAATTTTGGTGTCTAGCTGCTCTTGCTAGCTACTTTTCCAACTGCCTGCCTTTGATCTGGCAAGTCGATACTTACTTGTTACGTCGATTATTGCTTTCATCTTAGTCTTTCATGCGCATTCAAGATCTTCCTCATGTTTGCCTTCGGCCACAAAATGGGGTATCCAGGTAGAGATACCGGTATTACACTGTCTAACCTCCTTAGATTTTGGAGGAGCCATGCGACGCCATTTATTCCTCTGTTATCTCATTCCTGATGTATATTGTGGTTGGTTGGGGGGATGACATTTCCTCTTCGATCTTCACAATCCCTCTCTCGGGAAGCAGATCGAACTCTTCTTTTGCCGACACACCTCCTCGCAGTTTGGGGGGTGGGAATTCTGCTGGGACCACTCAGTATCAGTCCACACTGTTGGTTACAATTTCACTCCCCACAAATGTTGGTTGTCAGCCAAGTTCGGAGGTTCCTCCGCTAAGTGGCTGCAGATACAGGACCAAACGGAATATGACAACATCTACTACCGAAACTAATTTGCTGCAATTTGCAGCATCATATTAGAACAGCAACTCCAACATAATCCATGTTTTCTTTTCTTTTTCTTTTTTTTTTCGCTTACCAATGTTATTGGTCGTGTTATAAAGAAACACGGAATGGTCTGGTCCTATCTCATGTTACAACGAGCAACACGGGATCTAGACTCTTGAGCTGAAGATCGATCCTTACTAGGGACAAGGGTTAAGATCCAAGCAAGGGATAGTATGACTATCCCTTTAGACTGAGCCTCTTGCAGGGGATGCACGGGCAAATCGCTGCAGCTCACAAAGACGTTTCGTTGCATTTGACAGACTAAATAAACAGCATTGCCGCTCAATATGACCAAAGCTCATTCCTCCCGCCCCATAATTGCAGCATATGGCTCGGCATTTTCCAGTGGCTTTTGATGACTGCTAGGTATGACAAAGAACAAGACAAAGGACCCATCATCGATATGTGCTGAACAACATCTTCCAACTAGCAATATAATCCTCGAACCTTCGTAATTGGACTGTTTTCAGTATTGAGTCTTGAGCTGCTAGCTGTCAGCGTTCTTGGAATCTGACAATATCCAAATATCTATGTGAGTTAGGATTTGAATCATATCCCAGAAGGAGTCGAAGTCCTAAAGATCACTCTCAACATAGAAATGAGGTGTCCCTGCTATCGTAAGGCCGACCAAAGTTTCAAACTCTGGCTTGAGCGATCTTTACCGGCAGGCCTTTTCCCACCCATTTCATGTCATCATGGGCAGTTGTACGTTTGATGGCAAGTTTGATCTTTGGGCACCAAATTGCGCTGTTCCACCACTTCAGCATGGCAGGCTTTACTTCGAGGCGCGGCCGCATCAAGCACCAGAGACTGCGTAGCTGTGATGATGTGGACATTTCTTTGGTCAAGAAGGTGTTGATGCTGCTGAATTTCTCCTGCTACAATCATATTATTCGTGATGCATTACCCTCAGGAATCCTGCGACTGACATTTATTAGTAAAGACAGCAACCCAGACAATTATCTATAGCTGCGACGTACCTGTTGCCACTCCGTTCCCAGCAAAGGATAATATGTGTGGCTGAACAGATCTTCTCCATAAGATCGCACGTACAAGAGCATCAATTTGACCACCTTCCCATAGACCTGGTAGTGCCCGTTATCATCCTTTGGGAAAGTGTTCACATTTGCAAGCTGTTTGTTGAATGAGATTCTGGCAAGTAGACACTTCATGTCCCGTTTGAATATATTCCTGTCTGATCAGCTACCAGCATTCTAGAATGGCATTAAGACTCACAAAGTTCGTCAGCTGTTTCTGTTGGCGCAAGATGTTTTCTTTCGTGTAGTTTGCATCACTTGCTATTGAGGATCCGCTGACTTTTAAAATATGTAGGTAGCGTACTGGCAATACGTACTGGTTACCTTTCAGGTTCATTATTAGTAAGTAAGCTGCGTTGCAGAATAAAGTTGAACTTAACTGCTAGAAAATGATCACGATATCTAAATTCACTTTAGGAACAAAACAGATAGTATTGTGGGTCGGTCTGTAGAAGCCCAAGTATTCACTTTCAGCAATCGCCTTTGGCCCTCGTATTAGCGTAAAACTTAGTTGTGCCTCGCCAGTATATAATTTTCTCCCCCCCACCAACATTCCAAAAATCAAACCTTTCGACGACAAACAATTCTGCGACTTCTTTGCCTCATCGCATCTTTCAACTCACCAATTTGTTCTTTCTTTTACATCAGAACACGTCTTGCTATACTTGTTCTTGATCCTCATCAACAATGGCAACCTCAAACCTCCAAGTAGGACAAGCAGAACTGCCCTTCCAGCGTGGTTTTGATTACCCCGCTCAAAACATGTTTCTGCAGACCATCGATCCTGCCCCTGCCCCGTGCGATATCCTTTGGGCGCAAATCAAGCCGCAGCTCAACCGTTATTCAAGAATTACCATGGTCCCAGACAACAGCTTTCTTACGATGATCAACGCTCCCGATGGTATTACGCAAGCTCAAATTCTTTCACATCTCTACCAGTAAGTTCCTCCATGCAACACCGCAGAAATTAAATTAATGAAATCAACCTTAGGCAAGATACCAATGTCGCACCCATCTTCTTCAGACAGGCTCATATGCCAGGATGGATTTACGTTGGCCCAAGTCTTCTCTTTGGATTTGGCGAGCTTGGCTCTACCTGGGCTCCTGGAAGTCCTCTTCATGTCCGACTCCAGACCCCTCCAATCGCGTTGATCGGAGAAGATGAGCTCAAGATTCGTGATCAGGGTCCTTATACTTCCCAAGGTGCTCCATTCTTTGTCCCCGAGATCGAGGAGGAAGAGTTTGAAGAAGGTGCAGATGCTGCAGACAAGATTCCTCGCCCTCGCAATCCATGGATCATCTATCGCCAAGAGCAATTTCGAGACATGCAAGGTGATGAAGCTTATGGAACTCTCGGCTTGGCAGCTGCCTGTAAGTTAAAGCATCTCCACATCTGCTCCTTGACTAACATTTCTCAGCCTCGATCATCAGCAAGCGCTGGGCTGCTGAGCCAAAGTCTCGCAAGGCAGATTACAAGAAGTACGCAGAGGAAGAGAAGAAAAAGCATGCCGTGTTGTATCCTGGTTATGTTTACCAACCTCGCAGACCCGAACAGCGGAAGAAGCGTATGTCAAAGAAGAGAGCCAAGGCCGAGTATGATCAATGCCTGACCGCTCAAATTGTTCCATCTATCGAGGAGCAGCAGCGCGTTTACAGAAATGCTTTGAAGTATGGTATCATCACACCTGATGAACCATTCCCAATGCGTGAGGCTATTCGAGCTGGTCCTCTGTTTATCGAGGGAGATGAAGACTTTTCGCCCGCCATCCAAGAGTGGAACGATGCAAACACCCAAGCTGGATTTGAAGCTGCCAACTTCGATGATGACTTGTTTGCTGGACAGGAGTTTTAAGTGCCTCTTGACTTTATGAGCTGGTTTTCAATTGGGTCCCAGAAAATCGCCATCACAACAGCTATCCAAGCACATCAGCACCTACCTTACTTATTCGTCAACTTCTTCAGCATGACTTTCTCCTCGGGCTTCTAGCTTGTCAGATACCAAGGGAGAAAGTTCATTGCGCCCGAAGATCATAGTATGTCTTTCTTGTTTATCTACAGTTCTGCAGATCTTCTCCTTGGCACATACATCTCCGCATATTCCACCCATGGATTGTTCTTTATGGACTATCTCCTCTTCAGCTCCTCCGTTTGTTCTTATTTCAATGGCATCTTGTCAGCGATATGGGGATTGAATCGTTCGTGCTTTATTGGTTGGTTTCGGGGATGGGTGCTACCTTGGGCTTCATGGTTGCTCACAGGTCAAGGAAGAAATACTGCCTTTTGGTTCGGCGTTGGGCTTCAACGGGTTCTAATATGGGATGGAGTTGGTGGATGGTTCCGGGAGGAAATGGTTATGGAAATAGAATTGAATGAAGCCTAACCCGTGTACGTAGATAGTTAAACTTAATAAAATCCAAAAAAGGAAGAAAAAAAAAAACCTGCTGTCCTCATTCATGCATCATGATTTCTCTAAACCTCTTGACATTGCTCAGCATACCTAGGCATTCCCTCTTGAGCTTCTCCATTTCCCTTGCTAGCAAAAGAATCTTCAATTGTCGTCTCAATAAGCAAGTCATCATCATTTTAAAGTTAATCCATGGTCTCCAATTTACCCCAGATCTGCAATGCGGCCCGCTCCCGTCCCGCTGTCACGCATGCATGTCAAGTCTCACAACCATCCCTGGGCATCAAGCCTCCTCCATCTTGAAATTCCTCTCAAGTCCACTCACCGCCCTGAAGTTTTGGGAAATTGCAGAATTATTCTGTGTGTGTTGGCAACCATCTCTTCTCAGCCTTACCCAGGAAAATTCTTCTCGCAGGGCTTCGGTGAGTTGGTTGCTGGGGTGGGTCGAGGAGGCTGGGGTGAAGAGTGGCAGGCTTGCGAAAAGTTAGGCAAGGACGGGCAAACCCCACCTTGCCCCCACCACTGTCCACTGTGAGATATCCAGGCACAAAATTGAAGTTAGGCATTTCATCGAAGCCAGTACTGTTTGAGGAAGCCGGAAATAGGTAATTCTTTCAATCTTCTTAATTCTTTCGGATTCTTTACTGAACTTGGCCATCCTTCGAAGGTTTTTGGAAGAGGGAAAAGTGTTGCTGAGGATTGGGTTAGGTTCAATTTGGTGGTTTGGAGATGGCCTTGAAGTTGTTGGTGGGAATGGGCCTGGACATAATTTCGTGTGGGATGATGCACCGAGGAATTACTTGAAAGGAATATAAGAGGAAGTGGAAGAGTAACAGTTGGCTCTATATACAATTCAAGGTGCCTTCTTTCTCAACAGATCCATCTTGTTCCCAGCGCACACCGAAATCAATATTGATGCCCTGGTATCACTACAAGAAAGTAGCAATCAAGAATACCCTGACTTGTTTAGTATGGAAAGAGCAATGAAGCATCATGCTAATTGACATACCCCTCACTGTTGCTTGCTCTTTATTTCTTCCAACCCCATAATCGACAATTTCTACCTACTCAAGCTGTTTCGCAGCTCTTTCCTAGTCAATTCAACAAGATTGAGCACATCGTACAACCACAAGGCAAACTTCACGAGTCTTTATTTCCTCAAACTTCCCCATTCTCTTCATTGTTCCTCAAATATTGCTCGAACACGGCAGCTTCGAATTCAAATCTCACAACGGCCTCACCAGCAAGCAGCAAGGCCCAAATGCATATTCTAGGCCAAGGCAGGTGCAACCGGAGAAAGAGCAATTTTGAGGTTTCTTTGGCGTGCGTACTTCTCATAGCAACGAATCCTCCATCATAACAATACTCGGAAAAGAAACCTTCCAAGTGAAGAGTGTAGCCAAAGGTAAGCCAAAGCCACGAATTGTGAGCACCCAGTGAGAGAGTTCATGGTGAGCTTCAGAAACTCCTTTGCCTATCAAGTTCTTCTCAAGCATCAAAGTCACAGATCTTAATTAACGAGTATCTCTTCAGCTCCTGCGAGCAATTTCTTCCTGTCATAAGGAGAGGACATAACCAACAAACAATCACACCGGAAATAATCTGAAAAGGTGACATCGAAATTCTTCAAACTTTACTCGAAATCTTGACTTCAAAGCACGACTCACACAATCCGGACTTTTAATCAGGAGAAGAAGCTGGAGTTTATGGGACCAAGAAATTCTAACCAAAGCAGGTCTTCGAGCAATACCCTGGGCAATAAAAGAAGATTGGGAAATGGAAGTTTGAGGTGCATGGTTGACAAGTGCTGTGAGATGACCAGGGATTCCAAAGCCCTTGTGGGCAAAGGGCCTAGAGATGCCACTCACAACACTACTATGGGTGGATAATGCTCGAGGAAGAATTCAACCTAAGGAGAGATGAGCTAAACTGGAAGAAACATACGAGGAAGCGTTTTCCTTGTTATTTCTACGTCTCCGGAGCTCTGAATGACCGTGAATTATAGAGCAAAAGGTAAGTCAGCTCCTTAGGATCGCTAATGCAGCACAGTGCCAGTATTGGGGCTGGCTTGGAACCATGAGCCTGGAGCGAGAGCAAGAAGTAACTTGGTGTGTTAGAGAGGAGAAGCAAGGTAAGAGAGGTGAGCTTTGCTTGCTGATTGTGGGGCATGACCGATCCAGGTAAGCTACGGCGAGGAGGAGTTACTCATTGTCACAGCAGAATTCAACCGATCTATCCCATCTTGAAGCGATGGTCAACTGTAAGGGAGAAGAGAAAGTTCAGGAAGACATAATGCGAAGGATTGTGCTCGACTCCGTGGGAGCTGATCACGCTACATAGTTTGAGGAGACGAGGCAAGAAAGACAGCTGGGAGGATAGACAAGTTCTTGGGTGGTGCTGGAAATATTGGCTTTCTTGGTGCTGGTGCTGGTGCTCACACTCGAGAATGTGCGCTAAGAAAGGAGCAAGTGGAGGAGAAAGCCTCTTGGAAAGCTTAGGAGTTTAGATAAATTTCATTTTCAAACATTTGCTCGGTGACAAGAAAACGTCCGTGATATGAATAACGAAGGGTATGAAGCAAGAATTGGAGAATCTGAAGACAGGAAGAGACTGCTCCTAGACATATCATTGAGACGCTTTGATATTTTCTAGCTAATTTACACATAGTAGGCAAGACACCTTGCTAGCTTCTGCTCCTTCGTACCTCGTCTCCTCGAGGAGAATGTGTGCCCACTCTACGACGGGCTTTGTTGTATGTCCGTGTATGGGTTCGTGAAAGCTGGTGGCTATGCTCACAAGCTTGCCAGATTTCGGGTATCTAGACTTCTGTTAGCTATTACAATGCACATGTAGCTGGTTCTCTTACAATAGCGCAAGTAGTATTTCCTCAAACAGTTAAAAGCCTTGTCGCTCTTTGTGGCAAGGAGAGTTGATATGCAATTGACGTACCTAGCTCAGTGCGCCAGAGTGATTTTGGGATGTCTTTGGAAAATCGTGTCGAGAAGTGTGATCGAGCTGTTGAGGAGCAGGTTGAGTCTGTGGTGCTGCTGGCTGTCGAACATTAAGAACCCTTTAGCCTCAAGTCAAGCTGACGTCCCATATCAAGCCAGAATTATGGTCACACCTCCCCTCCAGCAAGAGTTGTGCATGACGAATCTCGATGCGCTGCAGCCAGCTCCTCCAAGGCTCTGCTAACTCAACTCTCCTCCGTGCCAGTCCACTCGCTGCTCCAGATGAAAGTTCCACACCTCCACTGAGAGTTCTTCTCCTTCGCACCCGAAGGTCCAATCGGTCTGGGACACATGTAGAACGACCTCCCCTTATTGACCCCAGGTTTCTTGGTGAGCATGCTTATGCACGGCTCTCCATGCTCGCACTTCGGCACCACCCTCTTTTTGCCGAGCAGCTTCGACCAGCTCTCCTTGGCGACGATGGGGTCGATGATGGATTTCTGGCTGTCGGGATCGAATTTAGCTGGAGATATGGCTTCTGTGGGAAGAACTGAGAAAGATTCGGTTGGGGCGGGTGTTGAGCGGTCTGATGCTGTAACTGAGGGGGCTAGACTCGCTATGTCTGACTCTTCGTCAATTGAGGCTTGGCTTTCTGCAGGGCCATCGACTTGTGGGGCTGGCTTAGGTTTAAAGAATCCCATGAGACTGCTCTGGCTTTTTCCTGATTGGCCTTTTGTAGTTGCTGGTGCCTTTGAAGTTGATCCATTCTTGCCGCGCTTCTGAGGTCTGGTCGCTGCTGGGCTTTCAATGGGTCTTTTGAGAGCAGGCTTCGCTGGGCTTGGCATAGCCTGAGAGTTATTGGTAACAGTAGATTGTTGTGTGCTTGTTAACTCCTCTCCTTGCATGCTCGCCCAATTGGAATCACTTTGAGAGACTTGAGTGGTTAGTGCCTCACTGACTTCTGCTGCATCTTCTTCAGAAGTTGCATCTCCTACAGCTAAGGAAAGTTCCACCTCCCTGGGAAGAGTGCCCAAAATTTCCATGGTAGAGCTCTCTCCTAGCGGCAGTGAAACCTTGGGGGTGTTGTCATCCACGATGCTTTTGGTAGAACTTTCTCCTTTAGGAAGTGAGATCTTCCTGGTGAACATGTCTTTGATACTTCGACGACCATCAAATTCAGGAATCAGCTTGGCTGACAACGGGAGGAGGTCTTTGGTAGACCACTCTCGCTGCCTCACACCGTTCTTGAACATTCCAGCACTCATGACATCCTTGATGTGGACTTCCTGGCCATCTACTTCCACCTTGCTCTTCAACACAGCATACACAGGACAGTGATCTGATCCCATTAGTCCTTCTTGGATATTGGACTCACAGAACCAATCCTTCCAATCCTCACTGCAGAGAACATAGTCTATCCTAGAACCAAAGTTTCCGGGACGAGCATTGATCTTTTGCTCCCAGCAGGTGAACATACCCTTTCGAGTTGGGTGGAAGCCTCTGCAGATATCCCACATGACTGGCTTCTCCCTACCCTCATCTCTTTCTCCAATGACTTTCCCACCGACCAGGAGCTGGTTCAACATTCGTCTTGCTGGAGTAGATATGTATTGGTCGATCGTAATGCCTTGCTTCCTCAATTGCTCCTCGGCATTTGCAGTGTCAATTTCATCCCGGATAATATTCAAGTCGCCTGTCAAGAAAACTTTCTTGCCCATAGCTACTAAGTTCCTCACTCTAATATCAAGAGCGGTCAGGAAGCCTATTCGGAACTCGTCTCTCGTCTCATCGCGATTTGCTGGACAATAAGTGCCGATCAAGACGAAGGCAGGAAATTCAAGCACAACACAGCGACCCTCGGAATCAAGTATCGCTGCATCGAGCCCACAGTCAGAAAGCTGAGAGAATGTCGGATATCCTCCAATTTGTTTGCTCTTGGGAAGCTCGTAGTAGCTTGTGGTCGTATTTGGAAGGGTTAGAGCACCGGTAATGCCTTCTTCAGCTCGGATGGGCGCGCAAACAGAGTTTCGAGTATATATGGCAACTCCGGAATATCCTGTAAAATAAATTAGGTCCTTAATCATGGATACCTTCTGGACAGGTGACTACTTACCCTTTTTATGCTTGGGTAAGCTGAAGTACACATCCCAGCCGGCTAGCATAACCATATCATCTTGAAGATCCTTTCTTTGTATTTTTGCTTCTTGCATGACCACAATGTCTGCTCCAAGGATCTCAAACATAGCCTAAGCAGCTTTTAGAATCATTTCACACAATCTCGGTCTTCCCGTACCTCGAAAGTTCTCTTTTGCCGCCATGGCTGATATCCGAAGGGATTCCTGTGAAGGCTTAATTTATTTCACCGTAGCTTTTCACGCGAGCAAAACTAACCTGATGCCGTTTACTAAGACTTATTAGCATGACATATCTTCTTTACAGCAGCATAACTTACCATTCCATGTGGTTATTCGAAGGCCCCGCTCGTCCATTGTGATTAATCTGTACCTTCAGTCCAGGCAGGATGACACGACATAACCTTCCGACCCCAAGCTCCTAGACCAGCAAGCCCTCAAGTAGCTGTAGAGCCAGAAATTCACGGCCTTCCTTTTGCACGCGTTCGAAATATCGCGAACCTCACTCGTCGTCGTCATAAATCAGGTGACCGTGCTCGGACGTTTTCCTTAGTGTCTTTCCGAGCCGCAATCAACGAACGTACGATCTTCCACCTCAATTGAATCAGACTGCCATTGAAACCACAACAACACACGATGCTTCCTCAAAGAACTCTCCTACGTACCTCCCAGCGCTTCGCTGCTGGTGTTCGCTCTCCAGCTATCCGTACTCCTTTCCAACGACGATTCGCAAGCTCCGAGACGTCTGCCTTCAAGGGTGCCGAGGACAATGCTTTCAACCGTGAGAGAAAAGCCGTTAAGGACCACGCTGGAGCTACAAGTGGTGCGTATCAGTTGATTGTTCTTGGGAGGATTCGTGAAGGCTGATGAGTTCTAGATCTCTGGCGCAAGTTGTCTATCTAGTAAGAAATCCCGAGGAGGGGTGTTGGGAATATGCCTCAAAATGGATGGGAGGTAAACTGACCTTTGTTTGTGCTACAGCATGGTGACACCTGCCTTGATTATCGCCAGTGTCAACGCCTATGTTCTCTGGAATCAGCATTGGGCCCATTGGGCACACATGGAGCCATTGGAGGAAAGAGTTGAATACCCATACCAGAACCTTCGCATCAAGAACTTCTTCTGGGGTGACGGAGATAAGGTGAGTTCCTCGTTTTCTCGAAAGTTGAATAATTGCTGACTAGTGAATAGACTGCCTTGTAAGTATTTCCCAATCTAGGGAGGAGGAGCCAGAGCTTGGAACATGGGGATAAGCTAACATACGTGATAGCTGGAACGACAGCGTCAACTACCACAAGAAGGAATAGAGTAGCGGAGTGAGATTGGTGGGTTTGCAGGCACAGTCACAGGATATGTGCGCGGTGGGAATTGAAGTTGCTGGAGTGGTGGATCGACACAAACCTGTACATTTCTCCTTGAGTCTTTGCGAATTCAGAAGATGAATGTTGGCCTCTTGCGCTATCTGATTGAAGTTTGATATTGCTAATGAGATCTTGTGAGAATTTTGAGGGTTGTGTTAAAAACGAGGAGGATGGACACATGAAGGTTTTTTTTGCATATGCTCTTTGCAAGTGCATGAGAGTGATGCGTGCCAGAAGCGGCGCTATATGTCATAACAAAGCTCTGGTCCCTTGGTGATAGAGCTGGAAAGTGTCATGGACCAACGGCATTTGCATTTTAATAAGTTCTTGCTTGACCACCGTATTCAATTTTTGGTCATCTCAGTTGAACACTTGAAGAAAGTTAACGATTTTGCTTTCATGTCCTCCCAAAAACATGGCTACTAGTATGGAAATCAAGGTTGGAAAATCATTCCTCCTCAGACACGTTCCTCGTCATCTCTGACCCTCAACGCGATTGCCCACAACGTCAACAAACGAAACACCATGCACGGTAAAATCTCCGCTCTGGCTTCTCAACCGCCCACTCTGGTACCTCCAAGGTGAAGGTGAGAACTCCATCCAGTCTTAGAAGTGTCCAGTTCTATGCGAACAACGAATAGATCCGGGTTGAGTAGAGTGAAGCTGCCACTTCGACGGACTTTCGAGCGCCCCAACCACAACCACAACCACAACCACAACCACAACCACGACCACCATGCCCTGACTCCCCGTACTCCCCGCCTCCAAAAACGCTCTACACACCTCAACAAGGGCAATTCCTTCCCTAGACCAGCGCGACGCGCGCCTGTCCAGGGCAGAAATTCGCACAAGTAGAGTTCGTGGCCACGATCGCGCAGGAAGTGCGGTCGTTGCCTCAGATGGAGGCTCCAACACCTCCCTTACCCAGCCCTCCTCAAGCGAGCTCTCCTTTCCTCTCCTCTCCTCTCTTCCCTTCACCTCCTAACCTCTTGACCAAAGCACCTCACACACAGGGCAACTTTGTATACTACGTACAATTTACTTACAACCGCGTGTTTGGCTAAACTCACATTTTTGTATAGTACTATAGTCGAAGATCCTAGCCTACTAGACCACTAATCACTTGGCGTAGGAACTCAAAATCTGATTGTGCTTAAGGATTAAACACAATGACAAATATTAAAACACCACCCCAAAGTACGCACCCGTCTCATCAACTGAGCAAAAATTTGGACCAGCACTTCTGTTTAAGCTCAACGCTTTGAATTGGGAAATGAAGCCCCGCGAGGTGGGTGGGGCTAGACCTTAGATGAGCAAAACAAAAAGTTAACCACCATTTCAACGTGCTTGCTCTCAAATATCATAAATCATCTCTATTTTCAGGGGTATCATATACGCATGTCACCATTCCTAACCCTTTCCCACCAGGCCCGCCTCTCTCTTTAGTCCCAAGTACCTCGTCGCACAATCATTAGCAAGGACCTCATCCCCTAGGACCCTCAGCACCGCCCCTTTCTTAGCCATCATCTCGCACTGTCCCAGCACATCCTCAACAGCAGAGTACTCGTCGAAAGCGCGATCCATGAACCCCAGCGCCTTTGTCAGATTTTCTTTGCGTTTTAGATTGCCCGCTTCGGCCTGCCCAGCCATGCCCATGTATGCGTCCACGAGGAAGGAGTATAGCTGTGCGTTCATGGAGCAATTCTCGCACTCTAGGGCACGAGGGAGGACGGCGATGAGGACTTGGCTTGAGGCCTGGAACTCAGAGAGCGAGGTGAGGATGTTGGCTATGGCGCCCAGGGCAGTCCAAAGGGCGGGGATGAGGCGGGCACGCCAGGCGATGCTTGCTGCTCTGACGGCAACAGAGAAGCCTTTCTGTGGACGACCAACTTTGTCGAGTAGTGATGCTTTCAGAGTTAGAAGCCTAACTCGGAGATTGAGGTCTTCGCCGTCTTCTTTCATGTTGGTGGCTAGTAGCTCAATTTTCTCGAGGGCGCGACCAAAGTCTGTTCGGCGCATCAGGTAGTCGATGTGAAGGACATTGATCTCGAAGGCTAGATCGGAATCCGAGTCGGAGCCACTGCATTGAAGTAGTTGTGAGAGGAGCTGCTCTGCTCCATCTAGATTATTGTGGTGAAGATCTCGCTTGAGGCGGAGGATTCCCCTGTACTTCAGCCAGTACTGATTAGCTTTCCAGGAGCGCAAGGAGTTCTCGTCGAGAGACTCCAATCTTTCCATAGCTTCATCGTAGTGACCTTTCTCGGTCAGTAGGTGAGCAATCCGACAAGTGAACCGTAACGTATCATCGAAGAGTGCAAATCGAGCATGAGAGTTGAGGAAAACATCACAGTACTGCTTAGATAACTGAACAACCCCTAGGCGTCCCCACAAAGAGGACTGCATAGCCATCTGTGGACCCATCATACTCCTCAGGTTCTTATCCACAATCAAGTGGGAACTCTTGAGGATGTTCTCGAATGCTGTCGCCACGCTCTCACCATTAGACATGCCAAGCTTTGATTCACTCAGTAAAGAAGAACTCCAGAGAGTCCACATGCCAGTCTCTTTGGCCTTGATACGTAAGAATGCCAAACCATCCCTCTCATTGCCAAGCATGTTAGTCGAGTCAGCTTCCTTGATGATCTTAGGATGTGCTTTGCCGAAATGATAGAGCCAGTTCAAGGCAAAGTTCAGACAAGCCATATCTTTGTGCTCTCTGGCTGTGGAGACTGTTTCCAACATGGCAGCTACAGCTTCGTCATAGCAGCCGAAATCAGCTTGGAGAACTGCAAGATTCATCAAAGCATATTGATAAAATGATCGATCCCGGTTGTTCATGGTATAGTCGAAGTACCTATGTAGGTTGTCAAAAGAAGTAGGGTAGTCACCAGCTCGCCATGCATCGAGGAAACTAGACGAATTAGCATGAGTTCTAAGACGAAGATGGGCCGCTTACTTGAGATAATGTACTAAGCTTGGTGTTATAACACATTTTTCGAGGACCGATTTGAATTGACCCTTAATCTCTGCAGGCATCCTATTACCGATTTCTGTCTCCGTTAGCCAATAGTCATTTCTCTGCTAGAAGTCACTTACTCTGCATCTGCTCGACCTGAAATTCCAACAACTTCTCCACATCATCCGTGCTGACTCCCCCCTCTCCCTCATCTCCAATACTCAATCCACCATTCGCAACTAACTCCAACATCTCCGTAGCATCCAGACCCCATTCCTCCTCACCTTCCGCAAGCGCAACATCCCCAGCCCACCTCCCCATCCTATCATGTCTTCTCGCCATATAAGTCTTCGAGTCTTGCCTCCACCTCGCAAAGCCCTTCCATAGCTCCTGCGCACGATTGAAGTCTAACCTGTCGAATTCAACCTTCGACCTCCGCACGAAACTCCCAAATGGCGATGTGCGAGACAAGTATATGGTATCCGGCAACGGAGCAGGCAATCCTGCATCCGCGTCCCTCTTCAGCTCATCCTTCGTCTTGACCAGTAAGTTCGAGCGCACAGCAAAGAATTCATGCAAGGCATGTAAACTATCCACCGCCCACAGCTTTTGCAGGAAATAGTCCCATAGCGTCCTCCCTGGGAGACCAGCGGCTGCTGTATGTGATGTGAGGAGAGTTTCGAAGTCTTTGAGGTCAAGGATGAACGGTAGAGACACACTGTTTTGCAAAAGCGGGGTTGGATCGCGGGATTGCGCTTTCACGGTGGCGGGGAGGAGCTGGTTGATGATGAAGGAGAGGATTGGGATTGTGGATGCGGTGGGTACGATGCCGTCGGTGTAGAGCTCTATTAGAGCCAAAAGGCCTATTTTCGAGGGCGTGAGGAAGCGTGTCATATTTGCGGATTGAGGTTAGAGGAGATCTCGAACCGTAACTCCATCTCCTACTTATTGAGAGGTCCTTGAAGGTGAAGATGGAGGGGAAGTCGCGCTCGGAAATCCTGGGGAGACGCGACGGCGGGATGATCCTTGGCATCAACCACTAATGTCTTTTTAGAACATCCATGGGAGAAGTCGCTGCAGCAATTGCTGAGCTTTCTATCTCAATGAAATGAAGGTGCTTTGACTCCAGACTGACACAGAATTTGAAGTTGTACATATAATTTGTCGACTTGGTCGAATCATACATAGATTCCTACTTATTTATAAGCATCCATTCTTTGTGTGTACAGTATACGGTCTATTCTCTCAAATTCATTGCATGCTCCTGTAACGGAACAGCTAGCTACCTTTAGCAGGCATGACTAAATCGACCTTTCGTCATTACCTTGCTGGGCCCAAGGCAGTCCTCCTCATGATATCGATGATTCACACTTCCCACCTCCTCAGCAGGCAACCATCAATGCAATCTCGATGATTCCACTAGACTCGCCATTTCCCAACATGCAAGAGGTAGATACAAATACACACAGGTAGTGCTGTAAAACAATGTCTTATCCACTTTCTAAAGTGCAAAAAAATCAAACACTACCTACTTGAGCAGCAAATCAATATCACGCTTCCATTCTCGCTAAAGACCCAGACATACAACAGTCAAGAAACAAAATCGAGAAAACTTTTAAGATGTGCAAAGAAATCATAACGAATTTCACCGGGTGCCACTGCTCAACGCACATAATCCACATATGCGCCTCGCATGTTCAGTATATACGCCTCCAGAAACAGAATGACAACCTCCCGTGCTCTAAGCTGAAGGGCAAGAAAGTCCAAGTTAAAGGACGGGGATGTCGAGCCGATGTAGACTCGGGGAGGTGCGAGAGGAGGAAACCTATTTGGGTGTTTGAGCGAGGTGTTGAAAGCGAGGAGGAGAAGGAAATGGAGAAGGATGGGTGGTTCAGTGGCGAAGATGAGGAACTGGGTGGGGATGAGATGGAAGGCGAGGAGGAGGGGGGAAATGGAGATATACAAGGTAACAATGATGCTAAACCGAACGAGACCTGACCTACTGTACTTTTTGCCGAGGTGGGTTCTCTCCTTGCACTCAGATCATCATTTAGACATAATACTGTACATTTATACAAGACCACAGTCCCAATAGCATCGTGATCATCACTTCCTCTTTCCCGTCTCCTCATCTCCCCATCGAATCTTCTTCCCATGCGCACTCTTTAACATGCCCTGCTCAGCCCTCCCATCCTCTTCTCGATCCACCTCCCTGAGCCTATTAGTCGCCCAAATCCTCTCCACACACAACTCGAATTTGCCCGGCACACGGTCAATCAGCCCAATACCCACGGTCCTGACTTTCTGCCTCAGTAATTCTGTCTGTGGCTCAACGACAATCCCATGGTTCGTCCGCACAAACTCGTTCCACTTAATCAGCACCGTCTCCCACTCGCCTGGCTTCCGTGCATACAAGCGATGCTGATGGATATCCGTGGGGACGATGGACTCAGTCTGTAGGTTGACGAAGTACTTCCTGCCGTCGGATTTTATGCGCAACGCCAGGAAGGCGTAGGAGTCGATGTCCCAGAGCGACTTGCCGAACACAGTGTACCCTTGATCAAGTGTCCGAAACGCAGCGTAGCCTGTTCGTTGGATGTGCGGTTTATTGGGCGGTAGATCGATTGATATCGAGCCATGGAATTTGGCGTGCCCGTTGGGGTTGTGCGAGCCTGGCTTTGTGCTTTTGGAGGGGGAGAATGATGCTGGTGGGATGTAGTCGAGGTGTGCCCGTGAATACCCACCTACATCGCCGTCCGACATGACCTTGCAGTCTTTTATGGCTTCGGGAGTATGGAATGAGTGTAGGTGGTAGGGTTTTGTGGGACTAGATATCCCTTCTGCTTTTAGTGCTAGAGAGAGTTGTTAGCTTTGTTGACTTTGTCGTTCGAGGAGGGGAATAGCTTTGAGGATATTATACCTATGACCGACAACCGTTTGAACTCATCTAGACTTCGGCCAATGAAGCCTTTTGCTTGGAGAGGAGTAGTGAGCCGCATTGTGTGTGTTAGTTGTGAGGAATTGCATGTACTCTGAACTGGGGAAGTAGTTGAGACAGGACTTTATCGATATCATCACCTACATTTAGCTTTGTGAGCTAAACGCGGCAAGACCCTAGCTCGACGCGCTCGGATCCGAAAAGGCTCCAAGCTCACGCGATTGAGGCTCAACGAAGTGGAGAACTTGCGTAGTTAAACCTCTTTATAACGTCAACAATAGTTATTGCAGGCATTGTTGACAGTATCATTGTTAAAGAACAAAGATTGAGAATACCTATATAAGGCCTATCTCTCTCTATGCTTTCCTTCGTTCTCCTCAATAGAGTTCGACCTAGATCGATGAGCTCAAAGAAGTATCTTTGCTGCAAACACACCTTCCTGAGTCTTTCACGCTGCCACCAGCTTCGAGATTTCATCTCGTCTGTTGACTGCTTCCACAATACAGCGTCTCTCTACTTTTGCTTGCAGGTTTCCTGTGCTGCATTTCTCCTTTACATTTTCCTCCAAACAGAGCATTGCTTGAGGCTGACTGATCGAGTTGATCCCCATCACATCATGCCTAATCACAAAGCAGTCTGGTTTCTAGGCATGCTTGCTACTGGTGCTTGGCTCTGATAGACCACTCGGTGACTTGGAGCCAAGGAAATAGTTCTGTAAGTTGTAAGAAGTCTTTCTTTCTTTCTCCCCTGTACAGGAAGTGGTTTAGCTTCACAATGCTCCCGCGAAAGTCTTCTTCTTTGCTCTAGTTGCTGTTTACTTTGTAGAAATTTTCTAGCTCCTTTCTATTTTCAAGTGCATCTGAGATTGAAAGGTCGAGTTTGCTTTGCTATTTTCTTGCGCTGTTCGTACTTTCTTTGCTGAAATTCCTCCAGCAGTCACAACCACGTGGAACATGCCAATGCTGGACAGACGAAAACTCTTGTGTGGCTTCCAGACTTCTGCAGCTCGTAAGACCATGTGTATAGCTCCAGTGCCTGTGCCAAAGGTGGTGTAGAAGTAGCATTCTAAAGGCTAGCACTTTTTGCCTCAACCCAGCGTGTCCTTGTCTACGTTACCTTGGAGATGTTGGCGAGGTAGTATATATGATTCGATGACAGTTGTAACAGTATTCTTTTATATTCAGAGGCCTGCTTCATTCCATCATAGCTGTCAGTCATAACTCCTTGATGTTATTTCTATGACAATAAAGACGAATACTCACCCAAGCTGCACAAGATTGTAGATCCAACGTTTCTAGTCCGGTATCTTGTCATGATATTATCCTTGAAGTATCTTGAGTGTATTCAGGACATAGTGCATTGACTTCATG
This sequence comes from Margaritispora aquatica, assembly GCA_007644065.1. Taxonomy (NCBI): domain Eukaryota; kingdom Fungi; phylum Ascomycota; class Leotiomycetes; order Helotiales; family Discinellaceae; genus Margaritispora; species Margaritispora aquatica. The sequence goes on along the minus strand of VJWN01000006.1, from coordinate 1,337,509 downwards.
ATGATCGTATGCTCGCTAAACCAGCAGCATCAGCACCAAATTGGATGACATTGACCCCAGCAGTTCTGCGCTCAGTTATCATCCTCGTCCCATTTCCATTGTATGTACGAGCTTCCTCACCCAAGGGCAGTTGCTTCAATTTCAGACGTCGTGTGACATGTACGCCAACTTTTGGTGACCTCGTCAATTCCAAAGAATTGCTTGCCAGTGGCCCGGCATGACAGCTGGGTGAAATGAGCCTTGCAGTCATGGTAAACGTGATGTCGGAATATAGTTTCATGTATATGAGTCCTTGTCTCTTTGTCCAGGAATCTTAGCAGACGATTGCAAGTCTTGCTCGAATTTTAGAGCTTGCCTGGTAATTCTCTGCACTCAGAGAGTGAGCAATTCATGCCTTAAAATTCGCTTGCTAGCCGAGCCGTCGTTGACTGCACTTTTCCATGGTTCCATCACATCAAATTATTGGTCCTGCGCAAGGTCGAAAGGGATTGAGGTCTTCCTAATTATAAATCAGCAGTATTCTAGATAGCTACAGATTGAGGCACATACTCCACGATGATAAGTATGCAGCTCGATCGTGTTCGTAGATGGCCAGCTTGGTCTTAAGTGATTTCAAGGAAAGGCAGGTCGGAGTCTGTTGAGCCGCCTTCAACCAGTGTTACTTGGTGTCAAGTTCCGAACGTGTAGACTGCTGGTAGCTTTGTGATTCTCTTTGATGCGCAGTCATAAAAGATACGTGTATCCTTAGTTTAAACAAGGTAGAGGTAACAAAAGTGATGTTGCCAGAGTTGGTGATTGCGTTTGGTCGTGGGTTGGTGGTGCTTCGAGTGGTGCCTCGTAGAAGCATCCCAACACCAGCACTTATATTTGATGAAGCATTCTTTCAGATTGTATCTAGTCATGCATTCATAGGTTTGATTTATGTATCTATATAGTTGTAGTATACCTAAGTAGATCTGTCCAAGACATCATCATCCTTCATCACTCTTCATTGTTGTAAGGTTCATGTACCTATCTCCTTGGTCGTCCTTGCCTATCACCTTCGCTCCTTCCTCGATCGGGGTCATCGGCATCCACCCCCACAGGGAAAGGACCCCTTCTACCTTATTCTACCGAACGCTGAAGCAAAATTGAAGCAAAATCGAAGCATAAGAGACAAACACTCCCAGTCTAACCTCGAATTAGGAAAGCGTAACACACAAATATCATCTGATTTCGCTTGGAATTGGGCCCAACGCGAGAACGCTAAGAAGTATAAGAAGAGGCCTTTTCCACCACCAAATCCTTTTCTTTTTTTTCTTCATCACAATTCAATTTCAATACCACGATCGTTTCTCGACACTCTTTACTTGGACTGTCTGCTACCCCAGCTTTCTACTTCACTTCTATTCACCACACTCGTTCAATCTCAACTCCCATCACACTCAATTCAACCCATTCCATACAACCTCCATACTCGTTCATAATGTCTTCTTCTACTGCTACCCCATCTGCTTCCGGTGCCTCGAAGAAGGTTGGCTCTGCTTCTTCCATCAAGCATTCACCAGCAAGCACCTATGGTGGCAGTGTTGCGTCGGACGTCGGTGATGGTATCCCTCCAACTCCTGTTGATGGTACGTTGATATTCCATCTCTCCCCTTCCTCCTCTTCACACACATCGTGTCGCATTCAACCACACAGCATATCGTGTCCAATCCCTCCACATACCCACCCACACCTCAGACTGTGGACCTCCAGACACTCAATTTCAACAAATGGTTGTCAACGCGCCTGCTAATTCATCAACTCACAGTAACCGCCGCCATCCTTGGAAAGTTGAAGAAGCTTACCGTTGAGACCAAGGATAAGAAGGTTTCTGTTGGCATGTATGTACTTTCTAACCTCTATTTCCTTGACAGTCTCTAACTCTGCACAGTTACTCTCCTCCATTTGTTCGCAATGGTGCTCAAGGGGCAGTCGAGGACCCTTTCACATCTCCACCAGCTCGTGGCTCTGGTCAGCGCACTCCGACTGGTCCAAAGAAGTCCAAGTCTGTCATCAGTGGCAACTGGCGCTCTGGATCAAGTGCTGGCTCTGGTTCTGGATCAGCTTCTCCAAGCTCCGGTCGTGGCAGTGGACACCATGGTCGCGTTTACAATCCCTTCGTCGCTGACACTGGTGCACGCTCGTCTGTCTACCTAAGCCCAATCGTCCAGTCAGAGGATGCCCAAGCTATCTATCCACCTTCCAGCTGTGTTTTCGTTGCCAAGCAAGTTCCCATCCATCTTCCTCGTGACATCAAGTCTTAACATCTTCTTAGTCTCCTTCAGTCAGAGAGTGATGAGGCCCTTGAGGTTGCTGTTACCCGAGTTTTCCGTGAGTTTGGTACTGTCTTTGTCAAGATTCGTCGTGATCTCAAGCATATGCCTTTTGCCTTTTGTCAATACACAGTAAGCTCCTCCTCCCCTCTTCTCCTAAAACATGAGCTAACCGAAAATCAGAATGACCTTGCTGCTGAGAATGCCATTCGTCTTGGTCGTGGTCGTATGATCAGTGGTCGCCCCTGCCGATGTGAGAAGGCAAAGGCTCATCGTTTGTTCTACTTTGAACGCAAGTATGGTGCTTCTATCTCTCGTGAGGAGGCTATCCAAGTTCTTCGATCTTATGGCACGATTGAGTTCTGCAAGTATCCTACCCCTGTTGAACGTACTACATACAACCTCAATGAGGGAGTTATTGTGTCTTTCCAGTTGTACGAGGAAGGTCAAACTGCTCTGCAGGTATGTCTCACTTTGCATGCAAGTCTTCAACCCCACTAACATTCTCAGGCTTTCCGCAACCATGAGGAGTTCAAGATCCAATCCATGGCCAACTTGACTTCGTCTCGAGGAATCCTTGCTCGTCAATCAGATCCCGCCAACCGTGTCTATTTGGAAACTTATGAGCTTGATAGACGTTCCATCTTCGTCGGAAATCTTCCAGTTGATGCCGATGAGGCCGAAATTGAGAACCTCTTCAAGGCTTATGGTCAAGTTGTTCGTGTTACTATTCACCAGTCCGAGTCCATCATCGATGGTAAGTCTTCCACAGCCATACTAAATTTCTCATACTGACTTTCTCCAGCTTCTCAAAAGCACTGCTTTGCTTTCGTTGAATTCCGCAACTTCCATGTGGCCAACCGTGTCTTGGATGAGATGGTAAGTTGGTATCCCCATGTCCCTTCGCAGTCACTGACTTACTACCAGAACTATGTCGACCTTCGAGGCAAGACATTGAAGGTTTCTCAGAAGGATACTGAGGGAGCCAAGTCTCGCAATGTTGCTCGTCGTCAAACCATTAGACCATTGGTCTCGACCCCTGCTCGCAATGTCAACTACCTGCCTCCAAGCCCAGCTCGTATTGTTGTCCCAGAGCAATCTCCGACTGGATACCCTTCTCCTGCCTATAATCCATATGGCAGTAGCCCATACTACAATGGCCAACAATGGGGCATGTACCAAGGTCAAGTCTATCCCATGGCTCATTCTGCTGAGTATTCCGCCTACTGTGCTTCTATGCAGGCACACCACATTGCCTATGGTACTCCTCATCCTGCTTACTCTGGTAGCCCAAGCTACAATCCTGGTACTCCAATGACCGCAAATGCTGGTAGCCCAACTCAATCTCACTTTGGTTACTATCCAGGATACCACGCCTCACCATACTACAATTCTGGATACTACCCACCAATTGCCTATGGTCAACCAGTTCCCTTCACCCCAGCTCCCGAGGAGGCCCCTTCTGCAATCCCAACTCCAGTTGGTGAGGTTGCTACTGATGATACCCCATCCGAGTGAGCACTTGATGCATCAACTCTGCCTTTGTCGCTGCTGACTTGCATCTTACCTGTCAACATTCTCAGACTCGCTCTGAGATCGCGGTCATTGCATGGTCATCATGAAATCTTGCGGGATGGTTCACATCTGCTCTTTTGTTTTTTCCTCGAAACATCTGATGATACCCTGGCTGCTTGTAACATGGAAACTTTGTCAATCTTCGTTTTTCCCTTTCACCGGTTGAGATTTAACACTCTCCTCACAGATCTTGTTGTTGCTGTTTGTACCTAGCTCTTGTTTTCGGTGGATGGCATCGGTGTTCACAGGATTGGCGTTCTGAGATTGATTGACTGTGTCTTGCTCCTTCGGCTCTCACAACTGTTGGACAGGCGGGTTGGTTGATAGGATAACTAGGGTTGCTTTGGCTTCCTCGTGTTCGGTCGTACCACAAAGTGTTTGATAGCTACCAAAAATTGAAGGACTATTCTTTCATACTTGCTTTTTCTTGTGATTTGATTGTGATTGTGGCTTTGACGTTGAATCTGATTATGATATCTTGGGTTGGGGAATCTTCTTTTCATTCCTCTCTCCTCCCAAGGCATTTCTTCTTCCTCTCCTCCTTCTCATCTCCTTGCTACTCTTGAACTTTTTCCTGCTTGACATTGTGAAATATCCACCGCCTACTCTCAAGGCCTTGAAAACAGCCGCATCATTCTCACACTTAACTTGGCAGAGGCTTAATTGGCATGCATACCTGTCTCTGAGCAAAGCATTCGATGGGGCTTGAAGATGCATACTTCGCCAGCGTGTCTAGGTAGGCTTTTAACCTTACAAGTCTTGAGTCTTCTTGCTGATGATATGAGCGGTCTTGCAAGCTTTTACATGGCACATAGGTACTTCTTTATCGACCCAGGTGGGAAAGCAAGTCAATGATGACTTTTCTGATGAGTGAGGTGATTGAGATGAGCACCGAAGGGTTGCCGCAGGGTTTAGGTGGGTAGATATCTAACGAGTGGTAGCTATACCTAACGCTGGTGAGATTTGCCGGTGGCAGTAATTGGATGGGGATTCTTGCCACTGGGTGAGAGAATAAATTGGAGTAAAGCAAGGAAGAGAGGACACTTTTCAGTCTCGCTAGATAAGCGGGCGAGAAAGTGCTTTGGATTTCTAGGTAAAAGATTTGGGAGGTTTCGGGTGAGAATTGAGAGATGAGAGATGAGGTGTGATAGTAGTTCTCAATATCTTGAAACTTGGGGGCGGTTGAAATTAGGTATCTCGGGCTGAGTGGACGTATACGGAGATATATAGGCGTTCTTCGAGTTCGGTGGTCTAAATTGCTGCTCGGTTGACGTTGTGCTAGCAACTTAAGAAGATCGGAGAGACGAGTATGTGATTTTAGGGCGGTGGTCAAATGTTTGTTATTGTGCTTAATCTTTAAGCACATTCACATTCAGGTTTTGAGTTCCCAAGCTAAATGATTGGTGGTCTAGTGGGCTGGGATATTCGACTACGGTGCTGTACACAACTGTGATTCTGGCTAATTTAAGCTTGCCATTGAGCTGGAGCATGTTGCGTTGTGCTGCGTGAGATATTCCGGTGCAGGAGGATGGCGAGGCGAGGTGAAGAGAGGAGAGCTCGCTTGATGTTGGTAGGACGCTGATATGCCCGATCATATGCTTCGCTTGACTTACTTGATTCCGGTATAGAGCTGCCTAGTGCTCGCCAAAACCCTCTCAGCGAACGCAAACGGTTGGGCAAATGCGAGTTTGGGAAGGGATAAAGTGTGAAGTCTCAGGGAATGGATGCTCTTTGACTAGACCAGACTACTTGCCAAACCAACATACATAGCGCGCTCACACCCCTCACAAAGTCGTAGTATTCCACCCAACAACAGTGTAATTACTCGGCACCGCAGTTCTCAACCAGCTCTCCCCCAACTTCGCAACCAACGTACTCTTCAGCGCCTCAAAGCCAGCCGTAGTCATTTGACCTAGAATCGGTATCGCCGCTGAGCCCTCGCAATCACTGTGCTCTGCGCTTGCACCGGCAGCGGCGGTGGTGCCGCGCTTGAAGTTGATGCCTATGCTTACGGTTCCGCTTCGTGGTGTTAGCTCCTTTACACATGATCCCAAGATGCCTAGCAGAGAGAAGTGAAGAAAGGGTGTGAAACGAACCAATTGTACTGAGCTTGCGCAGCCCTAAGCTTACAGATCGAAGCAGTCTTGCAATCGCTCGTACAAGTGCTCAAATCGTAATCCCTCGTACGCCTTGCATACCAAGCCTGATAGGCCGCATCATCACTCTCAAACAACTCCGTGACATTATGCCAGAAAGCAGGCGTGAGCTCCGCACTCGCGGCCGTGACGGGCGGCGTCAAGAGACTTCCATACGCCTCCTTGACACTGTACAATTTTTGCCACGTTGGGCTTGTCTCGTAAGTTGGGGACGACAGGTTGGCGTAATAGACGGTGTAATCTAGGATGGCGAACGTGACGGGGTCAACGGAGTAGGAGCGGAAGGTTGGATGGCCGGACGTGGGAGTCAGGGCGGGCGCGATGTAGGATACCATGTTTGCTGTTCCGGCAGTGGGGGCGGCGGGGGTGGAGTAGGCGATTTCAAACTCATCTTTGTGGGTGTGGCCGTAGAAGACTGCTGCTATTGTGGCGTCGAAGCGCTGGATGATTTGATCTGAAAAGTTAGATAATGCGAATGTGATTACAGTATAGTCGGGAGCTTGCCGAAGTATTGAGATGCATCATGAAATGCATCGGTTGAGCCAAGAGGCATATGTCCTGACTGGTGTTAGCATATTGATCAAGTAGTATCTATATTCAAAGAATTTAGAAGCTTTGAAGTGATCCGAGACATCTGTAAGTCTCGGGGATTTCCAGGAAATTGAGAGCAGACTCAATGTGCCAACTTTGGTTACACATTAAAGACTGCTCTAGTATGGCACGAACGAGTGCATATCTAATATGGCGAACTCGCCAACAACAACCGCAAAATGACATAGAAACGGATGTCCAACAAGTGTCACACCCGTGCTTCTTTCAATGTGCCACTGATCGTTGTGCACCAAGGGAGAGCTAGAATTCCAGCTCCAAAATAAGCAAAACGAACAGCACTCACCCATCAACCAAACCCTTTCCTTCGCAGTCTCAGCAGCCTCTAGAGCACCAACAAGCCAAGCAAGCTGTCCCGAGGGATCCCTCTCCATAGTCTCCTCATACAGCCAGAAATTTTGCTACCTCAAATTAGCCATCCTCTCTCTCAGCAAACCCTCAACATGACCTTACCTTATACCAAAAATTCGTATTCACACTAATCGTCCTCAATCCGCTTGAAGTAAGCACAGAGTACGAGCCAAAATTGCTCTTCACCTCCGCCGCCGCCGCCGCTCCGATCCAAGACGCCCAGTCCGACGCCATGGCATCGTACGTCCATTGGCTGGAGATGGTGGTGTCGACTGCGGCGGGCGGGAAGGAGTTCACGGGGGCGACGTCGTGATTTCCTACTACGGCGTAGGTTTCACCGAGGGCGCCCATGCGTGTGTAGGCGGAGTTGAGATCGTTTGTCACTTCGGTTTCTGGGGCTTGTGGTCAGTCTTTTGGTTTGGGAAAGGGGGGTAGAGGAAGTGAGTCGGGTGAATAGATACCGTTGACGAGCCAGACGGCGCCTTCGACGACATCGCCAGTGAAGATGCTAAATTCGTAAGCTTCGGAACAAATAAGACTTGGAGCAAAGCTCACGTGAAGCTCCTGCTCGGGACAAGAGTCTCAATAGCGGAATACAAACTCTCCTCTAACGTCAGAGGAGAGTCACAAGTATGTTCTCCCTACCCACTAATTAGCTCTCATCTCCCAATATTTCCTCACGAACATCATGTGAGACTCACAAACTTCCCAGCCGGATACTCCGTAACGCCCACTGCATCCGCACTCGTATATGGTCTACAGCAAATATTCTTCGTACAGTTCTTATTCGCACCGGCCTCATAGCTTAAATCAATATGAATATCCGAAATATGCACGACCTGGATGGGCGTCTTGCCACTGACAGCTGGACGCTTGGTCGCTGGTTTGGCAGTCATGGGAACGGTGTACGCCTCTACGGCGGGCCAGGGACAAAGACCAAAGACCGTGAGGCAAAAGAGCTGGGAGGTGCGTGTGCCGATCGTCATGACGCGGAGGTCGTGTGCGAGAATGGGACCCTCGAGGGCGATGGCGCCGGTGCAGACATCGCTGTCGTCGACGCCCTTTGTTTGTTGTGTGAGTGGGTGAATTGGTTATGGCGATGCGAGAGGGAGTAACTCACGGCTAGGATACAGACTTCTGTTATGACTGCGACGAAGTCGTCGTTACCGAGATGAGCTAGAGTCTTTAAGACGATCAACAGAGCCTACTCAGTATTAGCAAGCTTTTATTTCCAAGTCTCCCCTTTGTGTCAGTGGATGTAAAGACTAACGTTACAAGCAGTGCAAGTAGCTGCATTCTCAACATCCGTCAAGATATCCGAGATGGTGTCACGCTTTCCAAACGCAGTCAAAGATCTCTCTGTCGTGTCTGAGATAGCCAACGCGGAGGCGAGTACAGGCAGGGCAAGTGATGCCGATTTGAGTATATTGAAGAACCTCATGATTGCAAGCACGGAGACGACTTAATAAATGATTCGTGCTAAGACCTCGAAGCCCATGAAAATGCAAGACCTGTAGATGAGCGTGTCCAGGAAGCAAACAACTATCTATCCGGGGAGGATAATGACCAACTTATATCCTCATGCCCCTCCCTCCACCCTTCTTTCCAAATCAAAGACTTACGTCCTCACCAACCCTGCCCTATATCCTACCGTACCCTGCTGCCCTACGCGAGTGGGAAACATAGAATACTATACAAACCTCGGGACTTCCCTCACATCCACCGTACCTACCTACATAATGAAAGCTTATCCCGCCTAAAAACAACCATCGAACGTCAATCACCATGTCCCAACCAGCGATTCTCGCACGCCACGCCATGCTCATACGAAGACAAGCATCTCGCGAATCGGCAATGTGTCTCGATCCAGGGGTGAAAAGCTTGTTTCCCCCTGGCGAGTGTCCGGGCGTGTCTCCCGATGTGGGAGGTCGTGACCGAGATGTCGGTCGGTGGTCCACTTTTGATGTGTGAATGACAGTTGTGAGTGACCTCGACATATAGGGTAGGGTAGATGATAAACTGTGGTGCATATTGCGGTGACTTTGTGCATTTACTGGGGGCAAGGAGAGGGGAAGGGCAGCTCGGATTTCTTCTGGACATTGGGGATTTGAATTGCCGATTGCCGGGTCCTATGCACTTGCTTTAGAGACTTGAGAACATGGTGAGCAAGCAGTAGATATTTGTGCATGATACGAGGAAAAATGGATGAAGGAATCATTGAAGGAAGGAAACAAAAGGAGTACTAGATGCAGATGAAAGCACAACTCGTCAAAAGATCGGAGCAAATGTGATTAACCCTAAGTCCCACGAACCTTCCGGGTAGACAGTAGCTCACACACTTTGCTAGAATCGCCAGGATCAACACACACATTCCAATTTCTTGTAGCAACCCGATACCAATGGAAGCAGAGCATACCATGCTTTACCTCGCTTGCGCCAGTCTCGAACATACCGCTTCAATAAGTCAGGCACGAGAAAAAGCCGTGGTGGTGTAAGGAACACATACCATTTCGTACAATGCCTCCTTTCTCACAAAATACATACTCTACAAGTCCGTGCCATTCCGTGCCTAAACGCCATCCCATTCCATGTCTCCATACCATGCGTGCATGCAGCCGACATCCATACTCAAGAGCATCGGAGAACCCTATTTCTTATCCCCAAACTTCTGGTGGATGGCCCTGATCTGCTCCTCCACATTAACATTCTGCACCATCTCCAGCCTCCTGTCTCCCTTCTCCAACGGCGTGCCGTCGTACCCATTAGCGGCTCTCTTTCTCCTCGCTGCTTCTTCTTCTGAGATGGGCTGGCCGGTCACGCCGTCAAATAAATCGCTACGTGAACTTGCGAGACGTTTGAGGTTATTTGCCACGTCTTGGGTTGAGAGATTGGTGGTAGCGAAGCGGCTGTCTGCTTTGGCCTTTTGCTCCTTCCACCTTGGATCAAGGAGTTCGACTACGAGAATAATTAGCATAGAAATTGAGTAGGTAGCTTGCATGGTTGACTTACTTCGCATATGCTCATCGAGCTCGTTGACAGGCATTTGTTGACGACAGTTCGGGCACATCACCACATTCTGTCTATTTGCCGCTCTTGCAGCCGCTCTCGGCACATAGTTCTCCTTGATCTTCATCGGAGCAGCATTGCCCTTCGCTTCCGCCTGTGCTTGCTGAGTTCGCTGTCTAGCCTCAGTTCTCTCACGAATGCGTTGCTCTTCTTCATCCTCTTCCTCTGTATTCTGCATACGTGTGTCCTGGTATTGAGGTTGGTAGGTTGGCTGTGGAACTGGTGGAGGTGCCATTTGGTAGGCTTGTTGTGGATAGCTGTTGTTGTAGTAGTCGGTATCCTCTGGCATGGCTTCCTCAATTCGCATGTTGTGTGAATTGATCGACATCATGGCTTTCTGGTCTAAGGAAGCATATTGCAATTCCGACAATGGAGTTGGTGGCGGTAGGATGGCCTGGTCATCTGCTTCCGTGAAGACCACAGTCTCAACAACCACAAAGTCATGCCAATCAATTTGCGCATATGTCATCTTCTCCTTCTCAGCTTCCTCCTCCTTCTTAGCCTTCTGCTCGTCCTGGAACTTGAACCATTCCGCTCGCTCCTTTGCCCGTCCCAGAATATGAAACTTGTCATCGACGTTGGCCTGTAGCTGCTTGATCCTCTGCTGCTGAAGCTTGCCACCCTCGCCATCCATCCCCCCAGCCCTCAATAGTGCGGTATACTGATCGATCAGGCGTTGGAAGAAACTATGCAGCGTATGATTTGGGCGCAAGAAATCGAACTGAAAGTTTCCCGTCTCCCTCTGAGACAAAGTCGTCATGAATTGTCTTCCATTCTTCGCGACAAACAAAGCTGTCAATCGCACAACCTCCAAATCCTGCGCGCTGATATTGGGCATGCGCGCCGAGAACACGAACTCGGGCGGTTCAGGTGGTCCTTTGGGTTTCTCTGCCTCCGCCTCGACCTCTCCTGCGCGACCAGCAGCGACAGCCGTACCCCTTCCTTCTCGAATCTCGCTCAATCGCCATAGGTAGTATGGATTGTACGCGTCGTTTGTGCTGAGGAACGAGAATTTGGGGTTGGTCCTCTCCTTCTCTCGAATGCGGTCTATACTAGTCAGCTGAATGCCATCTTCACTTTTCAGATTCTGCTGTTACCTTCAAACACCAACCCATTTCGCGCGACGTAACCTGCTGTCTTTTCAAGAATGGCTGAAACTGAGGTTAGCTATGGTTCTGTGGCCGATGGGAGCCTTTTACCTTTGATCTCTCGCGGAGGCAACACAACACCCTGGGGAGCCTTGATCTCCTCAAGCATCGCGATCGCATCGCCATTGGTAGCTGAAGGAGCCATGATGGATGGTATGATGTATGAACCGGCTGTGAGCTCGACTCGTGGGGAAATTCAATGCAAGAGAGCAATTGACATGAATAAATTTGCAGCCTTGTGAGAAGTGACCAATCGTAAGCTTGGCCTTGCGTGAGAGGTCTGGTTGATCGGGTACGGGAGCACAAACAGACTAAAAGACTATTTACCTGACATGATTTACAAAGCACCAAGTAATAATGAGACCAAAGAATGATTTCAGTATTGAAATTTTAGTTTGGTGAAATGAATAAATTACATCACAAAGCTTTATACTTTGATTCAAGTCACTCATATCTTCACTTTTGAAATCAGGCTCGAGTATGAAAAATATTGACATCAATGTAGCCCATTACTTCGTCCTGTCCTGTCATCCTTCTAGTTTATATGTCCATGTTGCCATACCCCATAACCATCTACTTTCTGCTCACGAGCTCACATAATTATACCCGTGGAAAAAGCCCACGTATCCCTCAAACTCCAGGCTCTTCATGGGGCTGTATACCACCAAGGAACCAACTCCCAAACTCCTGTGCTTTTTCGCTTGCAAACGCCATCCTTCTCAATACACATTAACTTTTCTCTATTCAAAAGCTTACTCAAATGAGCCTGGGATTGTTAGTGACAATCTCTTTGGCTCTTCCTTCTCGCTATTCCCAGGTGACTGGATCTGTAAAGATGACGTTGATTGAGTAGAATCTCGACTCGAACTTGTTCTCTCTGACGATGATCCCTTTGAAGGTTCGATTTGCTCTTCGGGCTGGATGGTTTGAACTTCCTTCAAGGGACTCGGAGTAGGACTGGCTGTCGCGACAGGTTCTTGTGCGGTTGGCAAGCTTATCTCGATGGGACTGTCGCGAATCGAAACTTTGCTAGTGCGTTTCGAAGGTGGCGTCACGTCTTTTGGTTGAATCTCACCCGTTCGCTCCAACTCTTCACTGATCTTTCGTTCCATCTCTTTGCGCTCTTCACTTGCACTTGTACGGGGGCTGCGTGCCAATTCCGAATGTGCTGGTTGAGCGGGAACAACCCCTCCTCCAACTCTGCACCAGAACATCTGTTCTCGGAGTCTGACGCTTTCTTCCCAAGCTGCTCTTTCACTTTCTTCATCCTCACATCGCCAATGCCCTTCCTTAAGGATACGGAGAAATCCTAGAAAGTCACAAGTAGATCGAATACGCCCAAGGCAGTACCTGCAAAGAGGATATCTCTGAGCACTATCGCTCTCGTTTGTTCTAAATCGATGTGTCCTAGCATGCTCTCCATCCTTGCGGTTTTCACCACAAAGAGAACAAGCGAAGGTATGCGCTTTATTGGTTGCAGGCATGGGCTCGACGACAAGGTTCCCATCACATACCGCAGCCAGCACTGACCTTCGCGCCATCCAGGAAAGTCCAGGCGCCGCATCCAGACGTAACGTAGGTTCAATGTCTTCAGCTAGGGCTCGCTTGTAGAATTTTGTCTCTTTCAAAGGTGTCAACGAATTAGGTCCATTTGACGAGCTGGTGCTGACAGACGATGCAGGCGTTGTTGGTGTTGCAGGAGTAGATCCAGTATTGCCTGAGGTCGAAAGAGATGTGGATGAGCTATTTGCATGCGCTGCCATACTTGAAGAATACCCACCAATTCCAATACCGAGTCCTGTATACGAGCTACTGGACGCCCTGCCTGTAAATGGGACATTCTTCGACATCCGTAATAATGAAGCGAAATCATCGTATGCTGTGAGATCGGTTCGCAGTACCGTTTGGAGGAGGTGTGTAAAACTTGTAGGATATGTTGGCGACACGGGTTCTGGAATTGAAGATTGCATCGCATCGGCATCTTCTGAATTGTCCTTGCTTTCAAACTTGCTAAATCCAGGAGTCGAGGGTGCTGTCTGGGTTGTCTGGTCGTCCCGCTCCTCTGTCAGTTGCTCCATAACCTGCTTAAGTTCCGCAAGCTGCTCTTGTTGGAATCTTAGTAGATTCTCGGTGTCTGCAAGCTGAGCCTTCAACTGGTCATTTTTCCGTTGGATGATGTCGTGCTCCTTCTGAGATTCTTCTCGTGCGGTAATCACCATCTACTACAATCAGCGTCACAGCCTACCCGTGAGCCTTCGAGAGATCATACCTTGTTAGCTTCTTCGAAGAGAGCAGCAGTCAGAGTTTCAATCTCCTGTTCCAGGTTCTTCTTTGCTTTCTCACTTTCTGCCCGCTGTCTCTTCTCTTCCATCAATTGGGTGACTACCTTCGCCTTCTCCAATTCCATCGTTGCACGTTTGACCAGGACTCCACGAGACACTTGATCGGTATATTCCTTGTTTTCGCTCTCTAGCTGCTTCACTCGTTCCCGAGAAAGTTCAAGTTCGTGTCGCGTTGCAGAGAGGGTATCGTCGAGGGTGGTTTGGTGGTTGATCGCACTGATGAGCTTGTTGCTCAGTGTGGTGACCTCGTTGTTCAGATCGGACCCGTTGAGCGGGCTCGTCGTGCCACTGTCGTTTGCTAGAGACATTGTCCGACTTCGAGGATCCGGTAATGTGCTCATGTTGCCCTCTTCGTCGCTGAAGGGACTCAAGGCAGCTGAGGGAATTCCTGGGGCAGTGGCAACTGTCGCCATGTTATGAAGAGTTGTGGTTGAGATCGACTTTGAGACAGGTCTCGTCGACTTGGAGATTGTTTTTGTAGAAGTAGAGGATAAGGATCGCAAGTGAGACAGTGGGCGTTGGGATGTTGGGCGATTGTATTGTGTCCAACCGGCGACATGAATAAACCTAGAGCAAGGGAACGGTGGTTAGGTTGACTTTCATTGTAGTATATAGATATGCAAGCATCGCATTCACTTACTCCGACATAGTAGAGCTACAACGATTTTGAGCTATACCTCAACGTAGGAAGCTGTCCTGCTGCGAATAGGTAGGTACCAAGTAACAGCTTGAGAGGGCAATAGCCTCGGACAGGCCGGTGACAACTGGAGAAGCAGGTGTTGTCGACTGCGCTGTCCAACAGATGGAGATTATTGGGCGAGGATTAAAAATTAACTGGAGGCGACATGGCAATACTCAGTATTGTTGTCTCGTTGGTGAATGGCGGATGGAGAATGGTAATAGTGATAGGTATTAAGGTAAGGTACAGCACAAAGAGACCAATGCGAGCAAGCAGCTCTTTTCAAATCCGGTTGAGGTCGAAAAGTGGAGGGAATACTGTAAGATCTGACTGTAGATGGGCAGATGGTGCTCTTGTATGGAAAAGTGGAGTTGATTTGGGTCCGGTGGAAGGGTCAGTTTGCTCTGAGTGGTGATGACAGGGTAATTCCTTGGTGGTCCAGGGTGGTCAAGGGTGGTCTTTCACGCAGTATCCATGGTGTATTGTGGTGTAGTGTGGTGTTTTTTTCTTCGCTGGACAAGGGCACAAAGGCACAAAGGCACATAACTCGCGGAAAAGGTCAGCTTTGGATGCACGCAGACCAAGCAGACCAAGCAGACCAAGCAAATCCAGCGTCATCAGCGCGTGGCTTGGGACTGGCTTGGGACCGGAGCGGCGAAATAAACCGGTGTTCCAGTGTTCCAGCCTGCGAAAGTCGAACGAAGGCGTCTCCAAGACCAATCAAGATGGGCGGAGGTCGATTTTGATCGGATATTGGATATTGCTTAAGTATTCTTCCGAAAGTACTTTTCACAAACGTCAATAAAAATATCACCCCAAGAAAAGAATTTCCCATGCTTTTCTCGTTTGCTCGTTTTCTCGTTTGGTCCATTTCTCATACTTATTTGATCGTCTCTATAGTACACATGCCATGCCCAGTATAGTCTTCAGGCATGGATCAACCTTCTCCTTTGGATCGTCCATCAGGAAGGGAAGAAGGAAATCACGATATTCACTAGGTACAGGGTCGAATTTCCTTTTGTCTTTCTTCAACCATTTTTGTGCGACCAGACAAAAATGAATCGGTCAGCCAAGATGAGTGATTTCAACTGGTTCAACAAGCACAACTCCTGTTCCTCCTGTCTGTTCGTTCGACTTCGTTTTGTCTTTGAAAAAAATGATTTGGATCCTTTTCCGAGTGGATGAAGTGGAAGAAGTGACTGTCGCACAGCCCTTCTCCAGTCGCTAGTCCACATCACCCCCAGATCCCGGAGTCGAATGAGGAACTTACACTTCAGATGATGGTGAGGTATGAAACATTTCAGAATGCAATTCGATATCACTTTTCTTTTTCAGACCGTCAAATCTGCACATATGGCATGACAAGATCTGCATCAGCAAACACGGTTGCATTCCGCGCAAACACCAAGAATTCCTTCTTTCTCCTTGTCCATCGCGCACAGGAAGTCTGCGCCAGCTTCTTTTCCCAAATCCTGAAGAACACATCGTTTTCGACTTTCCCTGCCTTTCATGCACGTCCTCGTCCTTGGACCTGACTGCGGTTCAATAAGCTTCTACTCGGATGCTTCCATTGTCAGTGCATTCATGCCGTGAGCATTGATGGAGCAAGTAATAAAGACCGGATGGCTTGTCCAGGTTCTGTGCGTGGGAAGGACTGCTGTCAGTGAGGGGTACATTTATGTATCACAGCATGTTATGCGTTTCATGCCGATGGCAGTGTAACGTCTTATATCCAATAATTCGTGACTTGAACCTGCTTTTGTGCTCCCAACCAGCTTTTCACCAGCGTGACTTGAGGACGACGGTTCATCGTGATCTCAATCATCTCCTGGTGCTGATGGGACGGATCTCAAACTTGTTTCGGAGGGGAAGCTTTGACTTTCGCGACTGCTTTGTGATACGGTGCGCATATGAACGCATATGAGGATCGGTGATACGTGATTCATCTTCGTTCGATATGGAGAGGATGAGGCTATCTTTTACGAAATTTGGTCTCGTATACCTAGCTATTTGAAAACTGTAGGTCGTACAGAATACGAGATTCATCCATGTGATCAAATAACACGGGAAATTTCTTCCCCCACCTCAGTGCTATGAGGACTTGCAGCAGCAAGACCGCAGTGTTCTGCTTGTCCACTGAAGGGCAAACCTCTCTGCTTCTCTTGGGGGCCCAATCTCGGTGAGCATAATCAGGTTATATCCTCTAGATGGCAAACTCCATCCTCCAAGAAGTCATATCTTGCCGATGTTTCGCGGTGTTGGTAAAAACAGCAAATACCTAGAAAGTCAGCAAGAGAGGATATTCATAATAGTAATAGTAACTCAAGTCACAATGTGTCATAGAGTACCGTATACATCTACGTTGTCTCTTAGGGAGGAGGCGTCCTGTCAATGTACTTGGTAAGAATGGGAAATGAGAGAGAGGTATGTAAATCTAGAGAAGCAAAGACTTGGAATTGATCTCCTAGCATGTTTAGCCTCTACCAGATGGTTTCTTCTGGGAACACTTGTGAGGGCCTGAAGAGAAGTGGGATTCTTCTGCTTAAGCGTGACAAATACGGTTCCATGTCGCGTGAGTTGACAATATGAAAAGCCAACAATTAACCGGCACTGGCTCAGAGAATTGAGGCGCATAAAGAAGAGTTTGCGGAACGTCCAGAGAGCCGATTATGGAAACTTCTGTTGGCGGTCCACTTCAAGCTACAGCACATCGCTTCACCAAATATCCATGTCACAACATCCTACACGCCATCAAAACTCCAGAGGACGCATTTGGTGTTGATTTTGGCGTTCATTCAGCTCTCATCCTTGAGAAAGCACAATTCCATGTGCCATGTAAATGCTAAACCCCGTACCATCGTATCATCCCAAAACCGCGCAGAAACCCAAACAAACCCCCGCAAACCGAAAGCTTAGATAGTTGTCTCGTAAGCAATTGGAACAATGGTCTCTGGAATGTTCTCCTTCATGGAGATGGTGCGGGCCTCCCGTGGCATCAATGGCTGTCTCTTCAAGTGAACGTGGGTACCATCGGTCTTCGACTGCTTCTTCAACTCGGCGTTCTTCTTGACTCGGCGGACGAACTCCTCTCGCGATCGGGACAGGGAAACGTGCTCGACACGGAGGTTGACGCGCTTCTCGATGTAACGGTGCTTGACCTTCTTGTAGATGATGACACCGACGGCGCTCTTGGTGACGTTGTAGACGACTCCAGCTGTTCTTTTGATTAGTATTTTCGCATGCAAAGAATCGCGGGCTTCGTACTCTTTCCGTGGTAAACCTTGTGTGGCATACTGTAATCGCAAGTGGTCAGCGCAAATTCTGCAGAACTTCCACCACAATGTTGATCCAAACTCACCCCTTCTGAACAGCACCGTTTGCCTTGATATCAACGATATCTCCAACCTTGTATTGACGCAGATAAGTACTAAGATTAATCATTCCCTTTTTGCGGAAATCTCTGGAGAACGCATAGCTGTTTTGCCCATTAGTTGACCATTCGAACTGATTCCAACACCATCGCAGACGTACCGCGTGCCCGCACGTAAACCGGCTGGATGACCCATGGCTGCTAGATGTGTCTTCGACTGTTGTTGTTGGGAGTCGTAGAGTCGTTTGGCGTGGGATGTATTCTTGATCTCGAGATCAAAAATCCAGAGTGTGCGTCGCAAAATTAAGCGAACCCACATAAGTAAGGCACCAAGGCATGAAGTAATAATAACTTGAAGTTTGACCTAAAGTGGCCTAGCTCCTTTCAGCCTTGGCAAGACACCCTTCAACCTTCTAGCCTCTTGTCATCCAACATCTCGATCTCAAGATAGATACTCTACATTAGTTTGTTGAATCTCGTTGCTCTCATAAATTTGCAAGTGGTTCAACTTGAATTTGTGTACCTTGCAATTCGCCTCTATGCATCAAAATTGAAGTTGGCAAAACTCCTATCTGTTAGAAGACAAAGCAACAGCGAAGACGAAGGATAATTGAAACTTCGGAATGAACTGAATCATTGATTTCACTGCAAGAGCTTCCCACTAGCATTTTGGGCTTCTCAGAGTATATCCTCAGCATATCTTTCGTCCTCTGCTCTGATCTTGGGGTAATGCATAATGGAATGATGGACGCTACTGTATGTCTTACAACCCCTACCATTCGTATTTCTTTGCCTTATATTGAATGTTCTAATTGATCTCACACATTCATCAAATCCCCTACCATCAGGATCTCACCACATATTCAATGTTCTAATTAGGTTCACACAGTTACCAAATCTACCGCCATCGCCATCTCTACTTTCTATTAGGTGTTTCAATTAATCTTACACATTCATCAAATTCCCATTGAGTGCTCTGTATTTTCTCGTTATCAGAACTTCCGTTTTTGAAGACTTACTAAAGTTCATCTAACCGCTCCTTTATTTGAACTACGCTCGTCAAATGCCTCGTACACTGGTGGTATCAAAACACTTTCTCCTTTTGTGCCCAGATCAAGATTTTGTGGCAATAGAACGGAAATCTACAGTCTCCCCAAAATTTATACACATTCTCCATTATCCTACGTGGTAGTCACCGTCGAATATTTGCCTCTGACAAGAGCAAGTTTGAATTGAAGGATGGATATTGTCTCCCTGGAGCACATATCCAACACATCACTGTCACTTATATTATTCCGACCATCTTTCTCAACATGCTACACAAAAAGGCACATTGAAATAGCGGCCCTTCATGTATCCATCGGTTTCTAACTAGGCAATGCACAAATGTGCCACGCTGAACAACACATTGAAAATTATACTTTTCGCCTGCCACCTCTGCCTGCCTCGAGCACCTTCCCAACATCAACATCTCAATCAACTGACACCACCAACATTTCTGAATTTGCCGCGCGAAGAAGCACATTAGAAAAAGCGAGCGACGCTCTTCTGTGGCCTTCGCCTTTTAGCTAGGCATCGCGCAAATCTTCATAGTGACGCTGCCTCTATTCTCCGTATCCGTGTCGAACCTAAGCGGGAACCACACTTCTCCCCTTCAGCTCTCCCGCCGCAGCACTAGAACCTAGAACGTAATTTTGAACGAAATCAATCATCTCGCAATCTTGAACTTAAAACTCACACTACTTCGAAGAGGCAAGACTCGCTTAGAGAAAATCAAATACTTGTTGTGTTGACGACTTAATGGCGCAGTCTAAGTAACACGGGAAATCTTCAATGTTGTAGGATTTCAAGATTCTAGATTGCAGCTTATTAATATTTCACCACCCCTTTACATACTCAAGCGAGCTCCACATCATGATTATGGTCCGAAGCTTGTTGGAAGAATGCTCAATTCGTGCTCACATTCTCCCTGTTTGCTATAAAAGAAGTTTCTAGCCAGGGGAAAGAGAATTGAATTGAGCAAGCTACTTACATAATCCAAGCTAAGTCCCACACAGTTCGTATTTATGATCTCCAAGAGGGAGAGGTTCTCAGAGATCTACGAAAATTGGTGACATGCCCAGTATTATTCGGTTCAAAATAAGGTGAGAACATCTCAGGATCGTAAGATTTACTTTTCGAGATGTTTTTAGCAGATTGACAGCAGCTGTGGGGCTAGACAGCAATATAGTTCTTTATCTATCATACAGGAAACAACGACAAACTTTGTTGTAATATGTTTTTTTCAAGTATTGTTCCTCAAGAGCAACTATCACTAATAATAACCATTCCCCAAAACTCTTTGGAATATCCGGATCTGTGAGCCATTTGTCAATCACGTTATAAGATCTCTCAATAATCTTGATTCAAAGTAATTAAATTATATGGCAAATGTTTATGAAGTGTTGCTTATTTCTATGACTAGTGGAATCAGATCGTGATTGCTTGGAAAAATGAGTTCAGTGGAGTTAATCTCAAATTTGCAACAGATTTCAAGATTGCACGATGCTCTTGTGTGTATATATATATCTATACTCATTAATATAATTTTGAGGTAAAGAGCGTTGGAGTGAAGAAGAAAATGTCGAGAAAAGTGGTACCGCCACATACTTCCAAGTTATTGGAGGTTCCTTAGACCATGGAAAAGAGTAGTGATATATAACAACTGAACACGAAATCTAAGTATGCTTCGATCGTCACCCAAAGTCTAAGTGAGGAATTGTTAACAATTCTCTGTCGGTAGACAAAGGCGCTGTCAATAATTCAAGCTGCTGTCAACAAGTTCACATCATACGTCAATTATCTAATTCACCCATGATCGAGTCGACGCTTGACGTGAGAGATACTATTGCTACAAAAAAAACATACTTTTGCATTTTGAAGCAAACATATCTCTTGTGAAGCAGATAATGTTCAAGCCTGAATCTCAACACCAAGCAACCTGAATTGTGGATCACCGTTTGAAATTTTTTGGCTGATGATCTACTTTACATATGTAAGATGATGGAAAGTACTTTGCATAGAAATGAGGCTTGACTATTGAAGTCAAGATTAGTTCATGCCTACCTAGAGCAGCGATGTTGAGTTTTCCCTCAAAATTTCCTGAATGCGGTCTCTACAATTTGATTTTAATTGGACTATATAGCCTCTTAGCTCTTAGGAAATTTCTTGTCTGTAAAATCTTGCTGCTTTTGCCATGATGAAGTCGAATCCCATCTACCTCAATCACTCGCTTCATCTCACATACTCGGTAGCTAATCGTCTCTTCCACTCCTATCACTGATAGCTCTCATCGCATCCTAGAAATCTCAACTCCATTATTCATTACAGAATCCAAGCAACTCCCTCCTCCTCACCTCAACTACCCGCACCATACGCATCCCTCAGTTCCCTGAAGACCTCTCCATACCGCTCACCAGGCTCGAACTCCAGATACGGGCAAGCAAACTCCAGCCGCCTCCTCAGCTTCCTTGGACGCAAACCCGCTTGCTCATGAGCATACCAATCCCGATCCTCTCTCAGCGCCACCAACAACTGGCTCCAAGACGAAAACTCGAAAGACCAACCCCCAGTTATCAGAGAAAGGCAAGTCTCGATGATACTCCGCTTAACTCGCAAACCCACAGTCTCCAGAACGCCGTTTTCGCACCACTTGCGCGTGGCTGCTAAGAGAGACAAGAGGGCTGAGATGTGACTTGTGAGAGTGACTCCGTGGCTATAATCGGGATCCTCGACGATGATCCACACGTGTCGTATCCAGTCTGTGAGATGTGACAGCAGGCCAGTTCGAGCGATGAACAGACATGGGTCCAACTCAAACGTGTTTAATCTGTAGAAAAGTGGCTTCGCCTCGGCGTGGATTTGCTTGCATGTTTGCAGTAGACAAACGAGGACAATGGACTTTTTCTGACTAAAGTTGTCTGAGATTTCTTGATAGGTCCAAAAGTACACGGGGGATAGTCCTTGTCTTTTGTTGCTTAGTGTTGCGATATCTTTAAGCCGAGATTTGCGATCAATGTACTTGGGTGCATCTTTGTAGGGCACGATGCAAGCCGATTGTGAGCTGAGGACATATCCGAATATTTGAAGTCGGAGCTCTGACGGAATGGAGAGCAGCAGTGACTGCTTTTTCCTGCCGGGGAGACGAGAGCCGAGATGTGCCCATCGAGTTCCTAGGTTTGACTTCGAGCTGGAGGAAGGGGTGAGCAAGCTCATGCTGTGGAAAGATTTTGTAGATAGAAAGGTTAAGAAAATGGTCTTGTTCCTTTGAGTGTTGAGTAGGAATGTTATTGTTTTATGGCTGCCTGGTATCAATATCCAACATGTGGCGTTGTATCACATGATCAGCCAAACATACCTAGCCAATAATTATTACCCATCCTTCCAGTGTCAACAGCATATTGTGGCTGTGAAATTGCCGTATCTGTAGATTTGCACCTCATAACCGAGCTTTCACAAGAGTATACATCAATGGTAATATACCAGTCAAAATCAACTGCGAGCATCTTCTTTGCAGGAAGCGAGTTGTCCGGTGAACTCATTTCCTTGGCTTTCTGAGATTCTCGTCATGATAAATTGAGAAAATTTTATCGTTCTTGCCAGTTAGAACGGTGCTTGTAAAATCTTATTGATATCTAAGCAGAGAACACCTTGACCCCAAAACCTCGCACTGAGTCCGTAATTCTCTCAGCTAAATCTGAAGCTTCTTCACAACAGACTCGAGCGGGTTCGGATCTCCCTCAACTTGATGCAACGAACTAAGGGTACGACACGACATCTCGCCTCCAAAAGCCGATGATAGCATACGCAGTTTAGAGAGATGGTCTCTTATCATGACCTCAGGAGATTCCCCCACTATCTCTAACTTCCTTACAACACCTGTAACAGAGCGCGATCAACTTACACCATTCTCCTGAAGTGCGTCCCATCTCAACCGATCCTCTCTAAGAACAATCTCAAACCTCTTGAAAGCGTTCCGCGGCAGCTTGCCAAAGAAAACCCCGAGTTGCTCCTTCGTCCCCATAATCCCCACCGTCACCGACTGCAAACGCTTGCACCCACGCACATTCTCCAGCTGCGTCTCCAAGAACTCCAGTCTGCCGAGGATGTGCCAGATGACTTCTTGCACCTTGGAATACGACCCAAACTGACTATCTACCCAAATATGTCTCAAGTTTTCCGTGAATCGACTTTGCTCCAACGCGCCTGGGACGCGGGGCGTAAAGAAGAACGAGTTGAGGGTGAAAATAACGGGCGTGGCTTCGTGGTGGATGTGAGTGCATGTTTGGAGCAGACTGATGCTGATTTTGCCTTTAGGTAGCTTCTCGGATTCACCGCGCTGCTGGGATTCGTCGTAGTAGAATAGAGATTTGTATTTGTGGCGAGAGGATGGTGACCACTGGACTTCTAAGGGCAGATCAGATTGCAGGGCATAAGCGTAAAATGATACTGTGAAGCTCTTGGGGTAGGCCAAGTAGCATAGAGCGCTGAGATTCGGGTATCGGATCTGTTCTAGACTTCATTGTCCATAGGTAGATGCAGCTACTTTGAAGAAAAGGATAAACCTCGCTGCTTGGCGATTTCTACCGATGTTTCCCCAATGTGTAACAGATGCTAGTAAATCGGAAGATCTCACATGAAGTAGAGGATAAGGCATTTAGTTTGCATGAAGTGGAGGCTGGAAAACGCAACATGGTGGATGAAACTGAGACATCATCTCAGCCCGCTTACTTGACCAATCAGAGAAGCCGGGTACAACCACATTATGTGACCTTTCGGACATCTGGATTCGTGCAAGTGGCCAATCAATAGTGGTACCAGACTACCGCATTGATGGGTCTCTTCAAGGCCAAGCAGGAGATACATCTTCACTTGAGAG
Organism: Margaritispora aquatica; assembly: GCA_007644065.1. NCBI lineage: Eukaryota > Fungi > Ascomycota > Leotiomycetes > Helotiales > Discinellaceae > Margaritispora > Margaritispora aquatica. The sequence goes on along the minus strand of VJWN01000006.1, from coordinate 1,313,999 downwards.
GGATTTTGAGATGAGCTTGTAGGAAAGGTAGTATTGGTAAATTTAGAATTGAAATATGGAATTTGAAATTAGAGTTTTGATGAGCTCTTTAGGACTTCTTGTCATTAGTTGAAATCTCGCTTGACTTGATCGTCTTTGATCAATCATGGCATGAACCGATGATTTCCCTTATTGCTGATAGCACTTAATTTAGAGGCTAGAAGTGTCGTGCCGAATTGTCGTTGAGAGATATCTTCCACAAACCCACTGCCTCACACTGAACTCTCATGTGAATGTGTATCCATAAGATGCACATTACACAGTCATAAGACGCACTGGAGTCGAAGAGTCCGGTACACCAACCTGTTTCCAATGCGCCAACACAGACTGAGAACTGCAAAACCAAATCTCCCCACCAAGAACATCGCAAATCTCCCTCAACTCAACCTCAAACTTCGGCATAATCTCCTCCAAAACCTCGCCTCTGATCTCCAAAATTTTCCTCACTTCCCGCTTCCTCCCCACATCGACGTCCTTGCCGAACTTCAAAGCTGCTTTCACTCGAAAAGCCTCCTTGTTCACACTATCCAGCCTCAGCACCCCCTTGAAGCTCGCAGCAGAACCACCAACTCCAGTGGTCTGATACGGCTCATAAGGATCGCTGCGCAGCAATCCAATGGTAAGGGTCTCGAGACTCGCGCAGCCGTGAAGCATGTTCATCCGAAATTGCAGTATATGGATCCTCATCTCCAGCACACGACTATCATACCTATGTACCACATCCCTTACGCCAAGATTGGCATTAATCCACAGATGCCTCAAGTTTTTCATAATCCCATCGTTGTCAGTGTAATGGTGAAAGCCAGCCGCGAAATGGACGGTGTTCAACGCATACAGCAGTGGCAGAGCCTCCGCGTATATCTGCTTACACGTTCGGAGCAGCGAGATGGCGACTGCGTTTTTGGGGAATTGCTGGCGCTTTTGCGCGGCGAGACTCCAGTCATGCCCGAAGGGATGGTTGGGCAGGCAAGCGCAGTGTTGCCGATTCCAGGTTTTGAGCTCGTCTTTCACGACGATGAGGATCCGGGGCGATTGGAATGAGTATTCGTATATCTTGTCTCTGATTTCGCGTGGTAGAAGGATGAGATGCGAGGCTTGGGGTTTTTCGCTAAGCGAGGTAAGCTGTGAGTGAGTTTCTCCCGCCGAACCTTCACTTGTGCTTGACTGCATACAACCCATCTTATTCGAGGTTCGTTTGCGAGATTTGTGTTTTCTCGGCATTTGTCGCGTTTGTTTATGTGCGAGTGAGGTGATTAAGTTTAAAGCGCAATGGATATTCCCAGGTGTTATCGATATAGTTGGAGTTGGAAGGTATGTAGGACAAGTGGTGGCTTGAACTCAGCCCACCAAAACAAAACCAGTCACCCCACCATTTTCAAAAAAAAAATGAGGCTTCTGAGCAATCGCACTCGAAAGTTTGTTTTCTCTCTATCAAGACTCCACCCACGCTCGAGATTCCGATATGAAACCTGGAACAAGATCTGACATGACCCGTCCATCCTTTAGCCATAAGCTATCATTCACCCACAACTCGCCTCCAAAAGCCGCATGCATCGAAGCAAGAATCTGACCTCGTTTCTTGAGAGTGTGTTCTCCAAATGCATCACACTGTACCTCTAATCGTCGTTGGACAAACGGATAGCCTGGCTTCGTCGTGAGCTGCGCCTCGACGCCTTCAGCACGTAATTTCTTCTGAATATTCCTCCGTTTGATTATCCATTCCACTTGGTCCTTACGCATAACAACGAGACACTTCTCCAACTGACTAGGATCCACTGTAGATTGAAGAAGGATACCAGCTAGCTCCATTTCACTGTTTGCGATACAGACTGTGATTGATTTGAGTACACCACTGCGTCTCCCCCATCTGTGGAACTGCTTCAATGTGTGAGCCAAAAGCTGTGAGTTGAGCTCCTTCCAAGGCCGTCTGTTCCAGTAGGTGTTGAAGTCGTTGATGACATGGAATCCGCTGTTGGTCCAGACGTGCTGGATTCGCTGGCCCAAGGGGGACTGGATTCTAGGAAATCTAGGCGCGCCAAGATTCAATACTATGACTGTGTTCGACCTGAAAACTTCGTCCTTTGCTTCGTAATAGATCTGCTTGCAAGTTCGCAAGAACTGGAACTCGAAGACTTCGGGAGGATTGACTATCATTGGCTCGTTGGGATTCAAGCTGCGTTTCATTGGCATGAAGAGGATACGCCGGTCGTCGTCTCCGTGCAATTTCATTCCTTGTGTATTGCGTGCATAGTCGCCAAAAACGTAGCCCGTTGGAGATCGAAGCAGGTATGCGTAGATGTGATCTCGAATTTCTTGTGGGATTGAGAGTAGTGATGCCGTCCGAGTTATTTCCACCAGAGGAATGGCTGGTTCAATGGAGTCATCTTCCACAGATTTAGTTTGATCTATGGCTTTCTTCTGCTCACCAGAGGACATTTCAGCAGCGTTGAGGTCTTCAGTAGAGTCTCCATGCTTCTTAAAAACCCTGTTGATATAACTTTTGAGTTTTGTTCTTAAGGTAGTCATCTTGACATGTTCTACGATGATGTTAGCGGTCGATTACATGAGATGATAAAGGAATTAAAGATACTGACTCGCGGTCGTTCGTTGCGTATTGTCCGTAAGAGTTTCATGGAAAAGTTAAAGAGGGTAAAGATATGTTGATGAGATATCTTATATTAAGCAGCACCGTTTGGTGAGTCATTGATTCAACATATGAATATTTACATTGAACTTTGCAAGTACCTATGTAGTGCTCAGGCTTGGTACAATGCTTCTAATGCATATATTCGGAGTTCACGTAGATGAGAGTCATCGCGGCAAAGGTGGCCAATGGCCGATTTGTGGCTGACCGCTGCCACGAACAAGACTCACCCTGCTTCATTGTACTGGACAAACAAAGTTTGGAGAATATGACTGGAACAAATCCCGAACATGTCATAATTGTAGCTTGTCTTTGCTTAAATCTTGAAAAGCGACCAATGTATGTGGTCGAACGTTTTTGGTTTCGCAGCAGGGAGGCTGGATGTGATGGCGCAGTACATGCTGAGAAGACGGGATGTCAATAATCAAAACTCAACCGGGGCATAAAGGGGGGATAATAGGCTTGCTTAAGTACACAGCGTAGATGTACACAGACGACCACGAATATACTGAAAATGACAGTTTATCAGACACAGTCTTGGCCATATGATTCGTGGGAGCAGTACATATCTACTTGTATACACAGGCGTATGTAGATTAAGAATGCAAATTTATTGCTTGGATGTGTGACCCGGGAACTTTTCTGCAATTGCCCGAATGTTTCATCGCGCGAGTAATCACTTCAAGCTGTGGAAATTCATGACCGTCAAAGACAGAAATACAGCTAGATACAATATGCCTCAGAATGTGTATAAATATTATACACATTGGGAGGGTGTAGAATCACAAGAGCCAGGAGAAATTTCCTATCAATAACTAAAATACTTAACATACATTAACTAATTTTTCGGCTTTGACAAAGACGAATTTAGCCAGCTTCACTATGTCTCGAAACGTATCTGACATCAAGTTCCAAAACAAGATGCAAATAGACGTTGCAATAAGATAGACCAATATAGCAATTTTCCCTGACTTCTAGATGGATCATCCTGTTCTCGGTAACGACCTTATGTCAACTTCTCCAATCATGATCCCAACATAATATCTTATAGTATCCTTCTTTGAGCTTTTCATCCCACAATCTAAATCCATCTCAAATCTAGTCGGTGCGGCCCGAGAATGCTGGAAGATGTGATGTGCCCGAAGACGTGATCCTCATGCCATATCATAGGCACGGTTGCTACACGGTCGATCAGATCCTCGGTGATCGCTCATATGAAAAACGTGGGCATCCACGAGTTGTCTGAAAGCAATACAATCTAGTCCAGTCCAGTCCAGTCAGTCCAGTCCTCAGCTCCAGGCCCGGTCTTCTCATGCATATCTCGCCCTCCTCAGGTCTAGGTAGGTATGTTTTGAGTCTGCCCATTTATACCCCACGACTCGTGGAGAGATGTGAAGGAATCTGCCCAGGCCAAGTGTGGGGCAAATACTATCGAAACCTCAGTCCAACATCGCTTTTCAGCGAATCATCAACTCAAGAAGCTGTCAAGTTTGCTGCGGAAACTGCACGAAACTGCAGTGCACTGCACTGCACGACAGACAGGACACAGACGACCGGCCACCTCTGTTGTCCCTCCTCCTCAGCGTCAATGGCGGCGAGGGAATATTTTGTGTCCACTGTCCACCCATTTCCTGCCACTTCTGCCAGCATGACCCCAAATGTCTCCCCATTCGCTACAATCCTGCGGGCAGCTGCAGCATTGATACTCGGTATCCCAACATAGTTTAGCCCCAAGCAGCTCGACGCTGCATAGCTTCAGTATTGATGGCCGAGTATTGCGGAAGGACCAATAGGACCAAAAGATACCGATCAAGTACCTCTCGCTGTTTCTCACGAGTAAGCATTCTGCGGCTCTGCAACGACCAAAGTAACACTGCCAGCGTGGAGAACAGCCCACCATAGCATGCTTCAATAAGTACCCTATCTATCGTGGCGGACCCTCCGAAAACCTTGGGATGCGAGATGGATGCCTCTTCTTTCGCCTAACGATCGACATTATTGATATTGTAGTAAAGGGAGGACAAGATGATGGAAACGACAATGATGTCGCAAGGGAGGCCTGAATGGCCTCCTGGACTAGCAAGAAGAACGAGAGCAAGACGCGAATCTAAGGTTGCCTATCGAAATGCTCCTGGACATACGGTTCGGAATAGCGTGGGAGGAAACTCGACATATGCTTCTTCACCGGAGGAAGCGTTCTCTCGAAGCAATGATCGATTCCAGCTTCAGTCGTCTCCTGGACAGAACTTGAACATGGACTTCACCGACTATTTCAATGCGCCGGGAGCGTCTGGAAGCGCGGTCTTCACGCCAGGAGCACATCAGAATTTCCAGGACGATGGCTCTTGGTATGCTATGTCTGCAACCTCATATACGTTAACCACGCCGAATGTTCCCAATTCTCCTCAGTATTCGCGTGCGAGCAATGCCCACTCTCCACGGAGCGCAGTCTCGAGAATCTCAACAGATGGCCAAGATATGTCCTGGGTAACCGTCAATCGTCCGACTTCTACTCAAGGGTCGGATTTGATGCTTGAGATGGGAATGAGTGGTATGGATTTTGGAAGTTTTGGCAGTTTGGGTAGTCTTGATAACATGCTACTGCCCACCCCAAGCACAGCTGCATCCGATTTCTCTGAAGGATTCCAGTATCCTCAAATTTCTGGGAGCAATTCATTTCAAGCCCCAAAGGAGACACCAGAACTAGCATTAAATAGTAAGTAGCATTGCTCGAGTATTGCTTCGTCTTTATTTCTTTGTAATGACCCAGGTCATATGTGCCTAGTCTTGTTCGGTTGGTGTTATATCGCAGTATATCACAGAAATAATGCTGACACTTAGTCTAGACACCTGGTATAACACTGGAAATAATCTTAGCCCTTCATCTCCCGATACCTTCCAATTTGACAACGACTTTGTACCATTGACTACTAGCTTCAACTACGGCGATGTCTATCAAACGGAAGCTGCACAGTGGCCACAAGCAACCATGGCCACACAGCAAACACAATTGGACACAACTCCGCTCTTCGCGAATGTGCCATGGGATTCTCAGAATGCTCTCCTTAGTGAATTCCAATACAACGCGAATTCAGGTGTGGTCACATTTGAGCCAAAGCGGGAGAATCCCTATGAGACTCACATGGCACATCAGCAATACCTGGAAACTTCACAGCCAAGAAACTATCCCTTCGCTCAGGATCCGATCAGCCCATGTGATAAGAGCGACATAGATGGATGGGTTGTAACTTCGAAATCTCCAAGCAGCTATGCAGCATCTCACGGCTCACCACAATCACATGGCTCGCCTATATCGCATCCTCCTTCGCCGCTACAACATGAAGTCGAACACTCTCATATTTTCAACTCGCTCCCTGGTATTCCGAAAGCAAAGCTTACCCGAGGTCGACAGAGAGGCCTGACTGCCCTGGAAAAGAAACAAGCTCGAGATGTGAGGGACGCGAAAGCATGCTGGGCTTGCCATATCTCCAAAACCAAGTGCTCGCCATGTTCGCCAGGTAAGCCTTGTGAACAGTGTGCACGATTAGCAGGAAAGAGGAGATTTTGTCTCTTTTCCTGTTTTAATGATCCACTCGAGACATTATCTACCTTCATGGTACCGGATTATCTGATGGGACACTTCACCAGGGCCAATGTTGAAAATTTCGTGACACAAAATGCATCAGCTTGGGGTACGGAGTGCTTTGTGGTTAAGATGACCTGGGGTTATCGGAAGTTTCTCAAAGCGGAAGTTGTTGCTCTAGCACTACGCACTGGGAACACGGATATGGCCTTCCAGCATCAGACAATCTCGCAGGGAGATGGTAGACCAGTTTTGGTTCGCAAGCAAAGTCCACCAATCGGCATACCACTTGCTGCCATGGATGATATGCAAAATATCTACTCTGACTATATTCAGGACATCGTCCAGAGCGATTTAGCCGAGTATGTACCCGTGGCTTATACCGATCAAGAATCAGAATTTCCAGAAGAGCTCCTTGGCGCTGTTTGTAATTACTATAGTGCAGGACTTGCAGTCGATAACGAGGTAAGATGATTTCATATTGTTTAGATGAAGATGCTAACTTATTTTAGTCCGATATTCTCCGTCGAGCCATCGAACTGCATGTTACAGCAGTGATTCTTGAACGAAGTCTCATCTTAGATGAACTCTCTCTGCGCAAGGTATCCAACCATCTCAACGAAGAATACCCTGCCCAATCAGCACCGCGCTGCGCACAACGCCAAATTAAGCTTGCCTTTTTCATTCTTCAACAGCGACGCATACAACGTGTACTCAAGGAATGGGGTAGCATGATGTGGGCAACAAACACCTCTGTCAGCAAAGATAAAGAATGGGCGACGGCTTTCTGTGTCTTCATCATGCTGATACTAGTCATGGATAAAACACTTGGTGCAGCGTACTATTTCTGCGAGGGAAGAATTACGCATCAAGGGCTCGAGGAAACTAGAGAGCGAGCTGAGTTTGAGAGATTAGTGCGGCTTACGCAGAAAGAGCTGTTTGAGAGATGCAAGGAAATCTTTCACTGGAAGTTCAAGAGCCGAAAGGGAGGAAAGGAGGCTTGCAATCCTATTCGAGATGGGATTGATGCTTTCCAGAGCAAGTCGAAGATACCAATGGACGGCGATGTTGCTGCGCTTGTAGGCGATTTGCAGAATCTCGTGGGTGGATTTGGTAAGTCTTTCCTCGCTTTGGTTTGAGCTTCGCTAACGATTCCACAGAACAAGAGATCAGATCGCATCGGACGTTCCGGAGAGATGTTGACTCGGAGTATACTGATGCAGGGAGACTGGCCTGTATATTTCTCGATGACTTCCTGGGACGGTGAAAAGAAATCCTATCGACTGGTGGTGTATGGTAACGATCTTTACTGTAATATGACGGCAGAATGGGTCTCTCATGTGATCACAAGCCTGGAGTCGAGGGGGAAGGGACCATGATTATAAGATTCAGGAGACCGGAAACATGTTACTGTCATATCAGGACTGTCGTGGTCTAGATGGTTGACAGGACGTCGGATTCAGTGTTAGTGTCACGATTGGGTGTTTGAGTGTTGGTGGTGTAAACAATGTCCGAGGACCAAAAATATCTGGCGGCGTACGGACAAGCTTCAAGGGGCTGGGCACTTTTTGAGTGGGTGAGGATTGGAGACCAAGGTGAAGGCGAAGGCGAAGGCGAAGGTCAAGGTAGTGGTTGTAAGGTTTGGCTGTATCTACGAGATGGGAAGGGTTCTTCGATCTGTACATGTTATGACCTTCATGATTGACGCTTCATGTTGATGAGCTGATGATTCGATGATCCGATGATCCGATGATCCGATGATTCAAATTTCGGTCTCAAGTACTAGAATTACTGTAGGCAGAGCCTCCAAAATAGCTCACTTCTGCCTATACTTACTTACTTATTCTTCACAATGAACAATGTCAAAACCTGTCTGCCTGCCTATTTAAAGGTTCTGTTACACAATATCTATCGTGAATTATGTCTAAGCCCGTCCTGGTTATCTCTGTGTTTGCAATTTGAAATTCTGCCTTGTGGTAAGGCGAGTGTGATACTAAAGACGTGATGTGGGTATGAAGTTTGGGCATATGTGATAGGTAACCTGTCTTCTTCTTTGTATCGTTTGTGTCTTTGTTTCTTTCAGCTCGATGAGTAGGGCTTCCTTCATTCCTCTTTACATCCTTTCCCCATCCCCCTCTTTCATCAGAGTAAACGACGAAATCCCACCCTCGACGGCATAGCAAAGCACTCCATCTCTTTCCACAATCGGATGATCAAGGACCATAACCCATTGACATGCCTTGTGTCGAACGCAGCTAAGTTTCCACAACTCGCTTAGCGCAGTATGTGTGTATGTGCGGCTAAGCTAGGATTACATAGGTAACGTCCACCTTGAGCTTCATCAGACCCTTCAAAACGGCCGCCGATTCTCCCTTTTCTGGGTAGGGTCTCGAGTTGAGATGTGTTGCGGGTGCGGGAGGAGAGTGCGGCGTGGCTGCGGGGTGGATGGGTTGGGTGGGTGTACGGGTGGGCGACTATGTGTACTTCCCGTGCTCACTGGAGGATTTCGAAACTTAAAGTTAGATTCCACTTCCCACCTCCTACTCCTACGGGCAAGTTGGATACTGCCCTGAGATCTAAGTAGAATCATCGTCTTCTACGCCTTGGCGTCGAGTTTAACCCCGCGAAATTCATATCCAGGAATTTTCCATGTGTTTGTTCTCCACGACAGACAGCTCCCAGCTCCCACGCGTCTGATACGGTAGAAGAGCGAGCTGGTCGTGCGAGGGTGTAACGTTCACTCCCTGCCGAGTCATTCACTTGTCACTCTACGCTTCGGACGATATACGTTCAGACGAATGAACCTCTCACCATTGTGGAAGCGAGAAAACCCCAGAGTACTCGTTACCACATGGATGCTGTACCTGAGCCGTACCCAAGCTTGCTAGCACGGCTCCACAAAAGCAAGGCCGATGGGCAAACTCAAAACTGTGTGGTTGGAAAGGGGTTTCATTGGTAGGTATCGCATCGCATTTCTTGCTACTGGGAAATCGATCGATTTGGCTTTGAAAATGCATGTCATGATTCGTGAATGTTGTACATAAAATAGTTGCTTTGCCGCACGCTTGTGCAGGTAGGGAGGTAGGCGTGCAGGTATGTGTATGTGCTGCTGTGTGTCCATTGTACAAATAGGTTGGTTGCACTTGACAGACATGGTGCACTCGTTATGAGGAGGTGTTTCCCCTTCCCATCCATTAGAGCGAGCCAGCATCGTATTTCTTAATAAAAGCAGAAAGACAAATGAGAGAGAAATGCTGTTCTTGATACTCCTAACCATCTTCGCTTACTGGTCCACACGTGTAGAGTCCGCACCAGCCGCCATCGCAAACCCAACGGTGACCATTGCCCACGGGGTCATCATAGGAACCACAAGAACAGTCTCCTCAGCGCCCACCGCAACAGCAACGATAAACGCCTACCTCGGGATCCCCTTCGCCTTACCCCCAACAGGGTCTCGACGCTTCGCTGCTCCCTCGGCACCAACAGCCTGGGCGTCGCCTCTGCAAGCGACGGCTTTACCGCCGGCTTGTCTGCAGCAGTTTAAATGTGAGTCGAGGTTGAGATAGAGAATTGGAAAAGGAAGATGAGAAGGTGAAATTGATGTGGTGAAATGTAGATCCGAAAGCGCTGGCAGATTTCAATCGCTATGCGTTTAATAATCCGGGTGGGTCGCCGTCGCCTGAGAGCGAGAACTGTTTGTACTTGAATGTTTTTGCGCCTTTGGAGGCATCGCCGGTGAATCTTAAAGCTGTGCTGTTTTGGATTTATGGTGTGCGTGAATACCTTAATCCTTCTTCAACACAGAATAAGTTGCTGAGAAAAGCAGGGTAATTTGCAATTCGGCACCGGTTCGATACCTTACTATGACGGCTCCTCATTCGCAGGTTTCCAGGATGTGGTGGTCGTTACCTTTAACTATAGGTGAGTTGCTCATTTGTTTCAAAGTGTGTGCTTAGTTGACACATTCGAAAGGACTAATATCTTTGGCTTCTCGGGTTCGCCCGAATTGCCGCTTACACAGCAGAATCCAGGATTCTTGGATCAACGTTTCGCCTTGCAGTGGGTCCAAGATAACATTTCTAAGTTTGGTGGTGATCCGGAGAAGGTTACGATTTTTGGCGAGTCGGCTGGTGGGTATTCTGTTAAGCAGCTTAGTAAGTGTATTCTTATTCTTACCGGATTTCGTCAATTTTCTCGACAATTCATTCTGTGTCGTATCTTGCTGTTTCACTTCTCGAAAATGTGCCTCGATATCCTCCTCGTACTGGATCGTGCTTTCTTGAACTATGCAAAGTAGCTCACTGACCGGACTTTTGCCAAACAGTGGCCAACCCACCATCACCACTTCCATTCCGCGCAGCAATCATGCAATCTCAACAAGCCGGTTTGATAGGAACATCACAAGCCAACTACGCTCAAACAGCAGCTCATTTCGGCTGCGATACAGCTCGCTCGCCTATCGAATGCATGCGAGGCATTCCCGCCCAAGACATAGAAACCTACGTCTCGCAAGCCAGCATCGACTTCCCACCCACGGCCGATGGTTTAACCTTCGTCTCAGACGTGCGCTCCTCGATCATGACCAAGAAGTTCGCCAACATCCCCTTCCTAATCGGAACCACCAAAGACGAAGGCCGCGTCTTCATCACCGCTTTTGGTCTCGGTCCAGCCAATACCTCCGCCTCGGCAGCAGAGCTCGTCTCCCTTATCCTCCCCAACCAGCCCATACTGCAAGCAGCTGCCCTAGCCGCCTACGCACCACTAGGCTTATCAGTCTACGAGCTCATCTCAGCCGTCTTCACAGATCTGGCATTCACATGCACTACTTCTGCGCTCTCAAACCTCGCAGCGTTAAACGGTTATAAAGTCTGGCAATACCAATACGCGGGTGTGTTCCCCAATCTCGCGACGTTCCCAGATCCAGGCGCGTACCACACGGTCGAGATCCCCTCGGCCTGGGGCACGTATCCGATTCCTGGGTCAACACCGACCCAGCAGCAGCTGAGTAAGTATATGCAGGGCGTTTGGGCCGGATTGGCGAAACGGCCGAGAGAAGGCGTGCCGTGGCCGAGGCTGAGGACGAATCTGCCTGCGGTTTTGGGCCTGCTTGGTGGGAGGGATGTCCCGGATGGGGAGCAGACGGTTGCGGTTCGGAGTGTGGATGCTATTTGTGCGGTTTATGGGCCGATTATTGCTGCTGGTTCTTTGTAGTATCTGTGCTGGATGTTGTCGTGGGTAGTTTGATTGTCAGGGAAATGGAAATATCTTCATATTGAGATTGTTGTTCTGCCAGGACCTTGTATACACCATTCCTTGTGTACACCTGACTTTGTGATAATTCTCTGTATTCTGAAAGGTACTTTGCTTCCGCCTAACACGAGAGTTGTGCTGGATATAGATGAGGTGCTCTTTTGTTTCTTTGATGTATGGATGCCCAATTAGACATTACTGGTTTGGCTATGCAGCGTTTGGCTATCATCCACCAACCGCAACCAAGGCAGGAAGGTTCATCATGCCAATTGCAAATTGAAAATAACTTTAGGATATAAATAACGAAAAATAGGAATACAGCAAGGAGTTGTAAAAAAAGCTTCAAGCGGATCGACGTTGGAAAGAAATTCTGGTGCTCATGAGAATTAAGTAACTTAAGCCTGACGAGCCCCCCTCCCCACAACTAACAACTAGGCATCCAACTTCACGCTCTTTTCAACATATCAAAATATCAAAATCCTCAACTCACCTTTTGATCATCATTTTGGAGAAAAAACATTAATTGACATCTGCAAGATCGATCCTTAGATACAATCTTTCCGTTTCCCTTTTCATTTCTGCTGCTGCGGTGGAACTTTCCAACAGTGGTAATTCCTGGGTGCGTCTCTCTTTGCTGTCGAGGGGAGGTGGTCCGAAAATATTCCACTACTGTCTGTCATTGGGCATCACATCCATCCATCCATCCATCCATCCATCCATCCATCCATCCATCCATCCATCCATCCATCTATCTATCTGTTTTCCAAATTCCTTCTTCCAGCGGCACAAATGAGACTGTGTATCTTCAGAACTTTTGGAAAGTGTGGCGAAACTCAAGCACTGTTGACTGGAAATTTTCAAAGCGCACTTTGGCAGAGACTTCTCAATGCGAAGTTCCATTTTCCTCATATCGAAGTTTTGCACATCTCCACAGAGCGCAATTGTTTTTTTTCTTTCTTTTCCTTCTGGTGTTTCCTGCCCAAGCCCTTAGGCATGCACTCGCACTTCATTCCCACTTTGACGTTGGGAAATTTTGACTTTCAAAGTCTTTCAGCTTGGGCGCCAGTGTGCTCGCTATGAAACCCGAGGTTTGGTGTTGGTGGAAATGAGGTCGGGCAGCCATGGAACTCGTGGCAGTATCTGAATATTTTCGTATCGGGCTGAGGAAGAACAATGAAGCAGAATGTCCTAAAGATTTGAAAACGAGACAGTTCAGAAAGTGCCTGGATTATTCCCGATTGAGGAGGATTTCTATGTCGGGGGTTAGTGAGGCTGGTCCATGGGGATCCTGAGCTCGACGCCGTCGACGACTTGACACGTAAGGCACGATCGTGTAACCAGGAAACGAAACGGAGCCTCCGTGGGGAATGAGATTCATCTGATCCTCTGGGTCCGGATAGTTATAGAAGATCCGATGTCCAACCAGATCATCCTTAGGGGCCATCTAGAGTCGTCTTTCAGGTGGATCGAGAGTCTCGCCTTGCGAGTCTGGAGATTGCATCCCCAGACGAAGGAGAAAAAAAGGGCCAAAATGACGGGAAAAGCTAGTTATATGATGAGGGGACATGGGATGGTCCAGGGACAGTTGTCTCCAGTAACAAGCAGCCAGCTCATCCGATCGTCTACTGGTTGTCTACGGCCCCACTTGCCAGCGATTGAATTGGAGAATGCTTGGGAATTCAGGGTTTGAAGGATGGTTGGAAAGCCACCATCGATGCTGTAACAAGTGTTCATCGTAAATGGCTGCAAGGCACCGATGATCCTAGTGGACAGAAGTAGAGAACTGTACCATCTCGTCAATGGCGTCAGGTTACGATGAAAGGTGGATGAAGTGCACTGCCACACGAAGCCTCAACTTGAGATCGGTGAGACAAAACCAAGCCTCAATTTTCATCATCACGAAACCAACACTCACCAATCCGCTTCCTGTGCAAGGACGCTCGTGGCTGGACAAGATGGATACTTATGTCGTCGTGGTGATGTGAGATGATTTAAGGTCCACCGGATGAGTCAAGAAGGGCTGTAGTATTGCTGTCGCTTGCATGAGTTATTGGTGCTTAGGCTTCATGATGCTTCTGTTCCGGAGGGTGTGCAACACTGTCAACTGCACAGTCACTCGAGTTTCTTCTGTCGGTTTCCACTCAAGACGATTGTACGAAGGAGACGGGGCGAGGCATGTCATCGTCATATCAGAAGGGCGCCAGATGTCTCGGTGAAAGACAAGAAGCATAGAAGTGAACACAAGATGTGATATTCTGACATCATTGACAATCACGATAATGAATTCCCCCTTCTCGAAGACATGATCAGCACTGTCAAAGGTCACGGCGAACCGTTTCCCATCGTCTCGGCACTGCAGTCTCGCTCGAGCTCCCGGCTTCGTCCTGCGCGCTGGAACGATCGGCATTAGAATTTCCCTCGCAAGAGCCCTGCACGCCGTGATTTGGTGCCATACATGAGCAGGGTGTGTCCTGGGGATGGAGAATGGGGAAGGGCAACATGAGGCTTGAAATCCCATTTGCTCACTGGTTTCCAATTGACATTTCATTGGTTTAAGGTTCATCTGAAGCATCGCCTTACCAAGGATCAGCGGCGTCCCAAATTGGAAATGTTCTCGAAGGGTGCCAGATGGAGCCACAATCAGTCCCACCCCAGGCAAGGCAGGGTCCTGAGCGTCGTTCATCCAAGGACTTCCTTCCAGAGCACAAAGCAAAACAACCTAACAAAGCAAAGACATGGCCTCAAATTACGCGCTCCCACAGACTGGTGAAATCCATTCGGCCCTCTATTGCTCCTTCCGTCATGCCACGAACTGTTCAACGCCCAGTTCCCAGCTCGTCCAGCTTCTGAAACGGTTTTGCAGGGAGTGTCGAGGGAGGACGTTGCTTGTTCACTGGTACAATTTCACTCTTGTGGAATATCCGTGGCGAATGGGCGCAGACCAAACACACTTTGTGGACGTCCCGCAGGCGCTTCCGCTTCCTGGTTCACTTATGGTCCAGGAATTGAGTACCGGGGAACGATAGGCAACACGAAGGGGAATAATAAGCTATGTGTGAGGTATGAGGTATGAGCCAACGAGGCATAACTTTAAGGCGGAACGGCACCATTGTTAATTCAAGACCTGCCAGAATTATGCTACTGTTACCTACCTTGCTCACCTCACACAGCTCACCCAACCCACAGTCCACTGCCCACCTAGTATAGTCACAAACAGTCACCGTGCCTACCTGATTTCTAGGAAGGCCACCATATTTCTTGCATGGCCCCCTTAGGCATAGCATAGGCAGGACCCCGGTTCATGATGATATGGCTCTTGCTTGTGAGTCTTTCACGACAGATAAAAGGAAGAGAGCGACCCTCAGGTTTCTTTTTCATCTGAGCATACAAAGTACTTCCTAAAGGCCTCGAATATAAGAACTTATATCTTTGCACTCATCACTCATAAACATCCTTCGTCACTTCTCTACCACTCAAAAGTTCAAAAGTCACAATGTCTAAGTCGGCTTCCACCACTCGCCGGGCCTGCATGTCCAAACCACCCAAGCCGAAGCCTTCTACCGTGAGGGATACCAGTAAGTGCCCTTCACCTGCATATATTTCAACATTGTCTTTGCCCGAAGTCTGAATCTTGCATTCATGTCATGCATACTTCGTACAACATACTAACATTTTTACTTAGACTTTGGTGGCCGCAAACCAGAAGATTCCTCGAATCCTCCAAATGATACTGGTACGTACCCTACCTACTTTGTCTTCCTTCGCTATTGACAAGAACCTCCACTAACATTTCCAAGGTTACGGCAGCTGAAAGACAATCTCGCCGCCTGATTTCTTGAAACCCCAAACCCGCTTGGTGAGTCAAACTTCCTTCTTCATTGCTTCTTTCGTGCATTTCCTGCCTGATCATGACCCAAAAAAGGCCTCCGGGGGGCAGGCATATTCGCTAGGCATTCGCGATAAGAAGCTTATCGGGAACATCACCTGACCCAGCCCCTTTCTTTTCTAAATTTACCCTGAGCTACCTTACTTTTTACCTTACCTTAAGGGCTTTTGGCTAACCAACCATCTCTATTCTTAGAATTTGGAACCTCGAATTCATTCCAAAACAATCTGTCAGAAACATCACCAACAACGACGACCGTAAGAGCTCTTTTGCCATACGATACCGTTCGATATGATTTTCGACTTGGAGTTGTCCTCTTGTCCACCGTTCACCGTCCACCGTCGCACATCACTCGTATGAACTGACGACTACCACGACGACCAAGAAACGATGAGTCTCGAATCCCTCCACCCGGATCATTCGTGTTTCCGTCCGTCTCAGTCTCCGCACGGCTGGCTGGCTGGCTTCAACCATCACATCGTACCTGCTCGAGATCATGCACGAGAGTACCTTTACGACTGATGACTAGTTGCAACCGGTTGATTTGTTGTCCTCGCCGGGCTGGATTTGTTTGTTTGCATTTGCATTATTTGCGTTTGCGTCTGCATCTCCTCAATTCGCGTCACCGACTACACCGAACCGCCATCCATTAATTGGCCCCCATCCTATGGAGAGGGAGCCTTGCACCAATTCTTCACCACCACCACCACCCCTTCGAAGCTGAGTCAATCAGGCAGCATGTTTGGTTTCCAATCTTGCACTTACGTTTGCACTTTTCAAGTGTGACTGTGACTGCGACTGCGAATGGGCGTTCTCGGACTACCCGGCCGGAACGAAGGGAAATCTGAGCAGGTTCCGGAGCGAGACACGCTNATTGTGCGTGCGTGCTCATCCGTTAGAGAGGGAGAGTGAACCCCAACGCCACATGTATCTCGCAACGGTTTCTTCCACGTTCCTTCCCGCCCGAGCACCATCCGTTGTTGACATTTGACAGACAGACAGACAGGTCTTTCAATCGGGAACGACCCGATCGACCGCTTTTCCCCCTCTCTCTCACACACACACATGTGAGTCTACGGATGTGAACTCGCTTTGGCATTGTGGTTGAAGAACGTACGAGCATGTCGGAGATGGTTTACCTATTTATATATACACCAACCTCAATCTCGGTTGCTTACACAGCGATTGAGTTTCAGTGAACGCGTACTTGTGTTTGCATCGCTGATTTGACTAGTTATTTTCACTTTCAACCTCACTTTTCACTTCTCACACCTCCCATTTGCTTGCAAAGTAAATTGCTTTCCATACTCATCTTCTTATTTATCGTGATATTGCTCTGGCTCTCTTGCGCTACATTCAAGTATAATACTGCGTTCATTTACTCATCAAGCAGCCCAGTGGTATCAAGCATAACCTCGGGCAACAAGTCAAGCGATAGCATGACTTGATAACTTCCTTTCTGTACAAGAATCGAATCTAATGCAATTTGTCGTCTTTTTCGACATATTTGGCCGTGTTTGAGCATGCTTGAATTGTAGCTTAGTGTTGGTCTTGGGGTCGGCGTCAAGATTTCAGGTCGAATGATGCGGGATGAGAGAACTGTGAGATGGCAGGAATTGTGCAGCTAGTAGTTGGCAGCAACGCTCTACATTCCACGGCTACGACGCGGTGATTTCCTGGCTGAGCAGAAACCAGATCTCACGGCCAGGTCTTTTCCCCTGGTCTCTGCACTGGGAAGCAAACTCGACATTCACACTCATCGGAAGAACAAGATTGCTGCAGAGTTACCATAGTGCAGTTCGCGCAAGCACCTTATTTTTTTTTTTGGCGTTGGAGGTCTGCCTGTGGGTTGATGGCGTGGATTATATATACCCCGCGTCACTTGGTGGGTTCTTGAGTGGAGTCAATCTGAAGTGGAGGCTGAAGCTGAAATTATGAGATTTTCTAGATCAGAATGTGCTTTGTGGTTGGTTGGTTACGTGATTAGTTCTGTTCGAAATATATAAAGCTGGCGTCTTCTCATGATGTGTCGAAATCACCTTTGCATCTCATCGTCCAAAATTTCGAGGAGGATTTGTGGGGCTGCGGGATTTCGCCAGCTGGTTCAGCTGGTTGATTCTGAGATGCTGTTTTTTCTTCATTTATAATTGGCTTATGAAGTCTTAGACATTGAATGTTATTATAGATTCTGTACATACGCTGTTGACGAGAAAAGGAGGTGCTCGTTTTGGATGAAGTTGTGAACTCAAGGTTTGACAACAATAAATGGTCCATCGAAGGGCCAACAGCAAAAGGGTTGAAATAAAAGCTCTCAACTTGAGATCACAACTTGTTGGCTCCAGACTTAGACCTTATATCTAGCAATAAGGGCTATTGGAAATCTGCGTTCATTGGTGAGATCGATCTTAGCTTGTTGTCACAGGGCTATTATTGCAAATCTCATACTTCTCCAATCCGATCTTGTCATTCTGCGCTCCGAAATTCAGTTGCGACGTGGAGAAATGCATATATATAGAGCCATAAAGACGCACCAAGGAGTTTGAAAAGTTCACCTTTTGATGCTAGGAGTCAGGAGTAGCCAAGATAGTTGTTTCTTCATACATCGGGGTTAGGTTCGAAGTCACTTTGCCATTCTCTGTGGATGATACCTTTATTCTATGACGCAAGGTCATGAAGCTGAAATTCCTTACCGAGGTATCATACGTTAGGTGAAATCCAAGTATGATGATGCGTGGCATTAACTGAACCTTGCAATTCGCAGTAATACTTCACACTCGATGCCATATGGACATAGATCGGGTATATTGCATACACTTGGTTGTTGGTATGAGAACGAAAGATTGCCGTCAATATCAATGCCGCTCTCAATCGATTGGCTCGCTTCAAAGAATAGTCAGTCAGCTATATTGGCTACTGATCACCTACACTCTACCGTACGCACAAATTGGATTTCCAGATCCAGTGGCAAGAGTAGGATATTTAGATTCCAGATGACGATATTTTGAGGTGTACGCTACGGCCATTAACCCGGAAATTCCTGAGTGCAACAAGATGTACACTGCCTTCTTGAATCTTTCAAGTAAGATCTATACTCACTATGAAGTATCTGAGGTAGGTCCAAGTCTCGTGATTCTGAATGGACCACACCTCATCTTCATCACTTCTCTGGGTGTGCTTTTTGAAATTATTTTGCTGTAGCATTCTTTCGATTTCAGTTTCTATCTTCTGGTATATTGGTTGCGTCTGATGTCAGTAGAAGTTCTCTTTGTCGAACTCAGCATCAATCTGAAATCAAGAGAGGTCAAAACCATCCGACGCTGACCTGTCCATCCCCGTGCTGTCGGAAATATCCATATTGGTATACTGAATTTGGTTATCCCAAGCCTCCTAGGAAGTGTTAGTGACACTGCGAATGGCAATCCACAAGGACATGAGGAAGCTTTTGGGTGCTTGATCGGTAGCTGGAAACACGATGTGTGGTAATGGCTGGACAAAAGCTTACCCAGTCAAATGCTTCGGCGGGATCCATAATCCCCTCAATAGCCCTCAACACTGGATCTTCCACCATGTTTTGGTTTCCTGTCTGATAGTCGTGTTGTTCTGCAAACATCGTGTTAGGCATGTTCTCTGCAAATTGACAGCCTCCACACGGCCCCTCTTCTCCAATTCCCACTATGCATAGTAAGTACTTTATCTTCAGAGCGCGAGAAGTTAAATGCGGCTCACCGTTTAGATGGGATGGATTTGGCTGGTGTTCTCTTTGATCCTTCTTTTTGGCGTTATGCAGCATCACCGAGAGTGCCTTGACAGCCTTCTTAGCCTCCAGCGAGTGTCCACTAAAAGCCACCCATATGCGATGGGAAACCTCCAAATACTCCAAGAGTCTGTGTTGCTCTTCCATATTTGCATGTACTGCCTCCGAATCCAGTGCTGGCTGGTTCTTATCGGCCTTATACGAGAGCTCTACACACACTATCATCGCAGCCAGGAGAAAGTCATGGGTCATGAGCGACGACATAAACCACCTATCTCTGTACAGTTGGCCCCCTGGTAAGATCTCATTATAGATCTCATTCTGGTGTCCGAGTATTTGCATCGCTGCATCGACACATACCCACCTCGAATACGCATATCTCATATCCGAGCGATGGAGCGTGAGATACTTACGATGCAGAACACAGCGAGCTTTCTGATAGAGTAGCTCGAGGGTATACCGTTGCATGATGAGGTCTGGCGGGTCTGTAATAGAGAGGTTCATTGCACGAATGCGCAAAAATGGTGGAAATGATGCATGCGCCTCTATGAGGCACTTGTCGAGTTGTACCACCTCCTGCTCTGATATGCTCATTGAGTGGCTCTTCTCGGTGATGCGACCAAACACAGACATGATCTTGCCTTTCGTGATCGTGTAGCTAACTGTTGTACGCTCTGTTGGTGGTCTGGACGGAGGAAGCAGCTTTGTCGTTTCATCGAAATCCTCATCGAAGAGATTATGTGGCAATTCCGTGTCACACTGCGAATCCGGTATGATTCTCGGGACACCAGCTTGGAAGGAAATCAGATGATCCATCTGGGATACCATGGCCCAAACTCGTCTTTTCATCTCTCCTTCGAACACGGACACATTTGGGTAATGCTTTGAATCGCGGTGATATCCCATGTGCATCGCGAGCCTGATGATGATTCCGAGCAACATCGATACGCCGAGTTGGGAGTCACTGCTTTGCATGAGCTCTGCTCCGAAATAGAGGATCAGAGTTTCGACTTTATATCGTCCTGGCTTGGTGTAGTCGGCAAGCACGAGGCATTGCGCAGTTTTCGCCATGTAAGCTTTGCTTACAAGCATTGGTTCACCCAAAGATCCTGGCAGGATATCCCCAACACGGTGATAGAAGATGACTGAGAAGCATAGAATGGCGAATAGTAGGCCAATCCAAGCACTGCTCGCTTCCTCTTGATTGTCCCAGAATTGAGTGTACTACCCATGTTCAGTCACAATCAAGAGATTAAAGATTGGTAGGAGAGTAATTTACCTCCCTATAGAATGTCGGAACATGTAGCATCACTAACCATCATTAGTATCTGTCTACTCCTATTCCGTCCTCGTCGTCCTTTGACCGTGATTGCTGAAATGCATACTTAGTCCTGGCTCCTTGGCATTGAAGAACCGAGAAACAAGTCGATCAACGACAGGTCTCGAAGGGAGGAAGGCCAGTATTTCTGCCTTGCTTGTACTTGGAAATACTCCAACAAACAAAAACGGGGCCTGGTTTTCCTCCGTTGCCATACCTGCAGCTGTGTTGTTACCTTGCTCTAACGTCTCTGTGCAGTCCTTAAGCTCAGTTATCTTTGCATTGAGTCAGCTTTTCTTTCAATAAAGTGTGTAAATAACTCAAACATTGCTCTTTCTAATGAACCTACACCGTCTAGGATAGTCTGCCAATGAGAAGCATCCACCCATCTCGTGCCTATCTGATCTACAATCATTGTTCCCGGAGAATCAACATCAACCTGTTCCCCAATCGTTAGATTTCCCGTTGGTCGGCTAAGAGCTACTTGGTCATCATTATCGCGAGGTGTTGATAGTAAGATATTTGTAGATCCTGTGTTGTTTATCTGTTTGTTGCTAGTATTGTCTGGACGCAAAGACAAGACAAGGCCTTCCAAGTGTCGTACTCTACTAAGTATATCTCTAGGTCCAGCCATCTGGCGGAACTGTGTTGGCTTGTTGCGTGCCAAATTGGTGGCATACTGGCACAAGTGGCCCTGAGTGCGTTTTGTGCATTGATCGCAAGGATTTCCCCGATTGCATTTGAGCCTTTGAGGTTCTTCAGTCAAAACAGGAGGATATAGAGATTGGAAGTGGCGTTGAGCCACCCTCGAAACAAAGCTGGGTACCTACTTCTTATGTCTGCATTGGGTGCAGGACAATTGCGCTCTGAACTTCTTCCTCTCATCGTTTAGCGGTGGATCTATCTGGGAGTCCATAGCTCCGCAAGAATCATTGATGTCGAATCGAAATGTGAAACCCCGCCTCAGTTTCAGTTCTCTCCCAGGGAATGAAGATAGATCGAACGAAGTGCTTTGTGAGAATTCAAAAGATGATATGAAGAACCTCTTATTATGCAATAATTGTGAATTACTGAATATGTCTCGAGCTGACTTGAGGTAGGCAACTCACGATCCTCACCTGTTGATGTGTCGTGGCCTCGCTAAAGCCCCCTTGGCACCAACTCCGGACCGGATTTACCTTGCCGTTTTTGGAACCGACATGATGATCCACACCACCATCTCCGGACTGTACCTCCACACACGAAGTTATTCCAACGCTTTTTCGTGATATCCGGAGGAGACAAGCTGAATACCCAATTCGTGCTGTATCACCCTCTGGTACCTGAAAACCACTCATAACCATTTCTCTAGGAATGATCTCAATCATGCGGGCCGGAGATGGAGAAAAATGTGCCCAGTAATCCCGAAGAAAACATGCTTTGGGATCATGGCGAGTATGAGAGTAGCTGTATTTTTCTATAAGATGGCATAAACTCAGATTTCTACTGGACTATCTTCCAAATTCCATTACACTGCTTTCTCATCTATCCATCTCACATTCCACCTTACGTTCCAAAAATCAACGCCCGTATCCTATTATAGCACTACGAATTCAATAAAATGTCGACCATCAGTCAAGCGTTCCCTCCTTCACCGAAATTCACAGAGGCCAATCTTCCAGACCAGTCAGGTAGAGTAAGTATCCCTACCGGAGTGAATCCACTCAAGTGTCTCAGCAAGAATGACCTAACAAAGCTTACCTAGGTCTTCATTGTGACTGGGGCTGCTGTTGGAGTGGGATATGAACTTGCCAAGATTCTGTATGCAAAGAATGGTACGGTCTACATAGCAACCCGTTCCAAAGAGAAGATCGATAGAGCCATTGCTTCTCTCAAAAGAGAATGTCCTGCAGCTCGTGGCCGTGTAGAGTCGCTGCTTTTGGATCTTTCGGACCTGTCAACTATCAAGCCGGCTGCGGAAAGATTTCTGGCATCAGAACAAAGATTGGATGTGCTAGTCCACAATGCCGCAGTGATGAGACCACCGAAAGGAAGCAAATCAGAACAGGTCAGTAACAGAATATTGGATCTTCAATATGCCTCAACTGTCAGAATTCTGTTTGGATGTCGGATCTGCTATAATAGAAAAATCACCTCAAGCTCCCTCCCGACTTCCATCTGTTATGTTTAGACCATGGACTAATTTTTTGGAGTAGGGTCATGACCTTGAGATGGCTACAAACTGTCTCGGTCCGTTTCTTCTAAACCATCACCTTCAGAAGATCCTTAGCCAAACGTCGAAAATTGCTGGCGTCAAAGCCGGAGCGGTCCGTATAGTTTGGCTATCATCATTCATAGATGGCGGTGCCAAGGGTGGTATGGTTCTTAATTCTACAACCGGTGAACCAAAAACTCTCGCAGACCCCATGGAAAACTACTTGCAATCAAAGACTGGTAATGTTTTCTTGGCCCACGAATGGGCAAGCAGACTTGGTGGTGATGGAGTTATAAGCATGGTAAGAAAATCTGCCCACGTCCAATAGATCCTGACCTTGTGTGCACAATGACCTGACATGGCAACAGGGTGTAAACCCTGGTCTAATGAAGACGGAACTGCAACGACATCTGAATCCCCTCGTACGACTGACAATGGTACGTACAATTTACCTTCAGCCAGCCCGTCTTGGGAGGGTTTAGGCCCAATATATGTTTTACCATACTAATGACATCTCTCTGTGACTGTAGGGTGTGGTTGGTAAACCTGCGAAGTATGGCGCCTACAGCGAGCTCTTTGCCGGCTTCTCGCCTGATGTGCAATTGAAACATAATGGCGGATTCATCATTCCATGGGGTCGACACGCAAAGCTTCCAGATCATATCGGCGTTGGTCTCAAGACCAAGGAGGAGGGAGGTACCGAGTTGTCAAAACTGTTTTGGCAATGGTGTGTTCAGGAGACGATGCCTTATTTCTAGCACTTGCACGCAGCGTGCGTTTTTCGCTTTGGAGATTGTAGTGTTTTCCCACAGATGTATCTACAGTATGTATCATATATCGTTTATCTCACCATTAGATCTTAATTAAGAACGATGATATCTTTGTCAGGATAAAATTTCCACCACAACTCCATCTAATCTTGATCTATCGTATAATATCGTATTTCTAGATCAGTAATCTGGCCTGTCTTTGTTCGAGCCCGGCCCATTTCGTCTTCGTCAAAGTCAAAAAACTAGTTGATGTACAAAGTCTCTAAGTGTCATAACTGAGAGGGAAAATCCCTCTAGATCCCCTTTTTGTATAATCTTGTAATGTGCATATCATTTATGCACATTCTGGGGTGGTACCTGTACGCATTGTCCGGCTATATTTTCGTCTTTGACCGTGTCGAATTTTGACAGCTTCATTTAAGCGAGGTACTTCACATTTATTGAGCTTGAGTGTCTAGTATTTGGTAGTATATCTTGACTTAACAAGACTTTAGGTGCCAAGAGAGTATTTCAGAGAAGATCCCAGCTTTCTCTTTCAGCCCTATAAAATCAAAGGCAATTACGGTTATATCCGATGGGGTTGGTGATCTGATTTGTTGACCATCAAGCATCTTTTTCAGCTAGTCTTGGCAGTGTTGTAGATGGAAGAAATCCATTTCTTGGCTCTTAATGGCAAGTAAAGCCCCAGGCTGGAAACCTAGATAAGACCAACATGCGGTCGGACTCTGACTCAAACTCTTGGAAGAATTACAAGAAGCAAGTTGCGAAATTTCGAAATATTCGAAGTGCATCAAAAATCACACGTTGAGACACCATGCCTTTCAAGAAATTTTTGGCGAAGAAAGCCCATAAATTCTTACGGGATCAAGCCATCCCTCGCATGATCCCACAAGAAAACTACGAAGAATTCGTATACACACCTCTCGCTTCACCACGCGACGAGATCCGACTCCTCGAAGTTCTCCCTGCCAGAGTTCAGGGAGAAATAGCCGTACGCTGCAACATCAGACATGTTCGTCTCGACTCTAATCCCCAATATGCCGCAGTGTCATACACGTGGGGTCCTTCAATAGAGCCAACATCTGTGATCATCAATGGCAAGGAACTGCGAGTTCCGCACAGTGCTTACGCCGCGCTCAGGGGACTTCGTTTGCCTGACACTGGACAGCATGGGTCGAATAGTAGAGTGGTCTGGATTGATGCGATTTGTATTGACCAAAACAACGTTCCTGAGAAGGAAAAGCAGATTCTTGCAATGAAAGAGGTCTATCAGGTTGCTCGACATGTTTTCGTCTGGTTGCATGTCAATCCTGGGGATGATCCGGCGGGCGCTATCCAGTTCTTGCGATATGATCCTGTGGCGAAAATTACGGGTGGTCTTAACACAAACACTATTCGAGGGTTCGAAGCTCTGCTCCGTCATACCTGGTTCAGTCGTACTTGGACCTTCCAAGAAGTGGTACTTCCTCGCTCACTGTCCATTGTGTATGGTTCCAGCGGTGGAGATCCGAAGAATACGGAGATACCATGGGGAACACTGGTTGACAAAGCCAGAGGCCTTATTGACCCAAGCCAGAGCTCAAGTGGTTCGGTTGGCAAGTTTTATACTCCAGGTCCCGAGATTGTGAAAGTCCTAAGCAGTATTATTGAGATTGAAAAGTCCAGAGCCAGACTGGATAGTGCCGATAACAGCATGGAGGGAGCACTCTTCTCCACCAGAGGCCGTAGTGTCACGAATGATAGAGATGCTGTTTACGCGCTTCTTGGAATAGCATCCGATGCCAAAAAGCTCGACATAATCCCAAATTATGCGCTCAGCACTCAGAACGTTTATCAAGACTGTGCGACTCGTATTCTTCAAACGACAAATTCGCTTCGTCTTCTTAGCGTAGCAGGTCTGGAGCATAGGAATTTGCAAAAGCACCCCGATCTCCCCTCCTGGGTGCCAGACTGGACCTCGATATCAAATCTGAACCCACTCGGTAGCAGAGGAGAAAACACCGAGATCCAGACTCTGCAATCATCCGTTCAAACTCCAAGATGGATCTCAAGCCCACATTTTCCGCACCCATCCGTTCTCCTCTTGAAAGGATACATTCTGGATGCTCCCAAGATTTTTTCCACACCATTTCCAACATCACCATCGCCCTCTCACTCCTCGGACGCAAGTCATATAACAACACAAGCTGGCGTCACTGTAGCTTCTACTCCGACGATCAATATTTCTTCCCAGGAATTCGAATACGCACAACTCATGCTACTCGCTCTTGAGGAATCCGAACGTCTTGTAGCCGACGAACTCGATCAGTCGAAATGCTACGTCAACTTTCCTCCGTGGCCGAGAGACAGACTGCCAAATGGCGACAGAGATCTAGCTGCAGAGGTACAGCGGATGATGGCATTTAAGTCGGGACAAAATTTGTTCTTCAGCGAATCTTCCACTTTTCATGAGCATAATTGTGCTAAGCTCCCTTTCGAGGAGTTTTGTAAGGTACTCACTGCTTTCTTGCCAGGTAATCAAGGGGAGGAGAAAGAATTGCCGCAGTTTAATCCTCTCAACCTGAAGACCTTTCCTCTCACAACAAGATATACGGAGTACAAGCTCACACTTTCTGATCTTCTCTCACGTCATCCTAATCCTCAAACACACATCTCGGTGTCGCGGATTCTCGCCTGCGAGGCAGACGTTGGCGATATGTTCTCTATGGGTCGTCCTTCGAAGCCATATGGACTTCCAATTCATGCACCGCTTGTATACGCGACACAGAGAAGGAGATTTTGCATGACTATGTTTGGGAAAATGGCACTTGTACCCGCGGCAGCACAGCAGGGAGATCTTATCGTGCTACTCGAGGGAGCTGGGACGCCGATGCTGGTTAGAAGATCTGAAGGTGGTGTGGAGCGGTGGGGAGGAGTGTTGGGAGAAGGTAAGGTGCCTTTGGAGTTGGTGGGCGAGTGTTGGGTCGAGGGTGCCGTGACCGGAACTCAGATTGAAGCATTGGTAAGGGAGAGAGGTGTTGCTGAGGTAGTCATGGTTTGAGTTCTATCTTGATACTTTTGCGTAGTTCGCTTGAAAGAGGGCATAGATATGGCGAAGTCACGAGGAACTCTCCTTACCTTTGATGCCTTTCGTTATGTTTTACAGCATGATAGATTTATGAATTTGCATTCATCAGAAGTAAAGTTCAATGCATCTGCCAATTATTCCATGCCTCGAGGTGTGAAAATTCATCATCTATCACCGTCGAAGACAGAAATACAGCTGGATAGAATGTGCCTCAGAATGTGTATAAATATTATACACATTGAAGGAGTATAGAATTACAAGAGATAGGGGAAATTTCCTGTCAGTAACTATAATACTTAAATATTTACATATCAGCTAGTTTTTTGACGTCGGCGAACACGAAGTCTAGCTAGCCTCGCCTGTTCAGCGTCGCCACAGCAGATCCTGCGGTTTCGTCCCAAGTCTCCCATCTCATGGTAATGCCTCGCCCACAAGAATCTGAAACGGCCGCATCGCACAGCAAACTGAAACTGCTGACAGTCTTCATGCTCATTTCAAAATTTGTTAGTCAGAATGTTTTGATCAACCTGAATATTTAAACTTATTAAATTTAATCTCCACGGAACGGTTTTTAGATGAGGGTGTTTTTTGGGGGGCAAAATGATGTGTGTCGTGAATTTTTTTGGGGGGATTTGCGGTCTTTGTCGAGGATAATCAGCCTCATGGAAACAACAGCGCAATGTCGATTTGTAACCATAGCATTTACTAACAGTCTCAATGACATGTAAATGAAGCTTTGAAATGTGATGTATGTCTAAATTTTAGAATTGAATGGCACTGACCTTCTATCTGACTAAACTGCGTAAGTGATCGTGGGGGTTGGATTTACCACCACGGAAACATCGATTCTCTTTCGTGTGGAAAAGCGATGAAATTTGCGCCGAATTTCGTTATTTAGAATGCTAGTCTCCTAAATAAACGTGTCTCTTAACACTCCAAGCCTGAGGAATCCCCTTCGTAGATGGAGATGTTGGATGAACTCGATGACTTCAACGCTGGGTGATGCAGTGGTTGAAACCCTATTTCGTTTAACCGTAGGATAGCGTACCCCTCCCCTCACTTCCTACCTTTGACAGAGGAGCAAGAAAAATATTTATTTTTGAATCCGCACATGCGAAGTAGCAGTTCAATAGATTGAATGCCAAATTTTCTGAGCTCTTCCCAGCCTAGCTGTTTGAAGGGTAGGTAGATATTGGAGTGGCTGTGCCAAGTCTAGCGAGGCGGTCGGAATTCACTCGCCACGCAAAATAATCGACGTAAAATAATATCTATGGCAGTTCTAAATCGTAGAAGGTGTTGATGACTATAATTGCAGTGATAGGATTTCAAACTTCTGTTGGGTTGTAAATTGTATCTCGCGGACGAAAGGGCGATCTTGAGATCTGAGGTTGGACCTCTAAAAAATGTCAAGCGTGTCCATCACAGCTGATGACATGGTTAATTGCTCACCTCTACGACGATGATTTCAAAACAATCCAACAACCTGCCCCTAAGTTTGATTAAGGGAAAACAATTAAAATACTAATATTTCGAGTACATAAAGATGTGTATTTATAATATAACCATGCACTGTTATGTTTGAAGCGCTGGATGTTGGCTGTAGTCTGAGCATCGAAAACAATATCTACCAAGGCATACAGAAAAGATCAACGAATACTTGAAACAGGTTCTTTAGATATAAACAAAGCCTTAACTGTTCTCCAGAACCTTCTTTGTCCAATGGGTATGGTATTATGATCAAGTGTCGTCGTGCACATCTCCGTCAACATGCCAAATCAGGTGGAAAATTAATGCCCACTTTTGCGACAATGTGAAATTTGATGCAGCGTTCTACAGATCTGGCAAATCCAATCAAGAAATCATCAAGTTGGCAAGATGTGAAGTTCCTGAAAAGCAGCAGCTGTGAAGTGCTTATGGAGTTTGCCATTCAGCAACGACTTGTACCGAAACACCCGACCCCTGAAGTGCAACCAGATCATCCGAGATTTCCTTCTTTGTGCCTTACTGTAGACTCCGATAAACAGTCATGCATCGATTGCATCTCCAGTGCAAATACTCTTCTTTTTGCGAAGGTATAATTCGAATCGCTAAGTGGAAGTGTCTTTTCCAAGACAGTACTCCAAGCTTGCCTTACACAAGGACCACCATTGGCATCGGCCGCTGAGTCCGAAGTGACATCTAGAGCATTCACGTTGTAAAAGTATCTCTGTTGACCAAGGTCACAACACAATGCGAGTAGTGCCATGACTTAGTGAACTGTCGAAAGTGTATGCATATTCATGCTAGTCAATGGAAGCGGACGAGGGTGTTATATCTTGCAAAGTCCATCTTCTGAATCAACACAAGCAGAATAACTAGTACTATGATATGGCAAATCGGCCCCTTTTATATTCGGATATGTTCCCGTGCAATTTATCAGCCAGTCTTCGTTTCTGGTTCGTAGAAGGAACGTAAATTAGACCCTTTTCATTCGCTACTGTACTTTGGCCCGCCGCAACCTTCAACCTCACCTCACCTCCTCCACTCAACCAACAGTTCAAAGCCTCGTCCATCAACATCACACATTGGCATTCTTGCTACCTTTGTCGCGTCATGTCGAATGATCGCGAGTAGAGACGTCGTTCGTTGACAATCTATCGTCTCCCCTTATCCACCGAGGGCGAAGGCAATCTCCGTTTTCGTTCATGACCCTGGTCGCGTTCTTACCACCCATATTCACAACAACCTCATGAACGCGTCGTAACAACAAGTTGCGATGTTTTCTACATTACTGGAAAGGATGTCGGTGCCTCCTAGATCTGCGGCACCCGTAGAGGTGGTGCGCGCATCTTCAGACGATTCAATTCTCAGCGCAATCACGGTCGATCCTTCCTCCAACGCGCAATCCTCATCATCAACACCTCCAACCAGCATTGGCGACAGCGCAAGCATATCATCATCTTCAGCGAAGCTTGATATTGTTGAACCTATGTCTGCCGAACCATCTGGAGGTCGGAGTAAGCGCGTTCGTACAAGTGTTGGCACATATAATGTCAAAATACTTGCCGGCACTGCCATACATGCGCCTAAGAAATATAGTAAGGACCCTGAAGTCATTGAAGCTCGGAGGAAGAAGCTCGAGGGACTGGCCGATGCGCTTCAATCTGCCACCGAGGATCTTTTACCAGATATTGGGATTAGAGACACGCCAGCGAACGATGCACCTACCGATCCTCCACAAGATGCCGCTCAGACTCTTGCTCAAAGTCCAGTCCACGAGGTTTTGGAAATACTGGAACTACCAAAATCTGCCAGGAAGGTAGCGAAGCCTAAGAAGCGACATAGTCTCGGTGCGACACCCAGGCAGTCTGCGAAGCAGAAGGATCTTGCGCGTCGCAAGTCCGTTCGATCACCCAAAAAGGAAATTGAGAGCATTAGCAAGCGAATGGGTCTGCTTGATAAGAAAGAGCTAGCGAAATTTGAACAGAATCTCGCAGGACTGGCAAAGGCAAAGCGCGAACTGAAAAATCTGGCAGACACTCCGGAATATGCGAAAATTGAAGTGAAACCCGTTGTTAGTGAGATCTGGAGCAATGGAAAGCTGGTGACGGCGGACCAACCACCGAAGAAGAGGAGAAGGGTCGAAGAGGCGCCCATTCCAAAATCTAAGGGCAAAGGAAAGGAGAGAGCAGTAGAGGTTGACATCGCAGTGGAAGAAGAGGATGAGGACGAGGACGAGGATGAGTCCATTGTGATTCCTGAACCAGAACAACCAAAAAGCTTGATCGCCAAGCGAAAGACTTATCTTACCAAAGGTCTGTACGCTGGCCAAGAAACCGCTACTTTGAATTGGTTCACTCTAGACTCGGCGGAGCACAGGCGGAAGATGGAAGAACTGGCACCATTCAACATTAAACCTCGTGCAATCCTGCCATTGCCTATGTGGCACGGGCAGCGTTTACTTATAGTTGGACGAGACTTCAAATTGCCCTGGGATGTTTGTTCCCCCCTTCCACCTGGTCAGCCAAAACCGGAGGAGTGGAAGAAGACGTCGACTAGTAAGGACCCTTGCTTTTCTCAACTTTCTTGTTTGCTAACAATTATAGATCGCTTTGTTGGCGAAGCCAAAGAGTCATGGAGACCGTCAAAGTGGAAGGACAGTGCTGCATCCAAGTGTATATGTACACCTGTACGTGGATGCGACGAAGACTGCCAAAACAGAATCATGCTTTACGAGTGTGATGATTCCAATTGCGGTGCAGGTCGAGGCCGTTGTACGAATCGTTCTTTTGCTGATCTGGCTGAGCGTCGAAAACTTGGTGGAAAGTATCGGATTGGAGTCGAAGTTGTGAAGACTGCGGATCGAGGTTACGGTGTACGAAGCAATCGTTGTTTTGACGCCAACCAGATCATTGTCGAGTACACTGGCGAAATCATCACCGAATCTGAGTGCGATCGACGTATGAACGAAGTTTACAAGAAGAACGATGTGAGTAATTGTTTTTTCGGTAGAAGTTTCCATGACTGATTCTCATAAAAGTGTTACTATTTGATGTCCTTTGACCAAGGGATGATCCTTGACGGGACAAAAGGTAGCATAGCGCGCTTTATCAATCACTCTTGCCGCCCAAATTGTAAGATGGTAAAGTGGTATGTTGGGGGAAAACCTCGCATGGCCCTCTTTGCTGGCGACAACCCAATCATGACGGGAGATGAGTTAACTTACGATTACAACTTTGATCCTTTCTCAGCCAAGAATGTTCAAGAGTGTCGATGTGGCAGTGATAACTGCCGCGGCGTTTTGGGACCGAAACCAAAGCCGAAACCGAAGGAGATCAGAGAGGTTATCAAGGACGTTATCAAGGCTGGAGTCAAGCGAGTCAAAGCAACAAAGAGAAAGCTGCAGGCATTGTATGCCGGACCTGAGTCTGATGAGGATGAAGCTCCCCCACGCCCAAAGAAGAGAAAAGTTAAGGAAGCTGTAGTCGAGCAGCCCTCTAGTAGCGAGACGGAGGTGAAGAAAGTAAGAGGTCCATACAAGAAGCGAGGTCCTTACAAGAAGAGGGGACCTTATAAGAAGCGAGGTCCTTATAAAAAGAGAGGCCCTTACAAGAAGAGGGGTCCTTACAAGAAGAGAGGCCCATATAAGAAGAGAGATCCTTCTCTACTAGCCAAGCCTCGTCGAATTGTTAAACCCAAAGATGTGGATGCGATAAAGACGACGACACGGAAGAAGACGAAGGGCGAGGATAGGATAATCATGAGCTCAGAAGATGTGGACATGGTTCTCGGCGAAGAAGAACGCAGTGAGCATGGCACCCCCCAAGGAGCATCTAGCTCTAGTGCAGAAAGTAGTGTGCGAAAAAATGCTTCACGAGAGATGCGTGGAATTCGCAGGGGATCCCGAGGACCATCGCCAGAAGCCACGATCACACTTTCAACCCCTGTGGGCGACGAGTGGGAGGACGATATTTCCGATTTGTCTTCTTTGGAGTCGTTGTCGGAGTACGAGGAAGATGACGAAGAGGAATAGTGGGAGGATCACATAGGGCATGGAAGTGTGGGCAGGCGTTGGTATCTCCCGGCGTTGTGCACTCATTGGCGTGGGGGATTTGGTTTAGGACTTGAATTCTGGCATGGCTCTCTTCAACAGGAGTCTCCTTGTATGAATAACATCTAATTACCTCAGTATTTGCTGAGTGTTAGTGACGCATTTCTTTTGGGATTCAAAATACTTTCTTGACCATGGAGTTAACGGAGCGTTATGCCTTGCATGCTACTTAGAAGCTAAAACACATAATTGATGAGGCTTGATATTCACTACGTGCATGGTTCAGATCTGTAAATCTATGTTGTTTTAGGGTAAGCTAGAGATAGATTATGCTCTCGTACTGTAGCAGCTCTTCACCAGTATCTGCACGAGTAAGTGAGCGAAGAAGGTCATCATCCGACTGGTCATGCAAGCCACCTCCTTTCCAGCTAGCGCGTTTTCGAAGGCTCAGCCACATCACCACGAGTGAGCTGAACCACGACCAAAACTTTGTGGCTTTGGGCACGTCGGCAAATTCTTTGACTGACCTCCGTCATCATTTTTCTGTCCTTCAGTAAAAAGATAATCCATCTTGAGTCAAGTACAGATCTTTATTCACCCCTTTCTTTGTAACAATTCTTCATGATTGCTTAAATATCTTTTAATTCGAAATTACTCAACATCCTCTCTCTCTCTCTCTGCAGAGAACTTCGTGTTCTCCTTCTCTTTCCTTCATGAATACCCAAGCCAGTGCTGCCACATCAGCGCCAAATCTTAATCGGTCACAGCACGACTTTCCTTCTACATTAATACAATCACGGGAGACGGGTGAAATAGGCGCCCCTCAGTCTGGCAGATATGTGTCTACGATAGCAGCAAAGCCAGCGCCGGTGGCGAAATCATGGGCGCACTTCGTTGCAGGAGGGTTTGTGCCCCTTCTTTGAACATCGAGTCCAGTTTGAAAATACACTAGACAGTATACTAACTGATGAAATAGTATTGGAGGCATGACAGCAGCCACTCTCACTGCTCCCTTGGACGTCCTAAAAACCAGACTTCAATCCGACTTCTACCAAGCACAGCTCGCCCAAACCCGAGCAGCTAAAGGCATCTCACCACACGCACACCTCTCGCCCTTCCGCAGCGGCCTACTCCATTTCCGCGAGACTTTCCAGATACTAGGCTCCGTGCACCGCGTCGAAGGCTGGCGGGCGCTATTCAAGGGGCTCGGGCCCAACCTCGTTGGCGTGGTGCCCGCACGGAGCATAAACTTCTTCGTGGTCGGAAACGGCAAGCGGATCATCGCGGACTACGGCAACGGCGGGCAGGAAGCGGCGTGGACGGTTCTGCTCGCTGCCGCGACGGCGGGCATCGTGACGAGCACGGTCACGAATCCCATTTGGTTGATCAAGACGCGGCTGCAGCTCGACAAGACGGTCGTGGAGAGGGCAGGGGGCGCGGCGACGAGGCAATACAAAAATTCGTGGGATTGCATCAAGCAGGTTGTGAGGCACGAGGGTATTAGGGGCATGTACAAGGGCATGAGCGCTAGCTACCTAGGTGTTACGGAAAGCACGCTACAATGGGTTCTGTACGAACAGATGAAGAAATCGCTTGCAGAGCGCGAATCGAAAATCATTGCTGATGGACGAGAGAAGACGTTCTGGGACCGGACGGTGGACTGGACGGGCAATATTGGAGCTGCTGGAAGCGCGAAACTCATTGCGACCTTGGCGACGTATCCGCATGAAGTAGCGAGGACGAGATTACGGCAGGGCCCAATGCCGAATGGGGAGTTGAAGTACACGGGACTGATGCAGTGCTTCAAGTTGGTGTTCAAGGAGGAGGGCATGGTTGCGCTATATGGTGGATTGACCCCGCATCTCCTGAGGACGGTGCCGAGTGCTGCCATCATGTTTGGCATGTACGAGGGCATTTTGAAGCTCCTACATGCGCCTGCATGAAGATTCGAATCTTCTCAGTAGCGAAGCTTTGCGGTCGCACCATCTTCAGAGCGGCTTTGTATTGTACGTGTGTGTAAGTATGTATCCTGGAACGGCTGGGAGGACCAGGATGGTCCACAATGGCGTTTGTACGAAAAAGTTAAGCATCACGGGGAGGCGGAACTGTATAAGGTACTTTAAGTTTTCTTCATTCGACCTCGCTCTTGGGATACGATATGGGTGGATATATGAGAGGTGGTTTGCTCGCTACCCCCCGACGGGATTGTACATTAGACGGCTGGCTGGGGCATGGTTTCCGGCGTTGGATTTCTCAAGGACTTTTGTGAGCGTAGATACAGAGATACAGTCTGTCCCAACAGCAGCAGCAGACGCAGATAGACTCGGATGTCCACTCTTACCAATATCATATAATCGACACATTCGTGCTTTACGGTGTGGTTATGACAATTATTTCACAGATGCTAATGAAATCGAGCCAAGTAAGTGAGAGCCAACGAATAAGATTAGCTTAGCATATCTTACCTCATAATATACAGTATTCATGAGTTCAAGATTTTTACGTCCAGAGGTCGCCTCAGGAACTAGAAACTTAAGTGTGAAATTAGACTATGGACAAGATGTACTAGTAACATGCAGAATCGCTTCACTTTTGCCTCCAACAGCGAACAGAGAGTTCACAACACAAAAAACACACCAAGGTTGAGAGATCAACCAAATCGCAACGCTTGGTACAAAAAAACGCCAAAAGAGTCAATCAAAATTATCGCCGAGTAGTTGATGAGAGCTGACTTAGCAATCCAGTCCTTCATCCCTCGAATCGCTTCGAATTTCAGCCCTGAAATCCTATCATACTGTATGCGCTCTTTGCAGGAGAGAAAAGTCGTCGGTTGTTGTGATCATAGTAGGTGGTCTTGGCTTGCGCAGTTTTCGAGGTTGGCGGGGCCAAGTTGTTGAATCCTGTGGTCTTCACCAGGCATTGCGGTCCCAATTTGGATCTGTTCAATGCGAAAGTTAGCATGTGCTTTTCGCACATCATAGATCCTTCAATTGACCGCTCTCAATCCTCGTGCCAGCAAAAAATAATATCACTCACCCTGCACAAAGCCTGCCAAGACCTTACTCCCAGTCTGCAATAGTGGATGCCCAACCACGATCTGCAAAAACCGCTGGAGACCCTCCCTCCGATGCTCAATCACATCGTCACTAAACCGATTCGTGAACACCTTGCCCGGCAGCGGGGGGATCGTGACTCTCGCGCTCTCGCGCTCCAAGATGTCGCGGAAGTACTCAAAGTCTGAATAGCGGCGGCGCACGCTACTGTGTCGCAACTTGAAGGCGGGGATGTTGGTACGGCACACAATCTCGTAGTCTGTGTGCATGCCTCGTCCGATCCCGTGGGTTCGTGGGTTCTTGACCTGGAGTGGGGAGGTTAGCTGAGCTTGCTGCTGACTGACGGTCACTCTTGGATCGCGAGGTGGGATGTTGGGCAGAGCGAGCGTACTTCTATCTCAAGGAAGTTCTCTGGTGGCCCGTAGATCTCCTCGAAGCTCTGCTGGCGCGAATCTGGCATTGCCTGCATCGTTGCTATCGGGTGGCGCAAAGCCTAGTGCGATGTCGATAGTTGTTGTTTCCTCTCAATTCTTGTCCTACTTGAGTAACTTGTTGGAAGTCCTTGGTTCTAATCGCAGTCGCAGAGTGTGTATGTGAGGTATCTTATGTTGCGAGTTCGAGGTGAGGTATAGAAGGTTCGTGTTGGTGTTGAGGTTGTTTGCTGCCGATCGTGTGATAAGTGAAGGTCTCAGGATGACATGCGGCTGTGATTCAATTGTCTAAGGTAGGTCGTCAGGTAGACTTGGAGTTGGCCCTGGGCTGGGGCTATCCACCATCTGGAAGTAGAAGGTGCAATGGCGGGGGCCGATTAGAGTCACGTGGTGAGTATCATATCATCCAACGTCAGACGAAAAGAAGTTCATTAGACATTAAAACAGAGTTTCCCTTCTATCGTTCACATTTAACTTCTACCGATTCCCATCCAAAGTTTCTTTGGTTAAGACTTTGAGACAAAGGCTCAGGTCCGCCTAGGCTAGCAAACAGCTTTACGTGGATGCAATGGATCATTCTTAAGCTACCTTGAACGACCTTTACCGAGCACAAAACTTCATATCATTCGATACGATTTTTCTTTCCCAAACTAGTTTCAGGCAATATACAAGACTAAATATCTTACTATTCTACTGAGAGATTAGCTTTTGGATAAGTTTTGAGGTTACCCACAACCACTCACTTCCTAGTGGGGGTAAGCGTCGTTGTGTAACTCTCATTTAGAATGTTGATTCGTCTGGAGTCAAGAATAGCCAGCCTTCTCTTGTTACCCCTCCTATGGCCTGCATTTAAGGTCGTTTGGTGTTACGCGTTCAACATCACATTTCAACATCTTTCATTATTTTACTTTTGTCGTCTTTCTCTCAATCTCTGTCGACGTCAGCAGAAACATAAGAATCTTTCGTCATTTCAGCGTTCGAAATCTAAATCCTACTTTGAAGTCACATTCAAGCTTCAGGATGACACTTCAAGCGAGCTTCATTCTATATGGCTTTCCAATTGTGAGCAAGCAATTCAACCATTGTGTTTCCCTTACTAATATGTCAAGCTAATGCTTGTGTTGACGGCTGTGGCCGGGTATGTTGCACATTCTCGGTGAAAGCTAAGCTCGATAGCTGATATGTCTTCTTAGCTATGCATACTCACAAATAGGTGCCTTGAGTCTCCCAATCCCCCAAGCTCTTGCACTCAGCACTGTCCTCCTTCCCCTTGCCACAGGCATCTCGACCCAATCCATCATCACCATGATTCGCCAAGCATCTCGTGACAAGAAGCAACTGACTCTCCCTCTCATCGCAATCATCGGCGTCCTACTTATGTATGATACTGCGATTGGCACACTCGCGTTGACACACATGCTGCCACCTTCTGCATTGACCTGTGGGCTCAATGACAATTGGACCAAGCTGTATACTGCCAAGGACGCTGATCGCATAAGAGCTATTCAAGATGCGTTCAAGTGTTGTGGTTTCAAGACTGTCAAGGATCGTGCATTTCCGTTCGGTACTGGCGCTCCGTCGACATGTGCAGTAGACTACAAGAGAAGTGGAAGTTGTCTTGGCCCGTGGAGGGGAGCAGAACAACTTACAGCAGGATTACTCCTCCTCGTTGCTGTCACAATCTTCGTCGTCAAGGTACAAATGCGTCACCTCATGTAGAATCTTGCACTGATTCAATCTAGGTCTTGGCTTTGGTTTCCCTTCTCACCCGATCCTCTTGGACATCTTCACAATGGACCAGAGCGCTTCTACCCAATGGCAACGGTATTGTCGAAGAAGAAGACGAGGGAGACGACCAACGAGCTGTCGTCCGAAGACTAATTGAAAATAGTGCTGGCGAGGCAGGATACCGAGATGAGCCTCAAGCAAATCGAACTCTGGAGGGTGCAACGACTGGAGGAATCGGTAATGGTAATACTGCTCGTGTGCAGCCTTCGCCGCTCATTGATGTCGATAATGAGTGGCGTGATGAAAGAGATGACAGGGAGATCAGCTAGGATTTTAGCGATGTGTGAATTGGAACTACACTTTTAGGCAATGACGGAATGGGCCGATACAGAATGTGGGCAGTTGATAGGCACGTCAGTTAAGTTTGTCTGTCTGGGATGAGAAATGCTGGGAAATTTGAGAAGAAGATGAAATTGTATCTTAATCAAGGGAGGAATTCCGCGTACACGTTCATGCTTGCAATACACAATGGCTTTCAATCCTAACCGTAACCTCACAGTAGCAGGAGCTACTATAAACCATTCGCTGAAGTCCCTTGGTTTTGTTTCTAACCTCAGATACAGATGACTTACTCCTCTCCTCCACCACCCATTTTCCAACAGACTCCTAACCGATGTGTAAAGTGCTCTATAGAAAGAATAACCACTTGGGGATTCAGATGTAAAAAAACACAAACCCTACTGATCTTCAACCGGGAAGAAGCTTTTTGTCTAGAATAGCTCCAAAATGGTGTACGGCATTTCACACGTGGGTCATAAGTCATAAGATATGAAATGCTCGCTTAACATCATATGCCTAGCCATTGTCATTGTCGAGTAGAAACGGGCCCTCATCCAGGCACTACTAGATATCACAATCATTCTATACACTATCCAAATAGCTTCACAATCTTTTAAAACATCGAAAGCATTTCTTTTTAATAACTGCTGCTTCTCCCAAGCCGACACAACAACTCTCAACACTTTTCTAAATGCACACGCACCCTCACTTCACTTCACTTCACCCCATTTTAACCACTCCCACCCATTCTCATAACCACTTCTCCGTTTCTTCCCTAGAACGCGATTTTCTCTATCCTAACCCGACAAAAGAAACACCTCCATCCAATATAATTCATACCATCATGGGTGCTCGCCTACGAGATCACAGACCCATGGATCAGCAGCACCAAACCGATCTTCAGACCAGACCAAATACGCGTCTAGCACGACGAGGTCCGTAGCTATAATAATATGGCGGGGGAGTAGTTGTCGAGATCGGTGCAGTGGGAGGGTTGGATGCGGGTGGAGCGGAGGAAGTTGACATTGTGGAGTCGGATGGGGATGGGGAAGGGGATGGTAGGGTTGAGAGAGATGTTGCGATGCCTGAGTCTGTGGATGTGATGATGATCGAGGATGGTGATGAGGATGAGGAAGTTGACAGGGCAAAAGAGGTGACGGAGATGTTGCTTGATACGAGTCCTGTGTCGGTGTTGCTGTGGGCGATGGAGGGGTAAGTGGTGTGTGTGATGAATGTGGATGGGATGCTGGTGGTTGTCGGAATGGGAGTATCTGTGGCAAATATTAGCGAGGATGTCTATGATTGAGAGAATAAGAAGAGGAACTTACCATAGCTTGATGTTTGCAGGCTTCCGGAGGTTGACGAGACTTGAAAAACTCCAGTACCATACGGAAGTGCCAGTGAGGTTGTAGTTAGAACCGCACTGCTCAAGGTAGCACTATCAGAATGTGTTGGAGAAGGTCCCGTGATTCCAATTGCAGAGGAAGTCGTAAATCCCAGTATGAAAGACGATGTGACCGAGGCAGCAGTTCCAGTAGGGCTATACGAGATTATCGCATTCGAAGCTGGGTAGCTCATTGACGGCAGTAAGCTAGATATGTAGCTCGGGTAGACATAGATACTTGGTGCAGCCGTACTAGCTGAGCTGGGAGACACTGGACTCGTCTGGGATCTGCTGGTTGATATTGCGGTGCCGGCTATGTACGTTGAGCTGTAAGTGCCAGTCGGTCCAGCCGGAAGTGTAGAATTTGAGGTGAAGGCGTAAGGAGCTGAGCTGGAGCTAAAGATTCCGATGGCAGAGCTTGTCGTGATTCCTATGCTTGGGCTTTGGCTTTCGATTGATGAGTAGATGGTGGTGATGACAGGAAGTGTGTAAGTTGATCCCATGACTGAGCTTGTGTTGTATCCTGAAGATGGAATGCTCGAAGATGTGTTGGCTAAAGGCTGGCTAGTGTAAATTCCGAGTGCAGATGATGTTGTCGTTGCAGCTGTATTTGGGAACGAGAACGAAATCGTGCTTGTCTGCGTGTACACGATTGAAGAGTTGAGCATCTGATATGGTGCTGAGGTAGCACTGTAAGCACTTGATGAGACGCCAGTGCCCAGAGAAGTGCTAAGCGAGTTTGTTGGTTCATGGGGATAAGTCATGATGGTTGGGCTTGGCTCAATGGATGTGGGAGGCAATCCACCAGAAACGGTCGAAGATCCTGTGCCTATTGGCGAGGAACTCGTGTTATACATTGGGTATGGAGCTGAGCTGACAGATGATACAATTCCTTCCACACTAGATGTGATCACTTCAGAGAAAGTCGAGCTTGAAGGTCCATGTGAATATGTGACGATGGTTGGAACTTTCTTGGTGGAAGTAGAAGACACTCCACCGGAAACGTTCGAGTAGCCGGTGCCAATTGACAGCAAAGTTGTGTTGTGGATGGGATACGGCGGAAGACTCGAGAATGAGACAACACCGTCCACGCTAGAAGTGATAATATCGGATGAGATCACACTAGTTGGAATTCCCACCGTTGTCTCAATCGAGTGAGGAATTGTCACTGTAATTACAGATGTAATGTACGTGATTGAAGCTGTTTCTGGGACAGTGGTAGTGAACGAGTTTGAACTGGCAGTATATTGGGTCATTGTTGAATTTGGGCTGACTGACGAGGAAACAGCTGGTGTCGAGTGTCCAGGATAGCCAGTGCCGGTACCAGATACGTAGGTTGATGCATTCGAAATAGGATACGGTGCCGAAGATGTCGATACATAGTAGCTTGGATTAGCACTTG
Organism: Margaritispora aquatica; assembly: GCA_007644065.1. Taxonomy (NCBI): domain Eukaryota; kingdom Fungi; phylum Ascomycota; class Leotiomycetes; order Helotiales; family Discinellaceae; genus Margaritispora; species Margaritispora aquatica. Next base: position 1,273,627 of record VJWN01000006.1, on the reverse strand, counting down.
AGATTGCGATGCCAATTGCTGACGATGTGGTGACTCCTGATCCCGTTGGCAAGTATACTGTTGTGTTTGATACCGTATGTAAAGTTATGGCACTAGTAGGATATGGCGGAGTGAATGTTACTTGAGAGTAGAAATTGGATGTTGATGCCGAGTGTATACCACTTCCAGACAATCCTGTGGCCGATGACGAGCTCGGGTAGTTCGGTGGTTCAGATGATGCAGGAAATATAACAGATGAGGGAGCTGACGGAACTATGCTGAACGAAATTGGAAGCGTTACTGTGGTTCCACCGCTGATCTCCGATGTGGTAGTGCTACCTCCCTGTGTTGGTACAAGTTGTCCGAGACAAGAGCAAGCGGCAGAAATCGTTGACGGAGAGCCCTTACACATTGAAACATACGCTGGGAGGCCTGTCGTCGCAGTATTGATGGTCGCCGTGTATGTGGCACAGAAAGAAGCAGCGAGAGTTGAGGTGTGGATCATTTGTCGAAGACAATTATTCTTGTGGCATACCAATGGAACTGTAGGCGAAGACTTTGAAACAAACCCTGAATAGCTAGGAGAAGACGAGATCGTAGCTGTGATGGAGGCTGTTTGTTCATTATTTGGGTATGAGTTGTACCCGGGTGGGTTTGACGTGCTGGGCAGTGGAGTAGTGCTGGATGCTGTCTCTCCTGTGGCCGAGGAAGTCTCATGGCTTGTTGAAATTGACTTGCTTAGCGAGGTAACATCTCCTGCTGCGCTGGATGTTGTTTCGCCCAAGGATGGAGAAGTATAATACACAGGAGTCAACGGAGAGTTCGAAACTGATGTGAAAATCCCAATGGCGCTCGAAGTCGTCTCTTCAGCGGTTGAAGAGGTCTCATAATCGATCGCAGTTGTTGATGTGCTAAGCGAATTGGCACTTTCAACAAGACTGCTAGAAGTTTCACTAAGAGCCGGCTCGGTATAGTATGCGATTGGAGCGGAAGAACTTGATAGTGATGTAAAAATACCAATGGCACTCGAAGTGGTTTGTCCGACTTGTGTGGAGGTGTTGTCTTGAGAAGTGGTAGATGGAAGGATTGTGGATTCGCTTGCTGGTGACGACTCTGTGGGCACTGAAAGCACGGGGTCAATTCTGGGCTAAAGAATATTTTGCAAAGAAACGTACCAATGTAAATTGGAATTGACGAGCTGGATTTCTTTAAAGTATCTGAGCTTGTGTCTGTACTTTCAGGCGTGGATGAGGAAGAAGCAGTTGGGGCAGGACCGTAGCCACCATAGGTATATCCATAACCAGCTGTCGGTGTGGAATAAACACTATAATCGCGGGGACCAACAACTTGAGCTGGGGCTCCCTCTTGTCTTTTAAGCCATCCTGGACGTGCTTGAACGACTAATAGTAGGCACGACACGACTAGACCGTTATTGAGGGCTTGAAATATCATTGTAATCTGCACAACTACAAGTCAGTGAAATATCTGTGGAGGAAGAGAAATTTACAGGGCAAGTCGTAGTAAAAGAAACACGTACGAGTATTTAGATTCGCTGTTGATTAATGTTGATCAAAGAACGAAAGCGTGCTGTTGCTCCTATTCCAGTGAATTCGCCAAACTTCAAGAGAATGAAGTGCTACACAGATCGAAGACTGAAGCTTCGCTTGGTGCTGTTGAGGAGCTCTGCTTGAGAGCTACGGCAAGGAGGGCATCTTGGTTGAAATATCACAAAATACGAATGTGGATCTTGAAGGAGATTGAATATGCAGTCTGGTTGCTGGTAGTATCCTCCCGTGGATTGAGAAGCAATTAGCCGAGTCTTCTACCTCTATTGAGGAAAGGCATTATCGGTATTCTCAACCACGGCACTTCGCTTCAAGTACTCAACCTAAATCTAAAACATGACCTTATGAGGATAGCATACCCTCCTCGTCTAGTGAAAAATCTACAACCGTCACCTCGTTATCAAACGAGCCTAGTTTAATTTCAAGAACAACAACAGCAGCACGCGAGCTTTGCCTTCTGGCATGGGGAAAAGCTCCATTTCCTTCACTCAAACGAATTCAAACGGAAAATTCTTTATTCGACACCTCACCTTAGTCTTCGAAATCCAGAATCATCCCATTTATCTCTGAATTTTTCGTTGGAGTTCCACCAGGCGGTGCATCTCAAAGGCAGCATGCAGACCGTCAATCTTCACAAAGCAGAAACCATACCAGCTAGCATGCAATGCTCCGTCCGTTTCTGAGATTTCTCGCAGTGTTCTTGCAGGAAAATTCACTAAATCGCTGGGATCAAAGACTGCATAAGCCTGCAGCTCCAGGAGGCAAAATTCATTGAAAGGCAACTTAATGTACTAAAGGTTTCAGTCCAGATGCAAAGAAAGATGTATGGCCGATGTAGTGGTACCCTTCAGCAGCCATGTTGCATATATGCACCTTGACAGCTGTGGAGGCACATCTCACTGCATGGCTATAGCTGCACTGTTGACTGTGGATGGCGGCTGGGATTGTGGAGAGGAATATGTTTGAATATGTGGGTTTGAATCTCGTGATTGGGTGAGGATGCAAAAAAAAGTTGCGTTTGTACGGAATGCTGTTACCACTTGATGGAGCCCGAGTCGGATAACGGCCTAATGCTTTCTTGTTTGCATTGTGAAGTCTGGAGAGCATATGCAACTATGCATGAGCTGTATGCGGCGGAAAGACTTAGGATTGATGTTGTAGCCTTGCATCATCGAGGTACATCATCGAGGTACAGCATCTTGGCCGATTTCTCAAGAGCATAAAGAAAATATCCGTTGTTTTGACAGATTATTAAAAGAAAAAGAAAAAAAACCAATTTTGTCGAAGGAATTTGGCGCTCTAAGTTTGAAGTATACGTTTCATTAACATCATAAGATAATCCATCCCACTACCAACGCTATGCCGATAACCCTATAGTAACAAACAGAATGAGAAGGAGTTTAGTCCCACTCTATCTGAGGTTGATAATCACCCTTAAGTGCGGCTACATGCACTCGAGAAACCGGGAAGGCACTTCGAGGCGGGATGTGCGACAACTGCCGATCAGACGGCTGCACAATTCAAGCCAAACTCGGGAGGATGCATACACTCTACAGCTCCTTCTTCGCACCATTCTTTGGCTTTGGGTTGGACATCTCGGTCATAGTAGTGTTGTTTGACTCAATATCTGCGGCCCAAAGAGCGGCACCGACTATTGACTGGTTAATCGCATGTTGATGATCACAAGAAGTTTGACAGCTTACCAGTGTTACTGAAGGTAAAGAAGATAGAAGCAAACGGAATTAATTCAAGGAGAGTTGCAACGGTTCCGAATCTAATCAAGTTAGCTACATATTTCTATGTAATTGTAATGTAGGCTAAGGAGAATTTTTGACAGCTTTGTGCACAAGTGTCACAAGCAACTGATGGCCAAACTGAAATTGACTTACGCTGTATATGGTGCGGTATTCTCCTTCAACCACTCTTGCTTCTCCTTAGGACCCCACTTCTTCAATTGGAAGTACTACTGTAGTTAGAAAACTGGGAGGAGAGGCACGGGATGTAGACTACTTACACGATCGTGAACACTGTGACCACGATTGCGGCCCTGGAGAAGGACAAAGATGACAGTTCCAACCACAGGGATAAAGTTCAATGGTAGGTACATGACATAGCGAATAATCGCCGTTGGTGTATACTTCTGAAATGGAGATTTCACGAGCTTACCCAGCTTGGCCATTGGATCATTGAAATTACCGGACTTGAGTTGACGACCCTCTGCTAGAATTCCTGTCTGTCTCTTGGCCACCATAACTCCATCGAACGTATCAAGAAGGGCATCCTGCAAGAGAAAAGTTCTTGATATAACGTTGATCAAAGTAGAACTTTCACTCAAGGTGAGAAGAATAGTGGTGAATGCAGCGAGTGGTCCGTTGACGAACACGAGAACAGCGAGTTGCGGGAGGTATGCGAAGACAAACATAAAGATGACAACTCCAAGGGAGAGACCCATTGTAGGGACAAGCTTCGACAACAGTGGTTTCCATAGCTCTCGGTGGCTTAGAAAGTAGAAAATACCCTTCACATGTCAGCCATATTCAAGCACAATGAGAAGATAAATCTCACCTTAATGGGATACAAATAAGCTCCGGATTTTGCTGCTGAAGATGCAAGTTCAGTGGCCTTTGCAAAGTCCTCCTTTCTACTCCACGTTAATCGAACTCTCTCCGACGAAACTTGAAATAACTCACGCGATCTCCTTTGCCCTTGCTCCAACATTGTCCATTGCGCTCTTAGTTTTGGTTGTTTTGGTGCTTTGGACGTCGGACATGATTGCGGTTGTTCTTGAAAATTGATTTGTATTGAGATTGAGATTGAGATTGAGATTGAGAGAGAAGAGAATTCGGGATTTTTCAGCACCTTAGATGTCGGTAGCAATGAAGGACTGCTTCAAGTTTGCTTGTTGTTGACTTGGTCAAGCCTTGAGTTTGGAAGCTGGTAGCTAGTAGTTGGTGACGTAGGTGTGGCGTGTGGCTTGCTTAACGCGGCCGCATTCTGCCAAGACATTACCTAGGTACTGCGATTCCGTACTGCTGGATACGAAGTCGTGAACCAGAATATTTTCTTGGAGGAGGAGAAATTCGACGACTTTAAGAAGGGCATATATTACCCTGTCAACATTGGGGATGTCTTTGCCTCCAAATATCAAGTTATTGGGAAGCTCGGATTTGGCGTGACCTACAGTAAGATGTGTCTACCTATACTCTCTGAGAATTGAGGACGCTAATGAATGTAGACTTCATTCATATGCTACACTCAAAGTCTTTACTAGAGAAGGCGTTGATCCCGAAGAATTAAATATCTACAAGTCGCTCAGCGCCGGGAACGCTTCCCACCTTGGACGTAAGCACGTTAGGACAGCGCTTGACGTTTTTACTATACCTCGACAAGGTGGTGACCACAAATGCCTTGTCCAGAAGCCCATGTGGGATAGTTTTAGAGATCTGCTCAACCGCAATCCGACGCACCGGTTCACTAAAGTGCTATTGAGAGCGGGTCTATCTCAAGTATTGCTTGCATTGGATTATCTGCATTCAGAATGTAAACTTGTCCATACTGGTGGGTTTCTTCTAAGGTCTGAAACTTTGCTATACTAATGCCGTTAAAGACATCAAAGCGGACAACATTCTTATAGAAATTGATGATCAAGACATTTTACACTCGTTCGTCAGCGCTGAGTTAGAATCTCCCTCGCCACGAAAAATCGTCGACGGGGTGTCAGTCTATAGGTCTCGTTGTTTTGATCTACCTAAGAAGTATGGGCTTGTGGTACTCAGTGATTTCGGTTCGGCCGTTCGCGGAGATGAGAAGATGACTCACGACGCCCAACCGAACGTTTATCGGTGTCCGGAAGTGATGCTGAAGACGGAGTGGAGTTATCCAGCCGACATATGGAACGTCGGTGCTATGGTCGGTTGATTTCTGTGCTCGAATAGATCGGAATCTGATTATGCATGCAGATTTGGGACCTCTTTGAGGATAAGCACCTGTTTTATGGAAACGATCCAGACGGTAGCGGCTATAAAACTCGAGCCCATCTGGCAGAAGTGGTTGGACTGCTGGGACCACCACCGCTAGATCTATTAGAGCGAGGGTCTAGGAGTAAAGAGTCCTTTGACGAGGAAGGTAAAAGGACCTACTCATCTTCAGTTCTGTCCTCGAAGCTAATTGTCCTGACCTCTAGGAAATTGGATAGCTACTATCCCAATACCAAAGGACACAAGTTTAAGCAACTCAGAGGAGAATCTGACTGGAGAGGACAAACAAGAGTTCCTAAGATTTGTGAGAAGCATGTTACAATGGAGGCCTGAGGATCGGAAGACTGCAAAACAGCTTCTTGATGATCCGTGGCTGAAATCGTCTGATTAGCAAATCTTTTAATGGCATCAGACAATCCTATTGATACTCAGCATAGCGTTACAGGAGTTTGGAAAGCTGGAAGCGCACCCAAGCATAAGGGACTGTGTCTAATTTTTGCAAGGCTTTTTTGTATAGAAAGTGTACTACTACTACGAGGTTCCCCAACGGTTCCTCGAGCGACTCGAAGCATATATTTCCTATCGGTGATGACTAACCTGCACATTTCGCTGATGCAATGACCCAGTCTGCATCAGCCATGAGGACATTGCAGAGCGTAACAGCCAGGTACTTCTGATGGTTCACTGTAGTTCAACACCAGAACTCATATTATTTCTTGAAGAAGGATTGGTCTGGGAATCAGGATGGTAGGTAATCTTAAGATGCATTAATGAAAAGATTTATAGTGAGGTTTTAGAATGAGTGATTGAGTGATTGATACCATGATATTTGTGTATTAAAGAGACACTTTCCTTCTGCATGGCGACTTCCTCATACACTTACAAATGCACTCGAACTTTTACTGTTCCTACCAAACCCAGACACCATACCTTATTACCTCTGACTAATTTATCCCAGCCCGCCTTTTCAGCTGCTAGAAGTGTAGTTTACTCTATAGCCGGCAGGTCTGACTTGACGTCGTCCGAACAATATGTGCAAACGGAACGGCGTTGTTGCGTCGTGGCCGACCTGTTTCATCAGAGAATACCTTACTGTCTTTGCATTTGCTCACTCTTAGCACCCGTTAAGAACTTGATGAGCGTGATTCTACTTTTGCAAATTCTCTTTGGATGTGTAGGTCGGCAGACAGACACATCTGAGTCAACTGTTCCTCTACCCTCGCAAATACAAGCTAGCATATGTAATTGCATTTTCAATAGGTAGCAAGAAATAGCGGCTATATACTTGGAATTACTGACTAAATTTGAGTTTAGTACTATCTATCTTGCCATTTTGCCTCAACACTTGCTTCCGAAAGTTCCCCAAACTCATTTCGGTATGTGACAAACCGCTCGTGCTCGTCTCATGTGTTCAGCAGTTTGCTGGATTTTAACGAAATTGAGATAATCAGTCCGAGGAAATTTGTAGACAGGGGCAACGGGTTAAGAGATTCCTGCTGACCTGCAAGTCCGCGAGATATTTGACCGACCAAAATTGTACAACCGAAGCCTTGTCAAGCTATGGGAACGCAATACGTTTTGACGATGTGTCAAAAAGAGGTTGAAAATGCCGTTTACGCACCATTAGAATCGAGTACACTTTCGATATATAATCAATAAAGCTTGTCTTTTGATGGGATTCGTGCCTTGCAAAAGTTGAGGAATGGCATTTAAGAACTGCAAGGAGTAGAAGCAATTGTACTAAGCTATTTTAGGTTCGGAACGAGGGAAATCCCAGGCATCAAAATGGAATCTGTAGCACTAGTCGTTATATTGATGAGATTTTCGTCATCCTAGTTATACAAATAATCACTGCCTAAAGCCCAGTCATTTCCTTTCCTCATTTCGCCAGCAAGTCCCTTCCAAACAAATGAAATATTTTATGATGCTGTGGCCTCATTGCCCTCGCTCGCTGGCTTTGCGGCGCTTGCATCGGACTTCGCGATGCTCTCTTCCTTGCTCTCATCAGCCTGCACCTCGGGCTGAACCGCTGGTGCGTCCTGTTGCTCTGGCTCTGCCTTTGCAACAGTTGATGAGTCGACACCCTCGACATCTGGATGAGGAGGTGCAACAGCAACTGGCTCTTCAGCGGGTGGGTTGATCTCGTTTCCTTGGGCGTCGACCAGACGAGTGCGGGTTTCATATCGAGTCTTGAAGCTGACCTTGCCTTCCAGAGCCTTGACCTGCTCTTCATCCAAAAGCTTGCCGTCTTGATCACGGTACTCGACCTTCTCCTCACGGGAAAGAATACTCTGTCCGGGTGCGAGAGGTGGTGGGGATACTTCGGGTACATATGGAGCCTCAGACATACCAGCACGTTCCTCAGCGATAAACTGCTGTTGACCAGCAGCTGCTTGAGGAGGTGGGATTGGTGCGTCAGTTGGGACCGATGGGGAATCGGTCTTGTGTACATCCGCGTTAGCGCTAATTGGGATGGAGGAATATTGTGAGTACTGCTAGAAGTCAGCCATGTCACTCAATGTTTGGGAGAAGGATTTATTTACATCAGTGTGGAAAGTGTTACAGTCCCAATCCCAAGAGTTGAAGAGCTTGACCTTGTTGCAAGCTGATTGTGTCCACTGGTTACCATATGCAAGAGGAGAATAGAGAGCAAAAACGACCATGCTGAGCGTCAAGAAGATCATAGCTCCAAGGCGACCAACCAAAGGATTCTCACGAAGACCAATACCGGGGATACGAGAAGTTATGTAATCGTAAGTCTGGCAGAGAGAAATGACGGCGAAGTAGAGTGCTGGGAAGTAGTGGTGCAAGAACAATTGACGTTGCATCAGGTAGAATGGGAAGTAGTGGAAAGCCCATGCAAGAACCATTGTTCCAACCTCATAATCAAATCTCTTGAAGATGGCGTTGTTGTAGTCCTTGAAGCCGCGTTGCCATCTGAGAACAGCCAAGCCCTTGAAAATCACATAGATGGCAACAGCGAGAGTTGACGACCACCAGATGAGAGGGTTACCGATCAGGTAGATTTGACGATTGTCCTTGCCCCAGAAATTGATTCCACGGCTTAGAATTGGCCAGGAAGGAGGGCGAGAATCCCATGCGTGGGACTCAACAAGACCGGCATTGGTGTTCCACATGACCTTTTGTAGCTCCCAGAACTTGCCGAAGAAACCTGGGTTTCGGTAGTTGACCTTCTCAGCACCTTCACCAAGTTGAGGATGCTCGTTCTGCTCAACATACCAAACACTGTTAGGAAGAGTTCCACCCTTTGCGCAAGTAACTTCTTGTTGCTCAGAAGCCCAGTCGGGAAGCTTGACCTTGTGTGAAAACAGAACACAGCCAGTCATAACATGAACAAGTCGGAACTTAGTTTGGATGGTGCGAAGACGTGTCTTAGCTTCCACTCCGTCGGACATTTTCTTGATGATCTCAACCTTGAAGTAGTCATTGGCATCACCCTCGAATCCTTCATAGCCATAAGCGGACACCTCGTTTTGCCATTCAGCCTCAGTGACAGGAGGGCGAACATCGTGCGAATGGAGACGACGGTTAGTGGTGATGTGGTAAAGCTTAAGAGTATCTCCGTCCTTAATGAAGTCAGGTGGGCTCGTAGCATCCCAAGCGAGGGATCCGTTGACGGGCTCTCCATGGATATCGAGAGGCTGGGTCATGTTCTCGAGGAGCCAAACGTTGTTCTCATCCTTGTGTGGGTAAAGGGTGATCTGTTGTTGCTTGCTTCCGGTGGGGTACATTAGGTTGTGAGAGTGCAAATATCCACCTTGAGTATTATGATGTCTGATACTAACACGGCTGCCAAAAGCTACGTCCACAGGAACGTCTTGCATAGCCTTGGAGTTCAATGTAGCCTGGAACTCAGAGCTCATGAATCCATCTCCATCTCCAGGATTTACCAAGCAGAGGAAGTGGATGCCGAACATAGCCATATAGAAGGTTACAGGGATAACAATGAGACAGAAAATACGGGAAACTAAGTGCTTCGTGAAAAGGCGCTATTCTTGTTAATAGGATCTTCATCAGGGATATCTAAGGAAAACTTACAGGGGTCACCGTCTTAACATCTCCTAAGAGAACCCACAATTGAAGAACTGTCAAGCTTCCAACCCAGGCAATCGTAAAGAGTCCGACCCATTTCATACTAACAGTTGCTCCAAGTCCGAGTCCAGTCATTGCTAGCCAAAACCACCATGTTGGTTGGAATGCCTTGGAGGGCCCTTGTTCGTGTTGGTTTGTAAAAGATGCAAATGCCAATCCAGTAAACGCCGTCATAATCATAAGGGGGGAATCGAGGAGGATCAATCGAGCTTGAGTAAGGAGGCCATTCTCTGCAAAATGTAAGCAAATGACCGACTTCTGAGGTAGCAGAGCTTTTACCAAAAACAATTAAACCAGCGCCCATAGCCGCAGTCATGGTCTTGCACCCCATGGCCTTCAATGTTAAGAACATTGTAGGCACTAGAAGGATACCGCAAATGGCTGGCAAGAGCCTCATAGCAACATATGGGACACCTGGCTCGACGTAGTCCTTTCCGATATCTTTGAAATCAAACTCTCCATCGAATCCAGCTAACCATCCAGCGAGGGTAATGAGTAATTTGGCCAGAGGAGGGTGAACATCCATAAAGAATTTCCCCTTGATGTACTTGGATGCAAATCCACCGAAGCTGTAAACCAGATCAGCAATTGTCAGAACAGCCTCGCAGAACTTCACTTACTGAACCTCATCGAATACGACACTGCTTGGCTGGTATATCCTGAATAGCCTGACAACTGCTGCCAGAACTGTCATCACAATCATAACCTGGTAGTCTGTACCAGGGAGCAGGAAGATGTCATGGTCAACCACACCCTCAGATGTATAGTCATCTGTCTTTTTGAGAATTGACTTGGGCGGGGGTTTTGCTACCACAGCAGGTGAATGCTGGGCTTTTGAAGGGCGCGCCATGTTTGTAGATAATTCGTAGTAAATCAGGAGAGGCTGTGGAGAGCTTGCAGCTCTGTCGTTTCTCTTGAATTCACACCAGGCCCTGCGCAATGATCGCGTACTCTTAAAGAAAGTAGAGAAGAAGTCGCAAGATTATTAAAAGGGTTGCAGCATCGAACAAAAGGGCGAAGACGAGGTTGGTTGACTTGGTGGATGAACCACTTGAGGAGGAACCAAAAAAGTGCGAGTTGCGCGTATCCCTTTTGTCACTTCATCGGGCCAGATATCGTGTCCCGGCTGAGCTGCATACAGCCCCAGGATGGGACCTCATTCCAATTTTAGAATTCCTCACTTAGTGAATTGTTTTTTCCTGAGTCTGGACAGATATATACACATTGTTGGTTTCTCCATTTTATTTACAATTTTCCTTCTATAGTTTCGCTGTGGAGAATTCGGAGGCCTGTGAACTTCAGAGCTCTGCTCTTGTTTAGAAACCTTGTTGCTAATACGGAAAGGTGTCTTGTCAATTCGGTCTAGTCTGTTTGAGACAAAAGGCTGAAGGTGATGATTTTACCTTATAACTTGCCGGATTCCTGAGGTCAAGTATTTATGTTGATGATAGCCGTCGGTCAATTTCTTACCAGATATCACTTGGCTGCTGTTGGCATCCCTATTGTGCACTTCTGATTTACACAACGATGGTCGAAGTGCAACTCTATATCAGAGCTCGTCTTCGAGATTTTTATCTCTTCGTTAATGAACACATCAGACATATTGACAGAAACCCTCCATTAGCATCAAGAAAAAATTGGCCAAAATGCTAGATGTCAACTTGGCACTGGAATCATTTCTCGGTGAATGCTCAATATAAAGATCGGGTGATATATGAAAATCTTGGGTGGAAGTTTTGGATAAAGCTGTTTCCTGACTTCTCTATAAAGGAACTCTCCCATATCTACAATACACTTCCATCTGCTCAAGCCTCAATCTTTGCATCTCCATCCGACACGAGGTAACCTTAGTATCCATCTTTGCCCCACTTGTTGTACTTCTCGTGCAGCTCCTGCGAATATCTCGTTAGCTAGAGTTCGAAGTCATAATCAAGCACCTAATGATATTCCATTCAATTTCGATTCCTATCCTTCCTCCCAGTTATGCTCCGCCAAGTGTTCCATGCTGGAAACTAGGGATGGATATTACCATACCTTTGGCAGATTGACGTTTGGCACAATCACGCTGTGAAGAGCACTGGGGGCATCCTTAGGTGGGTTTCTTGGGTCTCCTCCTGGGTGGTATTGCTGTCAATCCAAAGCAGTCAGCATTTGCTACATCAATTGGCTATGGAATGGCGGGGCAAGACGATGGTATAAACAATCATTTTGAATAAACTGCATCGGTACAGCTAGCGAAGTCTACTCACGTATTTGAAGTGTTCCCGTGCCTCATCCCCCTTGGTACTCTCAACTTGCCATGGCATACTGCCAGCAGCAATGCTGACCTTGGCCTCGGAGGTAGAAGATGTTGGTTTGCGGCCTATTGGGAGGTCAATTGAGCTCATACGGATGGCTTGAGGGAGGTGCGCGCACCGAAATAGAAGCCGGCAAGACCGAAAGCTCCAGACATAACTGCGAGGAGGACCTGTAGAGCCATAGAATCAGCAATTGGCCTCGGAAAATCGCTGTGCAGTTGCTCCTACGTAGAGTTCGGGATCTCTCTTTGCGCCCTTTTGCAGAACGCCTGGCTCTTTGGCAGCCGAGGCAGCAAGTCTGATCAATGAAGGTCTCATATTGGTGTTGGTGAGTTTATTGTTGATTGCTTATCGTTCGTCTTGAGAGAGCTCTTGGGAAGTGGTTCGATTTGATGATGCTTCAAAACGGTAAAGTGACGGGACCGGCATGAAGCTGCTGATCACGTGATTCGTTGAGCCATTCGAGATGATAACACACTAGTATGCCCTAGTTGATGTCTTCCATAGCCATAAATTTCTTTGATGACCCTCTTTTCCATAAGGTCGTCAAACAAGTCTAACCTATGTATCATCCAATCATAACAAAAGTCTTTTATGTGCAACCGTCTCCTTGAGTAAAGCAATCCTGTAAAGACTTTCCTTTCTTAACTGTTCCAAGTGCAAAAGATCAGATCTCTATTGAACGACAGACTTGAGATGATTGTAATCCTCATGCTTATAGTTAGTTACCTTATTGATGGCATTTCCTTTTTCATCATAGACCTATTCACATCCTTAATAGTGTGGTAGGTAGTCTTGATACATATACATATAGATATAGTTATACATATACATATACATATACATATACATATACATATACATATACATATACATATACATATACATATACATATACATATACATATACATATACATATACATATACATATACATATACATATACATATACATATACATATACATATACATATACATATACATATACATATACATATACATATACATATACATATACATATACATATACATATATATATAAATTCATACATTTTTCAATATTCGCTAAGTACCCGTGAATTGCACCCATGACTCCTTGCAGGTCAAACTCCTCATCTTATGCACAACTTCATGCACCTCCTGGTACTCCTGGACACTTCCTGGACACTTCTTGGACACTCCTGGCCTCCTGGAACCGGATGAATCTTTGTAATCTCTTTACCCTTGTGGTCCTGGCCTGCCGTGACCCAATCGGGATCTGAGCGCTTGGACGTTTTTCCATCACCACCTCACCACAGACCACCCCTTTGAACTTGGACATTTGACTCTGACTTGGACCGACACTGGCACTGGCACTTGCACTTGGACTGTGGGCAAAACTCAACCTTTGTCTTTGCCTTTGGAGCATCCACATCCACATCCACATCCACCCACTAATCCTTCACTATTGTAACTTCAGATTCTTTCGATTCACACACTCTTTAGACCCGCTCCCTTCTTGAACGATACGATACGATATCCCTTCCATCCCTCACATTCGAACCACCTACCTTTCTCTACCACGTCCTAAAGTAATCTCGGTTTATTCCATTCATCGACGCGCTAATCCAACACCATCGTAATTCGAACTTTCATCAAAATAACATGTCGGAGGGATATTGAGACTGGCTAGGATATTGGATTAGAAGAAAAACATTCCAGCAATGGCTGCGCGAGACATAACGACAACGATTCCACGACCGCAGATCTCCAATCCACAGCCTCCCCAATCCGAGACTGGAGATGGCGCGAGTGTACTCTCCTCACAACTCACCGATGTAGCCTCAGAGGATGGGCGAGAGTACGCAATCGATCGAGCTGGTCGAGCTGCTGCTGCTGCTGCACATCGCTCGCGACGAAGTATACAAACAACAGTGTCGAGGCCAAATACTGGAATCTCGTCGCAACAAGGTCGGATATGGGGACATCCACCAGTCACACGGAGAGGTCATGGTGCTCACGGAAGTACACAGGGAGGGAGCATATCAGGTTCATCCGCCATCAGACCACTAAGCTCTACCAGTAGAAGCCATGTGCCATCTCTTACATCATATGCCTTCTTTCGACCCATGAGCTCTCAACGACTACAAGCCCAACGGGGATCTCGGCCAGCTATTGTAGGCGCCCAAAGCCATGAGGGAGCAGATGGGGTCAACAGGCAGAGTGTCACTTCAATAGCAACTGTAATGCATGCGATCAGCCCAACTGAGGATCCAGACCGGCCACCGCCTTCGAGGGGTACAGAAATGACGGAGCAAGAGACTGCAGAGAGGAGGACTGTCAATGCCAGCCCAACTCAGGGCCATCGTACAGCAGGAAGTGTATCCGATAGTGTACGCCCCCTCCAAAGGAACCCAGCAAATATGAAAGGATTGAGCCTGAATATTGACAAGAGTTACAAGAACGTGAGCGGCCTCGCAACACCAGCAAAATCACCCAGGTCTTTTCGATCTAGTTTCTTACTCCCATCCATGGGCGATCTGGCTCCTGAAAATTCCAGTCGAAGTAATCATGGGAGAGAGAAGCTGAATTCTGTCGCATCGTCGCCTGGATTGACACCAATGGACAAAGTAAAACATCTGCCCAAGGCTAAGCTTGGGAAGAACTTCGAATACTTTACCGGCAATACCGTTTTCTTCTGGGGAGGTCGATTACAGAATGCTCGGGATCGACCTGTTAGCATTGCGACTGGCTCTGCAGTAGTCATTCCTTCAATTCTTTTCCTTGTTTTTTCTGCGCCATGGTTATGGCACAACATTTCCCCCGCGATACCCATTGTGTTTGCATATTTATTTTATGTTTCCATGTCGTCTTTTACGCATGCCTCTGTCACTGATCCTGGAGTAAGCTACCCAAGCCATCTAAACCCCTCGATGATACTGATTGCAATAGATATTACCTAGGAACCTACATCCATTTCCCCCCACTGACGATGACGAGGATCTGTTGAGACTTGCTCCTCCAACAAATGACTGGACAATGATTAGATCAGCTCAATCAGCAACCGCTGCCATGGAAGTGCCAACAAAGTACTGCAAAACCTGCAATATCTGGCGGCCGGCACGAGGTCACCACTGTCGAATCTGTGATAACTGTATAGAGACCCAGGATCATCACTGTGTCTGGCTGAACAATTGCATTGGCCGACGTAACTACCGTTACTTTTTTACCTTCGTCACAACATGCTTCATCCTCGCCTTGTATCTGCTTGCGGCCAGTCTTGCGCAGATTCTCATATACAAGAATCGAGAGAAGATATCTTTTGGCGCGGCTATTAGTCATTTCCCAGTTCCATTTGCAATGGTAATTTATGGAGGTTTAGCCACTCCCTATCCTGCTGCATTGATGGGTTACCACCTTTTTCTGATGGCCCGTGGGGAGACTACTAGAGAATACTTGAACTCTCACAAGTTTTTGAAGAAAGATAGGCACAGACCTTTCACGCAAGGAAACATCATCAAGAATTGGCTGGTCGTTCTATGCAGACCGCGACCACCTACCTATCTGAGATTTAAGAATGAGTATGAAGAAGGGGACCAGCGGTTTGGTGAACGAAGAGGCCAACGGACGGCACCTCTTGCAAAAGATGTGCAAGGCGGGAAAGGCGTTGCATTAGAAATGCAGGCCGTATCCCCAGAGCAAGGCTTTCAGGGTCCTACAGCTCTGAGAGAGACAAGCGGAGGCGCTTGAAAGCGAGTAACTAATTGGCTGTATATTTTGCTTTTAATAATTCTTCTATTGCTCCGCATTTTAGCGACTGCGGTGTGTTTTGTTACATGTCTTAGCATGATGGAAAACGTGGATCTCCGCCTGTTGGATATCATTAATAATATTGTTGACTCTCGATGTGAGAGTTTGGGGGAGGTCGGGGTTCAAGAGTGCTTGCGGCATTCCTTAACGGGGCCGGGCTGTGACGAGTGATGACGGTGGATGTTTACCTGTATATTGTTTCAAAGAGCACTGGCTGCGTCTAGCAGAGGAGATATTAGTGATTGCTCCGTGTATAATGGCATATATTGCTAAGACTATATTCTTGGGTCTTTGTTTTTTGTTCTGAAATGCGGTGATTTGACACGTTGCTTCTTCCCCAGTTCAGATGTCGCGTGTTTTGCTTCAAAACTTCTACTATTGGGTTGCTTCACGATATATAGCAAGTCTTGTTCTACACAGCATACAACGCTTTCGCTGTTGATTTGCTTCGGGGAGAACCCTTTATGTAGCATCATGTTGCCCTTAGGACAGGAAAGTAGATTTCGAAAGGGCTAGCATCTAGTTAGCACCCGGCGCTAGAGTCTCTAGCAGTCGATCTACATCCTAAAGCAGATCATCCAATTGCCCTGAGTTTGACACACTTCGATCCCATCCGTTACCCCGCAACCCCACCTCTAGGTACGCCCATTACCCCGGACGTTAATATCTTCGTTTTCCTTTTCCCTAGCCGTGGCTGTGATTTGAGGAGAAATATATTATTGTTGGGATCAAAAAGGAAGAAAACGACGTAACGTTAGGAAAGAAGATATCTTATATTGAAATCGCAATGTCACGACCACGACTTCTTTGGGCTTCGGGCAAGATCAAGAAGCCTGATGCTATCTCGCCCGAGAATTTGGATAAGTGGTATAATGAGATTCATTGTGAGTATTGAGAAAATCTGATCCCACTATATTCAAAGGCAAAAAAGTCAATGCTAAATTTGGAATTTGTTATCATCCCTCCTTGCTACGTCACTGCTCAGTCTCAATCTCAATTCAACACACATATACTAATAAACAACCAGTCCCCGACCTCCTCAAAACCAAAGGCATCACCTCCGCCTTCCGCTACAAAAACATTGATGCCAACGCTTCGCCTCCCTACTTAGCCGCGTACCCCTTGAAAGACGTGAAGTGGTCCCAAAGCGAGGAGTTCAAGAACGTGCCGTTCGAAAGTGACTTGTTCAAGATCGAGAGCCACCATGCGCTCGATTGCATAGATTTCGATATCCGTTTCTATGAGGAGGTGCAGCGGTACGAGAAAAAGGGGGCGAAACCAGGTTAGCTGTCTTACCCATCGCTAAATATATCATACCCAAATCCAACCCCAGGCGCTGAAAAATGAGTTGAGTTGAGGTGAACTAACGAACAGCAATCCAGGAGCAACGAACCTAATCATCTCCGCCGCCCTCCAGCCCGCTGCAGGCACGGACGCCGATTTCGATAAGTGGTACCGCGAAGAACACCTCTTTGAGCTGGAGAAATGTAAGGGCTATACGCGGACGAGACGCTATAAGCCTGATACGGCGATTCCGGAGGGTAAGAGACCAATGTATTTGGCGATGCATGAGTTTGATGATGTGGGGTTTGATATTGGTGAGGTTATGAAGACGACGGAGACGCCGTGGGCGAGTCGGACTAGTGAGTTTCTTGGCCTTTCCCGTTTTCTTTTTGCTGGTCGCTGGCTGGTTGTACTATGGTGTGGGTAGATGGGGATGGCTTGAACTGTGAGCTGACTTGTTTATAGTGGGCAGTCTGGAGATGACTGAGATTACTGTGTTCAGATTGACGTACTCAGCGGGTGTTATCGAGGAGGAATTTTTGCCGTTGACTTCTTGATCTAACGTAGTTCCAAGGTGGTGTCGCGGTCGAAACTCTGGCGAGAGCAAGAGGTGTACATAAAGCCTGGATTTGACCCTAGTTAATGCAACGTATATCTCGCCAATGTAGAAAAGGAGGGCAATGTGAGGGCATCTCTGTACATATTTGCTGCTCGATATTGTACATATCTTGGAAATGTAATGCGATGTGAATCGATGAGGGTTTTCCGTGTTCGGAGAATTGGAGAATTGGAGAATTGGAGAATTGGAGAATTGGAGAATTGGAGAATTGGAGAATTGGAGAATTGGAGAATTGGAGAATTTGAGAATTTGAGAGCACGATCATTTCGGGATGAGTTGTGTACCATTTAGTGACGTGGATGAAGATGATTACATACGCCTGGCCGTTTGAACACACATGTAGGGCACAGTTGATGATGAGCACATCATAAGGAATCATCCCGGCCTTACCGAGTTAATGATTAATTGCGTTGAGCCCTCCGCCTTGACTGATAAATCTCCGCATATCTCTTGTGGCGGCAACATTACTCACACTCCTTTTGTCGATGATGTATCTGACGAAGTATATAAACCAGAGCTGAGTACTATAGAAATAGGCCGTGTCACTCTCGGTTTCAGAGCACTTGCTTGATGTGCTATTTGAACTTTGAAAGCAAATCATCACGATTGTTTGGCACATTGAATTTTTTTGGGAAGTGCATGTTATATTGAATGATTGAAGATATAGCCTTGTCTTGATTGCCTCCCACCGAACCCAAGTATCTGTTTGCTTCTTCATGTGTTCGTGATTGTCTCATCGTCTGCTGCAACTACATTAATTTTCAAACCAACATTCCAACACTCAAGGCATCTGTGCTTGCTCTCCTGCCATCCGCGAGAGTCCCCCTCCCTCAGCTTAGGAGCTATCTGTACTCGATGCTAGATGCCTTTCTTTGAAAAGGTTTCTGTGTCGAGCGAACTTCCAGGACTTTCGTTGAGAATAATTTGTGAATTAAGTGTGGGGTAAATCCAGCAACGCGGTACGGAGTTTCGAAGCAGCTGGCTTTCAGAGGATGGGAAGATGGATCTTTCGTTATAACTTTAGTAAGCTTAGTAGGCTATTGAGTGTGGATTATAGAGTTCGATAGACAGGTAGCAAGACAGAGGAACTTCTTTATTGTGTAGCAGAGTCCTTTAACCTCAGACCACGCTGAAATCGTAGCAACTCCTGCCGCCCCTCCGCTCGCTCATTCAAATGAAAAGAGAGAAAGTCTCGCCTTCTGCCTCTCAGGCCCTCTCTCCCTTTAGCCATTATCAGTCACTCAACCAATGTAGATTTCTCCTGTCCCACATTTGATCCCACAAAGTGCGTCACTTACCAGTCATAACTCAAGTAGCACATGAAAAGATACTATAATTGAGGTCTAGCGCATTTTTAGCATAGCGAGTGGCAACATTGGCGTTACCGCGTAGGATTTCTCCTCCTCGGTATCCTGGAGGGTCGCGCGCCGGTATTGGTGGTAAAACAATGAACATGGATGTCTGTGGGATATCTGATGGTGATGACTATCGTTCAATGAATGTCAAGCCGAGATGATCTTGATACCTGGCTGACTTTTCCGTTGTGGCGTGGGTATCTGGGCTGTAGCTTGTAGTTGATGTTGCTTTTCTCCCTCAGGCGTATGGTATGTCCACTATTTTCAGGCATCTTGTGACACTCTTACCAGAAGCCCTGTTCTGTGCCGTATGCGTGAAAAATGAGTGAGACTGGTCATAGCTTCCTAAGTCAGTCTTGATAAAGTCTTCTCTTTAAGGCTCAGAAATAGAAAGAAGAGTAGTGAAGACTACGCAAGCGACTATCCACGCATGGACGAAGGCTTGGTGTGTTGGCAGTCCATTGGCTGGCAGGGCGATAAGAAGAGAGGTCACGTTAGTAAGCCATTTCGGAAATTCCTTTTTTGTATTGGCAGTTGGAGGCTAGTACTTTGATGATCTGGTCAATGGTCATATATTGGTATCTCTGTTGGAGATTGGTTGAATTGTGATTGTGATTGGAGAGACTCGTGAATCAGTGAATGACAATCATGGCGGTATCCTAGTAATGACATTATTATTAGTGAATCTTTCACCGTTGTGAAGTAGACTATCTGAGTTTTCAAGCAACATTGAGCTTATAAGGCTCGGGAATTTATAAGAGGCTTCACAGGTTATCTGCGTATTCATGGTTTCGCCTGAAGGAACCAACCAGCACTTCGCAATAAGAGGATATCAGCATAATCTTATGACAAGTAGTATGACAAACAAAACTCGATCATGATAGAAGGTAAAGTATCTTCAAGTTGAATTGGAAGGTATAATGGAACATGTCGGGGAATGTTGCGGCTCCTTGATTACTCCGTCAAAGCTGTATATCCGAAATGTGCGGAGATGATGACAAGGATCACGCTTCATCGCTGACTGCAACAAGAAATCTACTCAAACATAACATTCACTCGGATCCCAAGTTCCATGAATTATATCTCAAGCTGGAAAAGAAATCAAGATGAGTACACGTCCTTCAGAAAGACCCAAGCAATACGACGTGAGGCGACGACCTATCTCCGCATCTCCAATCCAACCCCTGAATTAAGCGAAACCCCCGAAATCATCCCAACCCACTTTTGGTGTGAGATCCGCGCCAATATCAATCTCACTGGATACGAAAAAGCTTCGTAAAAGTTCTTCGCCATCACTCGCGCTCTTGGTCAAAGTCCGAGTTGGCGAGGGGAGCGGCAGTGCCATATGCCCCTGTAGAATTCAGACACTTTTAAAAAAAAAAAGGCAAGCATTGTCTTAAATCCTGACAAGGATTGAATTGGGGACATCAGGCCACGGGCATGAATCTGGTGTAACAAGGACGAGAACAAGAACAAGATGGGCAGACGAACAGACAAGCATATTGACGTCAATCCTTGCTTGACATGTTGTCGTGTTGTGTCGTGTGTTGACCAGCCATCGCACTGCCGATACGATGTCGCGAATCACAACGGCACAAGGGACAAAATCAATTCCCATGCGCGGCTTTACCGGCGGAGGGAGGAGACATGCAAGACAGGCGTGTTTTCTTGGCCTAGGCCTCCTCTCGATTTTATTCCTCCAAAATCGGTAGCGAGATGTATTGGACTCATACGTATGCATACCTATCCGTACAGTAATGGTACAGTCATCAGCAGTTCCACCACATTATATAACCCGGAGGCGCAACAAGGCCATGCCATGCACAATCCGCGAACATGTCCAAGTTCCACGTTTTCAGTTCCCAGTTTCCAGTTCCAACAAATATATTCAATACAGAGTACTTAGACTGCCAGGTACGGAGGTATCGTACACATCGGATGGAGATAGTACTTGAAGTGGTGCATGTTCATGACAGTGTTGTTTGGTGGCCGTTCAGTTCATTCAGCCTTGTGACAACTTACGATGAGTCCAATCGGTAGGGGCCGCTTAAGAGATTTGGGGGCCCGATCCTAGAATTGTCATTTCGCTTGTGAGTGCACGAACAGTGGCTTTTCAGGGACCATGCATGGCGTTTCAGGGCTACTGGTTGGCCGGCCCAGGGGGTTCAGGTGGAGGTGGAGGAAGAGCCGAAAGGAGCAAATCGGAGCGGCAAATGATGAAAGTATGGGAGACCAATGTACGATTTGAGTGTGTGAGTGTTTTGGTTGGTTGGTCATCCATCGATCACGATGAGGGAGCTTGCTGACAGGTGGGACAGGTGGGACCCCTCGCGCTTGTAACCTTGCATTGCCCAGTCGGTGAGCCGTTGAAGAACGAGGGGAGAAGAGAAAGTTGCGGCTGATAAATCAGAGGCTAGAGTAGAGAGAGAGAGAGAGAGAGAGAGAGAGAGAGAGAGAGAGAGAGAGAGAGAGAGAGAGAGAGATCCTCGGTCTCCTATCCGAAAAGGTGTGTGGCTCACCTTGAAGCACTGCCTCGAGGAAAATTCCACTACAGTAACTTGTACAGTAGTATTGTATGTATGTATGTATGTTGCTGAGGATGTTTGCTGCAAGTGCCCACTAAGCTGTTCAAACCATGCATGTTGTAACAAGTTTGCTCAAGGAGACACACGGGATCTTTCCACTCGTCTTGGTTCTCGTTACGTCCTGCTTTGCTGCGGCAACACGACACGAAAATAGCCCCCAAACATGGCCTCAAAAATCTTCCACCAACATCAGCGGCTAACGAAGGCGGCCAACTTTTGAAATTGGATGAGGAAGACCCAAAGTGCATCACCAAATCCCTGCGTGGTACCCTGTCCTACCAAGATCCACCACGGACAATGTGCCCTTATTGAGTCCATACGGGGTGATCACTTCGCTTCCCCTCTGCAGGCAGAGAGAGATATGTATATCCGTTCTCACTCCCCTCTCATGCAGAGACCTTGAAACCTCTCGCTTTTCGTCTTCGAACCGTCTTTTCCAAGCACGATCACAACCGCAAAGATGACAGCAACACTCACCGGCATCGCGCTGGCCTCTATCACGCCCTCGCTCACAACGACGTTCGCACCCACCGCGACGACATGTCTGGAGAATCGATTGACTATGTTGGCGGTACGTTATCCCTGCATTGAATCGGTTGGGTGCCTCACGTGCTGATTTGGGTACACAGAATCGTGGATTTCAGATCTGGAATAATGTGATCAACCCCGTGGCCGGCTCGACCTTCACGGATTGCTACCCAAGTCAATATGTAACGAGTTACCTGCTCGCAGCGGGGAGCGTCACACAGCCCGCATTCGCACCTCTGGTGTGTCCCCAGAACTGGGTGACCCAAGGTCCTTTCACATCCAACTACATTGCGTGCTGTCCGAGGTGAGATCAGATTCCATAATCCTCTGACAATCAAAATTGATCCATCTGACCACAAACAGCGGCTACTCACTCGCCAACCCAACCGTGAGCATCAAATCCGACCGCCCAGCTTTCGGAGGAACGTGCTACTCAGACGTCACGAGCGGACAATCGTACTTGGTGACGCAGTACGGCTCGTCTTCCATCACAGCAACGACATACTTCCCCATCACCAAGACTACTGACCAAGTCTTTGCTTATCCCATCGATGGGTTCGCATACGGCAACGCTGAGCTCGCGAGCGACAAGTCGACCGTTGCGTCTGTGAAAGCTACTACAACAGGGACATCGACGACAGTAGCGACAAACACCGTGACGCCGAATCCGACATACTTGGTAAGTCATCATCAGCACCAGCACCAACTCCAAAGCCAACTTCAAATCTGGCCCAGAAGCAAGCTAACACAAGCAAAAGGTGAGTGTAAACGCAGAACCAACCTTCATCCCCACCAGCCTCAACCTCCGTGTAAACGACACCATCGTCTTCCAAGTCAACTCCGGGAACCACTCAGTCGTGCAATCAACCTTCGAAGACCCATGCAAAGCGCTGGCTGGCGGTTTCAACTCCGGCTTCCTCGTGAACACGGGAAACACCAACGTTGCAGCTCCGCAAGCCTCGTTTAAAGTCCTAACTACGGTACCGCAATGTAAGCCCAATCACTAATTCCCAGCCTTTCCCCCACCCCATCTCCAGACCAAAACAAACCAAACCCGAAGGAATCATGACTAACAAACCCTCCCACTCACAGTCTTCTTCTCATCCGGCCCCTCCGACTGCGCCTCCGGCATGGTCTTCGTCGCCAACCCCCTCGGTTCTCAAACCAGCGAAACCTTCCGCGCCAAAGCAATCTCCATGTACGGGACCTCGACGAAATCACACGGCGTCGCCATCGGGGTAGGCGTCGGGGTCTCGCTCGCCGCCGTGCTCGGTCTCATCGCAGCATTCTTCCTCTGGCGCCGCCGGCGCGCCGCACACGCGCGCAAGCAGGTGCCCAGCTCCGAGACGGACGCGTATCAGGCGTACAGCCCCGAGGACGGCAGCCAGGCGGAACCGAAGAGCATGGCGGTGTCGGAGGCGGACGCGGATGTGCACAAAGTGGGAGGCGTAGGTGGTGGTGAGGCGCCGCCCCCACTGCCGCCGCCGAACTTCGAGCTGCATGGTCAGCAGGCGGCGTATGAGATGGGTGGGGGCCAGGGCCAAGGGCATCATTACGAGATGGAGGGCTCGCAGCATTTCGGGAAGCGGTGATGAGTAATGGCTGGGTAGCTGGTTTGGGTGGTGGGAAAATGGACGAATTGGCGGCGAGATGAAGAGGGGTGGGAGAAATCGTAATTAGCATGAATGAGCATGAGCATGAGGATGAAAAATGAGGATACCCCTTTTGCTTTGGCTTTAGCCAAAGAAGCAAGCTGATATATATATCTATTTGCGATTTATGCATACCAAGAAAGAAATTTGTCGAGCATGTCTGGTTCGAAAACCCGATTTAGAGTTATTGTACTTGTATCTTACTACCAATTCGAAAACTACTTGAAAGCAAACAAAGTTCAGAGATCATGACTTATGATCCTCGAGATGCGAGAATTTTGAATCCAAAACTGAGCCCCAATGGTGGATGCAAAACCGAAGCTTTCAAAACAGCCAATGCAAGAAATAACACTTGTACATTTACTCCGAACACTTGCTTCTATGTAATGTGCGTTCCGAGAATGGCGAATTGTTAGTGGAACCGCTTTAGTAGCTATTGATGAGAGATAGCATCCTCCCCATTTAGTGACCCTGTGACGAGGAGACTTGTTGTTCAATTTCGCCCAGTATATCCTGCACTCAAAAACGCCGACCACCGTAAATCATACAACATGCCATTCCTACCATAGTACAATTATAAATACCTGCTCCTGAAAGCCTGACTCATCCGGCTCGCCACACCCCCATTAGCCTGCATCTTGCTCGCATATGCCTCTTCTAATGCACTCTGAGTAACAGAAGCATCATCGAGATCACTAAAGCTCGACCCCATGCTTGGGGATCCATCACTTCCTTCACGGCCCTTGCCTTGCATGCCAGGACTTCGACCTGCCAATTCAGCGGTGCGTCTTGGAGATAGAGGCCCAGCTGTCCTTTGTCTATGTATGCCTTGCAGAGGCTCGGGTCGTTTGGATGGAGCTGTAGAGCTTGCTGATGAGTCTGATGTCTGCGATTGTACGCCCAGATCCGTTGATTTCCTTTGCACTGGTTGTCTCCTAGCTATATTTCTTGGGTCTCCTCGCAATGTCGCACTTATGTCGTGATGTGGTGTTGTCGCTTCCGACGAACTAGCCACAAACGGCATGAACGCTGGCTCGTCATCATCCTCATCTCCATCTTCCGACTGTCCCATCTTGTTCGGAGCGAATCGAGCAGGTCTGCGAAGCAAGCGACTTTGCATTGGAGGTGCCGAGTCTGAGTCGGATGAAGAGTCGTCAGAAGTGGAAGATGGTGATGAGGCTGGTTCTGGCTTGGGTGATCGTGTACGAGGCTCGATTGTCGAGACTGGTCGGGGTTTAGGTTTTGGAGAGAGCGATCGTCTGTTGACAGCTGCATGAGGGAGCCTTGGACTAGTTTGCTGCTGCGGGAGATTTCTTGACGTGATAGTTGTATTTGCAGAGGAGGTTCGAGAGAATGGGGGCGCTACACATGTCAGATTCGAAGCAGTCTTAATTCTAAAAAGCTTACCAATGGCACGAATCGGGGTACCAGGCACACTCCCATCGTTTCTTTGTATTCCTGCAGTCACAGCAGAGTCTCTCCGAGTTTGTAAATGAGATACATTCCGAAGGCCTGGTGCCTGGTTGGTGTAATCTTTCGAATAACCACCTCCCGAGCCAGTTCGTCTCATTGCCTCCCCACCCGCAGATTCAGAGTTACTTCCAGGAACTGGCGAGGGAGCTGTAAAGGTTTTTGTAGTGCCGACTTTTCGCATTTGCGCTCGCACTTGGTTGAATTGTCGTTCGTAAAGCCATGCTGCCTGTTGGAGGAGGAAGGCCAAAGATACTTGGTACTTAATCGCTCTGAATAACAATTAGATTCGTTGCTATATACTTTGCAGACTTACAATCCACTCCCTAGATATATTAGCTATGTTCATTCACTTTTGTAGATGGCTTACAGTCAACATCCGAGTTCTTTGCTGATTTGGACAACACTTTCCATAAGGCTTTGTCCTTTGTAGCATCCCATTCGACCTGATTCTCAGCATTATTCTCAGCTGAGAGGAAACCACACTTACAGGAGGAGGATCCACAAAATCACCTCGAGCGAATGGAAGCCTGACAAAGACTGTATAGGATGGATCTGAATTCGACATTATTGTATAGAGAATGTCTAGAATGTCTCAGGCTGTCGACGAGTGATGGATGATGAATGTTTATCGGCAAGCTTCAGCGCTAAGATAAGAAAAGGGGACTAGGCGATAAAGAGGAATCCGGGGTGCATAATACACCGTTAGCCGAGCAATATCTTGGATCATCGTGAGGTATGTATATGTATATATTAAAAGTCCCAGGTAAGGTCAAAGAGAATTTTAACATATCAAGCTACCACACTCATGTCATCTACTGGTAGGATAAACATTCTTGAGGTAGAACATTTCTTGAAAGACAAAGTGTTGACTATAGTATCAAAATCAGAGTACAAACCAGTTCAAGAAATTTGGCAAGAAGATGCAGAGGCGTTTCCCTTTTTATGTATTTTATTTCCCAATTCATAATAATAATAATAATCTACACTAAGCCAGATCCAATCAAAACGTAAACAATCAAAAACCAAAATCAATCAACTCTGGCGCCGCCACTCGCTCAAGAGAAGTTAGAAAACTTCTCAATAAGTTATACTGTTGACCTGCTCCCTCCTCACCATCCATTGGTCGCAATCGCAGCTCTCTGCTCCAAAGCCCGGAGATGCGGGGCCCTATAGGTCTCACTCGAGATATTCCAACTATCACTTACACTGACACTTTCAGCAGTACCATCGTTAGTGGCCCAGTCTTCACCCTTCGTTTCCTCGCCTTGATCCTCACCATCTTTTGTGCCACCCAAAACACTTTGCTCGCCAGCATCATCGTTTGATCGCCAATTGTTGTAAGTGGGCCTTCTCTTCCAACCCCCACCGTTTGGCTTGTCCGCCACGCCCATGATGCTGTCCTCATGCAAGTACTTGCATTGCTCAGGCGTGTTCTCGCACGACCCATTCTTCCAATACCAGCATGTCTTTGCCTTCTGACCCACTCTGCTTGGGCCGCTGGCCGAGTAAGAGTGACCTGAAGACACAGCTGGCACATGGTCAGCAAGGGCCCCCCAAGTAGGCTTTCCCATGCGCAAATTGGCTTGTCGAGTGAGATGGGGAGGGATGTGGTAATGAGCATCACGACACTCGTGAGCTTGAAAACGACATTCTTTACCTGGGGTTCTCCAATAGTAGCATTCTTCCGTTTTAGGAACCACAGTGTTCAGCGGCTCTTTGATGGGCGCCTTGACACCCGTGAGTGATTGAGCAGCAAGCATTTCGGATAACTAATGATGTTAGAGTAGGTATTAAACTGAGTGAAAAATCGGGAAGCTTACCCTCTCGTTTACGAGCTGATCCATCTTCTGCTTTGCCAGTTGCTCAACTTGGCTCTGTTGCACAGCAGCAGATCCATCTAAAAGTGCATACCTGGAACCTGACAATCCCATCCCGCTGATTGGTTTCGGTTTGACTGGTGTGGCTCTTGGTTTGGAAGTGACAGACTCGGCTTCCCATGCTCTAGCATTTAGAACTTCAGGAGCCATGCTCGCAACGCTCGGGGCACGTTGGTCACGCCGAGCAGCAATCATGCGTTGCTGTTCAAGGAGACGAAATGCATCCTGGCTCGGTGCAGGTTTAAAGATGCTCTCAGGGAATTGGCCTCTCATTCCAGTCCTTTGGTTCTCTCCGACGTGCATAATTCCGGAAACATGCTTTACAACTTTGATCGTATCGCCAGGCCTGACATCCATCTGAATCTTGGACTGGGCATTGAAGCCACTATGGGCAATAAGAACGGTGCCAGATTGAAAACTCAGCAGTGGTTTTCCTAGACCATGGTTATTGGTGGGAGCGGGAGAAACAGCCTTTGATTTTGCTTTTGACCGGGTTGTCGTCGTATTTGACGCACGGGAAATACAATCACGGAATTCGGGATTATTTGGTTGAATAACATCGTTGAGTGATTTTGGTGCGCGACCATGGGTCTCTACGAACGTCTCTATGAGAGAGATATTTTGAAGATGATGACCAGTTGGCAGTGTTCTTGGAGCTGGGGACTCGATTGGGTTTTCTTCCACCTCTGAGGCCCACGACTGAATCCGCGTGTCGTTTTCGGTTGCTGTAGGCGAGGCTGCCATAGCCCAATCTTGTTCATGTGAGACTTCTTGTGCTAAGTGTGCCGTATCATACATGTCATCGTATTGATATTCACCACGAGAAGAGTCGGTTTGACGCTCTCCACGCTTAGACTTTGCCTTGCCAGGTCTTGATTTATCGCCCGCCTTGGTCAAGGTAGCATTGAATGCTTTCAATTCCTCCAACGCATCCTTGGAGTAATATGCAAGACCGCCCTCTTTTGGGATTGGCTTGATCTCTCGTTTAGGTAGCTCGAAGCTGGTTGTGACAGCTTCAGAAGCAGGTTGTTCTGGTTTGAGTTCAGGATCAGGGGCAGACACGGATGAGGTAATGATGTCACTAGAAGCAGGATTGGATGGAATAACCGTTTCGACAGAAGGAGGGAATGATTGAGGCTTAGGTGTGACGGGTGCAGTTATGTGTTCAGAAGTAGGTTGGAATGGAGACACAGCTGGTTCAAGCTTAGGAGTCACGATCTGTGTCAATGGTTGTTGGGCAGCAGCCTGGAATGGAGCTGCAGAGGGTTGAAATGTAGATGCGGATGGGTGGAGCTTTGGAGTGACCGTAGCACTCACCTGCTCAGGCTGGAATGGAGATGCAGAAGGTTGCAGCGGAGATGTGGACGAATGAAGCTTTGGAGTGGCACTAGGTGGTGCTGCACATTGAGGAGCAGGTTGGAAAGGAGAGGCAGATGGATGAAGTGTTGTTTGAGAAGTTGATGCCACCGCAGTTTCGGCGGCTGGTTTAATATCCTCAAATGATGACACTGGGGATGGCTCCCTTGATTTCTTGGAAAAATCAATGGTATTGCCTAATCCAGAGAAATCATTAGCACCGAGGGAAGAGGGTGTCTTTCGTTCATTGAAATCGAAAATATCCTTGGAATATAGTTGGTTTCCAAGACTCGGTAACCCAGCGATGGAGGGAGTTGTGGTCTCTGAGAAGTCGAATAGTTCATATTTCTTGGAGGAGCCATCGTCGGATGGCTCCGTAGATGTCTCTGCAGATATCCCAAAGTTCCCAAGCGAATTGGCTGGCGCAGAATATATTTGAGGCTCGTTGTTCTCCTCTTTCCTTGGCTCTGCAAAGGATGTAGTAGTGAAGTCGTCAAAACTCATGAGCTCACCGTCCAGGAGGCTTTGTTTTACTGGACCGTCTGTGAAAACGTACTGGCCTTTATGGATCAGGCCGTCGATTCTAATCCATTCGTCTTCGGTGAAATAGGAGGCTCCGTAGAGCATTGATAGTCCCTATACATGTCAGTATCATCTATTGGAGTAATGTACCTCGAGAATCCTACTTACCATCTCCACCTGCTTTAATGCCTTGGCGGCATTCGAGGACAACGCCATGTTTCTTTCTTTTTTCCTGATTTGAACGCTGCTGATTTTATGATATTGGCCTATATCTCGAATATCGAAGCAATTGATGCTGGTTTGAAAAGAATCCAAGTTGTCGGTGATCTTTTCTGGCACGGCAACCCAATCTCTGCAGACGTCAAGGGTAAAAGTTTCCGTTTCCTAAAAATCGAGCAGTTCCAGAGGGAAAGAAACAGCTTTCTCAATCCAGTCTCGACAGTGATTGATTGCCTCAAGACTTATGTAATTTTCGATCAGTAACAAGATATCCCATATCCTTTGGTCAAAGATATGCTTTTGGTGCGCATGTACTTATGGTATGGTACGGTATGGTACAGAATGTAGAAGTACGTTAGCTGTTGACTATAGGAATTACAAAGGTCCACACTCGATTTTCTCAAAGAGCCCTGTCGCTTCCAAAGAAAGGCCAGGCCGTTTACACCGACATTTTCGAGCCAATAATTATGGCAGTGAATGGGCAAGTGATCCACCAAGCTATGCCAACACGTCGAAAGCCATATATATATATGGCCCAAAATATATGCGGGCACCAATAGGAGTTTGCTGAGATATCATTTATAAGTACTTTTCTCTACGCCATCGTTCGAAACGTGAAGGGAGCTGCTTTCTGCTTTCTGCTTTCCTATGGAAGGATGGAGCAACGCGTTGAGGGGGTCCGTGAGTCCGTGGTGAGTCCGTGAACGTGAACGTGAACGCGCTTCTTGCACAGACCTCTTTTGCTCCTTTGCGCGTAAAATGCGAAAAGCGGCATGAGGTTAGCTGAGATGATGTTAGAAGAAGAGTATTACCTCAGGTAGCTTAGATAGGTAGCCATAGACAGTGGGAATGGCAAAGCTAGATTCATCTAGTCTGGATTTCTCTCGACTCGACTCTTCATCAATCGCACTATTGCCAAGGTCAATATATTCTGCCTGCCTTGATATGTATGTTATGTTCACATAAGAAGTTCTACACGTTTGAGCTGTCTTACTAAGTCAGCTTAATGCTGTAAGTACAGGAATATGTTTACCAACCGCTGGATCTGCTAGATCTATCCATCGAGTTCACGCTTGCTGACCTCGGTCTTCTGTACTAGGTGTCTGCTGCGAGATGCAGGCTCTGTTTCTTGTGTTTGCCAACGAATACAAAGATGAAGGCCAGGAGAATGATGAAGCTGATGACAGTTAGGATCACCGCGACAACGGACAGTGCAGCCCAGTTGGAATGTGTGGCTTGATAGGGTGCACCAGAACCTCCAACGTTGAGTGTCATAGTATGTATTGGAGAAGCCATGCCTTGATTCTCAGTTTGGTGTCTTCGTTTTCCCGAATATTCATTTGAGTTCTCAAAGTTTTGATTGCATGCATTCTCCGAAAGAACACCACTCTGTACGGTGCTCTGCCTCTCAGGCATATATATGCGTGCTGTGCGATCATTGACCTCCAATGCAAGCATGGTATTGAGAAGCTAGTGAAGTAAGTAGCAAACATAAGACTTCTCTACGCTGATGCATTTTGCCCTTTTGTTTGCTGCAAAGTATTGCACCTTTCCGACGAAAAACCGCAATTCATCGAGAGGCTGAGAGATTGATCCTATCGGCTTTGCATTTTTGGTTGTACACCTAGTATTTGGTGTGGAGATTCTTATGAGGTGGTACTTATCATGAGTTGCGGTAATACATGTGTAAGTTCCGAGCATGACTCTTGCTTTCAGACGTCATGGTAGGATTCTGTCTGATCATGATATAGATCCTTAGGACGTGTTGAAAGAGAAGGTGGTGGGTATATCCGGTTTCGTTTCAATTTGAAGTCTAGGCAAATGGCTGCTATCGACCATTGCTGAATTCGACTAAGATGTTCCAATTGTATGACATTCATTCATCCTACCCAAGGCGTGCGATAAAAAGAAAAGTCAGAGCCTGGTTCTTACTAACATATGGGAGGAATATTTCTAGGCGATGATCATGTGTGGGAACACTTGCTACCGAGGAACACTTTCCGCATCTAGACGAGAAGGATGTACTTTTGATTCCTTTTGATCAAAGCTTCCGTTTGATGCATGATGAGTTATCATCCGACTGCTGACACCGCTTTCATTTAGAGAGCCATGCTCATAAATTCATGTAGAGCAGGATGGCGAAGTGTGTAGCTATAAAGTACTTTTAGTCGTATGAAAGAGGACACAAGGGGAAATGATGGGTGAATAACAAGCAGGCAGCGGAAATGGATGATGCGCAGGAAACATAAGAAAATAACCTAATGTGGCATATTCGTGGTATATTTGTGGTATATTTGCGTTGGTATTGAAGGCAAGATGGAGGCGTCGATAAGCCCAGAAGAGACAGACGTGGGGGGTGGACATTTATGCAAGTTATGCATATGCTTTCACATCTGGCGCTAATCTCGTTTAGGTTATGTCTTTGCATAACAGCTCCAAGCTCAACCTGCAGCTAGAAAGCAGCTTCATCAAATCCAGTCCACTTTACCCAGTGCGACGGTTTCCATAGTCACCTATCTTTCAGCCCATTCTGACAATGTTCCAGCATGGCGTCACCTCAACCGCCAAAACGAAAGGACCGACCTTGCGATGCCTGTGTAGGTGAACAAAATGCAACGAGGCACAGAGTAACACTGACCGCATCGTGTGACAATAGAGGAAACGAAAGAGTAGATGCGTGCTTCAGGACGACACTCCCGTCTGTGTGCTGTGCAAGTTTCACAATCAGGAATGTACCTTTATACAAAATCCCCAAGCGAGGAAAAGAAAGGCTCAGCCAGAACCTGAAGATGGGGAAGGCTCTAAGAGGAGGTATATCTTCGTCCAAAGTCATCACGTGTCGTTTGCTGATAAGCTACTTAGACAACCGAGTCTACTTGAACTTCAAAGGAAAGGATCTGGAGGCCAAGGCCGAGTAATCAGAACTAATAATGGGACCGGTGTTGAGGAGTACGATGACTTGGAGGGGCCTAGCCTGCTTAAGAAGACATTGGGCCTACAGAATACACACCACAGTCAATATCTCGGTGCTACTCGAGGGCTTGAACCAGCTTTACTTGGTTCATTGATAAACGGACGTAGCGAAGTGCAATTACAACATGGCACATTGCGGAGGATCAGCTCGTCTGACGCTTTCCTTCTCATGCCAGATCCGGGGACACAGGGCTACGAGGACGAGCTTGACGATCTAGACGCCATAGAAGAGGTTGTCAAGCCCCATGGGAGAGCACTTGTTGATCTCTACTTTCGAATTGTCTTTCCTAGTTTTCCAATCGTCCACAAGGAAGTCTATCTGGAGAAGTACAATCGCTCATACCGAGAGTTCTCGCCTCCACTTCTAGCCGCCGTATACCTCCTTGCTCTTCAATACTGGACCTATGAAGACAAATTGAAGATATACACTAAGCCAAATGTAACCGAGCTGGAAAAGCTTGCGAGAAAAGCACTTGGTGATACTATACATCGACCAAAGCTCTCCACCGTGCAGGCTGGCCTCCTCCTCCTCCAACACCATGACATGGATACTGCAGAATTGACAGCACAGCTAATCAGTGTCGCATACGGTCTCGGACTTCATCTTGATGCTTCAAATTGGAACATTCCAGACTGGGAAAGAGGTCTGAGGAAACGCTTAGGCTGGGGACTATACATGCAGGATAAGTGGAGCAGCCTTGGCAGTGGCAGACCTGCACTTATCAATTCATCAAACTGGGCATTGGTTCCTGTCACGAATGACGATTTTCCTGAGAAGATCGAAGATGAGCAGGAAGGAAGTTCTGAAGTTGGACGAGGTAGAATCCTATTCACCCACATGATTTCGCTCTCGGAAATATTAGCCGAGTTACTTGAGACTGTCTTCACTGTCAAAGCATCTAAAGGTAGGTTTTGGTCTTGTACGAAAAGTTGCTAGCGTTGACAATATTGCTAGAAATTGCAGATGCCGGCCAGAATGGTGTCTCGGTCGTGCTGGAAAAAGTGAAACCGGTTCAACTAAGGTTGAAAGGTTGGTTTACCAATTTACCAGAATGCCTTTCGATGGATAACATCCATGTTATGAAGCTCAATTCGGTGGGCTATCTACGGCTAGCATACATTGCTACGGAAATTACACTTCACCGCCGGATTCTTCTCAGTCTCACACCATCCACCGATCCTCAACTATTCCGAATCTGCCGATCTGTTGCACACGAAAGATTCATGTTCGCTATGGATTTCATACAGTCCATGAAACCTCAACATCTATCTTCATTCTGGTACTTTGCATCGCCGCAGAATTTTGCCTTAGTTGCTGTATTTGGAACGCTATTGTTGTCTACTGCTTCATCGCCAGAAGAGGCAGAGGACTACAGATCTAAACTAAAAGAATATCGTTGGACACTGAAGATGAACAGTGAGAATGGAGCTAAGTACATGAAGCCTGCCATGACGTTATTGGATGCCAATCTGGGGCTGCTGGCTGAGGCCATAAACTCGACACGATCTCAGTCTGACGCGACATCGTTGGCAGAAACACTACGTACAGAAAGTATTGGTTCTAACACTGATCAATTTGCGTATTCGAATTCTCATTCCTCGGTTGCAGGGGTAAATTCACCAGGACAATTCTCATTCGAGACGCCTTACTTTGCGACACATAGCAATATGGCGAATACACCTGCATATCCATTGTCGACAATGGATTCGCAAGCTCACGACTTCGCGTATGAAGCTGAAGGCGGTACTGATCTGTGGTCGTATTGAGTCTACCTAAGTAGACTTCGTGTCAATTTCCTGAAATTGAAGAGTATTGGTGTGGAGGATGCAATATGCCATCACGATCAGCCGAGCTTTGGAAATTGCATCCAGATAACATCTATCAAGACTTTCGAGAGCTGTGAGCCGAATTTCTAAGTGGTGTCATCCATAACGCTTCGCGCCAATCCACAATTCACCGTCAAAGCATTTATGCAACTTCATCAACAAGCTAGAAGGATGAAGCAAAGCCTCAATATCACGCAACAGATCGTCCGCCGCCATTTCCTCATCCGGCCATCTGGGAGTCGGTGTACTCAAAATCAATCTCTTTTCCACCCTCCCAGCAAGCTTCTCTTCATCACCACCGGCAACCGTCACCATAAACAGCTCCAAAAAATCCCGCACAGACGCTCTACTCCCTCGATCAAAAAGCGTACTCCATCTCGTAGCCGTCGAATCGATCCTCAGATCCAGCTTCACCAACACGCCAGAATGCGACCACGTGACAAACGTTCGCAACGCCTTCGCAGTTATCTCAACATTGCGGCCTCTAGTGAGCGGATCAAAATCCATCCTTACATGCGTCAATTGCCCCGCGAGCTGGCCAGATAGACTTGGTAACTTCATGAGGCACGCCAGGTCGTCCACGCGCTGGATGTACAGCGCATTGTGCGCCCAGAAGAGCCCTTGGGTTTCGTGGTGGATTTGTTTGCATACTCGCGTAAAGGACAGAAAGATCGGTGTGCTTGGGTACAAGGCGCTGTTTTCCATGGAGCCGTAGGGCTCGATCTTCAAATAGGAGTTGGGGATAGGGACTCGTGGATACCAGTCTGACTCATCTTGTGCATCGGGCAGGAAAACGAAGCCGGTGGGTGAAGACAAGACGTTGATGTAGATCTGATCGCGGAGTTCGCGCGGGAGGGAGAGGAGTTGGGAGGACATGTTTGTTTGTCCAGGACGAGAAGACTTGAGGAGAGGAGGTCTAGGAGTGGTTGAGACAAGGTAAGGTAATGGGCTACTTAGATGCAACCGATTTTCGACTTGCGCTAGTGAAGGGGCTGAGTAGATCATGTGATGTAAGATTCATTTTCTTTGGCTGCGGAGGGGGGTATCTTGGTATAGGC
Organism: Margaritispora aquatica; assembly: GCA_007644065.1. Lineage (NCBI taxonomy): Eukaryota > Fungi > Ascomycota > Leotiomycetes > Helotiales > Discinellaceae > Margaritispora > Margaritispora aquatica. Next base: position 1,238,579 of record VJWN01000006.1, on the reverse strand, counting down.
AGTGTAATGGTGATTTTAAGCGATTTAGTCATAATAAATTGGAGAGGATCGTGCCGGTAATGTTTGGACAAATAGTAGTGCATGCAAGTCAAAATATATATTGAGTAAAATCTTTCGTCTCCACTTTTGCCGCTTGCGGCTCAAATTGATAGCAAGGTCATAACGTATACTGTAAAGACAGGATGCTAGTTTTTATCAAAGATACCTCGCGTAGAAAATACAGCACGTGAGAGAAGACATTGCGTCAAAGGAGATGACACATTCAAGATACTGCAACAAATGAAATAAATGTGAGGCCAGAACATTTTGACAAAAGAGATCCACCACTGTGCCTCAACAGGCTTCGTCTTGTTGAATCGAGGATCCAGAATCCAGAAAAGGAAAGAAGAGAAAAGAAATCGCTGTGAGTAATGGAAAGTTTGCCTTCCGGGTCGTTGAGTTCGGAAGCAGTGAACCTAGATCTCTTTGGTGAGATGCTTGGCTTTTCGGTGGTTAATAAATGCCAAGGGAAGCGTAGGAATTTTGAGAGCAAGGAGAAAACAAAGGAGACAATTGAAAATGCTCGACATCCAGCTACAGTCATATTAATCCCTCTTACTGTCCTCGAAAGTCCAAATCCTCTCATTTGCGAGAATGTTATCGAGGTGTTGTGAACCAAGAACATGCGCACTAAACAAAGCCAAGATCCCGCAATTTTCTGGCTCGCTGGCTCAATGCCGCGAGCATTCTACCTACTTCGTCACTTTTTGGGAGGATATGCAGTCATCATGATCGAATTTGCATTCGCGTCGTGCTCCTGCCACTGATTCTTGAAGATGCGATGACCGGGATAAGTGCACTCCCAAACACGAGTCTTGTCATGGCGGGCGAAATTGCCCTGATTCGCGCCCGACTGATGGATGAGGCGCATGCATTCCGCGGCGTTGGGCAGGCCCTTTCGGACGATGTAGTCGTTTCCTGCGTAGGGGGATCCTTTGGCGGAAGTCCATCGCCCACAGGTGAAGTACCAGGTCTTGTGCTCCATTTCGCGGACAGCACCATCGATGTATGGACAGACATGTGAAGCCCATTTGGCAAGTCTGTTCTTCTCGTCTTCTTTGGCTTTGTTGGCTGCTGCTTCGGCTTCTCTGGTCTTGGGAGCCGCTTCTTCGATGTCGCGAATGCGCTTCGCAGCTTCTTCATTGTCTCTGGTCCTCTTGGCTGCTTCTTCGGCTTCTCGCTTTTTCGCGGCTACTTCCTGTTCTTCTCTCTTCTTCTTAGCTGCTTCTTCTGCTTCTCTGATCTTCTTCAGAGCTTCGTCTTGTGCATCTTTGATCTTCTTAGCTGCGTCACCATCCCTTTCATTATTCTTTCCCGCAGGGTCGATGATCTGGTCAAGAGCGTATGGTGTGAAAAGCACCCGCCCTGGATCGTTCGCATCAATCATCGATCCAGCTGTCTTTCCAAGAATTCTGCAGAACTTATCTGGACGCCAATAACCGATCACACCCTTTGGGTGACTGCGTAATCTGGTAAGGCATTCTGCTGGAGTCGGACACGCTCCACCATCGATGTAAGCAGCAGCATCATTTTCAGGTATTGGTTTTTTGTCACAAGTAAGGAAATACTTGACACCGCCAACAACTCGAGTGCCGACGAATCCTCTCTTGCCATTCGCACAGAGGTTGTTGATGTTTGGTCCCACTGCCTCGTCGGGGTCATATGGTGTGTACACGACGTAGCCAGGGCTTGCATGGTCAATTTCCCAATTCCCTTTTGCAAGTACAACACACCACCCAGAATTGCGATGTATTATCGGATACCAGTAACCGAGTTCGCCCTGGTCATGAATGCGGGTCAGACATTCGACTTGGCTGGCACATTCTGATCCACCTGCCGGTTTGTCCATAGGAGTAAGGGGTGCCTTGCCACAATTGATCCAGTATGTCTTGCCACTGATCACACGGGTCCCAACAAAACCTACCTGGTCGGCCTTGCAGAAGATCTCTTTCTTTGGCTCGACTACTTTATCGGTATCATATTTCTGTTGATGAAAACGTCAGTCTCTACCAGGAATCTTGAGGTCTAGAGGGAAAATCTTCCTAGAGTAGCTATTGATGGGAACAGATAAATGCAACATACCGTAAAAAGTACGACTGTGGCATCGGCATAACCTATGGTCCAGTCTCCCTCACCAAATATCCAACACCGCAAAAGTAGTCCCGTGGGCCCTTGATCAAAGGAGTGCCAGTAGCCGAGCTTGCCTTTAGAAGTATGGATCTTGTTCAGACATTGACTTGCAGTCAAACCATGCTCTAGAACATAGCTCCCAGGTGCACCATTATTCGGAGCCTTACCGCACGTAGCAAAGTAGGTCGTCCCATCAATGACACGAGTACCCAATGCACCTTTGTGTCCATCCTTGCAAGAGAACTCTTCGGTCTTTCCAGGATGTACAATGGGGCCGGGAATGATCTTAATGGAAATCCATCCCTGTTTAGGATGACCAAAGGTTGGCTCGAGGTGTGCGAGGTAGCATTGCTTCTCTTTCGGGTCGTACGCCGCTCCTAGACAAACTCCCTCTTGGCCTCCTAAGCATTTCTTCGTACAGTCATTAACACTTATAGCTGGAATATGTTTCCATTGGCCTGCGGACCAGAAATCATCATCGCATGTGAATTTGAGCTTCTTTCCATTAATTGTCTTCGTAACTCCGCTAGAAGGACATTTGATGTAACTTTCCTCTGGCTGCACAATTGGCTGGTCACCAAGCAGTTTGATTGAGAGCATTCCAGCCTTGTACGCCCAGGTTGGTTCGACATGCGCAAGATAACACACTTTTGTTTTCACTAAAATAAGAGTTAGCTTCGAGGTTGGCAGGTGAGAATTTGGCAATTGAAAGAGGAGAGAAAGCAACGGGGTTCTGTCCGATCATAGCATGCTCCCAAGCAAACCCCATCTTTGCCCCCAACGCAACGATGTGTGCAACCATTCACGTCTGGCGTGCTGATGTTTTTCCATTCCCCAGATGAGAAGAACTGCTCATTACATCCATAGGAGACAGTCTTGCCATTGACGATTTTAGTAGTTCCACTGCTCTAAAGTCAGCACATATTGTGAGCGATGTCAAATGACAACAAATTGATGCTCAGTCGAAAATTGAGCTCATAGATTTCGTCCCAAATCATCGCTCTGCTATCCGACAAGGAGCAGGGTAGAAGAAAGGGCACACACTCAAGATCAGCACATGAATGGGGAAGCTCCTCGAGTAATTCAATAGATATCCAACCGTGACCTCCATGCCAAGTGAATTTGTCCGTAGCCATGTAGCATTCTTTCGTGGCAATATCAAAAGATGCTGCAAGACAGACACCTTCGGCCCCAGAGGTACATTTTTGCGCGCATTCTAAGTCACTTTTGGTGTTGATTTTCTTCCACTTTCCATCTGAATGGAAGTCCTGGTTACACAGGAATTTGATCCTCTTGCCATTCACAGTCTTTGTGGCTTCGCTAAACAGAAATGCGTTAGCAACGATATTGCATGACAGGATTTGAAATAATTGGTTGTGCCAGTGCCTTTGACCCCTACTATAGGGAATGTACAAGATACAGAATGAGATATTACTTACTGGATATCATCACAGTTGACATCATCCACAACCAACTGTACAGACGTAGTACCTACTTTTGGATGCCAGGTGAAATGGTCAGTCGCCAACCAGCATTCCTTACTTGATGCTCGATAAGACGCAGCCAAACAGGCGTGCCCATCAGCAGAGGCTGCTGATGTACACTTTTCAGCGCAATCATTGACACTCTTGGCACTAAATTTTGTCCACTTTCCATCTGATTGGAATTCCTCATCACATCTGAATACGAGTTTCTTACCATTCATGACCTTTGTCACTCCATTCAGGTCAACGCAGCTGGGCTTAGTGGCTGTACCTCCTCTGAGCGGTATCAACTGAGGTGTTTCTCCTGCCTTACACGGGCAGGCCCAAACATAATTGGGGTCTGTTGTCACGTTTAGTGTTCAACCATGTGATGGAAGTTATGGCGGGCATACCATTCTCATCCACCTGAATGATAGGGTTTGTGGATTTCGGCTCTTCCCCTTTTCCGGGAATGTTGATGATGATCTGGAGCTTCTCTTCTGGTGATAAATGTTCTTGGGAAACTTTTGGATCTGTGATGTGTGGAAGATTGTTCTGATCCACGATCCATGGTTGTCTGATTGGGTGTATGATTGGTTCGCCGCCGTTGTGGTCTGGTTCTTTAATCCAAGGCTCTCTAATGTGGATTTTTTCCGGCACCTCCTTAGGAGTAGATCTACGCCCTGGATATCTGATCTGAACATCGTCATCTGGCGTGTCCAAATCAGGGTTGTGCCCTGGGTATTTGATGTGGACATCAACATTCAGGAGATCTGGGTTGGAAGTATGCCCTGGATATGTAATATGAACATCATCAACAGGATAATCAGGGTCATCCTTGATCCAAGGCTGTCTAATATGGATATTGTCGATGGGATCGTCCTCAATCCACGGTTTTCTGATGTGAACATTGTCTTTTGTGTTCGGTTTCATGAGATGAGGCTGGTGCCCTTTGGTGCCAGCGCCGTCGTCATCATCGTGATGACCAAGAGAAATCTTGGGGTTCCTAATTGGGGGAATATCGATTGTCTCCTCCCCAACTTGTAGCTTTGGATTTCTGATAGGTCGAATATGAAGGCTACCACAACACTGGTACTTTATGCCGCTGTCATGATAATATATCACTGAACTACGTAGGTTAGCATCTAATCTGCTGTTTCACTCATGGTTCAATAGCTGGAATATATTTTCACGTCTGAGCTGCCAGTAAAGCGTTTAACAAGTGGGCATAACTTACGCGTATGTGCAGCCCATATCCCTGGTGTTTTGAGATCCTGGAATCGGTACATTCACAGAGCCAGTGGTATTCAGGCATGAGTAAGTGGCCTCGCAGAGTCCTGGCGGGTTCCCACAAGCATAAGCGATCTCACACTTGCCATCTGGGACGTCTGTTCTTGTGTCTTCATGTGTGCACTAATAGTAGCATCAGTTTTGGCCCTCAGTATGCAAGTCTTTAGCACCTCTTGCAGTTCAAGAAGCAGGGGTGGAGCATAAACTGTAGCTAAACTGCTGTATGAAGGAACTGTACGAACGGTGGGGATTGGAGGGGAGGCTGCGAATGATTGCTGGGCTGCTAGGAGCGCCCAGGCAATGAGCATCGCGCTCTTACTCATTTTGTAATGGGTCTCGTTGTCGATCGATCAGTGATACTATTTGATGAAAGATTGGGTACTGTTTGTGCTATTTTCTGTAGAGTATTTGTTAGGCGAGCAAAGAGTGAGAGTAAGATGAACAGAATCTACTCTTATAGCATTGAATCTCAAAGCTCATAGATTTTTACCCCTCATCTTTGTCCAAAAGGCAAAGAGTTGGCGTCTACGCCATAATCCCAATGCCTCTCCTCCATAGCCAACACCTACGATGCGGCGTCGATCCTGCATAGTTCAGATGCAACACTTGTTAATTTAAATGAATTTGAATGATAGTAGAGAGCTGAGACTGCCCAAATAAGGAACAACAGACGAGAAGCAGAATTCTGATAGGAGAAACTACGAAGTGATCTGCTTCGCTCGTATTTTCCGTCTTCAACTCAAAGCTGTAAGGTTCTTCAACAACGCAGAGCACAAAAAGTTGCCAGGATCGTAAATTGAAAGCAGAGAACATCGCCGTAACAAGGGCATATGAATGGAGAGAAAAGACCTAGTCGTGAATGATTGGATTTGGAGTATGAAATTGACTGCAGCTAAATACCTTGGGATAAGATATGTGCAGCTGGATGTTACACATCCCACCAAGGAGGATTTTGAGGATGGGGGCCGTCATTTTATTCTCTCTCTCTCGAAGAATCAATGAAGGAAACACAAGAAATATTGAAGTACATTAAGGATTAAACTTGTGCTACCTTTGCTAACGCCTTGGTAGCAGTGGAACGCTAACATCTGTGTCAAATACCCAACCAACGAAAGGAATACTACATAGTTTCTCCCATGAGGTTCTGATGAAAAACCGACGGCTTCAAACGCGAGACACCATCCCACAAGCCCTGTCAGAGTTGATGAGATTCTACTCGTTGTCACTGTCGGGACTTCTGCATCAATCTTCTCTTGGGTAGCGTTGCGAACGCCCTCCGGCCCGCCACTTCCTTATTCGACGTCGACTATAGGCTCAACGTCCCCATTATTCAACGTCAGCCATATGGCTAAGCTCAGACCAGTGGGGGAGCGTTTGGAAGGCGGAATGTGGAATTGGCGGTCGAAGGTAAGCAGCCCGATGGACGGCAATATATCCGTCAGCTTCGAACATGTCGACTTGGCGTGTAGCTGTGGACGCGTCCTGATCAATGATTTGATGGAGAAAGTTGTGTTAGAATACCACGCTGGGAAGATGAAGTGGTTGAAGTGAATGAGTTGAAGATGAGAGGATGGGAGTCAATTCCGAATATACCGAGTTCTCAACAGGTAAGGTATGGTTTACTAGCGTCATTTCCACGTGACAATATTATATTGTCAGGTTATCCCAAGCTAGATAGAAGGTACTTCTAGGTTGTAGCTGAGGAAATAGAAGAAAATAAAGAATAAGTAAAGTCAATGGTGGCTGGGATCAGCGGTGCTAATAGAGGTATATAGATACCAACGGAATTTACCTTTGCCACACCCATCTCCTATAAATGTTATGACTCAATTTTCATTTCACATTCTGAGCCATCTTCCGCTCCGACAACATCTAACGTTAGTTATGACAAGATATTTGATATGAGTTGTGATTTTCATCAACCCCAATAATTCTGAAAATCCGAGAAGCCTCCCCGACGAGGATGTCGGAAACATGTATAAGCATGTATTTGCCCCGTCAATTGCCAATTCTCCTTCCCTACATAGCAAAAGACATACATGCTCAGCAATAGAGAAGCACTTTCTGGTTTCCCGAGGCATAGTGTCCATCAGGGCAAGGTTGTGTGTATTTTTGCAATGGTCTCTTTTAGAGAAGGATTGAGACTGAGTCGAGAAGACTTCTCATAAAGTCTATGAATGTCTCACTCGGATTTGTACTGAGAGCACCTAGAGGCTAAAAAAAGGTGCAAATACTTACTATACAAAGGACTACCAATATCAAAACTAACTACCGACCATAGAGAGCAGATGTTCGCTTTTGCAAACGTTTTGGGACATGGCAGTGGTCACGACAAGATCCTTTCGGTCGCCCTTTGGGCTAAAGGATTGATGTTAAATTCCTCGAAAAGCATCATTGTGCACATCAAATTTGCACTTTGGAATACAGTATCATCATATTTCAAGATAACCAATAGGGATATCTCATGGACCTCAAACCACCATCTCCCATCTCATAAATCCTACTCATAACGATTGTTGGTATATCCCCCGCAAGCCAAAAAGACAAACCTCACCACCCCTATCAACCAAAAAAACACCCCATTAAACAATTTGCTAGTGTAGAATCATATATCTCAACGGTCTATCGCAATCAAACCTCATAGTTATCGTTCTTCATACCAGCCTTCTCATCACCTCCCTCGCTTCCAGCCTCCTCAGTTCCACTGATAGAATCAGGCTCACCGTGCACAGTAGCTGGAATCAGAGTCTCCTTCGCGGGGAAGAAATGGCTCAAAAGAGAGTATGAGGCAAAGGCGGAGGTAAAGCCCCAGATGTAGAACATGTCATACACATACACTGAGCCTCCAATGCTAGCATGCAATTTGGGGTTGACAGATGCTGCCATACCAGGTAGATTTGGGACCACGGAGATCAAGAAAGCTACAACGGCTCGCCAATTGGTTCCGAACTCATTGTAGCGGTAAATGCTGCGCGATTTGTACAGAGCGGGAACATCGATGTGCGTCTTCTTTGTAATCCAGTAGTCGGCGCCGATGATTGCAGCGATGGGAGCTAGGAAGATGCCGAGTCCTGCCATGAATGCTAGGAGGGAGGCAGCTGAGTGGATGATCTTCCAGGGAACCATGATCCATGAGGCGGTGATGGTACAGCTGTTTTTGTCAGCCAGGGTTCGTCATGTGTCTGTTAGCAGGGGATGCTTACATGATGACACCACGGTGAATGTTGATATATTTGGGTGAAAGAGACACCAGATCATTGGCAAATGAGATGACGTTGGCAGATAAATTGGTACCGATTTGTGCCACAACCCATGCGAAGCCACTGTTCTAGCATCAGCATTCGTCCTCAATTTTGAGCATTGCCTTTTTCGAAGAGAAGATATGCACACGAGTCAAAGACTTACACAAAAAAGGCACCTGCACGTCCAGAAGGCCCGTCCCATTGTCCAGCGAGAGACAAAGGATCCCAGATGTACTCGCCATAAACCACTTTCGCGGCCGATGTGGAAATGATACCAAAGAGTCCCAAGCAAAGCTGGATTAATGGCAGGAATAGCACTTGCCAGTACACTCCATCCTCTTTCTTGAGATAGCGGGTGAAATCTGGGATGTTGGTTGCCATTGTTGCCCAGCCTCCTGTGATAGATGACAAGCTGGACAAGATGAGCCAGGAGCGCATGGCCCCGTTGACCTTGTACTCTTGCTTCCAGATGTCACCTGCACCTCCGGCTTTCTTGGTCATGACAATCACAGTTGCTATGCAAGTAACTGTAACAACGACTGAGGAAGTTAGTACCGATTTCTCTCAAATATTCGGGGCTCGCTCACCAAACTTGAAGATGAAGAACCATTGCAGCTTGTGAGGAGGGGTAAGAAGGATCGGAAATTGGATAGACCAGAAAACCAAGTGAGAAATCATCTGCTGGGTCGTGATTCCAACTGACTCTGGGATATGGTTAGGCAGATCAAGGTAACTCGGCCAGATTGCACGAATCATTTGTGTGATAGCAGTTGAACCCGTATACGTTTGAATAGCATGCCAAAAGAGAGCAGTAGTCATGCGGACAATAATAGCGAAGCGTGAAAAATACCAGCCAAAAGAAGATCTCGCTGCAACCGGGAATGGAACGTGCAAACGAGCACCAAGAATTCCATTGAGGACCAAAGGCACGGTACAGCAAAGACTGCCGAAGATGATACAGACGATTGCCTCACGCCTAAGAAATCAGTAAGTTTTCTACGAAATGTGATAAGAGAGCTTACCAAGTAAGCCCGACAGCAAGAATGGAAGATGGTGCCATCCAACTTTGCGCGTTCAGAGCATCTGAGAACCAGAAACCAGCCATGGTAAGTGCCGTCCATGTTCGTCGCTCCAGAGGAGTAACATCCATGTCAATATTCGTCCTGAAGAGCATCAGTATAAATCGATCTCCCCACACTCAGGAAAACGTACCATGTCCCCTCATCTCCAAGAGCTCCTTTCTCCTGTGGAAGGATCCACCCCGAAGGCTTAGTCTTCGACTTGAGGTTAGCTTTCGCCGAAGTGACTCGTTGGCGAATGGTGCTCGTCATCTTTGCGGTTGGCTTCTCTGACTATTCTCTCAAGTCCTGATTTCGATGTCTTCAATCTCACCGTTACTGATGTTAGTGCTACTGTTGTTGTTGTTGATGATGAGGATATTCCCATCGAAGAGAAGGACGAAGCATTGTTATATGCATTTCGTCGACACTCACCCGCCGTGACATTTCATGATCTTCATGTGTATCTCACAACGAATGGACGTCGCGATGGTGTATCAGTATCGCCAACCTCAACGGCTGGCTGGCGATAACCCACATACTGGGGAAACCAGGCGTTCGATAAGAGAGCAGTGGCCGTCGCGCCGGAGGCAACTGAGCCCTACGCTACGAAACCTCCCCAGTGCCCTCAGGCCCATTTGGGTTTGTGAACCGTCGGCAAGACTGGAAGTGTATTGGTTGCCGATCACCCATGTTGCTGCATGTTCGGCAGCTGGCCAGTAGGATTGAAGGGTCGATACTTCATTCAGCACCTTGCAAGGAGAGTCAGTCCTTATTCGTACTCCCTCTGTCTTGGGTCTCAGCCTTCACTTTGTTTTCTGGGAAGAGCCGGGTGGTTACTGTGGTAGCGAGTGACAGGGCTATACGGGACGCCACCAGCTTGGACATCCCAATCATTTGCGCTTTTGCATGGGGATTTAACCAATCAGAAGTCACATCGACACAAGCTACGTTCCTTATGTATCAGAAGTCACGATGCACCTAAAAGCATCGTATGTGATACTTGCGTTTGCAGAATTGACTTTGATCAAGATCGAAGTCAGAATCACCTCAAAGCAAACCACTAGAAAGCCAAGGTTATCAGAGTTTCTTCGATAGAGTTGATAAACTTCAAGCAGATACACATGATCAACATGATCAACATTCTCTGGACTTCGAATTCATGGTCTCTGCCTCAAGCCACCAAATACAAGGTGTGAAAGCTTCAAGCTTCACCAGAACCAGAAAAACAAATGCGAACATGATGCAGGGAAAGTACCGATGCAGCCTGGGTCAGATGGTCAACTACCACCGCGGGAACTATCTATGCCTAACCTTCATACATTCTGGACGAATTACTAGACCGTTTCCTTGGTTCCCACACTCCTGATGTTTTTCGTGCTCGATTTCGGTCACTGTTGCTTATCAAAGTTCATTGCTTTGCTATCAATGCTAAAGAACTTAGTCTGCGCTCTATAGTTTGAATGAGTGGTAAGATTACCAATCACCGCTATCAATAGCATAGACCTTCGAGTTATCGATTTAACGATCGTTTGTCAATGTATAGATCCTACTCCGCATTCATTATGCACATGTATTCAAATGCCTTACAGCAATCTAGCGGGGCTCGCTTAATGAAGATGCAAGATGAGAAACCACAAGAATGGTCAGCGGTCATGTGTTTCAAAAGCTGGCTGGCATATGCGCTGCAACCGAATGCATTCAGAATGTTTTAGCAAGGATAAGATAATTGCTTTGTTGGGATTTTGTGAGTGATGTGTGTTCATGGTATCTCGTCATGAGTCCTTGACCAGCCAGAATTCTCGGTTTGAGCTTACCTTACATCCCTTGTCCTAAAACGTAGCATTTGATCATCGACAACATGCACCACAAATGGATATCTTCAACTTTTCCAGCCTCATCAATTCCATACGACACATTACTGGTAAATTATGAAAGTATGATAACTTGCCGTTCCCCGCTTTGTCAGTCGCCGCCACAAACGCCACAAACGCCCACTTTTGGCCATCCTTCGACCCTTATCTCTCTCGCCTCTCCCGCCTCTCCATATACTGTGGCCTTCGGCGTGCCTACGGCGACATCACGACGGCCACCAGGCTATGGCTCACACTGCCAACGGCGATGGCATCCCATAGCCTCGCCGTAGGGCCTTGCTTTCACTAAGAACGATACTGAGATATATATCTTCCTTTGATTGTGAGCTGAGAAAGTGGCTGATTTCCTGCAATTCATTGGCAGCTTCAACGGGACTGTGTTTGGTTGCTTTTGAATCTTGCATACTGCTGGATATCATACCGAGAGCTGGTATCACGAATTTCTTGCCGTCTAGATTCGTTTATCTTGAACCTCGTCGACAACCTCTGGGAACTGGCAACCATCTCTCTTGGAATTTCGAGCTTACAGATTTGGAATTGAAGTTGGAGAAGATTTTCAGATCATTTTCTCAATCAAGATCACATCACTTCAACCAATACCAACCAAGATGGCTCCTTCAGCTAAGCTATCTTTGCCGAATGCCAGGCCATACGCTTTCAAATTCCCATTGGCAACCACGGCTTTGATCATCATCGATATGCAAAGAGATTTCGTCGACCCCAGCGGGTTTGGCTCAATTCAATGTGGTGACCCCGAGATTTTTGCTGCCGTGCGCACTATTGTGCCGACTCTTCAGAAGGTGCTCGACGTATCCAGATCTCTAGGACTCACTGTGATCCATACCCGAGAAGGCCATCAACCAGATCTTACTGATCTTCCCATGTCAAAGAAGCTCAGGCAAGTCAGTGCACCCAACGGACATCACACCATGGGCATTGGCGACCAGGGACCGATGGGAAGACTTCTAGTGAGAGGGGAGTGGGGCCACGATATCATTGATGAGTTGAGACAACTACCAGGAGAACCAGTCATTGACAAGCCTGGAAAGGGAAGTTATTGGGGCACGGGACTTCATCGAGTTTTGCTTGCTCGAGGCATCACTCACTTGCTCTTCTCGGGAGTGACAACGGAGTATGTATGCTCTTCCTGTGATTTTATCCTACTAACAAGTCCTAGGTGCTGCGTCACGACCACCTTGAGAGAGTGCAATGACCGTGGCTTTGAGTGCTGCATCTTGTCAGATTGCACTGGTGGGTTTGATGCCCAGATGGTGACTACCTCTCTTGACATCATCTGTGGTCAAGATGGTCTGTTCGGCTACATTGGAAACAGTGCAGATTTCTTTGCTGCCGCTTCAGGCGCCCAAGATCTAACCCCTCCTTCAACACCTCCTGCCGTGGAAGATGTGCTAGTCTCCATTTCAGAGCTTCGAAAGCAGTACTTGAGCGGAATCACTGATCCAGAGAAGGTTGTGACATCTGTCTTTGATCGCATCGAGAAATATGATAAAGTTGATGCTGCTGTCTGGATCTCAAAGCAGACTCGTGAAAATGCTTTAGCTGCAGCAAAGACACTCACCGAGAAGTATCTGGGGAAGCCTAAACCCGAGCTCTATGGTATTCCGTTCGCACTCAAAGATAACATCGACGTCGAAGGAATTGTCACCACAGCAACTTGTGACGCATTCGCTTACACCGCCAAGGCAACTGCTCCCGCTGTTCAACTTCTTCTGGATGCTGGGGCACTCTATATTGGAAAACTGAACATGGATCAATTGGCAACAGGTCTCTCAGGATGTCGCTCGCCTTATGGAACACCACATAGTATCTACAGTGCTGATCATATATCGGGTGGCTCATCATCAGGATCTGCTGTCGCAGTTGCAGCTGGGCTCGTCTCCTTTGCTCTTGGGACTGACACGGCTGGAAGTGGCAGAGTACCTGCTGCATTCAATGGCATTGTTGGATTAAAACCGACCAAAGGAACTATCTCGGCACGTGGCATGGTACCAGCTTGTCAAAGTCTTGACACTCTTTCCATAATGGCACCATCGCTTGTAGATGCACGGAAAGTGTGGTATATCATCGATAAACATGATTCGCTTGACCCCTTTGCAAAGGTACCTCTCGGTCTCTCGTTATGGAAGCAGGATTTCCGTGGCCCAAAGGAAGGCGGTTTCACATTTGCCATTCCTCCTCCATCAGCTCTCGAGATTTGTTCCAAAGACTATCAAGATCTTTTCCAGTCGACTGTGCAGAAGCTCAGGTCGTGTGGCGGCCGCCTCGTTGAAGTCGACTACTCGCCTTTTGAAAAGGCTTCAGACTTACTCTATAACGCCACCTTGGTACACGAGCGGATCGCATGCATTGGACATGAGTTCTTGCTAGCAAACATTGATGCATTACACCCGACAACAAAAGCTCTATTCCAAGCCGCACTTTCATCACCCCTCCAACCCTGGAATGTCTTCAAAGACCAAGCTTTACAAGCACAGTACACAATGCAAGCACAAAAGATCTTTAACACCCTCGAAGGTGGCATCGATGTTCTGCTTGTCCCCAGTGTTCCGTGTCACCCCACGATCAAGGAGATGGAAGCTGATCCGCTGGGCTTGAACGCAAAGGTTGGCACATTCACGCATGCAGCTAATGTGGTGGATCTGTGCGGCGTAAGCGTGAATGCAGGCTGGGTTGTTGAGGGCGAGAAGAAGCTTCCTTTTGGTGTCACGTTCCTTGGTGGAAGTGGCATGGATGGGAAGGTGCTTGATATTGCAGCTGTATTCGAGGAGTCGATCAAGTCTGAGTCCAAGAGCTGACAGCGAATGATTGGAGAGTGGTGGTCAGGGATCTTGACTCGCTTCGGTTTTTGGAAAGTCTGAGTTGAATGTCTTACTTATATATCGCTTTATGGTAGGTAAATGGGTTGGCTGTACATTGGCGTTATTCATGAAGGCTCTTCAAGTACGAATGCTGAGCTTCGTTGATGAAGTGAGTCAAGTGACGATCTTCCATCAAAACTCAAGGGATTCAAAGATCAATTAGTCGAGCATTGCTCAATCATGACCGCTGTGTATAATGAATGCAAATAGCAATCACGATTCTTGATTAGTGTTGTACGAAAGATTCTTCTCGTTTTTCTTAAATTTGCTGCTTTCCTGCTTCTAGTGTCTGAAAAAGCTTTTCTGCAAAACTGTTTGTACGTCGCAACCCCATCAACATGAAGATCCTCACATTCTCCGCTCTTTTAAGTCTACTGCTTGCGAATTGTCGAGTCTGCGCACACGATGGCCATGCCGAACCCACTATAAAGCCAAGCGATTCTTACGACATCCCAGCTCTAAGATCAGAGATACTAAGCATCACTTCCACCCCAGGCACAGTACTGTTCGAGGAAACTATCGTTTTACTTACTCTGACAATCCCAAGAGCATTTGTATGTCATTCGGTACATCCGGAAGGGTGATCACTGTTGAAGCTGCTCGCATCGTTCCTGGATCTAGCCGAACATCTCCAACAACACCAACACCAAAACCAACATCCACGTCGACGTGCACGTTCCCAACCTCGACGAATCATAGCACTTCAACACGCTCTTCTATTGTTGGTTTTACAAGGGCATTCTCAAATCAGTCCAACGAACCTGCATGTCCTGGTATAGGCTCTCGAACTTCAACTTCTGCATCCGTCACTGCTACTGGTGCATATGACGAAGCAAGGGGGTGTGTGAGTTCCAACGCCCATCAAAGCATAAGTGGATCTCAACCATCAGCATTTCCCTCGTACTCCTTGATAAAATCTAGCAATACCCCCCAACTCGTCAAATCTTTGTCTCACATCTACGCCCTAAATTCCAAGCGAACTCTCGCCGCCACAAGTATCAAGTCGCTCGCCAAAGATGAAGCGTTGAAGATGCTCCTCGCAGCGACAGACCAAGCTGCTTCCCCAAATCGTGCAGATATACACGACTCCCACGCACAATCACTTTCGAGAGACGAGGTTGACTCAAATTCATTTTTTGATGACCTTTCGACTACCACAGAGGCGAAATGGCACATAGTAGCAAAACGTCAGTTTAGATTCACTGTGTCTCCAGCACCGGTTCCGTGCTCGGATGATTCGGTGCGACTGTGTGTTTACTTCTCGACCGGAGTATATTCTTGGACCTCGCCAGATCGCGCACCACCAACACCTGCTGCGTCGACTTCGCGCACAACCACAGATCGAGTATCACCAGCAACCACCTCTTCTAATCTGCATCCATCAACAGATCGGACACCACCCACAATCACTGTCAAATCATCTCCCACATCAGAGCACCACTCAACAATATATACTACTTTAGAGCAAGCGCCAAGTCAACCTCAGCCATCGATCTTACTCCCTCCGACTACAACTGTACATCAGATACCAAATCCGACGTCCGAAGCCAAGCAAAGCGCAGCTTTCAAGAATCCCAAGATCCCGCTGCTTTTACTCCTGCGGTGTATAGCAGGATCAGCTTTCGCCATGATGGAACCACTCTCCTTCAATGACTCTACAATCACTCTAGCCCCAGCCCCAGCTCCAGCCTCAGCACCTCCGTCTCCCCTCGCACCAAGACTATTCCACTCGTTCTCGCCCTTGCTGGGCATGCGGGAACACGAGATGCCCGCGTCTGGGTCAAAGTTTCGGCGTTATAAGGCCTTGGTTGCCAGGATTCAACTTTGGCAGGTCGTCTTTTTCATGTTCCTTCTCGTGTTCATTGGCACCATGGCTGCGACCATTGTGTATGGAATCACACAACCTTCCGACAAGAAGCCAGCGCATCCTCAGAACGGAACTGTGTTAGCTAGATACCAGAAATATGCGACCCCCAACTCTACTGCCAATTCTGTGGGTGTCATGCCGATACTGCTCCTTGTTTCCTGCTTCATTCTTTCCATTAGCGCAGTTACCCAATCGCCTTGGGAAAGCTCGTCTACTCCCCAACCATGGATCAGCGAATTTAGCCCTGGAAGCCTGACCAACACCGAAGGAGATACCTGGGCAGACATCCCACTTGCAGACTTACACGCTACGAAGCCCTCACAGCAACTCATCGATGAACCTCCATCATACTACTCGGCAACGCAGTCCGTGGTCATAGCTCGAGCTGATCAAATTCACCGTGAACAGCGCTCAAGGGAAAGAGTGGCGCGTTGGCTACAATTCCTGGCACTCACATGTGTTGTGGGTCTGGTCTTCTTTCTCGGGTGGTATCTTACTGGTCTTAAAACTGCGTGGCCAGAAACGCCAACTTCTACAGTGGGAGAGACGTGGTCTTATCCTACTACCACGGTCTCGGCAGTCTCGTCATTTCACGCCATCGAGACCATTACAAGGACAGGCACGCGTTCTGCAAGCATCAATTCAGATCCAACTACAGCAGCCATGATCAGTGTGACGAATCAGGTTGTCAGCCCGGCTCAAACAACATTGAACGTCGAAGCTCTGTCTGCTACAAGTCAAATGGACCGCATCAGAAAAACCACTACCGCTCAGACTAGACCTTCGGATGAGCTTGGAACGAATGCAATCCGTCCCGTCGCGCCAATTGAAACCAAAACCTCTAATCCACCAGCTCCAGTCATCACGCCCCCCCCAACCAGTACCACAAAGCCACCGGGAGAAACAATCAAGCACCATTACATGGAACGGTTTGTACCAGCACACAACCCTGCGCCATCAGCAACTCCGAAGTCATCGCCT
The DNA here is from genome assembly GCA_007644065.1 of Margaritispora aquatica. Taxonomy (NCBI): domain Eukaryota; kingdom Fungi; phylum Ascomycota; class Leotiomycetes; order Helotiales; family Discinellaceae; genus Margaritispora; species Margaritispora aquatica. The sequence goes on along the minus strand of VJWN01000006.1, from coordinate 1,221,756 downwards.
GCAAACAAGTGCAACGTCCCTCTCTGGATTGGCATCTTGTCTTTCCCTCGAGTCTTCCTCGTACAAGCTCAGAATATGCCGAGTATTGGAGTGATGAGGGGAAATCTCAAGAAGATGTACGAGATGGAGATCATGGAAATTGCAGGTCCGGAGACCACTATCGTCTCTCTTCCACCACTAGGCACAACGGTGATAGCTTTGCTACAAGTCGCATTGGACATAGCTTACGAAATTCAGAGATTGGCCTACTTGTCACTTCCATGTCTCTTTATATGCGTCATTTTAGCACTACCAATTGGCGGTCTATACAATAGACAGCGACGGCAACGACGAATGCGAGATGTGGCTGACGGCCTTGCTAGGTGTCGGAGGGTGATCGAGGAGCAAGCAGTGAAGCGGCAAGAGACATCGAATATCAACAGGACGCAAGCTGATGTGGTTGTCGGTCACGATTCAATGCAAATTATAGGATTCTGAGGGATGTTTGAGGAGAACTTAGAGGGAGGTGATCAGAAGTGGGTCGTGGTTGGTGAAAGGGGCTCGCTCGCGTAATAGCTTGGCGGGGTAATTGTGGAGCCCGTGGATTTCCATTGCCCTTGGAGTTGGTGGACTTTGTCGCTTTGTGCAATGCTGCGTGCGTATAGGCAGGAAAAAACGCATTTAGTTGCCTTGGGCAGATCAGTGTCCATTTCTTATTATTTTGACGTATTTTGATGTATGAACGATTCGATCCTTGAAAGTGATAGACAGAAAACCTAAGAGAGAGCTCATCAGGACTTGAAAGAATGAAGTCTTTCTCTACCTCAAACTTGTACTTGAAATTTTTCAACCAGATCAAAAATAGGAGAGGAACAGTTGGCAGTGGCTTGGAGGATAGGAGAGCGTGACTCAACCACTCAAATCATCTCGCCTCAACACATGATGGGATTATTTCAGCTACCACGTGACCCATCCTCACCTCTTTACACACACCTCGTGCGAGGCCACAGTGTCATGAAGCACTTCAAAATGCTCTCATAAATCCCCCTCATATCTGCTTCAAATGGACTTCTAACTTCTAGAAACATGTAAGAATCACCAATCCGTTACTCCACCAACAAAACATGAAAGCAGAGTTCAAAGCCGGCCTCCTAGCCCAATTAGGCGACTACACACTGCTCTACCTCGCGCTCCTCACACCACCTTCAATTCTCTCGCACAAGAGACTCGTAATACTGGTTGTACCAGTTATCCTGCCTTGCGATGTATGTAGCTGGAAATCCAGGCTTGGGTTCTTGGCTGGTGCAGGGACTTTGGGCGTTGGAGTTGCTGGTTTTCAGGGATCTGAGGGAGAGGTTTTCGCTTTTGCGGTATGAAGGGAGGGAGGTGGAGGAGAAGGTCAAGGTTGATGAGGATGTCAAGGGTGTGAAGAGAAAGAGTGTTGTGGAAAAGGAAGATGTAAAGGAGGATGCTGGCAAGGAAGAAATGAAATCAGAAGTGTCTTGGAGAGAACCATATCCTGCAACACTCTGGAAGCGCTTCATCTGGGTCTCAAAATTGATCCAGTCTCCACGGTACATATCCTGGGACACAGGCTATCCCTCATCAAAGCCAAAGTCAACACCACAAAGATAAACTCTCCCGACCTGGCTCCTCCAAAAAGCGATCTTCATCTCCATCCAACTCCTCATCCAAGACGTCACCAATCTCTTCATGTCGCACGATCCGTATTTCCAAATCCCCACCCCACTCTCTTCACCTTTCCCCGCCGCATCATCACTTTCCTCGCCTCCTACAATCTATCGCTGCTAGCAGAGTCCCCCAAAATGACACGCATGCTGGTTCTAGGCGTGCAGCAACATGCTGTTTTCTCGCTGGCTGGAAATGTGCCTGCTGTGGTGATGGTTTTGCTGGGAAGAATGGGCGTGGTGGGTGAGTTTTGGGGGAGGAAAGAGAATTATCCGCCATTGATGGGGAGTCTGACTGTTGTGTTCAAGAGCGGACTGAGGGGGTTTTGGGGAAATTTTCGGTAAGTTGTTTCTGCTTTTTGTGCGGATGATATCCTTGGAGGCTAATGGTCATTCTCTGCAAAGGCATCAGTTGTTTAGACAAGTCAATCCCCCTTTATTCCTACCATCCATTCTTTTAATAAAAGCAGATATTCCTCGACCCCGGCGGCGCGCTCTGTGCCGCCCTCTGTCTCCCACCAACCTCCCTCTCCGCCTCCCTCATCCGTATCTCCACCGCCTTCCTGATCTCAAGCCTACTACTTCACGCCGCGACGCTTCCACCCAATATCCCAGGCGTCAGCCCCTCGCAATACTCCTTGTTCTTCTGGATGCAGGTCCTTTTCGTCATGTTTGAGATAGGTGCCGAATGCGCGTTGCGCGATAGGATTAGGCGGCTTGAGAGAGGCGCGTTAGGGAGAGCAGGTTTGGGCGTGCTAAGGGGTGTTTGGGTTGTAGGCGTATTGTGGGTTACTGTGCCTGTTGTGGTAGAGCAATTGGTAGGTGTGACGCGTATCGTGGGTTCGGGACCTGTGTTGTTTTTGAATGGAATCTCGTGAAGTCGTGAAGTGGTTGGATATGAATTGAATATTAATGTCTCGTTTAACGGGTCAAATTCCGAAGAAGTTCCAAAGGTCAAAAAATAATTGCTGTCTAGAACAAGTGTAGTATGCTTAGTAAATAGATGATAGATCGAAGCTTAGATGTCAATTTAAATGGCCACACACAAGATGAATATATGAAAGGAGAACTTACCTGATCTGGATAGACGTACCTTGAGACGGGTGAACAGGTGATTACTAAGGGGATCAATCGCGGGCCCCCTCAGGGCGAAGGCGATATCATTTCAGTTGGACAACCTTAGTCAGATTCATCTGGGTGAGATTACGCCAATTGAACCAGCGTCTACCGCCATGAATTATACAAACTCCCGACCAATCACCCGTTGTTGAAAAACATCTCGTTTAAATCATTATAAAAAGGTCACCAAATCACATGACACTCAACTCCCGACTCCCAGATTATTATCCGTTCTTTGGAGAACTCCGAGCCATTAAAAAATTATTCTTGTCTCCTCAATAATTATACGATCCAACATCAACTTACTCTCTAAGATTAACTCACTTTAAATAACAATATTTAGCGGTATCCATATTACTTATTCTTTATATTTCCTTCGATTTCGTTATTTTAAGTCTATCTCGATCCAGTGCCCTTATACCAAGTATTGCGCTTTATTATTGATATAGAAAACTAAGTCCCAAGTCATAAGAAATACCAAAACCATACCTTAGGAGACTTCAATGAATAGACGAAATCAGTTGACACATCCAACATAAGAGCAGAGATATGATATGGAGGCATTTTTGTGAGTTGTCCGTACATTTTGTCATATGTAAGTGCTATGATCATGAATTGATTTTGATGCAAGTTGAGTGGCTTCAACTTTCTTATCCGAATTTCTCTTGAATGTGCCTTCTTCTCCCTGATGGCTTCCTCTCAGAATCTTTTGCTTCTTGTTTGTATGGATTTAATTTTGGCTCTAATTTGCAAGGAAACTCATGCCCTTTATAACCCCGAGGTCTTAGTTATGATAATAGAGCTTATTACTAATATGTTACATGTTTGTAGGTATTTCAGTTCAGGCCAAGCTAGAAGGCCATGTGACATAGTCTGAAAGTGGGATTTAATGGATCCGTTGACAGAGATTGACTTGATTTTGATAAGTACTCCGTATATTGGTAATCGCGGGAACAATTTTATTCTCTATGGGTACTTGCTGGTGAGGTGTTGTACATTAAAGTCTTGATTAAACTAGTGACTCCTCCAATTGCCTGCATCTAAGTTACCCAATGGCTCATCCAACAGAGAGAAAATAAAAGACCCAGCAAGACATTTCTCGCAACCGTCCCAGAATTCTCACAATTACAAGACCAAAATAATTTTTGCTCTCGATAGTGTATACAGGTGGCGAGGCACGGATAAAGAAGGAATTAATCAGGTCTTCATACGCGAATAGTGACATGAATGAGATGCCAAGAGAGCATATAAGGTGAGAGGAAGTTCCTCAAAAATTGGTGAGAATCTGAGGAGAGCATTAGGATATACTCTTTCGGTCTGTACCATAGGCTAGACTTACTAGTGTAGCAATACAAAGAATGTCACTTTTGCAAAGATCAAGATGTGATAAGCCGAGACGGTCAAAATATTCAAGGTCGTGAAGTTCTTCCGTTCTGTCAAAGTGAGCTTTGCAAAATGGTGGAAGAATTTGCAGGTTGCGTGTTATGGTCGCAGATGTGGTGCTGCATTTATTAGCGACTTCGAAATTTCCGAAAGTTGGCAGCCTGCCTGCTTCATGGAAGACTTTTGAAGCGAATTTCTTTTTCTAGAAATGACAGCAAAAATGCGGCGATGCTGGATCCTTGGTTTGCCAGCTAATCAATAAAGATTTGAACATCGTAGGTCCTAGTTTTGCGAGTGCTATACCTGCTAATTGAGGTCACAGCTCCTTCGGATGTAGGTATCTCTAATCGGGGCTTTATTGGTCCAAGAACTCGTTGAGATCTTTCAGATATTTAAACAGTATCATCCCCTATTACTTGAGTTTTCTATCTCTGACAACAGACCTTTTCTCAAATGTATCGTCGTTAAACTGACAACACAAATTAAGGAACCCCAATCCTCAAACTTCAATTGTGATACACACTCGAGTCGCAGCCATGGCCGCAGTCTCATGCAAGGTTATCTTACCTACTTAGCAGATTAATGGCAACAAATGTAGAAGACGTGAAAAGCGGTTCTGTGGCCCGACCAAATTTGCACATGCAACTCTAACTAAGTCTGATTGTAAGCTTTCTTCATTTCTTGGGGCCAAAATATAGAAATTTCTCGAAACCGATACATTATTTCTGTAAGTACCAAGATTTATTACCGATAGAAAGGATATGGTTCGGGGGAGATTTTGAGAGGAAGCCGCAGCAATCGCAGAGCGCCGAATGGAATATTGTGGTGACGACACCTATTTTTGGGTAGTTGTTAATGTGCTTTCGACAGTCATTACTATAATTACTGCAAACAAAGAAACATGTGAAGGCCTAGGCATCATTATCATCATCTCATACTGTAAGACAGAGCATATAGCGCAATGACATTCCTTTACCTGCTTACCCTTGAAGAAAGTGCACTATGACAAGTCCTCGCTTAAGAAAGTGTAGAAACTTTGCCGAGAAACAACAAAGAGTAGGAATGCTCACTGGCTCAGATTCTTAGCTTTGTTGTGAGAAAAGACTTCAATCTTCCATGCCCATCAGTATAGCTCATCCGGCTCTGAAAGAGATTTCAACATCCATTCATCATGTCAAACCGCAATGTCACCCCAGACAATGCCCTTCTCAAATAGATATTCCCTAACAACCAACCAGACATCATCAAAATATTTTTGCAAGACTAGAAAAAATGCGTTTTCAAGGCCGAATTCCCAGCAGATCTGAAGATCCATCAGCCAGTGTGCGTGATCTGGATAGAAGCCGAGGATGGAGAAGTTAATTCGTTTTCAACTGTCGCTGCTATGCAACAACTCGCTGTGACCATCATTCCAGAAATCGTGCCAAAGACACTCTTACTGGGAAAAGCACATAAATCACATTGGAGGGCATTCCATTTTTCGGTGGTGACAGAATTTGTGGAAGGGCATCTTCTTGAAGATGTTTGGGAGGAGCTTCGTCCTGGAGAGCAGATTTCTACTGTCCATGAGCTTGTTGGAGCCGTTGGCAAACTCCACTCCATTCGAGCAAGTGACGAGGAAGTCAAAGAGAGTCTCAAGAAGATCGGGAAAGAATTTTGTTTCTTGGAGTCCATCATTGACTCGCAAGGCTTCAATATCCACTCTGCCTTTCAGCAGCTTGGTTTGGTAGTCATTCATGGTTCTCATATTGAACAATGGCCGACAGAGGCTGTGCTTTACCACAATTATCTCAACCCACGAAACCTCATTCTACGAGCAAAAGTCTCCGCCAGCGGTCGATCAGAGTATCATTCTACTGGTATCATTGACTGGGAGCTTGCGGGATTTTACTCGGCGTCATACGAGTTGAGCTTGCAAGATACATACCTAGGAAACGGAAACCAACATGCTTCATTCTACATATTGTTGAAAGAGCATATGACAGTTATGGTACCAAGATCAGAATCGCAGGCTGCGCTTCTGAAATATATGGAGCTTATATATGAGTCTCAACAAAAGAAAAAGAGGACCAAAAAAAGCTATTTTCAAATGTAATATATGTCTAAAGATTAATGATTAAGCGCTAGGGGAAGCAATTGTTCTTACAAGGTTGTATTTTTGACTGGGGGATTATCGTGTAGGTCTAACTGATACAGTCTGCTTTTTTAAGCAGACCATTTCAGGACTCTACATATTCGACTCCTTTCTATTATGGCAACCCAAATCGCCGATACATCAGCTTACCCATTACACCAACAATGCCCCTTCAGGTCTTCTATGTTCACCCCGGTTTTGTTGCCGAATTTCGGCTCAATTGATTACTTATAGTCAACGGTCCCCCAGACACGCGCTGAGGAATTTATTTTTCGATGAGGGGTCAGCCTTGCTATTCGGCAACAGAAGCAAGGTATTGATGATAAAAGAGATATACTTGCGCTCTAGAAAGGTACAGGGTTGAAACTAGATAACCACACTTCCCTAAGAATCTGATTTTCAACCTTAATCCTTATGCTCGTCGTAACATTTCGAGTAGAAGGTCGTGTCACCGAGTATTCTGACCTTGACTATACCTGTCTCGTGGACGTAGAGAAGGACACTGGAATTGTTTGTCTTTTTTGTGCCCACCATCCCTTGCAATTCTTCAACCTAGAAGAGCCTACGATGTGTCCTGGACGCTTATCGCAGCATGTGGTACCTTTGTGGTTCGTACAAATACAAGTACATAATCCTTCTTAGAACACACAACATCTTCGACCTCCATCATACTGCTGAGCCAGTAATGCGTTGCTCCTTACTAATTTCCATGAACTGAGTCGTGGCGTAGTCCACGAACCAGTAATCACGAGAGGATTTTTCTATAAGGCCAAATGCCAATAATACATTTAGTTCTTGGTCAACGAGGATGTCTGATGGGATTGACCCCCCAGATATCAAGGAGTCCAAACGACCTGCAGCCCAAGCTTGGACAGGCGGTTCTGCACAAGTCAAGACAGCATCACTGGCTATTGGACCTATTTTTGATTCAACTGAACCGATTCCTCCGATCTCGTTTTCCATGGCAACTCCATGATTCGCGCGATCTTCAATGTCGTTAACCGATGAGTTGAAATCAAGATGCATGTCCGGAGTGGCGTGAATGGGACTCGAATTCCTTTGCATGAATCCGAATTCATAGTCAGGCTTCTTGATACCATTGAAGAAGCGATCCATATCAGCGTTTATCTACCAACCTTCAGTTAAACAATCTGTAGCAGAGAAGGCAGTACTTACAGCCCACGTCACCTCAGGATTATTTCGCTGTAGAGGATGGACGAAGTCATAGGCAGCTGCAAGTCTATGTGCTTCAATCTCTTGTGGGCCTCATTCACTGCTTTCAGGTGATCTACGTACGACTTCATGGCCGGAAGCACGTCACCCAGCCCTGTAAACCACATCGCATCGGATGGCCTGCCGAAAGCATATGCCAGAACCTTTCCAACCTTTATGATTTTTTCGAATCTGCTGAAAGCAATGGTTGGGGTGTTATGACATAGATATGCCGAATTCGTACTGTATGCTTCAAAGCATCCATCACGGATCCATCGAAAGCTGGAATGATGCCCAAGATTATAACTAGCGAGAGTTAGCAAGTAGATTCGCCGTTCTCACATAGATGAAGAGTTGCATAACTTACGGCTTTGTATGATCTCACGACAGTTGTGTAATTCAATATTTCTTGGTCGCATCCATCCAAACTTGGAGGGCTCGTCCGAAGCGTTGTCGCTAAGATATTTAAACATGACCATCTTGATTCTAGTGACCCACTCTGTGAGCAAATCCTCTTGCATATATCCAGGAAGATATGTATCATATCTAGGCTCTCGTTCAAGCGCTTGCAGATTATTCATCATGCTGCCCAGATTATTATGCGCCAAGTAGTCGGTCAGAGGATTGGCTGAAGGAGGTTTTGCAATGACTTGAAACTGATCTGTAGGCTTGGACTATGTGTAATACACGTTAACCTTTCGCTCTACCTTTCATTCTTGAGCTCATGTAGAGGAATGAACCTACAATTTTGCATTCTCCGATTAAGGTGCTGGGCAGACTTGTTGAAATTTGTTTGTTGTCAAATCTTACTTATTCCGTCGCAGCACCCAAAGTTCTCAGATTGACAGCAGTACCGTGTAATCTCACATATTGCTTGGAAGTCAATCCCTGCTGAAGTAGCTGGTGTGGGGACAACCCTCTTTTGTTTGGACAATCTGCAAAACGGATCAGTAAGAAATACGTTATATGACGCTTGGGAAGAATCACCACCAGTGCTCAAGTTTCCAGCGTTGCTGTCTTCATCATAGAATGGACCTTGCGGATCAAAGCTGTCTGAGGTGAGTCTACCAGGATCATTCGAAGCTACAACCGATCTCATATCCTCTAGAGCCTTGTTTCGCGCTGCTGATTCTTGTTCGAACCAGCCAGCGTTAAAGAACGGTAGCACAATATCCCACACCCTCGAGTGCGCCAGATAGCCAATTCTGCTTCTGTAATTATTGTATTCAGACTGGACTCTGCTCTTGAACTCCTCGAAAGCGTCAACTTGTGCAGCACTAACGCGACCGCGTCTGCGCATCATGCCAGGCTGTGTAAGAATCCTCAAAGTTCGATCATTGAGAAAATCGTACACCGCAACGAACACCCTTGCGGTGGTAACGTCCATGACAGTTTCATGCCTCTGCGGCAATCGATATCTGGCTTGCGTCATGATGGAAGAAGTAGGATAGAATAATGAGATTGTAATTATGTAGAGCAAAGAATTAACAAGTTAAAAGTAGCAGAACTTGTGACTGTTATCTGGGAGATATTTTTGGCACCTGATTCGATTTCGCGCAGTCCACCGGGCTGCGAACTGAATGCCTCCCCCATTGTGCTTAGGAGGCTCGCTCGCTTATGCTGCCCCACAACTAGTTCTTAGGTACGTACCCAATCAATCCATCGTCCCAATACAGCACCATCAACTCTTGAAGTTCCTCCCAGATCCCAGATCTTCAACAGAAGTCAGTCATTTCCCGGAATATCTCGAGGACAGACTAACGTAAGACCAGCCTTGCCATTACTGCCATGATTCACAACTCGTCAAGCATCTAACTACCCACAGCCCCAAATCATAGCAGCAGATCTCCGTTCGCGATCTCAAAACTTCGAGAATTATTAGCCTTGACTTGCTTTCGAACCACTCTCTCCTTAAGCATCGCACAACTTGAGAATTCAATAACAAAACAAACAAAGTGCGCACCATCTCCCGCCCTTTCACTTCCTCGAACAAAGAACCGCATCCCTCAAAAGAAACCGACTCAAGAAAATCCACCGCACTGTATGACCAAACCACACCTCGAAACACACAGAGAGGTCCCACGCAACACCCACGAACAACAACGCAGTCAATGATGCAGCTCTCTTCGCATTCACAACCGCGAATCTCGCTGCTCGCGCCTGCGACCATGTTTACGGTCTTCCTTCTAACCACTTCTGCCTCAAGCTTAACAACATCCACTTCATTCTCAACCACATCAAAAATCACATCAACACCAACGACGCACTCTCAGCCACCGCCAGCCAACCCACCATCTCCTCATCTTCATCCTCCCTGGGACTACACACACCTCTCACTAACCCAGCAAATAGCCGTCGCCACGCCCTCCACGCCCGCAAAATGGACAGATTTCGAAGCGCCCAGCAACCGGACCTCGTGGTCTTTACCGCTCCTCATCGGCAGCGTGTGGCTGGCTTCGTTCCTGCTTACCTGGGGCTGTCAGCAGGGGTGGGTGGAGCGGTGGGTTTTCCGGCGACGGTGGACTGAGCGGCATGCTGGTGAGAGGGAGGGGAGGGAGGGGGTCGAGTTGAGAGATTTGAGACGTGTTGGTGCTGCTGCTGGTGGGAGTGGTGGGAAGGGGAGTGGGAGCAAAAGTGAAAGTGGAAGTAGAAGTGGTCTTGGTAGTGGTAGCGGTGCAAGGAGGACTCCGCTAGTTGATGCTGTTATAGCTATAGCGATAGCTACAACTGGTCCGTCGAGACCGACGCCAAAGACGGAACGAAAGAGGGGGTAGTGCAGAGAAGAGCAAGAGCAAGAAGGAGACGATTGATACTCAACCTGTGCTGTGGTGGATGAGGAGAGAGAAAGTGTAGCGAATGCTTGGCGAGGCTAGTGGACTCAATTAAACCTTGGAAGTAGTGAAATGGTGTAAATTAAGTAAAGTCAACTTGGAAATTGTACTCGTCTAAAACGAAGCAAAACAGAATGATACATACAAATACAAGTAAGATCAAACAAAGAGACAAAAACTGGTTGAGATGCTCTCTACTCATTCGTGTACTTACAGTATCAGTAACTAGGTACATGCTCTCCTCTCCTCCAATAATAACAAGAATGACGAGAATTACGCATAATAGCTGCAGCAACACAACATCGCTCGCTGGCCAGCTCAAAACACCTGTGCAGGCATGCTCTAAAACTCTAACCCCTCAAAACGCCGAAAATTCAACGCTCTCCCATCAATGGTGATACCAGTACCCAAACGCCAATATCAAAGCCCAGTGTGTTCTGGCAAACGCTCACAGGTGCTACAGTATGTATAGAAGTCAAGTGAGAAAGGAAAATTACTCAAAATATTGCTACCTTATTTACAAAGGATCAGGTAGCGATGATTTCTTCATCAACCAAAAGATCTGGATCGGTGGTGACCTCCGTCCTTGTATCTTCGGTGACTGGGTCTTCGAGGTAAACTACTTGATATCAGCATGATGTCCATCTAAGAGTATGGTTGACTTACTATGTGGTCTAATAAACCAACTGAAGAGAAAAGCCAGCACAAAGCAAGCCACTAATACCACAAACACAGCCTGTGGGAAGGTAGCCACGGTGCCAGCATAAATAAGGTTGAACACGAGTGGAGCTACAATCCTTGCCAGGGCATGCAACAATCCAGTAGCACCAAGCAAAGCACCAACCTGGTCGTGAGGGACATGCTTGGTGAGAGCGCTCTGCAAGGTTGGAGATCCGATGCCGCCAAATGAATTCACAATAGCCGCAAGCAAGAACAATGGCCCTGTTCGAGCGACTGTGTAGCCAATATACCCCAGAATCTCGAAGAAAACAGCTACACGCACGACAGCCAGATCCAAATTATCTGAACCAGAGTTTGGCTGAGCGATTGCGACACCCGATTCACGTCGTTGCTTGTTGGATGGACGAGTACGGATAAAGTAGTTCAAAAGAGGCAAGATGACCACGAGTGTACTGACTCTGAAGGTATTCACAATGGAGGTGAAGACGCTGATTTCTGGAGTCTTCCACCCGAACTGGGCTCCGAGGTAAAGCACCACGACGGCTATGGCTCCCATTGCAACACCGAAGATGATGGTATCGACAGCTGACAGCAGGATGAGATTGATTCGAAGGCTTTTTGAGCTTCCAGGTCCAGTAGGGTACAGCACCTTGAGTGGTGCGAATATATTAGCGCTTCTTGTGAAGAAAACGAAATGCTTGGAATGTCCTCCTTCAAGCAAAGCCTTTGTTTCAACTTCATACTTCTCACGTGCGTCATTTTGCTTCTTTTTGGAGAGAGACTCCGGAATGACTCCCAACACAAAGCTGATGAAGGATATATGGATAACCAAAGCGAAGTAGAAAGGTACAACGAGGGAGTCAGTCCATTGAACTAATGCAGCGGCAACCAAAGGTCCAACTGCGATACCTGAGAAGAGACATGCATGGAAGTATCCGAAAGCCACGGCACGATCAGGTGGAGCAGTGCAATCTGTGGCATAGGCATGTGTGAGTGCCATTCCAGCGATGAAAGAGCCTCCCAATCCATCGAACACCGCACCAAGGAGGAGCCACCTGTAATTGAAAGTCTCTGGAAACGTAGCAGCCAAAATTAGCATCACTTCGCCTAGAAGTCCACCAAAGCTGGCAATCACCAAAATTCGTAGACGTCCATATCGATCAGACAGAGATCCCAGTTTGGGAGACATGACAGCACTCAGAGCGCCAGATATGAGGGTAATGTACATCATAAATGTTGCAGCCATAGCCTGGACATCCGGTTTTCGACATGCGTCTGGCTCGCCCCCAGATAGATTTGGCAGCACAAAGTTAGGATTTTTGGAGGCCTGATCGATATAGTATTCCCTGCATACCAGAGACAATATCATGTTCAATTTTGGTATCATAATCCCACCAACCGCTAGAGTGAAGAGGAAGAACGGAGGTAGTAGCCAATACACCTTCTCGCATTAGCTTGGAACATCGAAGATGGACAGAATGCACACTGTTGGAGTCCTCCATTTTGATAGCCCTTTATAATCTGCGTATCCTTCCCATTCTACGTCTGCGGATCTGCCATCCTCAGAACTGCTTCCGCTTCCATTGCTCAGTAGTGGGGTAGATTCATCGTCGTTCTTCTTGTCGACCCGGAAGTTCTTCCTTAACGCATCTGTCGCGCCCCATCGCTTTGCTGTGTCCTGACCATCGCTCCGAGGCGTTATGTCATTTGAATTGTTCGTAGAATCCATGGCTATCCGAGCTATCCGGGATCGAGCAGGCTGTAGCTACTGCAAGATGTTTGGCGTTAACAAGATGATATGGCGTCGCAAGTTGCACTCTCACAACAATTTGTTGAGGTATGATCGATCCAGGTCAGAGATCAAGGGAACAAGTGTTATATCGGAGTGTACATTATGAAGTTGTATTAGTGGGCACAATAAGCAAATCCTCTGGTCGTTATCAAGTCAACTTCCAGCTTCCTTGTTTGGAGGTGGGAATGGTGATGTGATGGGGTTTGTGGATAAGGTAACTAATTGTACATGGGTATTGTATTTGGAGTTTTAAATCCGGGTCCGGGGTGTCAAGGCACTCAAGGCACCTTGGTCAGAAATGGTAAAATGGCATGATAATGGGTAGAATTCAAGGCGATGAAACGGGCAATCCTAGCGTATCAACGAGCCCGAACGGTCCAAAGATGGCCAAAGAGGGCCAAAGATGGGTGCTTGAATGCGCCCAAGGATGCGACTTTTGGGACGCAGCATTTCTGATTGATAATCCGATATGTGAAAGATCCAGTTTTAAGAACGATGGAAACGTTAACGATTGGATTTCCACCCTAGTTCAGGCGCATTCAACGATTCGCCTCGGCTTATCTTGATCTCATGGTTCATGTCGACTTGTACAGTACGTGGTATTTGTTGGCAATACATCTGCTGTGCTGGATGGAATTGGCAAAACAGCACACGATTTGACAGACATGCAATCTTGCATATATTTATCTGCCTAAATGACACGCGTCTGAGGTATGCTCGTTCACTTCATCCTATCCCGAGGTATTCAATATATTGAGGCAAGAAAGTCAGGGTGGAAAATGCAACGCTCGAACTCCTGTTGTACCTTGGTACGTACCTGTGCAGGAATGTCTCAGTCTCGGTGTCCGACCACACAGAATCCATCCAAATGATGACGTGCTGTATTTCTGGCCTGCATGTTCCTCGGTAGGGACACTTCGACAGCGGGATACCATTCTACAGCTACCGACTTTCGGGAGTAGCCGAATCAATACGCAAATGAGAATGACTGGTCAATATCAAGTCCATTCAATGGTACATTATGATGCAATATGCATGCAATCATCAAAAATCAAACAGCAAAACTCTGTCCTAGTCCCTGCCCTGCGAAGAACTTCTTGCTCTCAGCACACTTTGCGTTTGTGCATCCAGGACATCTTAATCCCATCTGCTTACTGCAATTAATACCACTGTCCAAATGCGCTTTGGCAATGTCTGCTAAAGCTTGAATGAATACCGGCGAGCCGTTCAAGCTCTCGCATCTCTTGATGGTGTCCGCGTGACCAGACTCGCCAATGACTTCCTGGTCAAGCTCATAGAGAGTTTCAATATGATCCGAGGTGAAAGCAACCGGAATGAGGATCAAGTTCTTCTGACCCTTCTTGATATAATTTTCAACGGTGTCGCTCGTTTGAGCACCGAGCCATGCCTTTGGCCCAACTTGTGATTGCCACACAAGACGATATGGGTGAGAATGTCCTAAGCGAGCCATAATAGCATTGACGGTTGCTGCAACTTCAGCAGGGTATGGATCGCCTAAAATAGTCAGCGTTATGAAACTCTAGTGTTGGTGCAGACTTACCTCTGTTCACTACGTCCATTGGCAAGCTGTGTGCCGAGAAAAGAAGCACAACATCCTTCCTTTGCTCTTCGGGATAAGTAGCCAATGTTTCTTCAATATTGACGGCAAATGCATCGACTAATCCTGGGTGTACGGGCCATCGGTCGATGACACTCCAATTGATGGTTCCATCATTACCACCTCCAATGGCACTGTCTGTGGTCTTTCCCTCAAGCTTATGTCTCCATTTCCATAACTCATTCAAACTACTTCCCGTAGTTGAACAGCTGTATTGCGGATATTGTGTGAATGCGACCGCTCGACCTCCTTTGCCCCCACCAAAGCCATCTTCCAGTAGCTTGTTGTACATTTCCTCAGTCAGAGGGTTTGCGTATCGAAAAGCAACATATGGCTTATGAGGTGCGGTCTCCGGTGACGTCTTGTCTAAGATCTTACACATCTCTGCGGCTTGGTACTCTGACCATTTTCGAATTGGAGATCCGCCACCAATGGCAGCATATTGTTTCTGGATTTTGGGTGTCCGGCGAGCGGAGATGAGGGGACCAAGGTAGTTTTGGAATCTCCCAAGAGGGATCAAGTCTGCATCTGCCTATAAATCATTAAGCAAGAGATCTGCTAGACGATATAGGATTCATACAAATAATCTACTCAAGAAATCCCCCACTTCGTCCGTCGTTGATGGGCCTCCCATATTCATAAATACCATGGCCGTGGGTCCCTTTGAGCCTGCTGCATCCTGAGTCACCGGTGGTGCTGGTGTCGCAAGTGTGCGAATCTGTTCTGCGGTATTGCGTTGCCATAATGAGGATGTAGGTGTACTGGTCAACTTGGAAGTCGTAGCTTGAGAAGCTCTCTTGCTGAGCTGTGTTATTGGGCGTCTGAAAGCCATTTTTGATAGAAGTGAAAGCGAAGAGACAGAAATGTATTATTGTTGACTAGAGTGCATCACCAAGGAATTTCGAAACTGGCGATAGTGAATTGTAGACACCGAGGCTTTTCGGACTATTCTAGCTGTAGCCACCATATACGCATTTGGTATCCATTTGAGCTTGAAATGTACAAGGATCTAGCAGAAACCCTAATCCCGTTCTCCAAATCCATCCAATCAAATCGCGTCAATTGCGAGCCCTCAGCGACACGTGATACCGTACTTGGAAACGCCAAATCCGAACTCAGAGGCGCGTCTGCCTGGATCATCGCGATGAACTCTTCTCATCTCAACTCTTTATACCATCCAGAACTGTTCGTTGAATCGACATAACAAATTAAGGGTCTTCTAACATTCATCATGTCTGAATCCAAACCATCATGGAAAAGTGAGGAGGATAAGGAGGACGAGGAGGAAGATGATAGCGTATGTGCCTATGAACCACAAAATGGGCATGTTCTAACAATCGTAGATATATACATCTCAAAAAGATGCTGTACTATTTGCAATTGACATCAGCAAGACTATGTTGACTCTTCCTCCCGACTCTGAGGACAAGAAAAGCGACAAGTACAGTCCTGCCATTGCTGCACTTGAATGTGCAAATCAGATAATGCAGCAGCGAATCATTTCTAATCCAAAGGATATGATGGGAATCTTACTTTTCGGCACGGAAAAATCCAAATTTCAGGATGGCGATGAAGATAGTCGAGCGGCACTGAATTATCCGCACTGCTATCTATTGACCAATCTGAACATCCCATCAGCAGAGGATGTGAAATTGCTGAGGGACGTCGTCGCTGGAGACGAAGAATACGATGACCTTCTGGTGCCATCTTCTGAGCCTGTATCAATGCCCAATCTATTGTTTTGTGCAAATCAGATCTTCACTACCTCAGCTCCATCATTCGGGTCTCGACGGCTATTCATCATCACCGACAATGATGATCCTCATGCCGACAACAAAGCAGCAGCCAAAAATGCAGCTACCAGAGGAAAGGATTTGAATGATTTAGGCATCACTATTGAGCTTTTCCCTATCTCACATCCAGACCACCAGTTTGATCGAACAAAGTTCTACGATGTATGTTACTCCCCACATAGGTGCCCTGTACTGATTTGCGTAGAACATCATATATCGAGATCCCACTGTAGAAGAAGATGCTGCTATAGTCGCTCAGAGTAATCTAAGCTCATCGAATAGTGATGGCATTACGTTGTTGGCCAATCTCATATCTGATATAAACTCGAAACAGGTTTCTAAAAGAACACTATTTTCAAACCTACCATTTGAGATTGGCCCAGATTTTGTTATTTCGGTCAAAGGGTATAACTTGATCCAAGAACAAAAGCTTCAGCGAAGCCACTATTTATACATGGGTGGGGAGGAGAGACAGATTGCAACTGGTATTTCCTCTCGTGCTGATGACAATGCGGTAGCAGTCACGAGTCAGGATCAAGTTCAAAAGGCTTTTAGTTTTGGTGGCTCACAAGTTATCTTCTCGCCAAGTGAAATAAAGGACCTAAAGAATTTTGGGCCTCCAGTTCTCCGAGTCATTGGATTCAAGCCACAAAAGATGTTGCCCTTCTGGGCCTCTGTCAAAAAGTCAACCTTCATATTTCCGACCGAAGAACATTATGTAGGATCCACTCGAGTGTTCGCCTCCTTTTGGAAGAAGTTGCTAAAGGATAAACTCATGGCTCTTGCCTGGTATATTCCACGGAGCAACGCAACACCTCTCATTGTGGCCATCTTACCATCTGAGGAAAGACTCGACGAAGTTACGAAGCTGCAGACAAATCCTGCAGGGCTCTGGCTTTGTCCAATACCTTTCGCAGACGACGTTCGTGATTGTCCACCAGTTCCAAAGCCACTGAGAGCACCAGACCCACTTGTCGACAGCATGATGACAATTGTTCGGCAGCTGCAACTCCCAAAAGCTGTGTATAACCCTGCGAAGTATCCGAACCCGGTTTTGCAATGGAACTACAAAGTTATCAAAGCTCTCGCCTTGGACGATGAACTTGAGGGAGAGGCACAAGATGATGACAAGACAGTACCCAAGGCTAAGCAAATAAGCAAGAGGGCAGGTGAATACATTCACAATTGGGGTGTGATACTCGAAGAAGAGTCTCAAGCCTATCGAAGTGAGCTGTCAGTCAAGCGAGGTTCGGAGGATATCGAGCCTCCAAAGAAGAAGAGAGTCAAGGCCGAGAGCTCAGGCTCAAGTCTAGACACGATGAGCAATGAGGAGTTAAAGAACCTTGTGGCTTCTGATACTTTGGGTAAACACACAGTGGCTCAATTGAAGGATCTGTGTTTTGCCAAGAAGTTGAGCGCGAGTGGGAAAAAGGCAGATCTGATCGAACGAATTGAACAATGGGTCGAGGAAAACTGAGGTCCAGAAGACAAAATCGTGAACATACAAAGTGCGAATGTATGGCGAGAATCATCACATCTTTCGTGCGGAGGAAATGCCTCGCCTGGCGTTTCTCCGTTACTCATGCTAAGGGAAGCATTCTCAAGAGTCTACCTTATCCTGGAAACCATATCGAGCTTTGTTCCAGCACATCTTTCGCATGTCTCTCAGACACTGCTGCATTCAGAAGCAGGAAACATGTTTGATGTATGGACCACAATCTCGTCCATGTCCAAAGCTTGTTGCGTGTCATCTTTCAAGATCAGATGATTTTCCTTCCTCCCAATCACCTTGCGACCACGCTTCGCCTCGCCTTACTGCAGATAAAGTTTTTGGAGATCTGTTCCATGGAAGCAATGCGGCATTTGGGAAAGGCTTGTCTTTTTAGCGCTTTGATTGAGAGGGGTTTTCTGAACTCTAACAGCTACCGCACACGATAGTGTGGGTGGATGCCTTCCATTGAGAAAGTCAAGCCATGTGCTAAGGCCATTGTGATAAGATGGGTGTGGTTTCGATACTTGCCAGAAAACGTATACTCAAGAAATACTTAACAAGATGAAGCCCTCACAAATATCTATATGTCTAAAGCTTTCTCTACGCCTGCTCACACAGTCCTTCAATCTTTCTGTTCTCCTCACGTGAGCCTCATACTCGCATCATACCCAACCCTTCGGGCATGATCGTGAAGTTTCACGATGATACCAAACCTCCATATTCTTCGATTTTGCCTATGCGCACTCTCAACCAGTATCTTGAATGAGGCATAAATGTTTCCAAGCACTCTTGGTGAAGCACGGAGTAAACATGACAACCTCACTGCATTGTGCCTCAGCTCAATTCTGCCATGGCTGGCAGGCAGTGGTGCGGGTAGGGTAAGGTGGGTAACTTTCACTACAGCCAATATTACTGGTATACCGATCTGCAACATGACGGAAGGATTTTCAGAGGCTTATTGGGTTCAGTACACAGATCACACCTTAATATGGTCGAAATATTGAGGCAGAGCAGAACCAACGTGGATGATGCACGAGAGAACGGGAGTTTGGATGGCGCAGGTGTCTTATTGCGCGTCCTCATAGAAGTGACGGTAATATAGGGCATACTACCTAATTAACTAGTAGGTACGATCTAGATTGATGAAATGGATTCGCGCTGTGCAAAGAATAACCCAGTTCAGACTATGCCATCTCATGCCCTCCGTTTCACTTGAAGGATTATCGCGTTGGTGTATGGCCGGTGATAGGTGACTTAATCCGAGTACTGTCATCCATCTTGCCCTACGCCTTGCTAGTGGTGGTGGGATCCAGATGACGGATTTACGACACTTTTGTTGATGGTGGCTGTCGAGGCTGTGCAGATAGATTCTTCAATTTGGGAAGCTTTTCTCGAAGGTCGTAAAAATACGGGGTCAATCAAGATTGATGGGCACCAGATTGGCACCAAATGGGCGTGATGGGTTCTGTTTCGGCGCCTATCTTCTTGTCTTATGGTCTTATGTGCCAAGAGAGCCGGACAGTGCTTGTTCGGTGGGCGTTGACAATTGGCAGGGACAGCATATGCACTCCACCCTTACCTTACACACCTCTCACACTGGAGACTCTTCACACACACCAAAAAGCTGAGACACGAAGAGCTGGACTCAGCCACCCATTGATCGCTGACTTCAAACAAACCCGAAAGTTCCTTTCTCCCTCTCTCTCTCTCTTCCCCTCTCCCGAGACTCAATCACCATTTTCGAAGTATTTTGCGATATCACGATAACGATTGTACAGACGGTTTTGTTGGTTATTTTCTATTGTTGACTCTTCGAGGCTGGGAGGAAAAGAAGGCTGGCTGGCTTTGTGAATCTTGAACAAAAGACTTTATACATACGAACCCTTGAACCTGGAAATTGGAGCTGCGTCGTCGTTACAAATCGCTCCGCCGAACACGACATTCACTCGGACAAAGAATTCCACAGCTATTTTAAGAAGATAGAAAGAAACACTGCGCGACACACTAGAAAAGAGACATAAACATTTTGCGCTGTGGTGAATTGGGAATTGGAATTGGAACTGGAACAGCAACAAGAACTCGATCTGGTGGGGAATGAGCGACAACCGCAACGATGGTATCTTTCAATGCAACTTGCAATACGACGCTGGACGATCTGCGAAGTATGTCTCTGTGTGCGACGGGCTTGAGAAAAGTACTGACGAGGAGCAGTTGGGAATTCAGAAGAAGCCTTGGTGGGCAACTTGACGTTTCATGCTCTGGGTCAAATTATTGCTGCAGCATGTGCGTTGATCGCGATATTAACGTCACTGTATTTGATGTGGATGCATGCGCTGCATTATACCAGACCAAATGAGCAGAGACAGTATGTTTCATCTTGCTTCTGGTTATGGCAACTACTGACCATCTCCAAGTATCATCAGAATTCTATTCATGGTTCCAGTCTACGCTACTTCCGCTTTTCTCTCCTTCTACTACTACTGGCACGCGATTTATTTCCAGGTCATCTCGGATTGCTACGAGGCGTTCGCTATAGCGTCCTTCTTTGCGCTTCTATGTCACTACATCGCCCCGAATCTGCGCGAGCAGAAGCAATACTTTAGAAGCATCGAGCCGAAGGAATGGGTGTTGCCTATCAACTGGTTCAAGAAGTGCTGTGGTGGGCAGAGGGGACCATGGAGGACACCGAGAAGTGGATTGACCTGGTTCAACATCATCTGGACGGGTATCTACCAATACTGCTTCATTCGGGTTGCCATGACTATAACAGCCGTAGTAACTCAGTACTTTGGGAGGTTCTGCGAGTCTTCGAACTCGCCCCTCTTTGGTCATATCTGGGTACGTATAATTTCTTACTTGTATAGAGTACTGGCTGACAAAACTAGATTCTTGTGATTGAAGGTACGGCAGTCACTATTGCTATGTACTGTGTCATCCAGTTCTACATCCAATTGCGGGCGGATTTGAGCTCCTACAGCCCTTTCTTGAAGGTCCTGGCGATCAAATTGGTCATTTTCTTGTCCTTCTGGCAATCCTTCTTGATCAGTATTCTCACATCTTCCACCTTCAACGTCCTCTCGCCAAATCCTAAGATCGCCTATCCGGATCTTAAGGTTGGAATACCATCTCTACTTCTTTGCATTGAAATGGCTATATTCTCCGTTCTACATCTCTTTGCCTTTCCATGGAAGCCATATGCGACTGGAGCAAAGGTTCCTGACTACCCAATGTCGCCTACAAGCGCCGGACCTAAAGACTCTGGAAACGGCAAGCAAGGAGGACTATTAGGATGGAGAGCTATCGCGGACGCCATGAATCCTTGGGATTTAGTCAAGGGCTTTGCTCGTGGCATGCGTTGGTTGTTTGTTGGGTTGAAGCACCGCGAGAACGATATCTCATACAAGGTATCGGGAACCCACAGCCTACACGATTTAGATCTACAGCCAGCCATGAGTCCGGAGCAGGAAACTAAGAGGGGTGACAAGCTCCCCATTGCGGAAGAGTTCAGGAGAAGCAAATTCGGTATGCAAGGCCTTGCCAAAGTTGGTGATGAGCAAGCAGGATTAATAGCTCATGCACAGCCGAATCCCCTCAACAACACGAGCTCCGGATACGTCCCAGCTCGCCAGCGCTATGATTCAAATGGCCAAGATATCAACTCTGGCGGAAGACTATACAAAAGCACAGAAAGTAGTCCAGATCGATCCAACGGGCAAAGTTCAGAACCTCTCAGGAAACCAGAAGCCGCAATACAAGGCCATGATATCGGCATGGCAATTGGCGGTACACCAGAGCCCTACGAGAGCCATATCATACAAACTCCATATCCACCACAAACTCAATCAGAAGCATACCTCGAGCAATTACGAGAAGAGCGGAGAAATAGAGGTTCACCATCACAACAGTGGGCAAATTCAAGTCAGCCTGCGAATCCTGCGCATGCGGCGTTGTGGGGCCAGCAACCGACTGGGAGGCCCCAGAATGAATTCTAAGTATGCAGATGAGGTGGGTTGGGGGATTGTACAGTAACTGGG